>CM056994.1:78632746-79832746 GCA_029891345.1 Dryococelus australis | reverse complement strand
TGAATGAAGAGGGAGGATATAGGGAGGGCTACACTGCAAGCTAAGTAAGGGGGTGTTTAGAGGAAGAGGAAACAAAAGTGAGAAGCTTCAGAGGGTGTGGAGGAGAACGGGGCGGGGTAGGCAGTCCAAACTTGTGAGGTCTGTGAGGGAGTGGAATGTGTTGAGGGAGGAATTGGTATCTGTGAGACGGGTTGGTAAATTCAGGAAGGAAGTGGAAAAGGAGTTGGTTGGGTGAAGGAGAGTTGAGAGAGCTCCCCACCGGGCGGTAGCCTAATTGCGAGTGTGTGTGTATATGTATGTATATGAATTGATGTATAGGTACACTTTAAATATGAGATTACGTTTTCAAAGGGTATATGTGAAGATTGCCTACAAGAATAAATGCTGTTTTGTAGGAGTGTATTTTTATTCATATACTTTTAGTGTATGTGTTTTATTTGCATATAATATCTTGTACACCTACTCAGTAACATTCTGAGCATTAAAGCTGCCTAAATATGGTGCAAGATATTTTAACTTCCATTTATTACAGTGTATGTATCCTGTGACCAATGTGCACATAATTTGCTGCGTTATTCATGCATGTATGGTACTCACTTTGTATTTGTCTAGCCGGTCAACCCAGGTGTTGAAGGGCCTGTGGTTGGCCACTTTGCAATATGTCACACATAACTATTTAGCTTGCTGACAGACACAAAGGTTCCCTGGAAAGATTTTCCTTTTTCTTTCTTAAGTCAGTGCAGCAAGCTCCAGGATAGTAATGGCGTTTCCCCGCCTCCCACGAGTAAGGCTTGTACATATTATTAATATTCTTACTTTAATCCACTCATTTTAATGTGCCATTCTAATAAATAATTTTTTTTCTGATGTTTATGTATGATTCCCTTGTAATATCCACCAGCGCTATGCTGGTTTTTGTGAATCGCAATGAAAAATGCCTAAGAATTTTATCTACTATCATTAAAACCATTTTATAAGATTCCAATAGTGGTGAATGATTGATGATAAAACTGCCAAATATAGCATGCATCCACAGAATTCCCTGACATTTAGCTAATTTGTTTGAAATTCCCTGAATTTTCCCCATTTGCCAGGTTTCCCACAAAAGTGGCAACCATGAAAGTAAAGTTCAATATTATATGCTAGCTAAGAGATGTACAATTTCAGTACTCACTTTCACCATTTGTTGATCAATATCTTTTGAGGTGTTAGGGTCTCCAGCCAGAACTACCATACAATTCAATTAATGTTTCAGTCAGTAATATTTTCAATACGTATGATTGATCACCATTTCTATAATTTTGATTAATAAATTATTATTCTGGATGCCAATCTTGCTACGTATTATTAATAAATCATATTTTTTTCATTTGATGTAAAATGAGTTATACTTTCTCATCATATTTTGCAGTAATAAGTATATGTTTTCTACAGTGTTTGTTTGCCAGTGCCTAGAATTATTCATTCAAATTTTATGAAAGTGTGGTGGTGTGTATAGTATTTTAATTCGTAAGAAATTTTGATGTGTGTCGTACATTTCACGATACCCAATATTCTTCCTACCAAATTCCCAGTTAAAATAATCCAATTATCTGCCATGCCAAACTGATTATGTCATCTATGAATACAAAACACCCTCATGCATCCATGCAGCACATTTTTTTTTGTTTTTTCATAGTTTATAGACTGAGTATTGCTAACAGAATGTGTGTAGAAGAGAAGTCCAGGTGGGTGGCAGTTTGCAGGGTAGCCGGCCCATCCTAACCCACCGTCTTCACATGAAATGAAAATGGGAGGACAAGAGGTTACCACCCCCGGCACCCGCCCCAGTCTTATCCACAGTGACGTGAAACACCAAAAAATAATCTGGACGAGTAAACATTACAGCACACAAGTATAGATACCTAAGTATAAACTAACAGTACGAATACGGCCTCCAAAGCGCCAAAATATGTCATTTTATGCGGTTTTTTCCCTTCAGAAAAGCGGCACATTTCTATAGTTACTTAATTATGCAACGTTGAACATTTTATAACATACAATATTTTTGGGGGAAAAAAAACTGACTGTTACTATATCAACACCACTAACCACTATTACAGCTGAATCCTAACCTGACAGCGTCATATCATTTACCTTTTTCTTCATTTTGGTGATAGTATACACTTGTCCAAAAAAATATTAGTCACGCACTTAAAAACTTTTTAATAGTAGTAAAAAGATACGTCTGACTGAACATAAACCTAAAACAATCACTCTTCATTCTTATCTAACCCCACGCAGAAACACCATGGGAAACAAAACAAATATTGGAAAACCGCCATTTCAAAAATTTTATTCTTCTATGCTATGGGGGAAAAAAAAAAAAAACAACTATAGTACGATCATGAAATTAACACTATGTACATGACAACCTACAAATTGGTAAGCATTTAAACGTAAGAATACTGTAGTATAAAAGTAAAATGATTTGTGAAACTGAAATTTTAAGAAGACATGCTCTTTTTGAGAACCAAATTACTAATATTTTAGCTTCACTATCTGAACTCTTGTGGAGGAATTTTCCTTGTATCGCTGTGTTCTTCACACGACGTAAAACTACAAACTAAACATTATTTATACATACATACACACATACACTCGCAATTAGGCTACCACCCGGTGGGGAGCTCTCTCAACTCTCCTTCACCCAACCAACTCCTTTTCCACTTCCTTCCTGAATTTACCAACCCGTCTCACAGATACCAATTCCTCCCTCAACACATTCCACTCCCTCACAGACCTCACAAGTTTGGACTGCCTACCCCGCCCCGTTCTCCTCCACACCCTCTGAAGCTTCTCACTTTTGTTTCCTCTTCCTCTAAACACCCCCTTACTTAGCTTGCAGTGTAGCCCTCCCTATATCCTCCCTCTTCATTCACCACCCTGTACATCCTGACTAGCTGTTCAACTTTCCTCCTGTCCTTCAATGAGCTCCACCCCATTTCTTTCATCATCACTAATGGCCTATAGTTCCCTTCTTCCTCATCATCCTGCCCTTGCCTTCTCCACCTACCCTTCACCCATCTTGCTGCCTCTCTCTGCACCTTTTGCAGTTCTCGCACCTCCACCTCCGGGTCCCATACTGCTGCAGCATATTCCAACATTGGATGTACCATTGTGCCATACGCCTTCTCCTTCACCTCACAGCTGACTCCATTCAGCACCCTTCCCAGCATACCCAGAGCCCTTCTTCCCTTTGCTACCACCCTTTCTACCTGTTTTTTCCACCTGAGGTCTCCCTGCAGTACAATCTCTAGATACTTATATTCTGCTGCTTCTTCTATCTCTTGTCCCTCCCATCTGTACATGTCCCTGCTTATCATCTTCTTCCTTGTGAACCTCACTACCTTAGTTTTTCTTACATTTATCTTCATTTTATTTTTTCTGGTCCACAACCATATCTTATCAATGTCCGCCTGCAAATTTCCACCCCCCTCTCCCACCACAGCATATACAACACAATCGTCTGCAAACAATCTGATTTTTCCCTAATCCCCAAACCCATGTCATTTACCATTATGGTAAATAACAAAGGACCTAGCACGCTTCCCTGTGGTACCCCTGACGTAACCTCCTCTTCCTCCGATATTGCCTCTCCCACTTTCACCCTCTGCCTTCGCCCCCTGAGAAAGTCCCCTATCCATTCCACTACCCTCCCGTCTGGTATCAGCGCCTCCACTTTCCTCATCAATGTTCCATGGTGCACCTTATCGAATGCCTTCTCAAAATCTATGAAGCAGGCATCCACCTGCTTCCCCTCATCAACTACCTGCACCAGATCCTCTTAATAACCCAGCCAGCTGAGTCTCACATGAGTAACCACTCCTGAAACCATGCTGGGACTCCTCCAACCAATTCCTATCGTTCATTACCCTCACCACATACTGCACCACCAGTCTCTCCATTACTTTTCCTGTACTTGATGTGAGACTCACCGGTCTGTAGCTGCCAGGCCTCCCCCTATCCTCTCCCTGCTTGTGTATAGGTACCACCATATCATCCTTCCACTCTTGTGGTAACTTACCCTCTCCTAAGGACTTTTTAAACAGCACTACTAAATATTTGGCCAACTCCCTGCCACCAAACTTAAGTGCTGCGTTTCCTATCCCATCTGGTCCCCCTGCCTTACTGCTCTCCAAACCTCTAATTACCTTTTCTATCCCCCACTCCCTCATCTTAAACTCACTATACACCCCCCGAACCCTGTTTGTCCCCCTATTCCAACCCCCCTTTGCCTCAAACACTGACAAGTACTGTCTTTGCAGCAACTCCGATTTTTCTTGGTCATTTGTCGCATGCCTACCATCCCTTCCTGTTAGAGGGATCCCTTCCTCTCCTCCCCTTAATCTCCTAACATACCTAAATAATTTCCCCCATTCCTTGCCTTTTCCTTCTTCCACCATGTTCCCCAGAAATACATTCTTTGCCTGTTTGATCTTCCTTTCAAGCTCCCTACCCATTTGTTTCAGCATTCTTTTTAGATCTTATCATCCCTTCATTTCTCTACTTGGCATGTCATTTTCTGCACTTCTTCATTTTCAAAATCTCCTGTCTGTAATATGGGGGATTTCCCCCCAGTCCGTAACCTTTTCATTGGTACAAATTTCTCCAACATAACCTCCATTAATCCTCTAAACTCCCTCCACAACCCCTTTACACCCTCCTCCATAGACCATTTTTTTAAAAGTGGTAATTAAATTTGCAAATATAAGTTTGAGATACTGCCTTGCAATTTCCTATGCTTGGTAAATGTGCCAGAGTCCTACATATTGATGGTATTTCCAATTTAACAATTATTTACAATGATGTTTTTTATACTTTGACGCGTGCCACATTGCCCTCTCCAGAGACCGCTTGCCCGTCGCCACGGGTTTAATAGCGCAGTTGGGAGCCGCACTCTACTTAGTGTGCCAAGATATGTACGAGCCATAGGCAGGAACATTCCAGCAAGTTTTGAAGAGTGCATTGCAACAACAAGTGTCGTAGTGTGAAAGGAACGATGTGTTAATTCATGTGCTCTCGAATGGCGCAAAAATAAAAAAGAAGTAGTGCCAATGCATATTTTTATTTAAGGGAATATTAAAGGCAAATAAGTACCTGCAAAGACATGCAATGTAATAAAAAAACTTATTCCTGCTACCTTTACCTAGTTTATTCCAGTGCAAGTGTATTTCTGAGACATTTTATTGTTTCATTCTCACATGTTCCATCTTCACCTCAATTCACCCAGTGTCGTCGTGTTTATTACAGAGTCCATGTGCCAGTGAATTTTATGAGCATGTACAACAAGCGAGGTAAGAGTAGAGTCTGTTTTATGTGTTGATGTGTTTGTAAATAGGTCCTCCGGTTTTTTTGTCTGCCAACGCCGGCATGCACACCACGAAACCCCAATAGTAAGCATCGCAAGCTCTGAAAGGTTTGATGCTCATCACCTGCACTCACTGTTTTTTTTTTATCTTGGGCAGCATATATCACTTGCATCCAGTAATTAGTTTATCCATAGTTTAATTTATTCAGGAACCATTTTTCGTTAGCCACCTGGGACTCTTTACCACTCTCTTCTCCAGTGCTTGCATTGCCTGGGGAAGCGTAATGCATATGTAAGTCATTTTTCTTGCTTCGCGCCGTTTTGTCAGTATCGCAGAGACCAGTAGGTTTACGTCTGGCACGATTGTTAGTTGTCTCCTACTGGGACTTTTAGTGCACCAAGTAAAATGCATTAGCAAAAGGAACATGTTGGTTTTATTTGGTAGTTGTAAGGCTTTTAGGGGCCCAGGCCCCCACCTCTCATCAAATTTCACAAGTATAATTTGATGCGTGCCGCATACCACCTCCCAGAAGTCTGTTTCACCGCCGCAACAAATTTCCACAAAACGCAGTTAGTGTGCGCACTCTATGCCCCAGGCGGATTAGGTGCAGTGCAACAAAATAGAATGCACCATAGCAGCACAAGTGCAACAAGCACCGAGGGCACAGTGATACCTAAAGAGATCCCATATTTCATATTTTCTATTCTCAAGAACTTAAAAAGCAAGGGAGGTGCTACACAAAGACACATATTCACATGAACACCATAATAAAATGCCTTAATGCAATAATAGGTTCTTTTAAAGTGTTTTTTGTAATGAACCATAATTTTCATTCTCAGGTGTTTCCATCCTCACCTCATCTAATCTTTCTATTGTGCAAGTACATCGTTCATTACTGCAAGGCTTAAATTTATAGAAGTGTAGGAATCTCCAAATGCAAGTGCAAGGTGTTTTAATGCAAGTGTGATGTTAGCAAGTAGTTCCACACGGTGTGCTTGCTCGCCAACCTGGTCAGCATGCCGCATTCCACAAAGTTAGTTATAGTTTGTCTTGCAAGGGGTGCGATGCGTTATGTCATGACTCGCATTTCAGACACTCGTGCAGCATTCAACTTTTGTGTACTAAGTTTCTCTGAAATAGACATTTAAGCAATCCGGAACCATTGTTCATCTATCCGCCCGAGACTCCGCCCCTCATACCACCCAGTGTTTGCACCGCCTGGATGGACTTTACTTTTAAAACTTAAATATTTTGTGACCACGTGTCATTTTTCTTTTTTACCCACACTGACTGGTTTTGCTCAGCAAGCAACGTAAGTGGCTTCAAATGAAGCAAGTCAATCAGTGCCAAATAAACTAGGCAGTGACAAACCACTAGTGATTTCATTTAGGTAGGCACAAGTAATTTAATGCAAAGGCATTCTCCTAATAATTTTACCTTAAGCATGCAGTGAGAACAAAGAAGTGTTTTAATGGTCACATGGGAGCCCTGATTCCCACAGCACAACCAGCAAGAATATAATAATCATGGGAGGAGTATTTCCAATCCCTGGAGGGATTACGCCGTGGTCGTTGGCCAAATGACTCTAAGAGCTTGTATTACGACCTCTAGTTACACATCAGGTTAAAAGTTAACTACCAGCTCGTCCAAAATAGTGTAATACGTCCTCTTGTTATTGCTAACTAGAACTGTTATCAAGGGGTAACACTATCTATCACTTCCAGTGTTAGACAAGCATTTATACCTTTAGATAAGCTTCAAAATGGTGTCTCAAATATCAGATTGTGGTGTTTTGCTTACATGTATGTTGGTTTTGGAGGTTATATAAAATATGAATTGAATTTGTTTGCTATTTTGAGTGTTACGTAGAATAGTTTTGCAAAATGCAAGTAAAACCTGTGAAGATTAGTTTTGGAAATTATGTTATTTTTAGTTGTGGAAATTTTATTTTCCCAAAATAAAAAAATAGTAAATAAAATATTAGCGCTAGGTTTACTGTCATTTCGAGGAATCGGATTCCTTGAAATTAGTGAAATAAAATATTTCCCCCTTCCATTCTCAAAATATTAAAAAATATAAATAAGAAACACAGGCACGAACATCAATCTTGAATGCTAAGAACCCGATTCTCATGCATTGTGATAAATTGTATGGAGATTAAGCTAACTGCGAGAGGATTGATATCGCCAGCGACAGTAATAATTATAAACAAATATTTTTTTCCCCCTGGTTTGGTTCACAGTTTCTATTTAATTCATGTTTGCTAAAGAAGCATTAATATAAAAGTATATATATTATGCAAAACACTTTTCGCACTCATTACTGAAAACTGTACATAAGCCACAAAACCACAAACATAGTGACTTTTATTGCCAACATACAGAGTAACGAACCAAAACCTTGGATTACTTATTTAAAGGAAAACTAACAAATCGAACGTTTATAATACATTTTTCCATCAAATAGCTTATCTATGGAATAGCTATTCCACACATTTATCTAGAGATCGTAACACAGGCCCTAAGGAGAACGAGTCAGCACTGCCTACATTATTGCCATTATTCTGGTAAATAATGCCTGGCGCCCCAGGTAACCAAATACAAAAACTTCCATTTTAAACATTTAATATTTACCACTCCTCAAACCTAACCTTAATCCTCATCTGACCACATGATGCCATGTCACATTTCAGTGTGCAAATTATTCACATCTTCTATATAAATACTTGATAATGTCCGCTGCTCGTGAGACAACATCCCTTGTCAACCAGTTCGCTATCTCTTGAGGAAGGTAAGCAACATGAGAGGGTAAAGCACTTGCTCTGCAGCTCTCTGCCGAAGGCCATCAACACCAGAGAGCGTACGCAAATCAATGCAACATTTGTGAAGGTTGCAAGGGGTATGGTTTTTATTATAGCTTTGTTCATAGTGCCACTATGTTTAAAATAAACCTTTTTAATAAATAACATGCTGAAAATTAATTTGAGAAAATCCTATATTACATGATATATTAACACGTGTGCCAAAGTCAACACACATGGATGTTCAGAACTCAGCTATCCTACAATATTGTGGAACAAAAGGAGATATAGCTGGTTAGGTTATCTTTGTGGAAGTGGGATAAATTGTTACCGGTTTGGGCACCAGTGCAGAGCAAGAGATTCAGGGGTCATTAATACCGACGGGCTACCGGCCTCCCCTTGGTGTCCCGACATCACTCCTGTTGAAACATTCCTGTTGCAAAGAAAGTTGAAGTGTCGACGAACTCTATAAATCCTTGGCCTGGTCTAGTAAGGACTGTGGGCCTCTCTTATACGCCTCTAAGAAGTAGTTGTGGTTTGTTGCTGCCACCCAATGCCGTAATCACTCATAGTAGATTTAAGTCAAAATAATTCAATTGGTCCCGTGGTCAGACTAACCAATAAATAATACATACACAGTGTTAGTCATGATGTGGCGTTTTATTCAGTTAAACCCTCGTATGAGGCACAGAAGTTTAGATGGTCTCCACAATAGCTCGCAGAGCTCTACAACTGTTAAAAAGTCGTGAAGCCGACAAAGTAAATTTAGTGAACATTTAAGGCCCGGCTGTGGAAAAACGGACCGGACTGTGGGGTGGCGCATGCTCTGGGGTATTGCGAAGAGATTATGGTTCCAACAAAATAAAATTGAAGCTATTGCAGTTACATTATGAGTTCAAAAGTTGAAGTTCCTGGAGCGGGCACACATGCACGTCCTATCCCACGAGATGTGGTGATGCCACTGACTAACATGGCAGCACAAGAGTTGGCGCCCTTGCGCTACTTGCTGTATGACAGCAAAAAATCGTGTTATTCGGGTAAAAATTACTTAAATGAAAATGAACGACAACAAGAATGTCACACAGATCATAAAAAGAATACAGCCTTCATTTTAAGTCCCACTATAAAAATTATCAGAGTAAAAATAAAATTCAATTGTGAACCACAGGCATGTTCATAATTGCATGCCCGAATGTCCTTTCCTTAAACTGAAACCATCATATTTCACACAGTGTGTGTCCTTATTTGAAGGAATTTCGTCCCGCATGCATTTGTACTTTCATTATTCATTCATATAAGTACGTGGCATTTTGTATTTAAGTTTATATAGTCTGAACACAACAATCCATGGCCTTACGATAGGAATGTGGCCTCTGCAATTTGTCTCTGTTGGCCAGTCTTAGGTTATGTGTTAGGTTGTCATTGGCGCACTTCCAAAACAACATCAACGTGAATAGTAAGCACTGGATAAAAATTCACAACCCTTTTAAAATATACACAAGACTGCTACATTATGTCCCTGAGTGGAATGGTGCACTTTAGTGCACTTAGAAAAACAAACAATGACACTTCAAAACAATACACTATAACTTTCCACAATAAAATACACAACACATAATAATCAGATTCCTATTAAATATCTCGTCTACACAGTTTGTGTACACATCACTTACCGTATTTAATTCACATGAGGACTTTATTACACATTTTTGATAACATAGTATTGTAAACATAGCACTGGAAAAGTAACAACTCAACTGTCAACAGAAAACATAATATTTACTAGCATTGCCTGAATATTCCGCTTACGGCTTGTGTGCATGGCACTCATCTTTGCAAATGTGTAAACACTCTAAGGTCATTATATTACAGGAAGAACACAACATAAATATTATCCTTCAAATATAAACAAACAGACGTGATGTAACACGGGGTGCTTGGGCGCACAAGTGGCAATTACACTATAGCACTGACATATGTAAATATTAGAAAATTAATGGCCATTTCATAACAATAAAACATATACACTCTGATTTACACTGCAATGATGCATTAATACACGCACACAGAACACAAGTTAGTACACTGATGTAGCACATGGTTGTAGATTGCTTTGGCTGATGCTGACCGGTTCACGTCAAATGCCCCCCTCTTTTGAGGCTGTTATCTCGTCAACTGCAGACTCTAGCAGCAACAGATGGGTAGCTTCAGAATCCCGTGTGGTCGCTGCTTGTAGCCATCATGTTTTATGTTGTGGTGCTAGAGGTGGGCGTGGTCGCTCTCTTGGAGCGGGCGGTGGCCAGCCACAGGTTGCGGCGGTCGCTGGGGCATGGCCACACGTCACGCATGTGGCACAGCAGGCTTTGGTGAGCATGTGTCGAGCAGCGGAATGGTGAGGGAAGTTCCTCCATTCCTGACTCATTGCTGCTGCTTTCTGTTGTGTAACGCCGGCATCCTTCCGACATCACGACACTATCAGGGGAAAGCCTCACCTGTTGATCCAGGCCGTCCTCAGATGGTTTTCCGGACTCGATTTAAGTGGCGTCAGTATCCTCCAGCCTATCGATGACCACATGGTCTTGACAGCTGTCTGACACGACCGTGTCCTCAGCTTGAGCTCGTGTAGATGCGTCAGCATCGAGCATCATGGCGTCGGATATACTCGGCGTAACAATGTTGTAGTTTGCTGGATTTTCCGCCTCAGTTAGCGGTAGTGGTTCATTTTCTTCGGAAATCTCCACTTCAGGCGTCGGGACGCTGGGTGCCTCGACGCCGTTCTTTACAAGTCTTAGGACATCACGATGGAATGTATCGGAGCGGCGATTATGCAATCGGATGACATAGCTGGATTGATCCTTGGTCCGAATGGCTGCATGTGGCCCCCTTCATTTTGCAACGAATCCAGCCCAGAAGTTTTTCTATCCAGCAGATAATGGGTGCACACTTGCATAGACTTATTGACCTGGTTGCAGTGGAGAGGGACACGCGGACTTCAATACCCACGTGGTGAGGTAGTGGCTCTGCTGCTCTTGTGCCTCTTGTATTTACCTCTCTCTTTCCTTCTCCTTGCTGTCCACTCCAGCAGGGTCAGTGGCACGCTCCCTCATTCCGCTGTGAAACTTTCCCGGGAGGGGAAGGTCAAGTCCCTGGATCAGCAGGGCTGGTGTTTTGCCAGTTTCTTCAGAATTTAAACAAAGCTGTGGGTAAGTGCTTGGCCCAGGACACATGCATTTTGACAACTTGCAGGTGCAGCTGGGTTTTCAAATCCTGGTTCCTCCTCTCAGTTGGATTGGCACGTGGATGGTAAATCCACGTGCCAATGAAATGAAATTCTTCAGAAAATGTGGTCTTGAACTAAAGATTCTGAGAATGATGACTTTCCAACCTATTTCGTGCACTTCTCGAGTAAACCACCCTCCAGGGTAGACTCCCTGCCCTTCTGGTTTATTTTCGCTTTAAAATTTTTCCACGTTAATGGCACCTTGCAGCCAGTGCAAGGCTTCGTGCCATATGTCCACTTAACCATAACTTCAATAGTGTATCATCCCACTTAAACTTTGAATAATCAGTGAATTCTTAAAATTAAAATGATTCGGTGTACCTTATTCTCACTTGCGAGACCAGTATTAATTTTCTGTCAGCATTATTTTTCAAGTTATTACCACATGTTGCAGACCGTGTGCTCAAGGTAAACTTATGTATGTCTACGACGTCAAGTGTTCTTCTGTATTGACAATGCATGCTGAGGAGCTTTTATATCCCAACATGTGTGCAATCCACATAAGTTGAAAGTATTCAGAGTGTGTAATAATGGCATGCTAAGGAGCCAGATTATCCCATTCCAAGACCAACTTATATGTATTTAATTGTTTTCACAGCTTATAACTACTACCGTAAGTAGACGCTAGGGAGCACAGGGTCATTGGCCCGGGCTTTTCGGCCACGGCCCAAAATTTGGAATAAAACTCTTTATGACATGCATAGTGCATTGCTACATTTAACATATTTTTTTCAAAAATCTTAAAACACGCAACAAAAACATATTAAAATTATTAGGATATTAAAATTGTCATCAAATTAAATGTGTTAAAACATTATAATAATAAAACATATTAAAGCCATTAAGGCATTAAAACCGTCAACACATTAAAACAATTTAAATATTAAAATCGTCAAAACATGCTAAAAAAAATCACAAAAAAATTGATTATATTATTGAACTGGACTACATGTCCTTTGTCAACCTATAACTTACAGCCCCGAGAGTGGTATCAAAAACCTACCCTATATACACATTTTCATTTCAATTTTCTATAGTGGCATCCATATAGCTCCAACGAACTCCTTAAAACATTCAAGGATAGTGTTTTATACAATCCATTAGAATGAACACCAAGTTTCTCCAATCATTTTTTTGTCTCCTATGGTATAATACACCTCACCCCCAAAATAACCGGTTCTACACTCCTAAAAATTTAATCTTAATTTATTTCGCCAATTTTATCTTCAAGTATCTTATATTTGTCTTCTTTTTTCTTTAGCAGCTTTTGACCAAGTATTTTCTTTCTCATACCGGACAGTCACTTCTACGATAAACACCTTCTTCTCTGTAGCCAACACCAAATCTGGTTTGAAAAATTTGCTGGCCTCTTCGAGGGTGGGTTCCTCAACAACAGTTGCTTTATCTTTTTGTTCACTCCACTCTTGTGCTATAGTTTTACAAACTTGATTGTGCCTTCTAATCCTGGCATCCTTAGTTTGGGGGCATGCTCTTAAAATATGTCATGTAGTTTCTGGACTGACACCACAGTGTCTACAATTGACTTCGCCCCCCTTGTACCTGGCCAAGGTCATCATATTATTCATTTGATTAGTCCAGAGCTTAAGTGGCTTGGAGAATCTCGATGCTTTCAGGGACTCCGGCTCATACATCCATCTACTGTATTCCGGATTGTCCCTGAGGTATTTACAACAATCCCCCATGCCTTACTCTCTCCTTTATTTCATTCTTATACTTGCCAACCATCTTCTCTATATCGCCTATGATTTGGTACTCTACTCTCTCCTGAAGTATTAAACTATTAACTCCTTATCTTTAAGTTTTACGACATACATCTCTTTGCTAACCCATTGTTAAACTTTATCATTTTGCTTTCTTATCTTACCAATTTGCTTAGTTCTAGATAAGGTGATGGTGTGTTGGTATTTCATAACACCTAGCCCATTGTCCCTCTTGGCTGTATATGGAAACCCATCGGATATTTAATCCGGGGTATTCAAAATATTTTTAACTACCCTTTTCAATATTCCATCTATCTCATTAAGAAAATTTTTACTAACACCCTGCAAAATAAGAGAGTATAGAAAAGTTGGCACCCAGTTCAATTGCAGAATCTCTAACTTCTGAAAAGGCTTCACTGAGGCATTACCGATTTTTTCCTAATCATCTTCCATATTTTAAAAAAATTTGACGTGCTTCAGACGTCAACATATCCCTTGTGCCCGTTTGCACTACTGCAGATGCATCAATCACAACAGCAACAACCGACCGATCGACATTAGGTCGCTGTCTCGATCAGTGCAGGTCGGAAGAACGGCATATTTACACTTTTCTTGCCGGTCTGCAACCTGTGGCCGCGGGCCATTATATTTTAAATTTGTAACAATAGGTAACTCTCAAAATAAATTTATATGTGGCCTAAAAGGGTGTTTCCCATGAAGTCACTGCTGAAATGTGTTATGCATAGTTCCCCCATTAGGTATTTTTTTGTTTAAAGTTGGCTACATCCAAGCCTAGTTTTGTTTCTGGCTATACTATAGTTGTGGTTATGTAATGGTGGGCATTTAGTCATTGTTCTTGTGATACAGAATTATTTGGACTTTATTAAATTATAGGTTGGTACTCAAGCTTTTATTTCTAACAGGTTATGGGCCCAGAATACACTGATGACACCTTTTATGTTTTGGTTCAAAATTAAAACCTGTAAGTAATAAGTGTGTATGATGTAACTGGAGCAATGTCGCAGATAGATGAATTTAAGTTACCACTGTTAAATACGGACAATTATTTCCAGTGGTCAGTGCATGTGTCGGCAGAACTCGAACAGAAAGACTGTTAGGAAGCTGTGAACCAGGTTATAATGAGGTCGACATAGAGAATTTATCTGTTGAGAAAAGATGGGAAAATGACAAAAAATTAAGTTTACTAACCTTGGTGGTGGGTGAGTGAAACCTATCTCGATGACATGGAAAGGTGTGAACTAGCGAACGAAGCAAAGGCAATTTTTGAAGGCATTCACACATATTATGGGTTGCTTCACATGATTATGATTCTTAAGGAAATGGGTTAGTGAGAGCGATAGAAGAGGATGAAGATAACCTCACTCCAGCAGTTGTGAAGGAAAAACTGCTCCTTGAGGAGAAGAGAATAAAGAGAGATGAAGATCAAAAGGCGAATTTCGAAGAGGCCAAAACCATGGCAGTAAAACAGCTCCTTCCTTAACAGGTACCCCAATTTTGACACCAATAGAAAGTTTGATTACAAACCAAGAGATCAAAGAAACATTATTTGTTTTGCATATAATGAGCCAGGGCACATAGCCAGGTTTTGCACCAAGGTTGGCTAGGCAGGATAATGTTACAAAAACTGAATACCAAAAACCAGGTCCAGGATATGGCGAACAGGGGCATCAGCTAGGCAATGCACAGACTGTGAAGTATAATTTTAAGGCTTTATGTACTAGCACCGTAAAAACACCAGACTGTAAGAACTGTTGGTTACTGGACACAGCAGCATCACATCACCTGACATCAAACAGGGATATTATTAGAATCTTCAACAGTCATGTACACTGGGAAGTTGAACTGGCAAATGGACAAATGTCAAAAATAATAGTTGTAGGGTCGGTGACAATAAAGTTGAAGGACAAGCATGGAGGATGGACAGTTGAACTAAGTGATTTCTTTTATGTTCCAGATATGTGCAATAACATAATATCTGGGAAATGGTTGGATGCCATGGGAATGAAAATTTGAATCATACATGGGTGTGTGACAGTGTTGGATGAGAATGTTGAAATCTTTAAGGTATTAAGTTGTAGTGAACATAATGTGTATATTGTTGTATGGGAGACATATGTAGCAGCTCAGGATAAGGCACGTGCAACAGCAAAATCTACAGTAACATCTGAAGCTTATTGGCACAGGTGATTTGGGCATGTACAGGTATTGCCATAAGTTAGTGGTCTTCAATGGGTATCTTCAGAGAGATGCGATGTGTGCCTGCAAGGCAAAATGAAACACCAAAGATTCCAAAACAGTAGTAGTAGGGCATTGGAGCCATTAAATCATGTCCATTCAGATGTCATGGGCAAAATTTCCCCAGCTTAACTAGGAGGTGCTGAGAATTTTGTGACATTTGTTGATGATTAGTCTAGGTATACTCATGTTGCTGCAGTGAAAAAGAAATTAGACACATTCAGTGCATTTTGCAAGTTCCAAAGTAGTGTCCAGAAACTGCAGGAAAGAAAGCTGAAGGCATTGCAGACAGATAATGGAGGAGAGTTCATAAACACTGAATTTAAGAAACGTTTGAAATTTAGTGGCGTTCTACACAGACTAGCAACATCCTATATTCCGCAACAAAATAGCAGAGCAGAAAGAGTAAACCAAACACTCATGAGCATGGTTAGGTCCATGCTACTTCAGGCTGGCCTTCCATCGAGATTTTGGCAGAGGCTTTGTCAACAGCATGTTATTTAAAAAGCTGTGTCCATCAAAGGCCATTGGGGGGCAAATTCCTTATGAACTATGGTTTGCAGGAAATACAACAGAAAATGAGGTGAAAAAATTAAGGGTGTTTGGCTGTCAAGCTTGGGCAGCAACTCTGGCAAAGGACAAGCTACAACCTATAGCAGAAGAATGCATCTTCCTTGGTTTCCAGGAAGGTCTGAAGGCTTACCGTCTTTGGAGCCTGAAAATGGAGAAGATAATTGTTTAAAGAGAAATGTTTTTTAAACAGGATGTGTTTCTATTTACCTAAAGACAGCACACCATATGCAAGAGAAATGCACAAAGAACATGAAATTTGGCATTTTAAAGCTGAAGATGGAATATTTAACCTAGGGGAAGAAATACCCGAAGAATTGGGTGAGAATAATCCAGATGACCTAATATGGCAAGCTAGAAATGGCGTAAGGGAACTCTGTGTGGAAACTGGAGAAGAAGATAATATATCACAAAGTGACACAAGAGACTCTGAGTATGCAGACAAATAAATAGAAGTTGAAAGATCAAATAGGAAAAGGACTTAAAAAAACTTGATGGTTTTGTAGTGTTACAAAAGGTGCTGAGAGTGAGAACCCACAGAATACAAGGGGTGTACTGTAAAGCACAAATGCAGACAAATGGCTTGAAGTTATGAAATTGGAAATTGAGAGTTTGAAAGAAAGCAACAGTTGGAAACTTGTCAAAAGGCAAAGGAGAGAAATGTGATAGGTTCCAAATGGGTTTTCAAGGTGAAGACGAATGAGGATAGAAATCTAGAAAGATATAAAGCTAGGCTGGTGGCATAGGGATTTGGACAGGTACAAGGAAAGGATTTCGAAGATACATATAGTCCTGTTGTCAAAAAGGAGAACATATGGCTGTTGATGTATATGTGTGTTGAAAGGAACTGGGAACAAGAACACCTAGATGTGATGGCAGCATACCTTCACAGTCCCTAGAAAGTAGAGGTTTTCATGGAACAACCAGAATTTTTCAGAATTTTTTTAATGGAAAAATCGAGAGAAGCGTATGTGTGGATGCTAGAAAAATGCTTATATGGACTATACCAGGCAGGAAGAAACTGGAACACATATCTAGACACACATCTTAAGAAATTTGGCCTTAATCAGTCTAAAAATGACTCATGTGTCTATTTTGACTAAATTGGGGGTATGGTACTTGGAGTATACGTTGATGACTTACCTGTGTGGGGAGAGAGAAACAAGATCGAAAAGCTAAAAGTGTATTTGGGAGAGAAAACGGAAATCAGATTTCTTGGAAAAACCATTCACCTTTTGTCAATGAGGGTGAACAGACCTAGAGAAGATGTTCTGGAAATAGACCAGAAAAATTATGTCAAGCAAATTCTGCAATGGTTTGGCACATAAAATGCAAGGGAGCTACCTACCCCTTTGGAAATGAAGCAGACTATTGAGACGCAGGTGAGCCAACCTTTTCCTGAACATGTATACAGTAAAGCTACAGGAAACCTCCTATACTTGGCAAATGGTATACTCTCAGATATTGCATACGCAATTAGTAGACAGTGCCAATTTAACAGAAAAGTGACACTTCAACACTGGCAGGATGTGAAGCAAATTTTCCGTTATCTTAAGGGTACAGAAGACCTTCCTATGGTATATGAGAAGCAGGGGAAGACCATAGAACTGTACATAGATGCTGACTGGGCAAATAACCCAGAAGACATGAAGTGCTACAGCGGTTTTGTTATAATGCTGGCATGTGGAGCAGTGGTGTGGCAAGCAAGAAAACAACATAGCATCGCACTATCGACTGTAGAGGCAGAATATGTCGCAGTAACAGAAGCTGAGAAGGATGCGTTGTGAGTCAAGGGTTTGCTTGAGGAGATAGGGCAGAGTGACTTTGTAAGTGAACCGTGTGATATACAGGTTGATAATACGGAGCTATTTCACTTGCAAACAACAGAATCATTTCCAAGAGCTCAAAGCACATTGATATAAGGCATCATTTTATTAAGAAACAAATAGAGAAGGGGGTAATAAGTTTAAAGTATCTGGAAACTAACAAGAATGTAGCAGATGTGCTGACTAAATCATTGTCCAGAAGGAAAACTGAGGAATGTGCAAACAAAATTGTTTTAAGAAAAATGTAAATGTTTGAATGCTTTGTGTCTCTTGGTTATAGTTGTGTGTTTATGCTTTGTTTCTTTCTATGTAGATGCAGCACATGTGGCCATGTTCAGGGTTAGTTATGTTTTGTGTTCGCATTTGTTTTGTAGTACACAGAACCCTGACACACAAGGGGAAGTGTTGAAATGTGTTATGCATCAGTTGCCACATTAAATTTTTTTTTTAAGTTGGCTTTACACAAGATTTGTTTTGTTCCTGGCTATACTATAGTTGTGGTTATGTAATGGTGGGCATTTTGTTATTGTTATTGTGATATGGAGTTATTTGGACTTTATTAAATGATAGGCTGGTACTCTAGCTTTTATTTATAATAGCCATTACCATTAGGCACAACAGCCATTGGAGGGAATACAGGGGTAAGTGGCGCTGTTTTATCCTACGCCTTTCCGATGTGCGCGATTCCAGCAGGCCTTGTGGCCGAACCTGGTGTGCTACGTGGCCCCAAAAGGGTTCAAAAGGTGGGGAATGATATTCTCGAAGCAAGTCTAAAGTGGCGAGTGGCTCCCTAGCAGCATTAATTAATGAGAGGCAATACAGTAAGTTTTGCCAGGTATTGCACCATAGTTAGCTATGGAAGCTGCCCGTTTTTCCATTGAGGGTTGAGAAAAACCTACAGAAGACAGGGCAAAGTCACACCCACAATAGTGAAATATACATGACATCACAGGAAGTGAAACACCAACACTTAATGCCATTATTCACCGTATTTTACTATCCCAGCATACATATGTTAATTTTAAGAGGGCAAATGTATTCATTCATCAATAATCAGCCATGTAAGGCATAATTTAATTTAATATCACCCTTCAAGTGCTGTGACATACTTGTGATGTCACATTCTCAGCCATATCAGGGGCTCCGACATTCATAGGTATGTCACCAACATGTTTATAGTCAGTAATCAAAAGTATGTGCAGTGTTCATTCTTTTAAACATGTTAGGTATTTTCAAAGTTACATTTTTTCATGTTCTGCATTTGGCAGCAGCCTCGGCGACTTCGCCGAGGCTCCGGCCATCAGCACTCATAAGTACCGGCAGGCGGATGGTAAGCTTCCGCGTTTACCATCCTTGGCAACTCAATTTAGGCTAATATCATTCAAGACAACAGTATAAAGTAAAACAGAAACCTTTTCATTAGTATTCAGCCGAGGGTAGGTCCGATTTGTATCCTGAGGTAATATGCCAGGACTTCATGCGTACAGCGACACGTTCTTCATGTAACAATTTTTAAGGCCCTCGCCTTACTTCGCAGCAACGACCACTGGCAGGTCACAAGTGCCGGGTCCACATTATCACGGGTATGCATTATTTTGTAGAGTGACATTGGTTTGTACCCTTCAGCCCATAAAATTGTCGTACATTGAATATGCGACTTTCATTGACTTATACTCTCTTGAGTATCATCGCGCACTGCGCCCTAACACAGATTTATTCATCAGAGTGCTTTAGTGTAAAGTATTGCTTTTACGGGGCCTGCCTCCCACAAGCATAGTAACTTTAGTGTTAGTATCGACATGCGAAGTGGCCGACAACGTTATCCCTTAGCAAAGGGTTTTGACAGAACTTTCGTAATAATTGATCAACAAATTAGACTCCTTTCAAATAGATCGCCGATCCAGAGATCGTTGTAGGCCATCGACCGTATGACACTCAACAACATTGTTCTCCACCAAACGTGGCGCCGGGAACATTCAACAGCTCCTGCCCTACACCTGCCATACCAGGCGGGACACAAACAGAGCTCATCATCTCTGGGGATGCAGTGTGTTATATTTATAATCGTTTCCTTTGTTATTGTGAAAAAGCAACTTCATCTTAACTTTATTTATGATAACAACGAAATAATACAGAAGCCCTACAATACCTATAGTTCATTCGCTGCCATCTTTTCTTCAACTGTCTTAACATAAACATAAACAAAACACTCTTACATACCCTCAGTTAACAATCAACAGAAACTGAACATGCCATATCCATATCATGAAAGACAACACACAATTACATTAGTTTATGTACTTACCAATTTTATTTGACCCTCCACACTCTCCCTAAAAAAAAAAAAAAAAAATGGTTAGCTAAAGAAGTAGAAAGAAACCGAGGCAAAAATATGTACACACACAAAATAAAAGGCAACAACATAATACATGTCCAGGTCCCTTTTTAACTGCACTCTGATACACTCACGTAACTTCTCAAAGGCAGGTTGACATAATGGCTTCGTCAAGCCATCTGCTACCTGTGATTCACTTGGGATGTAGCACAACACAACTGTTTCATCGTTTACCTTGGTATTGATGAAGTGGTGTCGCAAATTAATGTGCTTCAGTCGTTTGTATTCGGCATTTTCTGCAACTTTGGTAGCAGATTGGTTGTCTTCATGTATCTTTACAGAGTTAATTTTTTTTTTTTGTGATCCAACCATAAGTCTTGAAGTAATTTTTTTAGCCAACAGGCCGCGGCGACAGCTGCACCTAATGCAACGTACTCAGCTTCAGTGCCAGAAAGAGTTGGTGTCCCCTGATTTTTGTTGCCATGAGACTGTTGAATTTCCTAATTAAAAATTGTATCCTGAAGTAGATTTCCGACTCTCTGAGTATCCTGCTCAATCAGCATCTACAAAGCCCTGGAGTTGGGTTGTACCACTTTTATAGATGAGGCTCATGTTGACTGTCCCTTTGATGTAACGCAGGGCCCTTTTAAGTGTGGTCCATAGTTCCTCACTAGCATTTCCTTGAAATCGGCTTAAGTATGACAGTGTCCGGCAGAGATCTGGCTTTGTACCCAACATTGCATACATGAGGCATCCAATTAGTTGCCTACATTTTACTTCCAAGTTCGTGTCTCCATTTCTTGCTCCCTGAAGGTTTACCTTGAAGTTTGTGTCCATAGGTGTGGAGACTGGTTTACAGTCCGCCATACTAAACTTTTCTAGCACTCTCTCAAGATATGAGGTTTGGTTCAGAGTTGTGGTTCCCAAAGATATGTCGTGTTTTATGTTTATTCCCAGGTATGTTGTTACTTCCCCCATAGCTTTCATCTTGAAGTAGCTACATAATTTTCCTTTCAGTATGTTGGTATCTTTCTCAGCAGATCCTACTACAAATAGAAGATCCACATAAAGAAGTATATACAAATATGCAACTTTATTAACCCTGGTGTATAGGCAGTAGTCGGTCATTGATCTATTAAACTCTCCCTGGTTCATGATTTCATCAAATTTTTCGTCCCAATATTTTGGGGATTTTTTAAGCCCATACAGAGATTTCTTCTATAGCAGAATAGTTTTTTTTAATCTGTTTTGACACTCAAGCCTGCCGGTGTGGATAGGTGCACAATTTCATATATATCTCCATACAAAATGGCACCTGTAATGCCCATTTGGTGAACTGGCATATCCTTTTGATTTGCTACAGCAATGAGCATCCGCGAGATTGAAAGTTTTGCAACTGGCGCATAGGTCTCTGAATAACCAAAGACCTGTTGCTGAAAACCTCATGCTGCTAATCTTGCCTTATATAGGGGATTCTCCTTATCATCTATCTTTATCTTAAATACATATTTAGTATCGATGAGGGTGGCCCCATCGGATTTTTCAACTTCAATCCACGTACTGTTTTCTTTCAAGGTCTTGAGTTCACTATTTATTGACTCTGTCCACACTTCGGACTGGTCACAGTTCACAGCCTCTTGGTACATTAGAACACAATCATATTCACTGATGCATATGAGACTGAGGTTAAAATCATTAAATATTTTTGGCAGATGTTGCGTATTCCTGTCTCTCAAGCACTTGTCACTCACTTGTTTCATGCATTCATTTTCTTCATTCTGAGCTGGGAAGCCCCGAAAGTCTTCTGCATCTTTATCATCCTGGTTTTAAGACCGTCCATATTGGCTGTTGGTTAAGGTATATGATGTACTTGTGTCTTCATTGTCCTGGTTGACAGACATATCCCCTGGATCCACACTGTCCGTGCGATATCTGTTCGCCCCACAATGTTGCTCGCTCCTACAGCCTTCTACAGATGGGAAGACAACATTACAGCTGGTGTGGATCTTGCCTTCATTAGGTAGGTATATGCAGTATACCTTCATTGACTCTCCATAACCGACGAAGATTCCCTTTTTGGCCGTTGGGTCCCATTTCTTCCTGTTTTGCTTTGGTACATGTATGTATGATGTGGAC
This sequence comes from Dryococelus australis, assembly GCA_029891345.1. Classification (NCBI taxonomy): domain Eukaryota; kingdom Metazoa; phylum Arthropoda; class Insecta; order Phasmatodea; family Phasmatidae; genus Dryococelus; species Dryococelus australis. The sequence goes on along the minus strand of CM056994.1, from coordinate 79,810,471 downwards.
CCCCACACTTTCAACAGATTTAAATCATAGTCCCTTTGGCACCACAAATTGTAGGGGGTTTACCAGGGACTGAACTTATCCCTCCGCAGTTGATGATATAGAGTGCTGCATTAACAGCTTCTGCCGAAAATGGTTTTTTCATATTTTTTGCTGCCATTATTGCCCTTGCAGCGTCCTTAATTGTGCACATTTCACATTCGATTCTCTCAGACTGCTTTGGACAATATGGTACACTTTTCTCGTGGGCAATATAGATTTGATAACATTTCCTTGATGTCTGCATTGATGAACTTGGTTCTATAGTTAGTCGGGAACACAAAACTTGGGCCAATTCATTTTTAACCAGTGCAATGAACTTTATCAGCTTGTCCTTCACATCACTCTTATGTTTTAGGAAGTATACGAAGCGATAGTGGAAATGGTTATCTTTCAGGAGTAGGAAATATGTACAACCATCAATATATGGTTGTTTCCATCGGTCCACATAGGTCAGCATGAATGACTTCTCCAACTTTCAAAGAGCTGGTACCTGTATGCTTAAAGCTCTTTCTTGTCTGTTTACCCAGTATGCACAGTTCACAAAATGTTTCCTTGTTTTCTGCCACTCTAATTACTGAAGAGGTCAGAAAATCTATGACTTGTTTCAGATTTTGGTGTGCCATCTTTTCGGTCACAAGTACAAATCAGATTTGTTAGCCGCAATGCACGCAAAGGATTCTTCAGTTTCAAACTTCATTTTATACTGTTTCCCACATCATTATGCTGAACCAACTAAGAAATGATTCATTTTCATTTCTGGCACATGCAACACAATCTGCAATGTAATTTTGTTATGGCCATTATTTACATGCGATATAAACTTAACCTCACCCACGCCTTCAGCTTTTAACACCTTCCCATCACCAAGTTTAACAAACCTGTCTCCTGCCAAAAGTGTATACGAAGAAAAGAGTTCTCTTTTGCAACACAGGGGTTTGGGAGCACCACTGTCCATGAACCAACCATTTTCCTTTTTGTCGCAATAGAATGCGGAATCGTTCACAACGAAAGCTTCTTCTTTTCTGTTAGGCTTACCCCTACTTTCATTGAGTTTTTCACTTGTTTTGACAATCCTCTTGAGTTTTAAACACTTTCTTTGCAAGGGACCCACTTTGTTGCAGAAAAAGCAGCGAAGTGGGTCCCTGGAAGTGATATTGTTTGACTAACAGCATTGGGCTTTAACGTGGCTGTGTTTGCCACACCCAAAAAATGTTTTTTGCATTGTATATACTGTTTGCTGCGAATGCTTTAGACTCTTCCTCTTTTGAAGATTCCATCCACTCTTCCTCGACGAGCAGTCTAGCTGTCAGATTGCTGAATGTTTGTTTATCCTCTGGGACTTACTCCCATGCACTTACAAAATGACTGAGACCTGGTGGTAATGTCATGAGAATTTTAGTAATCTGAAAGTATTGAGGGGAGGTAGAAAGGCCCATTGACATACATTTTTACTGAAATAAACCGACCCCATAATTTGTAAAAGCAAGCATATGGCGGTCTTTTTGCCTAACAGGCATGCTGTAAAATCCTTAAAAGAGATCTAGGCTAGTTATATAATGCGAATTGTGAAGGGCATTCAAAATTTCCTCAGTGCGAGGTAAATGGTATTTGACTCTAGTGAGGTACTGGTTTAACTTACAAAAGTCAGCCGAAAATTGTAATCCACCAGACTTCTTAGAAACGACTAGACTCGGTGCCGAATATAGGGAGCCCACAGGTTCAATAATGTTACCATGTATCATATAATTAATTTGGACTAGAAGCTCGCCCCTAATTTTAGAACTAATTCTATAAGGCCTGGTTGAAACGGGCTTGTCAGTGGTTAATTCTAAATTTATTTTAAAATTGCAGGCCTCGGTTAACTCTTGAATGGAGTCTGCGGATCTATCTTTGTGAGAGTTGGTAATATTATTAATAGCCTCTCTTTGCTTGGTAGTAAGTTTAGGGTTGATATGAGGCAAGTTAGTGTGTTGTGATTCAAATGTATTCAAGGTGTTCAATGAGTGTTCGACTGCATGGTACAATCAGTCGGCAATGGCTCGTAATGTAATGTCACTTGTAGTAGCTCATTAGAATCATGGCCGTGTATGAGCATAATATCAAATTTTAATATCGGAATGACATTGTATTTAGTGATAAAATCCACACCTAAGATAATGTCTTGTTGGAGATCGTCAACCATTAAAAAGTTTTGAGGGTAAGCGCGCCCTGAAATTCCTAGATTAATAACGGTTTCCTATTTAGGGGCACTAATATAGAAGTAGCTGCAACCAAGGTAAGTTGTTCCTGTAAGGGGTAAGTAGTTTGATTGGTAACCAAGGTGGTGGCTATACAGCTTCGAGAACAGCCCATGTCAAGTAGCACAAAGTACATTTTGCCTCTAATGGATACACAAATGGACGGTGTCGCAGTTTGGATGCCTACTTGCTGACAAACAACAGTGGATGTGGGTCACGCTTGATTAACATAACTTACTTCGAGGTGCTGACTTGCTCAGTATGTCTTGCAACATGGACTCATCATCATGGCATGCACTCGTTGCATTATGAAAACAAACAGAAGAGTCTATTTTGCACTCAGGCTACGGTTTCTCTAGATAAATTGTACGAGTTCGTAGTTGTGCTTTTTTTTATACCTTATTAAAAACCGACTTAGGACATAGGGGCTCCCAGTTCAAGTCCCCCAGGCTCCAAAGTTTTTATGTTGTATTAAAGCATTACATATAGTATGCAAACAATCGTCTTAAACTTCCGCCGATGTCAGTGCTCATACCAACAAATGGCAACATTAAGCAACATTGGCTCTTGGAGGGCGAGCGACTCGCGTGCTCTCTAGCACACGTTGACGAGACCAGGAGATACCAGCGCTCCTAGCTGCCAACTCTACTACTATGTTGGTGGCTTGTGATGACAGCAGTACTGCCTGACAAGCAAGTATAGAACTGAACACTGCTTATCTTGCTGGGAATATGAATGGTAGGGGAGTGGTTGGGGGAGGGGGTGAGCAATCACAGGACAGCAGAGGTGAGAGTGGGGTGATACTGTACCAGGCATCAGGTGTAGATAACTGTATGAGAGGAAGTTGGAGAGCCTGCGACTTCACCTCCGCATACACCTCCACATACACCTCCACACGCACCTTCATATCCACCTCCACCTCCACATCCACCTCCACATCCACATCCACCTGCTCCACCTTCTGCACTTGCTCCGCCTTCTCCAAAACATCGATGCGTTTATTCAGGGTTGGAAAGTAATTCACTGTCCATATGACATACTAGAGGGCCTGTAGCCTCGCATAGTGAGCTCGGAGTGGTACACCTTTCTCCGGAAGTATTCTTATAGCTATCATCGTAAGTTGACTTACTGCAGCACATGTCATGTAGGGCCTATTTCCCTGCTTAGTGTTATGAAACCCAGCCATACCCACTACTTTAATTAGTATGGTTAGATGGTATGATATGGTATCTGGGAAATTAAGACGGAAATTGTGACATAGATGGTTAAATTATTAGTATTAAACTTATGATAGCATGATTGGAGCTTATGATTGGAATATTTTGATTAGTTCGGCTTCTGGTATGGCTTGTTTATATGTGTAACTGGTGATGTTAGATGGGGTGATGTTATGATTTATCAGTAAGTCTGCGGTATGGTGGTAGATATGGTTTGTATTGTTAATATAATGGTTGAGGTATGATTGGGTTAGAGTGAATTATATGGTTTGGGCTGTATGTTTTTGTTGGTATGGCTTTCTGCTGTGATGCTTCGTTGATATATTCAGATTTTATAGTATGTTGGTATGCTGGGTTATATGGCTTTCGACATTGCATAGATGAGGCAAGCTAATGTCATGGTGAAAGTTATAATATATCTGTTTTAGTACTCAGGCCCATTAGGTTATTAATATGGTTGTTAAGTATGTTGGAGGTGCGTTACCTGGTAGGATTCGTAAGAGAAGGTATTAGTATGGATGGCTGGCGATATTAACTGGTTTGTTGGTTGACAGAGTGATTTATATTAATGTCTGGTATGCTGGAGTGTTGCCACCTAGTATGTTTTTGTTGGTGGGGTAAATGGATGGTGTAGGACTGGTATGAAATGAGTAGTTGTTATGTTGCATATACAATGTGATCTGTGTGGCATGACTGAAGTATGCTGGGGTTATGGTTGGTGTAGTACCCAGTACTTCTAATCTGCGGTGTTACACATATTTTATTTCATATATCGGAGGTGTGGTGGTTGGCATATTTATTGGTATGGATGGTTGATAGAGTGATTTATATTAATGTCTAGTATGATATTTGGCTGGTGTCTGATGGTATGACAAACATGTTGGATTTGAAATTTTCTTGGTAGTATTTTGGTAGTATCAGTCTGCTTTAATTCTAGTAAATTGTGCATATATTTTGTCTGATGACGGTTGGTAGAGCAGATGGCATGGTTGATATGGTTGAATTAAGTTTATCTTTGGTTGTAGGTGATGACACATTGATTGGCCTGGTATGACTTGGGTTATAAACATTGGTATGGTTGTATAGTGACTAGAATATATATGGCTGGTGTCTGATGGTAATGATGCATGAAAAATGTGATGAAATTATTTTTGGTATATTTTAGTAGGAGTGGGCTGAGGTATGCTTGAATTCTAGTGGATGGTATGAGTGGTGAATATATTTAGTTTGATGATATTTGGTAGAGCAGATAGCATGGGTGGTAAGAACAATGGAATTATGGAGCTAGGTAATTTGAAGAGTCATTCTAAACATGCTTAATGTCATCAAGAAGCTTGTTTATGCTAACTCCTCCTCCTGCTCTTCCTTCTCCAGTACACTTGGGTTATCATCGATGGCATGTTGGGCTATATCAATTCCAGAAAACCTGTCTTGCATTGTTGGTGTATGTCGAATGGTGTGGACAGTATGTATGCATGTAATGCTAAGGCATTCCTGAGAAAAAAGTGTTTGGTATGGGTGGTTATTATATTTTGAGTGGTGTCAGCCGGCATGGTGGATGGTATGAGAAGAATTTGATTGTCTCACTGGTATGGGCTATATGTTTGCTTTGTATAGTCTGTGTGGGCGAATGGTCGAGGTATGCTAGAGTTATAGTCTGTGGTATGGTTGGTAGGTAGGTATAAGTGGTGTTGATTGGTAGAACAAGTAGAATTAGTGTTAGGTTATAGGCTGAGCTCAGCTGTATAGTTGCTCGAGTTATGATGGATACTGTGCTTGGTGTATTAGGTGGTGCAGTTGAATTGAATTTTTCTTTGGTTACAGGAGATGGGGTGTTGGGTGGTCTGATATGACTTGGGTTATATAATGGATGGTATGGGCGGTAAGTATATATTTGACTGGTGTCGACCAGTAGAGCAGAAAGTATGAGAGGTAAGTACATTTTTTTTGGTAAGGTCGGTGTGAGTAGCGAAGTTTCTATATGTAAATAAAATAATTTAAAATTACATAAGTTAAATCTGAATAATAAATCAACAATTCTGAAATAAGTCTAGGATAAAAAAAAATATTATATTTAATTTAAGATATATATATATATATATATATATATATATATATATATATATATATATATATATATATATATACACTTAAAAAGCTAAACTTAGAAAGAAAAACTTATTGCTGGCCTATGTAATCTGGTGTTGGTCCGTAGAGCAGTGGCATGTATGAGTTACAGTGGGTGGAGTATTGAATGTTAAGGTGCCTGCTTGCGAGAATATAAATAATTGGGTTTATTTAGTGGAGCTGTTTGACAGTGCCAGTTGTGAAATTTTGCAGTGTAGAATATATAGCCAAGGATTCTGGTTGGATGCTTGCTTCTGTAACTGCCTTGAGCTGTGCATAAGCAGATTATATTTATTATGTGAAAAGTGAGCATGCTGCTGTATATACACTACATGAATAGTGTGGAAAAATTTGAGATTTCTGTTTTTATGTCTGTATTCTAAAGTATGCATATATATATATATATATATATATATATATATATATATATATATAAAGAATTTAATTCTTGCTGGTGTTGTACCCTACCTGATATATAGAGAATGTGATGGTGCTTGATTTAGTCACATATACATACATTGAATAAAATCCGAGTAGGATAGTTATCAGTACGAAAAATAGTCGCGACAGTAAATAATTAACATTGTATAATATTTAGACTTGAAGAGAGAAGTCGTGGAATGAAGTTGAGAGAACTTTTTGCTGTAATCTACACACAATTTCAGTACAACTTAAAAAAAAAAATGAAATAAATTTTTAAATGGAATAATAAATACAGTTTTTATACTCATATTTTAATCTTTTGTCATAAATGGTCTTTAAAAAACCAACGTCATTAAAAAATAGCAAAACATAATTTTTAGATAATTACTATGGTTGTATAGGATTTGCATGAATAAGTAAACGAAAAAATTTCTGGGGTTATAAATGATTCTTGCAGACTGAATTTCGCGAGACTGGTCCTAAGAGATCGCAAATTATACTCACTTATGACTATAAATATTTGCTTGCCTATAGCCCGATTTGCTACATAATAATTAAAAAATAATATAATAAGCACCAATGCGAGTATAGGCATTAATAAATCAGAAAGTAACAAAAGGATATTAATACAACATTTAAGCACTCAACTAGATGTGAGCTTGATGGTCCAGTGCTAAGCAGACTACACTTCTAACCGAAAGGTGTCAGATTCAAATCCCTGCACCTACATGAGATTATTTCATTTTTAAATGTTACCAACTGTCATGGCAAAGAGTGAAATTTACATCAATTAAATTTTTAAACAGATTTTTACATTACAAATGCTTTTAAAATACAGTTTACTGTATTTTCAACATTTTTTTGACATTTCTTAAAATGATAGATACAATAAATCAAAATAATTATAATTATTTGTAAATATATAGCTTTATAGAAATTTGATTGGCAAGGCCGGCCAGCAGTGCGAGTGACTGATTAAGTTCTCGTGTACGTGTCTCAGGGTCATTCACACTTTGCCCCTCTTCCCCCGCAGTGTCTGCCTATGTCATTGTACGCACATGTCACAGCTGGCACGCCCGTCTGGCAGACCTGTCAATGCATGCATGCATGCATGCCTGGTTACAAGGATAGTCAACTTAATTTTTCGTACAAAAGTAAAAACAAATTCAGTAATGCAAAATATTTTTTAAAATTTTGATTTTCAAAAAATAAAGTATTGAAAATCGAATATGCTTTACAATGTCCTGCCTGGAATGTACTTTACAATAATGATTTACAAACATTAGCTTGTATGGAAAATTACATCTTTAAATTCATAACACACACCGACGATTCGCGCACTCTAGCAGGTGATGAGGGAACTATGTAGATGGTGTAGTGGAGTAAATGTGACTAATCGAACGAATGTGAGAGACAAGAGAGAAAGGCAAGAGAGACAAGAGGGAAAGGATAGAGAACAAAACAACAACAAAATGTGAGGACTCCATGAAATCCTTTTGATTGATAGAGAGATAAAAGAGAAAGAGATGAATCGAGAGCATGAGAAAGAAATGAAAGAGAGAAATAAATTGAATGAGAGAGACAAGAAAGGAGAGAGAAAATATGGAATGATTGAGCATGAAAAAATGAGGCTGAATGGTGGTATGACATAATGATCGTATTCACCTTGAAAAGACTAGGCTGGTGATATATGACACTTAATACTTATGCCTTTAATTCTTATAAATATAAAAATATACTTTAATAAAAAAAATTTAAATAATTTCATTATTACATCATGATTGTATGCACAATGAAAAGACGTTTCTGGTGAAACATAAAATTTAATACTTACGTAATTAAATTTTTTAATTATAAACATATATCTTAAAATAAAACAATGATTATGACGATTATTTTATTTATCGATCTTTCAAATCCCACATTGTTTGGTCTAGAAGGAATAACGAGCCTTACAAATCACCTGAATTGGCTCGTTTTCGAATAAATGTGGCTTGCTTTTTTGTGCTTTTTTTTTTTTAGGAATAATAGGGAAATTTGGGGAAAAATGGGTCAGTTTTAAGGAAAAAGGGAGATTTTAAGGCATTTTGTACTAAAACGTACGATTTTGGGTTAAAATGAGCAATTTTGGGACAAATTGGAAATTTTTTTAGGTCGAGGTAATTTCAAGGTCGAGCGACTGGATAACCTGTGCCCGTTTCCCCATACACCTACTACTACTGCCTTTATGTAATAACAAGATTTCAACAACATAACTTAACATGTATAGGCCAATATTAGTATCAACACAATCAAATATTTATAGGCATGTACTGCATTACATAAAATTTTATGAAACATTTTTTTTTTGTTAGGAGAATACTGAATTTACTATGGCTGGCTATTCTTAAACTCGCTGGGTACCCGCGGTTAAAACTGGAGCTATGATATCATCAACACATTGTCACATAAAAGTTTTTGGACACTGTTATTTTTTATTTAACCTGAAATTATATACAAAAAATAATAAATAAAATTTTTCTTTAAACCAACAAGTAAAGTTCGCAACCAAAGGCCGTAAAGAAGAGTTTTTGAGCACATGCAGGAGCATCCCGGACATACAGTAAGAAAAATTCAAAAAAGCTCTAAAAAAATTCCGAAAAATTTATTATAAAATATTATATTAAGAAATATTAACAAATTATTAAAAGGATCCTCAGAAATGACCCAAGTTTTCCGGAGCAGGCGAGGGGGACTTGTGACCCAGCATCAGACCCAGGTAACCGGGATCAGTGACTGAGCCAGAAGAGCAGGACCAATGATTTTTTACCTTTGACATGGAAATGCAAAAAAAAAAAAAAAAACAATTTTTACCCAAATTAAGTAATTTAAAGAGTTTCCTTAGGGCCAGCAGAGAACTGGGGGCCATATTTGTTTTATGGGCATACCTTATGACAAATCTATACAAAGAATCCAGGAAAGGATTCAGACCTAAGCATCAGCAATCTTGCATCTATATTGTATGTAGATGACCTTTTACCTTGACCCAGGACCTTTGACCTTGATCTTTGAACCTACATATATATATAGGTATAACAGTATGTAAATATAAAAATATTATATATATGTGTATATGCATAAAATTGAAAAATTTTATAAAAATACTTTCGATTTAATTTATATGTATAGTAATATAAGTATGTAAATATGAAATTATTTTTAACTTTATTTATGTTTATAATCCATTCCCGACTGGAAGAGACTTATGAAAATCAACCTTTGAAAAATCACTCTAGGCATAACATGTCAACGTGTTTTTTATCATTAACCTGCATTCCACAAATATATAAGACAGTGGTAACTTTAGAGCACTGTATTATTGAATAAATAAGAAAGTAAGTAATAGTTCACAATTAAAATATTATTTTAAACTATTTTTTTGGTATGTTATTTATAAATCCAACAGTGCCTATTGAAATATTGAAATATTTAGGTAGCCCCGATGGCAACATATATCATATTTATAGTTTACAATGTCAGCGCAAAATATTGTGCATAGGCTGTAGTGGCACAGTGTTGTTTTATCGAGCGAGGAAGCAACTGTCAGTTAGACGAGGCTTGTCGCTCTCTCTTTTTCTTTGTCTCTCTTACACTCTGGCAATTTCACATCGCTAGTAAGCAGGAAGTTATACTTGTTTTCAAGTGTACCATATTTCATACATATTACAGCAAAATAATGATTTTTTAATTTGTAATTTACAACTGAAAATAGATTTTTATATATGAATACATATTTTAATATGTTTAGATATGGTGGCGGGACAGATAACATTGGACATTGGCACAGGTGGCGAGCCATTACATGACATGTTGCTTTTTGCCAAACAGAGCTTAAATTGTATTTACTATAAAAAATACTTCAAATTACCACATCACATTTGTAGACATTGTGTTTTTTAAACCTACCTTGGCAAGTTACGATGTTGTAATAAATCTGTGTTTCCATGACAGTAAGAAATATACTGTTAATACGTTAACTGCTGTGTGTGAAATGGTGTGGTGTGTTTGCGTGGTCATCATTGCACTGGATATGTGTGCATGTGTGCTTTCAAATATTTAATGTGCACGATTCATACATTTTAACTGTGAACTATGTTATGATGAAGTTATTTATATACTTCCATATCTCACAACATTGTATCTTTTCCCTAGGTGTTTGAAACACAGTTGTGGGACATGATTTGCTACACTCCCAACAAAATACTAAGCCCAGCTCAAATAAATTTCAATAAATCTAATAAACAGTAAGTAGCAAAATATAGAAATATGAGTCGATTAAACGTTATGGTAGGCTTATTTGTGTGCATGTTCACCACTATCTTTTAAGTTTGTACGACAACAAGTAAGCGACACGAATTGCTGCTTGAGTTTAAGGTGTATTTTTCGTTGGACTGGTTGTTCCTTTGTTTTAATATTTATTCCAAGTGAGGCTGTCCTTCTAAAGAAATAACCCAACACATATCAATGACAAAAGGATAAATACTGCAGTTCTTTACCTCGCAGTTGTAACAGTTTTAAACACATTCGCGGCAAAATATTAACGTGAGTAGTAGGGGCTTGGGGTCCTAGGCCACCTAGAATTAATTGGGATTAATTGATGGATTATCGATTTAAATGAAATCTTTAATCCTTGATCTGACTGTAATACAATCATAAATTAATGTGTTAAATTTAATGAAATTATTAATTTAATAGAAGGGATTGATCAACAAAGGGTTAATTTTTAATTGGATCAAATATTTTTTTTTGTTTTACTTCTTTCTTACTTTCTTTTATTTTGTGGGGAGCTCTGTGCGATGTTGACACAGTTGTGTCCTGGAGGTGACTGACCAGAGTGGTGAGTTGCAATGTGTTATATAGGTGTTGAGTTGAGTGCAAGTGTCCCTATGAATTTTGTTCATTTTGTTTTAGATTGTTGATTCTGCACTCACGTAATTGTCATTGTTTAGCGAATTTGCATTTGTCGACACCAGATGTTACTCACGTAGTTAAAATTCTCTCTTGTGTAAATTATATTTCTAATATTAGACTCACATTAGGTTTAATTCCATACTGGAGCAATTGCACTTATTATTCACGTAGTCATTTGAAATTTGTGTTTCGATATGTGTAATTTAATCATATTTACAACACTCTGAAATTCTCTAATGTTTAATTGCATTCGGAAACAATCATCAATCGTTTGTCATTACTAACATGTTAATCCCATCTTTTAAAGTTGTCTATCTCCCACCACCATCTAGGAGCAATATCCCCCAAAAAACATATAATTTACACTTAGGTCACTCTTAGAAATCGTTTAAACACTTTTAAATTATCTCGTGTGTTAAATTGTTCGTGTATATATATATATATATATATATATATATATATATATATATATATATATATAAAATGAAGCCTCTCGCACATACTGTACACATCCGTATGACTGTGAGACTGGCGAGGAGGAACGTAATCCATATATAAAAATAAATAAATTAATTAACAGGCATAATGAAATCGCACCTCTCGCAAAATACGTCTGTCCGACTACGAGCTCAGTGAAGCACCTAGTCGATCTTTCTTCGAGAGCCTGACAATATATACATGGAGTGCATTCGGAGGCTGACAAACGACTGAGGTTATAGCTACTAGGAAAGAACTCTGAATACAATTTAAACCAGACACAATCACGTACTTGAAACAATAATGTATGAATGAATAGCACTTACGTCGAGCTGTGAGTAGATATGTGTAGCGCGTGCAATAGGGTACTGTGTATAAATTATGGTAAAAACTCCTACATGAATAACCATTTTTTAATATTTATGAAATTCACTGCACTTGTTAACATAAATGGTATTTTTAAACTGCTAGGAATTTTCGTAGACCGAGCTCAGAAACGTGATTTGAAAATCTCATTGCAATATTTACTTAACACACAAAATAAGTTTCCCATGAAAATAATGTCATTATAAAATGTTAATCGTGACTAGCACTACATATAAAGGTAGGTGTGATGGTCGCTGGTCCGTAGTTGTGGTAACCCTAGATTGTAACCTCGTTGTTTGTCAAGTTTATAGAAGTGTGGTGAAGATGAGAGAGAGCTGTTGAGGTATACATCCGTCTAGACCAAGCATTGATGACCAACTGAAGATGGCGCCGAGTGTCCAGAAAGCCTCAGATCGGGGGCCTGCCTACTTGTAGATAACCTCTCCCACCACCCACCTTCGCCCCTCGCCAGACTGCTACTCCGGGCTGCCTGCGATTGTCAATGTTTCACCTCTAAGGCAAGATGGCGTCAACTGCCTAGTTGAGTTCTGATAAGGTCCTGCTTGGCTGTAGCCACCCTCTCCCTTGCTTACTCCCACCCCTACCCAGTACCCATCGCCCTCAGAGCTGACCAGAGTCCAGGATGCCAGCCACCCCCTACACACCCTCCCTGGCAAGCCGTGTCTGCGAGGCCCTGGGAGTCATTAACCAGTCTGCTCGCGATTGTCATTTTTCACAACTGACTCAAGATGGTGACAACTGGGTAGATGCGTTCAGATCGGGGGTTGACTGCTTATAGCCATCCCCTCCAACCTCAACCCCTTGTCCAGAGGAACATGCCCCAAGGTCAAGAACCCCTTCCACCCCTAGTCTCGAATGTGACTTGCCTTGAAATTCTAGTTTTCTGAAGAGCTCTGCTATCGATCCAGCCTGGTGTTCGCAAAAAAAAAACTGTTTTACACACCCCAGCTTCAGCCCTGAGAAAGCTTTTTCGTATTTTTTGTGAGTTGGTGCCCCTGCTGTATCTGTTTCATGACAATGCATCCCTACCCTGCATTAGTATTCAGAATGCCATTTTCTAGTGTTGACTTCCCTGCTTTGGCTTGCCGGCCCATAGTCCTCTTAATGCATACCCCAAGAGATTTCGGCTGACTCGCTGTTGTTTCAACCTTACACAACAGGTTTACTATATGAGCAATGAAATGAAAAAAAAAAATTTAAGTCCTGCAGATGAAATTTTATATCCCTGAAGCTAAATATTATCCGAAATTGTAATCCCCAGATAAAATTCCAACAAATTTTATATCTTAATCCAAGAAATGAATTTTAATCCATTAAACTTAATCCCATTTCCAACAAACTTATTAAAGTATTTCCAGAAAACTAATAAGTATATTTTTCTTACAAGAGATATTTTTACTTGCTAATTTTTTTTTAACAATGAAAGATCACCATTTTTCTAATGTATAATTCCATTTACCTATGTTTCAGCTATTATGATTGAAGACATGACACATATATACATTTTCAAAATTTCAGTCTGTTTTTAAATATATCTATATAGCAGAGAAAAATACGTATTTTATGTGTTGACTTGTCTACGACAATAAAATTTATTTATAACCAAAGTTTCAATTCGAAAGCTTCCCAATCGAGATTTTTAGATACTGACACAATCGTTTAGTAAATCATGTGTTTAAAAATTCCTTACAAAGTACTTCTAAACCTATCATTCCCTTCTACATTCCTGAAATTAAATTATTATTATTTATTCATATTAATCGAACAGCAAGTAAAGGTGTATTCCGTCTGACATGCGTAGATTTAATCACATGGTGATTTAGTACCTATACCCCTGCAATTAACATACAAATATTAGAATGGAAGTTATTTTATTGTCATTAGTGAAACCTGATACTGTTTAAAACAGTACATTCATACAGAAACAAGCTAGTTGTCATTCTGACATTGTGAGGTGAACATCTATTCGGAAGTAAACTTTCTCCTCACACCGAAGTTTAATCATTTAACCTACATTTATGAAAATTAAGACATCACCGAATAAACTACACTGCAGATACTGTGGGAGCATTTACACTTTCGCCTAAAATGTTTACAGACATGAGAGCAGCGAATGTTTGAAGAATTCATCTCATACGATTCTTAAATGTGCATACCATTTTCGCCAGTTCGCAGGAACGGATAAACTGAGTCGTTACGTCAAGACTTGTAACAAAAATAATTTTCCTCCAGAGAAATTAAATGTACCATCTACACTACATAATATCACAGAAGAAGAGGGAAATAACGTAATTACAACAAATGACATAGAATCTGATTTTATGAAATATACAATAACATGTGAACATAACGATTTTCGACATAAACTATCGCAATCAGCCTGCGGACCAGAGTCTGTGACGATAGACCTAGTCTTTCTAAGCAAAGTAAAGTCGATATTTATGATAAAACATCAGGTTAAGACAGTAATGAGGATGACAGCGATACTGTTGAAGACATTCCTTCAACAAATACTGTGAAGAAGGCAGAAGGCATCAACAATGCTCGTTAAATTTTTCCCAAAGACCCGAATGGATTGGTTAATAAACTTAGATATTTATTGGAATTTAAATACACAGGGAATATTACTGAATAAAAGAAATTATTTTCATTATAACAACACTTAAGGAACGTGGTTATGAAGTAATATCTGCAAACACACAAAAAGTATGATAGTAAATTTTAGTTAATCCTATTTGTTAACCGAAGAAAAGCAAAAATTTCAATTAAACATTGCATGATAGGAATTATTTTTCGATTTGAAATATTATGTCTTCCTCAAACTAATTAATGAATTTGAATTTGCTTGGAGTGTTAATTAGGTTTGTGGAATAGACAGTATTATTTGAGGAATAAAAAAAAACCTTATTTGAGTAGTAAACATAAATAAGTATTTGAGGAATAAAGTATGATTTGTTGAATAAACAGTCCAATTTTAAGAATAAAATTTGTTTTGAGGAATGATTTTGAGGAATAAGGACTTGACAAACATTCTATAACATATACCCATTATTAAAATTTTTGGTATATATGTTTTTGAAGTGGCCTATACTTACTTGTGCTATGATTTTTGTAACCTCCTGCACTGGGTTGCGTTAAAATGTTGATCATAGATTTTTTGTTCAACCTGTATTTGTATATATTTTGAAACAATTGTCTAATATGTCCTATGTTTTGTAACATTCTGTAGTTTCCTAATTTTGTCAATAAATTAATACTTAAAATGAATTTTGTTTTTATTTAACCTATTCCTTATTAATAGTGAATTGGTTTTTGTAAGAAAAATATTTTCTCGACTTAGAGAGAGAGAGAGAAAGAGAGAGAGAGTGAAAGGAAAGTAATTAAAATGTCGTAACAGAGAGAGATTCTTACATTTCCTATTAAAAGTATGTTGCAACAAGTTAAAAGTCTGTGAGTTCTATCAAAACAAAGTATTTTCTTACTAACATGAAATTCTGTGGTACTGGAAAAAAGCCAGAGGAAAAGTTCTGGAAGCGAGCACTCTATCGGGTTTTCATAACTAACAATATAATATACCATCATGGATAAGGCTTGATGATATAAACTGGGTTCGAGTCTGTGTTAGGTCATGTATGAATGTAATCTAGTTTCTGACTTCATTGTTGGGTACCTATGATTGAAATACATAGATTCTGGGTCCGAGTCTCGAGTTAGGTACAAATGTAATCTAGTTTCCCTTCTAAGGGTTCAAGCTTAATAGATGATATGTAATAGATGTCACTATACGTTACGATATATTACATTAGTATGTTACAATATGTTATGATACATTACAATATGTTATGTTGGTACACCACGATACGTTATAACATGTTAGGAAACATATTACTATAACATTCTTTATTGGAATGAACGAAACATTTAACAAAGATAATATACATTTGTACATGAATGTGAAAAAGGTTGATATAATCAATTGTATAGATGTTTAAACTTAAATTAATCACATGGAATTTTTCCGATTAAATGTTATTAACTTAGTAATTTATACTCATTTCGAAATCTTTTACTTGTAATGTTTGCCAATATCTCAAGATGTGAAAAAACCGTTATGTTTAGAGATCTGAAGTCTTAGTAGTCTCCCTGTCCAGAGTCATAAACCTTCAAGGTTTATTTGCAACATTTTTTCCAATAGTACCATCTACAGAAACGACTTTTCAAAGGTTGTCTGCCTATCACAAACAAACGACCACAAACTATATTTGGTTTTATTATGCCCTGGAAACAAAAATGGCTACTAGCTTTTCACAAAGGAAGCAGTCAAGGACATTCCCATCCCTGGTGGGGAGGGCAGTTAAGATCAACGATTTTAACTGCTAAGAATAGCAAGGTGAAAAGTCTACCTAGCTGTTTGAAATTTCTCGAGCATAATAATGTTTTTTCTACTTGACAAAATTAATATTAACTTTGCAAGCTCAATTATACTGGGAGAAAAATATACAAAACGTATATTAAGAATGAAAAAATATTTATGAAACAAGTTTTTACTTCCCCATACATACTGTACTTTCGTACAGGAAAATATAATACAATATCATTCAACTTTATTATTCTGTGTTTCAATTTTCATTTTAAACAAATACTATCTAATATTGAAATTTTACTTTCCTGCTATTTAATTAAGTCAATAAAAATAATAATAAGTAACAGAGTTCAATATTACTTTTTTAAAAAGTTTTTGAACTATGGTTTATGATTTTGTGTAAACTATGACTATGTTTTTTCACCACCAGACATCAGCATGTTGATTCTGCAACACGCCAGTCTCACAGGTAGATGGATGTGTAAGGTATGTGCGAGAGGCATCATATACGTATCTTGTTCGTTTGATTTATAGGGACATTTTTCTGTACATAGTTAATTCCACACTCATGTAATTGTCATTGTTTAGTTAGTTTGCACTTGTTGACACCAGATGTTATTCACACAGTTAAAATTCTCTCTTGTGTAAATTATATTTCTAAGTTCGAGATTCATGTTATATTTAATTCCATAATGAAGTAATTGCACTTATTATTCACATAGTCGTTTGAAATTTGCGATTCGATGTGTGTAATTTATTGATGCGTACAACACTCTGAAATTCTCTAATGTTTAATTGCATTCGGAAACAGTCGTCAATCTTTTGTCAACACAACATGTAAAACACATATTTCAAAGTTGTCTATCTCCCACCACCGTATACGAGCAATATCCCCAAAAAAACATATAATTTACACTTAGGTCACTCTTAGAAATCGTTTAAACACTCTTAAATTCTCTCGTGTGTTAAATATGTTTGTAAAAATCACCTATCTACCACTAATATCACTACAGACACATCAAAATTAGAAAAAAATAAGAAAAATTACAGTTTGCTCACTATTGCACTCAACTCAACACCTATATAACACATTGCAACCCACCACTCTGGTCAGTCGCCTCCATGAAATCACAGCATCAACATTGCACAGAGCTTCCCACAAAAGAAAAGAAATAAAAAAAGAAGTACAAGGGGAAAAAATAAAAAATACAAATAAAAAAATAAAATAATTGATCCATTAAAAAATTAATCCTTTTTTGACTAACCCATCCAATTAATTTGACTATTTAAATTAATTTTACCATTTCAATTGATTTAACCCTTTCAATTTTTGATCGGACTAAAATTGGATTAAGGATTGACCTTTTCAAGCAAATCGATAATCCGTCAATTAACCCCAATTAATCCAAGGTGGCCTAGGACCCCCACGCCCCTACTACTACCGTGCATTGCATGTAATGTGTTATGTCGTGTCAAACAAATATGTTAATGTAAAATAACCGTAAGAACTATCGTCAACTCAGGCACTTTAAAGTGCCATAAAGCTGACCTAAATATTGTTAGAGGCCTAAACTGTGAACATTCGTACGGAATGGTTTTTGGAGTATGGCAGAATTATTTGAAAAGCTGTAAACAGCAAACAACACATTTGACAGGTATAGAAGTAGAAGTCAAGTCACATTTCAATGTTTATGTTTAGCTGTAGCAAAATAATACGAACACATTCACACATAGGCCTACAATGGAATGTAAACATTGATTTTGACAGATGCTAAATGGCAGTCACATTTGTTTACATTTGGCAGAAGGATATGACACGGGCCTGCAAGTAGATATTTAGCAGGACTCCGAGAAAGTTTCTTCTATTGAGGAATGGACTATAGTTGATTGTGTATAACTATGAAAATATAAAAATATTTTCATTTAATTTATATGTATAGGTATATAAGTATGTAAATAAAAATGATTTTACAATTTAATTTATATATATGTATAGGTCTATATCCATGTAAATATAAACTTATTTGATATTTAATTTATATATAAAGGACATATAACAAAAAATATATATTTTCTATTAAATTTATATATATATCTGCATAGGTATATAAGTATGTAAATATAGAATTGTGTGATATTTAATCTATATATATAGTCATGAAAATATAAAAATATTCTAAATTAAATTTATATGTATAGGTATATAAGTATGTGTACAGTAAATTATTTTAACTTAATTTTAATATATAGTTAAGCACACATAACTATGTATATATAAAAATATTTGCAATATAATTTTTATGTATATGTATATAAGTATGTAAATAAAGATTATTTTCAATTTCATTTATTTATATAGGTATAAGTATATAAGTATGTAAATATACAATAATTTGACATTTAATTTATATATAATTTACATATAAAATTGTAAATATAAATTAATTCCAAATTAAATTTATGTATATGTATATTAGTATGTAAATATAAAATTATTTATATTTAATTTATGTATACATTTATGTACATTTAACTATGGAAATATTAAATTATTTAAATTTATATATATGTGTATATATATATACACACACACACACACACATATATATATATATATATATATATATATATATATATATATATATATATATATATATATATATATATATATATATATATATATATGTGGGAATATAAAAAATATTTAAATTTCTATGTACGTATGTATCTATAGATATTGGAATGTAAAATTATTTTCAATTAATTTTATACATAATTATGCCTACAGGTTTATTTAAGTAACATATTGTTTTTTAAGTACCTGCGTGTTTTCTTGGTCGAACGAGTATTTGGATTGTTTCAGAGTGCTCCCCTACCGCAAAGATTAATTTCTAATACGAATGGCTGCCTTTTGACCTCGACGATCATGGAACCGTGAAACTCCATCATCGCTAACTGGTTGCCGCCAATGCCGATTCTGCGATCGAGTTTTCACCTATGTTTCATGTCGGTATGAGAGGGCGGTCCGTATGAAGAGTCCTTTTCACGCGACGACGACCAGTTGGGAAGCATGGCGGTGGCCTGTCGTGGTACTGCATTATTCAGTATAAAGTCCATGTTGTGCACCGAACAATGGCGAAGCGTGGTGGGAGCCTGTTGTAGCTCTGGGGACTTTTATTGCAAAGTGTAAGTACAGTTTACCCAGGAAGCGATGAAATATATATATATATAACCTTGATATATATATCCAGGTTATATATATATAAATGAGATTATTAAAAATAATGTCCTCATTTCAGCTTTTGGAGATAGGACTATATCATTTTATTAAAAAATATATGGAATTTTTTTCACTTGCTACCCACACACACACCGCACTTACGATTGCACTTAGCACCGCAATTGCCATCAGTACCACAACCAGCACCACAATTAGCACTGCAATCACAACCAGTACCGCAATCAGCACCGCACTTAGCGCTGCAGCACCTCAGTTAGGAGCGCAGTACCACTGGTAGTACCGCAGTGCAGCAGTTAGCACCACAGCACAACAGTTAGCACCGCAGTTAGCACTGCAATCACAATCAGCACAACAATCTCAATCAGCACCACAGTTAGCACTGAAATCAGCACTACAATCCCAATCCCAATACCAATCCCAATCCCTCGATCAATGTTTAGCAATCTTTCCATCAATCTTTATCTGCTACACCTGTTCCACTTGCTCTACCTGCTCCACCTGCTCCACTGCTCCACCTTTCCCCCCTGCTCTATGTGCTACACTTGCTCCACCTGCTCCACTGCTCCACTTGCTCCATGGGTAAATGGGTCATGGGTCAATGGGTCATGGGTCATACATAATTAGGGAGTCATGTAGGGGGTCATTTTGGAGTCATTATATGTCATTTTGGAGTCAGAGACTGCTTCCCGTATGTGAAATTTCAATGCCTGCATGTGATTGGTTGGCTGCAATCATGTGGCAGTTCGGTGATTGGGTGGATTGGTATCTTCACAGTGTATTAATGGTACAATACGATTGGTTCAAAGTCAATATAATGCCATAGGGCTTCTATACTCGTATATTATAAGCAGTAGGGAGGTAATCTGAGGGGTTTAGTGAGACAGCAGTTGGCATGAAAGGTGGATTGTCTCGGCTAGCGTCGTATATATTTTTTCTTGAGTTTTTATTTTCGAAGTCACTCAAGTTCATGGGGTCAAGGTCGAGCTCGTTTGCATCTAATATGGTGGTAGTCTAATGTATTATGCTTGTAGACATTTATGGATTTGTCTCGAGTTTTTGTTTTCAAGATAATTCAAGGTCATGGGGTGATGGTCGAGTTAGTATGCATCCAATATGGTAGTAGTTTATTATATATTATACTTGACTTTTATTTCAATTTCTGGAGTTTTGGTTTTCAAGGCTATTCAAGGTCATGGGGTGAAGGGCAAGGTCAACGGCATCCAATATGGCGGTGGTGATCTATTATATATTATGCTTGTTGACTTTAATGTTTTTCGAGATTTTGTTTTCAAGGTCATTCAATGTCATGGGGTCGAGGGCAAGGTCGTTTGTATACAATATGGAGGTGGTGGTCTGTATTGCAGTATGCTTTTTGACTGGGATATGGGCGACGGGGTTGAGGCCTGCCGACTAATTTGTTCTGGGGAGGAGGTGAGGGGGAACCTAAGTAAATGTATTTTTTAAAGATCAATTTTTAAATAATTTTTAAATAACTTTTAATAATATATATTTTTTTAATTTTTGTAATTTTTTGTTGTTTTTTAAATTGTGGTGTCAAAGGTCAAGGTTAAAGCACACAGGTCAAAGTCAAAGGTCCTGGGTCAAGGTTAAATATCATCTGCATACAATATGGATGCAAGATGGCTGATGCTTACATCTGAATCCTATCCTGTACCCCTTGTATAGATTTAGCATAGGGTATGCCTATAAAATCAATGTGGCTGCCACTGCTATGTAGGTCCTAAGGAAGCCCCTCAATTTACTTAATTGGGTGAAAATAGGGTATTTTTTGAATTTTTTGGGTTTTTTGCATTTTCAAGATCAAAGGTCAAAGTTTATAGATCCTGCTCTTCTGGCTCAGAGTCACTGATCCCGGTCATTTGGGTCTGACCCTGGGTCAGAACTCACAAGTCCCCCTCGCCTGCTCCAGGAAAAGTTATTAATTTCTGAGGATCCTTTAAATAATTTTTTTAAAATTAAAAATAATTTAATAATTTATAATAATAATTTTGTTTGGAATTTTTTAAAATATTTTTTTGAATTTTTTGGGATTTTTTTTTTTTTTTTTTTTTTGTTTTTTGGGGTCAATGGTCCCCGGGGTCAAGGGCACGGGCCAAAGGTCATAGATCAGGGGTAAAAGGTCAATGACACCCAAGATGGTGGTCGGGTGACGTAAAAACATGGCGGCTTCCCCGAATCAGAATCCGACTCCCCATTCCCTTGTCCGTCAACCTACATTTCCCTACTATAGGCTGTTCATTGTAAAGTGAGCAATTTTGATGCCCTAGTTACGTTTTTCTTTCAGCAATTTCTCATCATTTAACAACCTTTTAAAATAAATATTGTAATATAAGTAATAAACACAGTGTGTAGATTACACCGCACTCTAAAGTTTACACCTGAGGCTAAATCGAAACATATTAATTGACTACTATTCCAAATGAGAGGGCTTTCAAAAGTGCTCACTTTACTGTGAATAGTCTAAACTAATGGATTATACCAGTTTGTGTTCCATACTCATGAAGGTGGTTACAGGAACCTTGTGAATAGTAACGTTTTTAAACTTGTACTGTAGTGCGTATTCAAATATTTCTTTCTCCGCAAAATGCATTAGTAACGTGTCATAAAACTGCCACGTATGTGAAGAGAAATACTCGCACAGAACTACGCAGAGGAGTTGCTTTTTGTGTGTGTTTAGAAGAAGTGATATTTTGCGAAAATATTTCGAGGCAAAATACACTTCAAAGCAATGCAGGGTCGACTAGATTTTTTGATTGGCTGAAATATTTTCCCGCCCGTGTTGTCTGCTTGCGCACGAATCACGAAGGTTCAGTGTCGGTGTTACGTTATCCTGAGTGGCTCGGTCAAATGCGGAAACGACGCGAATAACCAATGGAGGTATGATAACAGCTGAGGTGTATATATAGTATTGAAGTATACTGTGTGCTCCAACTTTTTCGCGAGCAATCACTGGCTCTACCCATGGGGCCCAAGATATGGCACGGAATAGGTAACTACGTAGCAGTGAAACGGCGCCGTGGCTCCTTTGATGTAAGTGTACTGTATCGATCATTGGCAGCTTCGAAGCGCTGGGAGCGGGCCTTGTACATGATCAGTTGTTGTGTGCTGCTGAATATTCCATAGTCCCGCCATGTTGATGGCCAGTTAGGCCATGTTGATGGCACGTGCGAGTGCAATTGGCAATACGCTTCGCTGTTTCGCTACTGTATTCTCAAAAACTCTGCGGCGGTGTCCAGTACCGCAGGTCACTTCCTGCACGAGTAATTTACCCGAAAGCTGAAGCTACTCGATTACGTCAATTCCGTCACCGGTGCCTCGGCCCGGAAACACTTCGTAGAAGGCCGGAGATAGCCACAAATTTTCCTTATACGGTTTATTCGTTGTTACTTCCGACTTTCTTGAAGCCCTGCTCAAGATCTACTTCCAGGATATTTCTCCGCCTTACACAATCAAAACCTAACCGAGTCTAGATAATTACACCAAAGGGACAGCGCACCGCATACGTGCGTACTCAGTGTAATAATATTTTCCATAAGAACTATTTCTTACTGTGCATTACCAACATACCAGTTTTATCTCTGTTTTGGTAATGTTAATTACAAATAAATATAAATAAATGTTCAATTTCATAAATAAAAAAAAGGTATATTAACGCAAGTACAAAACGCTTTCAAAGATTTAATTCAAAAAGTGCGAAGATTACGTGGATAGATGATGTTGGAACAACCAAATAATTGTTCAGCTTAAGAGTCCTATCTAGGGAAGCCGTAATATCGATTTCTGTACCGACAGCCCATAACTGAGCTCTTCGGGGCGGGGTTTCTAGTCAGGGGTGTGACCATTACTGGGCACGTGATGCGCTAGCCAGCAAAGTGGAGGGGATGACGGGACAGTGTTTTCCCTTCCACGCGACCAGTGAATTGTAGGAGCCGTAGAGGAAGGACAGCCATCTCCAGAACTAGTTTTGCGAATCATCCCTGTGTTTGGCCTTCGACCCGTCACAGCTGCATGGTGCTTCATATTCACGTACAATCAACTTCAACACCACGATTACATACAACAATCAAGCCAAAACGTCTAAAAAAAATGAATTCGTTATCAAGTTACAAGAATGAAACAGGCTTTTATAAAAAAAATATGCAAAATAATTCTACATGTGGTATTATTTTAAGATACAATATATTTTATTTTCGAGTTGTTATTTCACAGCACAAGACTGCAAACGACTACATCGTTTGTTAGATTTGACATTTAGAGGTCGTCACTATCATGCCTGATTAATGACAATGAATCTCTACTAATATTATAAAGAGGTAATGTGGGTTTGTTTATACGTCACGGGTAATCTCGGAAACTGCACGGCCGATTCTTAAAATGCTTTCACTATTAGAAAGTTACATTCTTCCAGCTGGTCATAGGCTGTGTTAAATTGAAAAAGAAAAAAAGTCCTCGAGAAATGTTAAAATTTGTAATCCAAATCGGAGAAAGATGAGCTACTTGGCTGCTTTCTATGAATGCTCTACCACAACTGCAGGGTCAATTGTTATATTTATTTCATTGTTAGAAAACTACATTCTTCCATATAGTCATAAGCTTCGATGAATTAAAAAATTTTCCACGAGAAATTTCGAAATTTGTAAACCAAGTCTGATAAAAAATAGTTACTTGGCTGCTTTCTAAGCTTACTTTACCAAAATTACAGGACTGATACTTAGAGTTCTTTCACTGCTAGAAAGCTACGTTCTTCCAGATGGACATAGGTATATATCAAGTGAGGCCACAGAGGCCCAGTTGGTAGAGTAATTCAAAATGGAACCTCAGTGGCCCAGTGGGTAGAGCGATCCCAAGTGGGGATGCAGTGGCTCAGTGGCAATATCACTCTCAAATGGGGCCACAGTGGCTCGGTGGATATAAATATATCAAGTGGGGCCACAGAGACCCAGTGGGTAGAGTAACGCCAAGTGGGGTCGCAGTGGCCCATTGGCTAGTGTGCCGATGTACGATAATAGGGGGAAAAAATTAAGTAGTATGTCCACTTCAAAAGAAAAAACTCAGTAATGTAGTAACTGATTAAAAATTTAAATTTTGTTGTTCAAAATAGTTTAATAGTGAGACATCAATAAATTGATAGAGATGCATAAGTTGCAAAAAATCATAGAGGCATACTCAAGAGACAAAAATATTGTGACATAATAAAAATATTAATATAGGTGCATAAAAAATTGTAAGGACATAGTTTAAAAACTTAATGTCGTAATTAAAAATGCATGTAGAAAGAATAGTGACGTATTTGAGATGGCACATACTCCTGCTGTGAAACGAAAAGTTGGGGTGGAAAAAAACCTTGCTTACATATCAGACAATAGATAAATCCTTGAAACACTTGTATAACACAATCTTGACATGCACAAGTAGAAAACAATGTCAAGGTAGAAGTTGAAAATAGTTAGATTGTATCAAAACAAAGTAGCTTGCAAAAATTGTATTCAATGAGTTCAATTATGAAGGAACAAGTACCTAGGAAAATCAGTCGAGAAAACCACAAGGGCCATAACGAGTCAAAATATTGTGAGAAAAGACTCGGCGACAAATAAATGACATGGGGTGTCAAGAAACATACCGCCGCCCCTAAGAAAAAAATGTACTAGTCAAAGTGCCAAAAAGTAGAAAAACAAACGTGTTGTGGCAGACATCACAAACGCGACATAAAGACACAAATAAAAGGACAAAACTCAAAACAAGTATCAAAGTTGTGACCGAAACTATCAAGACCAACAACTTGTTACACATTGAACATGATGATAGGGAAATTCCCCAAATATACACTTAGAAATATGTACAAGCACCATAAGAACACAAAAAGTAAACAAAATACCTTAACATATAAACAACTTAACCTATTATCACGGATTTTTCTTGAAATAAGTGCGCTCCTAAATAAATGGATACTAAGACGACTCGGTTCAATGAGTGAACAGTGCACGAACAAGACGAAGTCAGGATCTGAAAATTATTTGAGAAATGCACAGTTAGGTTCTGCAGCTCCTAAACAGTACAGCTATTTAGTATGATGGGCAAAAAAGGGATTGGCATCAAAGCCCAATAAATGTCAACGGCCCTGTTAACATCATGTTCATAGCACAAAACTTGTTCGCCTAAATTGGTAGGCAAGTCACAGTCGAGATAAAAAATGAATGAAGTCATTAGTATCATTGCAACTGTACTTCAAATTCAATAAAAAGCAAAACTAGTGAATTAGTATATAAAATGTAATAGAACATTGTAAAAAAATGAATGAAATGAAATGAGATTAGGTAGACATAAGAAATTTACTGCAGGGTTTGATGAAATGCAAAACAAGCACACCGTCCCATACCGGTGCTTTCGCAGAACATTCACCGAACAAACAAAATTTTTTTAACACTATGCACTGGATCAGAGAAAACTCACAGCAAAAAACGTGCTTGGTAAACTTCAAGGCACGAGCGACAAAAGCTGGTGAGAAAGCAACCTCTAATCCAGCAACTAGATTTAAGAAGAAGAGAGAAAAAAAATATATTGGCAGAAAAATACCTTAGATCTGAAAAGAAAACCTGTGTCCCATAGCAGACTCCTCGAGCAGATAGTGAGCAGCATAGACCCCACCAGAAGCAGCTGGAGAACAGTGTGCCTTCATCTGAAGCAAACATTGGGGAAGAGAGCTGTCATGGTGAACTCCATGGCAGCACACGTTTGACTCAGGAAACTGACATGATTAGAAACGACTGTAAGAACAAAATAACTTACGGTAATTGATCGTTGTTGTCGCATAAATATAACATACCCAAAAATGCATTATGAACAACAACAACACAAGTGACAAGGCCAAACAACAACTTGTGAAAGTAGGTCAATCGGGCAATGAAAACAAGAAGCAAGAAAGGCTGTCTAACGTAAAAATTAGCACAAGAACACGTAAACTTAAGACGTAGGAAAAAATAATGAACTTTAACAAAACATGTAACTTTTTTACGTGTTAGAAAGCTTACAAATATTAAAAATAAAACCACAAGTAATGTGAAATTGATAATATAAAAATAGGATATTACTAAACTCGTAACTTAGTGAATCGAATAACAAAAAGATTATAAAAACCTAAAGCACGCACTCTGCTACCAGTTGGGCCGATGTACGATAATATGGGAAAATATTAAGTGGTAGGTCCACTTCAAAAGAAAAAAACTCAGTAATGTAGTAACTGATCAAAAATTTAAAATTACGTATTCAAAATAGTTGAATAGTGAGACATCAATAAATTGATAGAGATGCATAAGTTGCAAAAAATCATAGAGGCATACTCAAGAGACAAAAATATGGTGACATAATTAAAACATTATTGCAGCATTAAAAAATTGTAGGTACATAGTTTAAAAACTTAATGTCGTAAATAGAAATACATGTAAAAAGAATAGTGACGCATTTGAGACGACACACTAGAGCGATAATATTGTAAAGAAGTAATGCGAGTTTGTTTATATGTCTCGGGTAATCTCGGAAACTACACGCCCGATTCTCACAACTTTTTCACAATTAGAAAGATACATTCTTTCAGATGGGCATAGGCTTTGTTTACTTCTAAAAAAGAAACAAGTAATTGGAAATTTTAAAATTTGCAACACAAGTCGGAGAAAAATGAGCTACTAGGATGCTTTCTAAGCATGCACTAACAAAACCATTATTAAAGATAAACTGAAACAATGTTAGAAGAAACTGTAGAGGGGTGGCGGCTTTACTCTGCACACCCTTGGACCTTTGGCTACCGACACCCGCCCCCCTCCCAACACACACGTTCTCGCCCACCCCTGGGAGTAGTTGCCGAGACCGGAGCGGTGTGTTTATCTCCTTTTCGGCCTGGAAGGTGCATTTATCCAACAGATTTCCTTCGGATTTGTGTGTGGGATGGGGGGGGGGGGGAAGGAGGAGGGTTGTCTGTTTATGCCCCACACTCTCCCAGTAGGAAGTTAGGCCCGAAGGGCCTAACTAATCTTACCTATTAAGTGTTGTGTTATATCTTAAGTGTTAAGTCTTGCATCTTAAGTCTTATGTCTTAATTCTTAAGTATTATGATTTAAGTCTAACATATTATGCATTACATATTAATTTTTAAATATTTATATTCTGAATGCAACTGCTGGACGGGATGTGCGAGCGAGTATCGATAGGCGAGAAAAACACGTGCTGAAGTTCCCAGACGAAGTCGTGGGTAGTGGTCGAGATGTGCGAGCGAACGCCAATAGCCTTGAGTGAGCACATCCCGAAGTTCTCGTAGTCGCGGGTAGCCGTATGTAGTCTCAGGTAGTCATAGGTAGTCTCAAATTGTCGAAACGACATAGAAAAAGGTACATTAGGTTTTGTAAAATATTGTAAACATTTTCCTTTCCAAGAACACCTGAGCGAAGCAATAACGGGTTACGCGTGCCCAAGTTCCCATAGTCGCAAGTAGTCGCGGGTAATCGCATGTAGTTGCAAGCTGTCGCAGGTAGTCGCAAGTTGTCGCGGTTAGTCACAGGTAATCGCAAGTGGCTGCACGTTGTCGCAGGTAGTCGCATAGTCGCAAGTAGTCGCAGGTTGTCACAAGTAGTCATGGGTAGTCGCAGGTAGTCTCGGGTAGTCGCAGGTAGTCATGGGTAGTCATGGGTAATCTTGAGTAGTCGCAGGTAGTTACGGATAGTTGCAGGTAGTCATGGTTATTCGGAAGTAATCACGGGTAGTTCCAGATAGTCACTGATAGTCGCAGTAGTCGCAGGTAGTTACGGGTAGTCGCAGGTAGCCACGGGTAGTCACAGTTAGTCGCGAGTAGTTACAAGTAGTCGTATAGATAGGCATATATTTCAATATCTCCATAAAACCTGAGCGAAGCGATAATGGGCTGCTAGTTTAATAATACAGAAATTACAATGAGAAGAAAATTCAAAATGTCATTATCATATTTAAAATGTCAACTGTCAACTTATGTACAGCACAGAAGAAGTTTACACATTATTAAATCAAGGGCAGTATAAAATGGCTTGAAAGTATTCCCATAACAATATTGTTTGGGACACCAGCAATAGTATAAATGTCGCACTTAAAAAAAAAAAAACATAACACATGTTATATTGCATTGTAAAAAATTATATATGTTTAGACAGTGCGAGTAAAATATAATAAAAACTATACAAAGAATAGGCACCTGAGATAAAATTTAACATTGTTTGCTGGGGCGCAGCAACAGCGAAGCGGGGGAGGGGCAGGGGGCTGTTGGCTCACCCTGCTGCGAGCCGAGGTGTGGAGAGGGAGGGGAATATATTTGATATATTCGATTAAGGGCCGGCTTCAATGTCACGGTTGTGTATCGCGCTCGTTAGTTAGCGCTGGGGTGGGAAGCGGAGAGATGATGGGCAGACCTGCGCATGTTGAGAGGAGTGCGTCGAGGCCTGTGCTCAGTGTTGCCACAACTCCTTCGCGTTGGTGAGTGGAACCACGTTTGCTCGCTCGCCCGCCCTCACCCGTGCAAGGCTGTTAGCAGTACGGCAAATGCACATATCGTAGAATTATACTCCGTGTACAGAAACTAACCTTCTTTTAATACCTCTTAATATAGTTTATCATTTCCACTAGTATACTTTATTTATAATGTCATACGAGCAGCATATTTTCCATGGTGTCGATGGGTGGGGCGTCATGTAACGGCGTGGGAGGTTCTGTGTTAGAATCCCAGGTAATTCATGGATGTTTTCAGTGCTGGCTTACACACACATACACACACACACGCATGGTGATTCTCAATTATACCTATAACGTTCCCGCATATAACATTTTTCTGCATAAAACATAAAACACAATTATTTCATGGTCCCACCATTTCTCCACAAGGCTTAATGGTTTAATTTCCTGCATATAACAAGGTTAAAATTTTCATTTCCTGCTTATAACAACAGTATTGCTTGCTGTATCTCAAATGAAATTGCAGTAACCTGCAAACAGATACAGAAAACTGTTTATACCTGAAATATTAAGGATTTTAGAGGAGTCGGTTATGAAAATTACTAATATAACCAAGTGTAGATGAGTAAGCAAGCATTCAGAAAGCATGTCACTATGATTTATGATGCTATGGTCCATGGAATTCAGATCACTGATATTTTTGCATCACTGATATTTTTGACTAGCTACTGATAAACAAAAATTATTACTTTAGAATTTTGTTTTGCTTTATGTGTTCATGCAGGTGTAATGCCTACTATTTTCTGCTTATAACATTTTCCTGCATATAAAATTTTATTTTACTGGCCCCCTGAAAATAGCATAACAGGGTTCTAGTGTGTGTGTGTGTGTGTGTGTGTGTGTGTGTGTGTGTGTGTGTGTGTGTGTGTGTGTGTGTGTGTGTGTGTGTGTGTGTGTGTGTGTGTGTGTATATATATATATATATATATATATATATATATATATATATATATATATATATTATATATATATATATATATATATTCCAGAATCTGCGGAATATGTTTGGCTGTTTTATTATTTTGCGTACTTGTGGCAAATATCGATCATTTTATAATAACACACTATGTCGTGCACGAATCAAATTATTTATTATATAATTGAAAATATATTTCATTTGTGAAACTGGTAAAAACAAATACAAACATTCAGACAATAATTATATATACCGTATTTGTGCAAAATATAGGTAAGGAAGTAAAATACAATGACAACTCTCCGAACATTATTGTATGTTTTCAGGACCTTCAGTGTAAGAGCCGATATTTTGCAGAAATGCGACATAAAATCTCGTTTTTACAAGGGCTCATGCCTCCCTTAATTTTCAGTTTATGTATAAAGCGTCACATGTTTTCCTTTTACTTTTTCATGACGAATCACCTCCTGACGTTTATCGGTATAATTGAGAATCACCCTGTGTATTGGACCGTTTTTCTAGACATGTTGATCAACTATGCCATTCCTCAGTTACAGGAAATGCAGCAACCTGTCATCTTTCAGCAAGATGGGGCTCCAACTCATTGGTCTCTCCATGTTCGCAATTATCTTAATGAAACTTTCCCAAATGGGTGGATTGGCAGAGATGGCCCAATTGCATGGCCCCGAGATCTCCGGATATTAACCCCTTAGATTTCTTTCTTTGGGGGTATATTAAAGATGTTGTGTACCGCACAACAGTTCCTGATATTGTGACCTTGCGACAGCGCATCAGAGATGCCATTGACATTATCACACCTGAATGTTGCAAAATATGTGGCATGAGAATGAATACTGGTTGGATAATTTGCGTGCTACCAGGGGTACACATATTGAAATTTATTGAGTGCTTTCTGTATATAGTATGGAAATTTGTGTTTATGCAGTGGTATTTCAATGCATGTTTAATTATGTGTATCCAATCAACATTCTGTATATCCATATGCTAAATTTATGCTGCGATTTAAGAAAAGTTTATGTAATTAATGCTACATCAATATTGTAAGCGGCCAGGCATTGTTCCAGCTCATATGTGTTATTGTTAATTCCGGCAGCGCTGTAGATCAGTTTTTGAAGTGATTTGTATTGGTTTGTGGTCATTTAAGTTTCCCAGGTGGCTTATGGCTTCAATTAGCGTGGCTTGTTTTGCTGCAAGTGTGGGTGCGTCGCGGATTGGTTGATAGTAAGGTTTTAATTTTTAAATTAAGTTTGCATAGTCACACATTTGCAGTATTTCAGCTAGTTCTTGAATGCTGGAAATATCATCCAGCTGTTCTTGTGCTGGAGTGTGGCTGTAAGTGGAGGCTTGTGTTTGAGTGACTGGAGACATGGGCTCTGGGTCGATCACATCTACAGCTGTGCGCCTGATTTTGTTTGCATATAGAGGCTTTTTCGGGGACTGTGGTGGCGCACGCCGTTGTGCTTTATTATTCGAATCTTGGAAGGAGGGGATGGGGGAGGGAACTGCTGACTGCTCGCGGTATTTACTGCTTGCAAGCGATCGGTGACGTCATGCTGGGGTGTTTGTTGCGTTGCTTATGTACCGTTACGTATGTATTTTTGGTGGCTTTCCACAAGATTTATAAAGTGTGTGGGCACTGTTTCCAGGTCGCTGTGTGGCCGTCTTGCCCGCAATTTCCGCATTTTTTTAGGAGTTGAGTCGGGCACAGTGCTCTCGCTGCGCAAGTGCGCGCCTGCACAACGAATACACTTGGGTGTTCGGTTGCATTTCGCAGTTGTGTGTCCGTATTCACTGCATCTTTTGCACTGCAGGACATCCTCAGACCTGGACTTGTACCTTTCCACTGCTACCCGCATCCACTGAAGCTTTGTGATTTCAAACATTTTAGTATCTGTTGGCCGCACGACCACACAGAATGTTCCAGTGCCGCAATATGTAACAGAGCCGTCTGCATGTGTATGTTTGGCATTGAGCTGCCTTACGTCATGTGCTATTATACCAGCTTTCTGGAGCGCCTCCACAATGTCGACCTCGGGCGTGGCAGGTCCAGCCCCTTAATTACACTTTTTATTTAATTTTTTTCTTCGGGATGTGCATGGGTGTAACAAGCAATCCCCTGGGCGTTTAGCCAATTGATCGCCTTGTTGTAAACTTCTCTGGTTTCGAAGGTGATTCGTAGCTCCTTCCGGAGAGTGATTGTATTTTTGAATGTTATGTTCTGGTGTTCGAAAGTTTGTGCGATAGTTTGGAGTTGGCGCGTATCTTTTATGAAGATAGGCACGCTCTTGTATTTTACATTTTCCTTGCGTTGTGTGTCAGTGTGTTGTGCAGTTGGTGCTTCTGCTGGTAAATTTGCAAAATTGTTTGCAGTAGGGTTTTCGCTATGTGTGTGTGGGGCTTTAGGCTTGCCAGCTTTTATCCCCGTAGCTACTGTGTAGCCTTCGTCTGTGCATTGTTAGGATGTTTTTCCTTCGTCCGTGTTTGAATCGGACTCGTGTTCCCGCTGGCGTTTCATAGATACAGATTCTGCTTCCATGTTCAGTATTTGATGGTCTGACATTGAGCTTATAGTAAACACAGCAAAATTAAAACACCTGATAAACGATCGGCTATCGCAATTGAACCATGTGTGGTCCACTAGCTGACCGTTCCCCTGGGACTAGTTAGCCAGAGGGCAGGCTAGGCCGGAGGAGTGCTGCACTCCAGGTGGCTCCACACACAACCCTTAACCACAACCGCAGTATTATGAAGGTGCGATGACGTCCCCGCACGACGAGTCACTCTCTTCAACTGCATCATAGAACATAAAGGGGTTTAGAATGGAAACTTCCTTTATAGAGTAGCGAGCACTGTTTGCAGCGCCCCTACTGATCGGATACCGAACTAACGACTTGTGCGCGAGCTTTTCGAATCTGAAATACTTGCACTTGATACTCTCGAAATTTGTAAAAACGTAATTTTAAGTTTCATTTGTTTAGTTAGTTATCTGTTTATTGGAAAATAATTTGAACTGAATCTTATAAGAAATAAAATTGGAATTGAAGGTTACAAGAAATATAAAAAAAAATTGAATTAGAACCAACTCGAGAATTTTCTTCCAAAAAATTAATCTATAAGGCATAAAACGTTTTTGTGTCCAGCCTAAATTATTATTATTATTACGTGGTAATTGTTGTATAATTACTCAACCATTTCTTAGAAAAAATTTAATTTACCAGAGTGGTTTGTTGTGATGTAAATAAAGTTTTATATTCAACCCAGGAAATTTAGTCAAGGTGAAATCTACAAAGAACACAGCATAGTTTACTTAACAGCTTCTTTCCATAGTTCTTCATATCACAGGGTTGCCCCAATTTTCCATTGGAAAATTCCCTGACATTTCCCAGACAAAAATAATCTGTTTTCCTGACAATTTCCTGATTTTTTTTTTGTAAAGATTGGCACCTTTGCTTCTACACCAAAATACTTCTCTGACTTACAAAATTGCTCACCACATATATTGCAAAGCGAAATCCCTAGGCATTTAGTCCACAGTCATTAAAAAACATTTTATGTGATTCTGGCAGTAGTGCATGATTAATGACAAAACTGCCAAATACAGCAGGTATATCACAGAATTCCCTGACATTTAGCTAACTTTTTTGAAATTCCCTGACATTTACCAGACAGTTTTCAAATTCTCTGACATTTCTCTATTTTCCAGACCTGTGGTAACCCTATATTATCATAATGTCAGTATCAATATTTTAAAATGTCAAAATAACTATTATGGTACCTATACACTTACGCAACAGCACTATCCTGTTTTTTTGTCTACCTCCACCAAATAACATTTAATTAAAAAACGTTTAATCAGTTACACATGATAGTAATACAAACCAAACCAAATTCACGTAGTATTTTGGCCGAAGCAGCATTACCCTAAGATTCCTCAATCAATTGCGTGTGTGTGTACAACAAAATTCAGTACCTACAGTATTTTGTGTCTGCCTGTATATTTTTATTTAACCCAGATATAGTTTTCAATGACAATAAACTTAACTGTTTTGAGTATTTCTACGTAACTTATATGTTACTTATTTCTTCCTCTTGCAAAGGAAGTTGTTATTAAAATTTGAATGTTGATCTGCATCGTACACTTTGAAATAAATAATATCCAACATGGCGTTTAGATGTTGGAGGGGGGAGGTGAAGATCGATGCCCTGTCTACGCATTGTACGAGGCACATTGGAACAGCTGGGGTGGCGCAGAAATGGTCTGCAGCCTACCACATCAGGGTGGGGATGGACATCATATCAGAATCTCATAAATACAAATAATACCATATTATATAGGTGACTGAAGATGGTTTTTACAGATTTTGTGTTGTTACAAAAAAGTTTGCAACAATATCTAATTCAAGCTAACATGCTCCAAATAGAATTATCAATATAATCATTACAAGCTATTTTGCATAACAGTTTGCATATTTAGGTTCTGTTTAATAATTTTGGTGTGCATGCAATTAAAAATGCTTGGTAAATGATTTCTGGTTGATCAAAACGAAAGCATAGTGTAATGACACAAAGAAGTTATAAAATTTGCACCTAAAACTTATATGTATCAAAAATGATGTTATGATTCCCAAACCAAAAATGGTACTGTACTAAATTATTGAAACAGTAAAGTATTTTGAGTAATTTCAAAGTTATTTTTTTGTAATCAATTTATGTGATTTCCGATCTTTGTAGCACATCCACCTCGCATGTTTATATTAATTAATTTACCTGTGTAACTTGTTCATACATACAAATCATGGAATATACATACCGTATTCCAATTTATTTTTCAGGCAGGTACCAATTTGAAGCAAATAATTTGCAAGTGTCCCATCACCAGTCAACTTATCTTTAATAGACTGCATACATAAAAAATGGCATTGAAAAAAGTGGACATCCATATTTTACAGTGGTTATAATGCAAAATATAGTATTTCTCTGAAACTTATAAAATTGTTGATAGTTGTTGTCACTTAAATATACGTAAACAATACAATCGCGTGTTTACTGCTTTTACAATTGTTCCACTGAAATGTATTCTGAGAAAGCAGTGTGTTGTTGGCAGTGCCTGGTACATACAAACATATACACACTTGAAGATAAAAGTTTTTATGAGAATTCTCATTTGGGATAGTGTATTGTGTTGGTGGTTTTATAAACATCAATGTAGACACTGGCACTGCAAATATTCCTTGCCCTGCTCTGTGGCAAGCAAACCCTGTTACTTTATAAGTGGGTGTGAGAACATAAGCACAGTTACTGGAAAAGCTTGATACTATAATACCTCTCATAACAACAAAACTGCGCACTGCTGACAGGAAATGTTGACAACTTCCATCTAGGTACCAGTTGGTTCACACACAGTACCTACACACGCTAACTTACCCTTTTTTTGCAGCTCAAGTGTATGATGTGGTAGTGTCAGTACATTGTGTTTGCGCTCAATACGAACAGTCATCACACTGATTTCAGTTGAACAATTCCACCACTTTCACGCAATTCAAAAGAAAAAGTAATCTTACTTGAGAACTCAGCATGAAATATATGTTTTAATAGTAAAACCATAACATAATGCAAATTCTCTGGTTGTGTAAAAGGAATCAACTACCTTGCCACAATAAATACTAACAAATCTCATTAAATCAGTTTAATGGTATTCTGGGAAATTACAGGATTGTTAATGCACACAAGAAAACAGCGTTAAGAATTATTGCAAAATTAACAGTTTAACGAATGTAAACAAAGTTACCTGAGCATGTGAAAACATATTAAAAATACAAGTAAACAAGTTTAGAACGGTCTTCAGCCTAAATAATAGGCTGAAAATGGTAAATAAACACTGTAGGCCTACCTTGACAAACAAACATAAACACATTAAAATTGAAGTAAATAAAGTTGGGTAAACATGGGCGCAAACTATAATACAGCATACTTTTAGAGCTCCTAGAAATAAACACTGCCTTTATAAGTATGAAAAATATCATGGAAAACCAAAATCATAAATAATAAATAACTATCAATGGCAGGCATTTTCGCATAGCTCAAAATTAAAAATTACAAATTAATTTTACCAGGGTACATATCACAAACTTCTAAAACCATAAAAACAACTGGAATTGTGTTATCGAATACAATACAATATCATCGTCATTTCTTGGTACCAAACTACGTATGTGTTTATCACACTTCAGTACCTCAACTTGCATGTAACAAGCAAGTAATATATGCAAAATGGAATAAAATGCCAGCTTATGCTTACAATATATGTATGTTGGCAGACGTTTACAACCAACCTCAAGCAAAAAATGTAGAAATAACTGCACTATCTCAACATGCGTGTTTATAGCACATTCACTTGACGGTGATGTCAATGCTGTTTCTACCTTACATGTTACTTTGGAATGCTTTAAGCAACACTTACCATATAAACTCAGTAACTCTACATTCCATACAATTCGACAACTTTACACGCAATATGGGTAAAATGGCATGCGTTATTATTCAAGTCCATTTTCGCTTGCAGAGGTGCCAGGTCATAATTACCTGTAGTCCTCACCTTCCAAGGCTAGGTGGGCCAACTGGGTAATAGTTTATCACTACATTTGCATTAAATTACTTTATATTTCCTAGTTACAATTTTGTATTTAATGTTACATAATAATTTTTCATATTGTATTTCATATTTTGTGTTAATTCCTTGTAGTGAACTATGTTTGTTTAAGCTCTGCTTCAAGTAATAACTTCTTAATTACAATTCACCCTGAATTACATAAAACTCAACTTTTCACCAACACAACACCTTGATAGTCCACATTCGGTCAAGTTTTTCTAAGGTTCTACTGTACAGACTCTAGCATACAATGTTGTACAATATTGTGAGTGTATGCAAAAAGTAGGGAAATGTTTTTGTGTATTAAATTATACACTCCAGATGAACACATTTTTAATCACTGGCCATAGTGGCTGGGAAGAATTGCATTCCTTTCAAGAACTACAAGAAACAGTAAAAGTACACATCTGATTTACCTCCAAATGGAATACTACATTAATAGAACAACAGCCCTCAGGCAAGCAATCAGGAACAGAGTATGAAATACTATTATAACTCCCCCCCCCCCCCACATTTTTTTCTCGCCTTCCTAAGCACATAGCACATATAAGAGGGTAATTCACTCAAATATTCACAAATAATTAACTCGTAAGTCAGAAACACCCGACGATTGTATGTAATGTAGGGCCTAAGCTAACAGTATTGAAAATTTATTACATGCACTATCAAGAGGAACATTTCTACATAAAATTTCTTGCAGTATGAGTAACGACGATTTTCAGTGGAATAACTCAGTACATGAAACATTTACATGTAAATAGTTTCCATGTCTTTTGAAGGTAGCACTTACCTTGCAAATTCTTGTTTGGAATATAATATGGGATAAGGCTCCTTGAACGCATGTGCATTTTGCACTCATCACTGAAGTGAGCAATGCACACCCGTTTATTGTTTAAACTTGCAGCATCGCACAATGACAAGACATTGGCGTGGAGTTGATCCTCTCAAACCAAGCATCGGTCAATACGAATCCTGTGTTTGGTTCCTATCTTCAGCCCACACAAACTTCCACAGCCTACTTTACGACATTTATAACACTGAACACTCCTACAATAAACACTTCATAAAATAAAATCACAAGCACTTAAAACTTCATAACTTCGAACATAACCTCACATAACCTTCACACATGTTTACGTCGCTCGACAAAAGGAAAATTGATGCCTGAAAAAATGTTAAAATTAGCGCGAATGTAAGCACTAGTGCTGCCCTCAGACCAGCGGGTACCAAACTAGCAGTTCTCAAAATCGTCTATTCCAGTTTCCAAGGCGTGAACTGCGTCTCTCCTGCCTCTGTTTGTTAGCAACATATTTCGCTTGCCTCCCCCCTTTTTTCATTATACACACTATTGCTAACAGACCTCCCCACCCCCCTTCTCGTTTACGGACCTGCCACATACTCACCCCAGCACGCCTTCATTCTAATATATGTTTGTTTTGTTTTCGTCAAGGTCACACCCTGACCTGGTCCAAGCTCCGTAAACTAGACGTAAAAAAAAACACTATATGACGATAAAAAAGGGGCAGGGGTTTACGTACACACTTTCGCTTCTAGCACTACTTTATTTACTAAAAACACCACTTGTATTTTCGTTATTTTACCGTTACTGTAAGCAGAACACCCTTCATCTTTAATTCCCACAAGTCCAACTCTCCATACACAAAACTAATTAAAAAAATTAATAGCAAATTTTTTTCACCGCGTGTGCGAGGTGATTTGGCTTGCACCATATGTGCGCCAGACATGCGTACACGTGAGAAAAAACCGCTGCCGGGTCGCATGCCTGATGCCGTTTCATGTCCAATGATGAATTAATATTTATCTGTTTTATTTAAATGAAATTCCGGGATCCGGTTAAAAACCCAGTCATCTAAACGACATGCCTGACCTAGAGCCTTTATGTACGTTATAAATAAGCTATACTAGAAGTTCCTACTAAAATAAATAAATAAAATAAGCAAGTCATACTACCACACCCTGATTTCCTATAACGGAAATTTTCCCACAATCGGAATAGGCCTTCATTCGATATTTTCCGGTTGAGGGGTACTCTACTGCATTATATATTATTTGATATGATATTATTCATCACGAATACATCACATATTTATATTTGAACAGTAATATGCTCAAATATTCTTATAGATGTATAATGTATTACGTCACAAACAACATTTCTTCTTTCTCTGATACTTAAGCTCATAACACGCAAAGTAGAAGAAAAGTTTCCGATAATATCGTCAACGAAAGTCTAAGACCCAAAAAAATTTTTAACTACAGGTAGATTATACATTATTTTATTGTCATATTTGGTTGTTCGGTTGCCAGAATAAAATAAACAAATTTGATGACATAGATACAAGGCTTGGATGTCGCTCAACAAATAATTACTACCAGCGAAAGTAAAAAATCGCAACTCTATTCTGGGCTGAAAACTCTCATTAATAAAATGTGTTTTTGGTTTGGCATTTACTTTTCAAAGACGGGAAATATAGTTATTTTCAGAATATTTTATTATTCAATAAGTAAGAGATTGTTAAAATTAATTACTTTCGTTTCGTTACATTTAAACACATATATGAAAGCTTAGTTATTTTATTTCCATAGTTATATTATCACATTGTTAAACTTGTTTGTATGTACATGATCGGAGACCGGTGATAAGCACTACCTACAAATACCGTCACTTTTCATAAAATAAACTGCGCATAAACTTAGCACTTCTATCATAAATTGTTTTGCTCTTATACGTTTGGTTTTAATTCTTGCGACTTCGCTGTGATTCAAAAACTTTATTTTGGTCTCCCACTATCACAGCACGACCACACAACACCGTGCGTACGTACCACGACTAATGCTGAGCGGCAAGAGTTGCGCGGTACAGTAGGTAGGCTACCATCGCGGCCCTGTCCATGTGTGTTGAACCCCACATGGTGGTCGCGACCTGGCGGCTTATTCTAAGTTATTCATTTCATTTCTTCTCAACAAAAATATTCGTTATTACTCGAATTTTCGTTTACTAACGTAACGAGCTATTCTAAGCGCATTCTAGTGTTCGTCTGACGTCACTACGTTCGTTAAGAAACTCGAAATGAAAACGAAGCCCTTTGGGCCTTCATTACCAAGTTTTCCTATAAAAACATGGCTGGTGTGTGAAACAGATTGTTTTTGAGACTGTGAAAGAAGAAAGCCGTGAGGTAATGTGCCTTCATGCAATACAGGAACATAAAAATATATTTCACAAAAAATATTTCAGAAGCACCAATAGAACTTTCTGTTTTAATTTGTGAACTATCTAAGCAGCAGTGTAGGCTGGCTATTATGAGGCATTTATTAGATTATTACAGTTGTTTATAATGAAATAAGAGATTACTAACACTGATTTATCCAAAAAATTAGTTTTGAATAATGTAGTTTATAAATCAAACAATAGGTAGCGCTAAAGTGTAAAACGTTCTGGGCTTTTAACAACCAAAATAGGTACTTTTCTCTTGAAAATAGTTGAGTGAAAATTCATCTATTAATAGTAATTCAATCCACGAGAAACACGACAGAGTCCATAGTTTGTTGTCCATCGCTTATTTTAGAATCCTGGTATTATAAATAACAGAGGGAAATGTTTGTTAGTAAATAGCTTGCAGCAAAAACAGCAAAATGGTCATTGAGAAAATTCTTGTCATGTAACAACCAAAGTACTTTCTACTATTTCAACTCAGTACAAACGAAATTAAAGCATGTTTATGTGTAATAGATCATACGTACAGCTGAGTTACAAAATAGTACCCACAATATCGTCAGCAAAGTTGATACACGCGACGAACGAAATATAACTTTTTCCTATAAAACATTATGTATAATATTAATATTTAAAACACTCCAAAAGTAAACAAAATATTTCAAGTGCTTTACTGCTTTGGTTTATTAATGTTTTCAATCTTAATTATTCATAATTTATAAACAAAGTCTCATAAAACAGTTAACGTTCATGTGCATAGTATTGTCACCCTGTGTTCGCTAACGAAAACCCGAATATTACCGAAGTCTCGCTGGCATCTGGAGGGTTGTAACGAATTATGACTTAGAATACTAAATTGCCTTTCTCGAAGAATATATTCGTTAAGAGAGCTTTCGAGACTTAACGAAAACGAAGAATTAACGAATAACTTAGAATAAGCCTCCTGGAAGCAAGTGGAAACCTCACACCTGTCTGCGCATATCATCTACTTTCCCTCGCTTCCCCGCTTCCAGGGATCGCCACTTTCACGCCCTCACAAGCTACTTCATACTAATTCAAGTATAGCGTCAGTAATATATAAAAAAAGGCAGTTCTGCCGCACCTGGCATCAGGCGGAGGATCGGAGGGTTGCAATTAGCATATTAAGGTCCCTGCCCATAAAATATTCCAAAAACATTTCTTCTCTTCCTGTCTAAAATTCCAGAACGTACCATACTGTGCCAATGATGGCCATTTTGGCAGCCAGGGGAAAATTTTTCCCGTCAATCGCCGAAAATCGACTACCTATTACCCCAAATGAGTATATACGTCAATGATGGTCATTCTGTCTGCTAGTAAAAAGTCGCCCGGAAATGACAGCGGCCATGTTGGCAGCCAGGGGAAAATTTTTCCCACCGTTCGTCAAAAATCGATTTCCTAATTACCCCAATGAGCGCACACATCTATGGTAGTCATTTTAACAGTCAGTTGAAAATCACATAGGATCGCGATGGCCATTTTGGGAGTGACTCCTCAATATTGCAAATTACTCATGTGAGATGTGGGATCTCATCCACGAGCACTACCGACTAACAAAAAGGCGACTACAGTGGTGCTGGCGGCCATGTTGCCTGAGGCATAATCGCACACATGTACACCTCCTCCTCCAGCGGTCTGTTAGTGCCACAATAAAGATGGTACCTGTGGCCATGTCGGCAGCCAGCATGAACTGAAGTTTGCATATGTGATTACTACTACCACACCTAATGCATAAGACAACTGCTTGACTGTCAAAATAGTGTCCACTAACCGATGTTCCCTCCAATGCATCCTGCCATGACAAAGCCTCTACCAGCACTGCCCTC
Source organism: Dryococelus australis (assembly GCA_029891345.1). Lineage (NCBI taxonomy): Eukaryota > Metazoa > Arthropoda > Insecta > Phasmatodea > Phasmatidae > Dryococelus > Dryococelus australis. Next base: position 79,768,799 of record CM056994.1, on the reverse strand, counting down.
CCCGAAGGGACCTCATGACGAAGCCCTGCCACCACCACCAGGGGGTGATCTTGGCCGCACAGGATTGAACCTGACCGGAATAATAATGACCCACCCAGCCTAGGCAGGTGGTCAAGAACGTGATATGTAGCCACACCTGCTTGGAATATGTTAATAAGGAGAGAGATAAATGCCATGCACAATGTAACCCGACAAGAAGAATAATGACCCACCTAACCAGGATGTCGTGAACACGATAAGTAATCCTTCTGGTGGTATGGATTACTAATAGACCACCCACCGTGCTCTCTCAGACACGACATGTATAGCCCTGTCCCAAATAGCATTAACGATAAGGGGAGGCTGGCAGGGGAGACACAAAAAACCGAAATTCCCACACACCAGACCACCTGCCTGCCTCTCTCTCAGATACACATTATGTATAGCCCTGCTCACAATAATATGAAGGGGAGGCAAGTGGCCACAGGGGCCACAAAAACCGAGGTTCCCACACATACACCAGACCACCTGTCTCTCGCACGGCAGGAGTACATGCAAAGGTAAAAAAGGAGAGAGAGAGAGACATATGCAGTTAAGAGCAATTATATTTATTCACAAATAACAGTACATCGGCAAAACACAGTACAGAAATTGCACAGTCATAAGTGACGATTTGGGCACCCATTGGTTGAAGCGGGAATCGAAGCCTAACCACTTCATGAGAACTTGGTCGCCATGTCTACGGACCACTCGCTCCACCAAATAGTCATGAGGATACTTCGTGACAGATATTTCGTAGTCATAGAGAGAACTGCTGATCTCTTGGCCGGCCATATCGGTGAACATATAGGTGCGTGGTGCAATGTCTCTCACCTTGACGATGCTGCATACCTTGATACTCCAGTTGGAATAGTAAGGCTTATCAAAGACGCCTTTGCTCCTGGAGATACAGACAAAGTCGCCCACCTCGGCCCTCGGTCATCGCGGGTCCACCATCTTGGAGTGCTCGTAAACAGTTTACAGTAGAGAAGCGGTATTGGCAGCAGTAATTTCAGACAGGCGAAGACCAGTCGTCCTATGCTTGCATGTATTGTACTGAGTAAGCAGTCTACGAAGCAGATCCAACCATCAGTAGTTACCCTGTGCAGAGAACGCATTCCACATCAGATCCTTAAGCGATTGGTTAAAACGTTCGACGAGCGAAGCCTTGAGGTCACTGAAAGTAGAGTAGTGATGAATCTTCTTCGCAGCCATAAGCACACGGAACACAGGGTTGTAGAAATCCTTTCCCTGCCCGTCTGAATGTTCTTCAGTGCGACTGTTTTATGCAAAACCAATTTCATTGGGGCCGCAACATCAGCACCACGCTTCCGGCGCACAGGGACAGCCCAAGCATACTTGGAGAAACAGTTGAAAACCATCAGGATGTAGCAAAATCCCTTATTGACGTGTGCACAAGGAATCATTTCCATGAAGTCGACCTGGAACAGGTGATGAAGTTCGCAGAGAAACACCTTATGCCTGGGGAAGTTCCGACGGGCAGGGTGATGCAACTCGGCGGTGATCTGTGCTTTCGACATAGCTGCAGGTCAGGCCCACCCCTCACAGGATATGGCCGGCTTCGCGGAGCCCTTCCAAGATATTCACTAGTTCGTTTGTGTGAGATGTATTGCCGGCTTGGTGGGATGCAACAAGGAGATGTAGATGGTCCACAAGCTCGTTCACATTCCAATACATGTATTCCAACTGGCTCCCACCATCAAGATTCAAACCCGATCTGCTCACATTGACGTTCGGAAACAGATCTTCGATAATAGTGAACTTAGGGTGGGTCTCGTCCTTATATGCATGACTGCTAGCATCATTGTCCACCAAATATGCGTGTGTGAGCTGCAGCAACTGTAGGTACTGGCGAAGGGCAGCATGGAAAAATCCCTTGGCACATATTTACACAGTAGCTCATAGAGGCCTGGTGAGGTTTGCACGACGACATCCCCTACCTGGACAACATCGCTGGGCAAAAAGAAAACTTGTTTGTTGCCGAGGAACCATTTCTTCACACTCCTGTACACACCAAAGTAGAAATGTATAGACGAGGCATGTATGAAGCAAGATAATGACAAAGAACCCTAGAGCGTGCATTGGATCGCACCTTCTTGCCTTTCAAAGATGCCAGGGGCACATCATCTTCATCATCACCATCAGCGATCGCCTCCTCCCCCACAGCAGTCTTGTGTTTCGGTTCGAAGCATAGTTCATCCTTCAGAACAGGGGGAATAAGCCATGTTTGCAACATGTCAAGCCGAGACGTTATTGGCTGGAAGACCTCCGAAAATACCACTTCATATTGCATGTGTGACCTTTTGGCGAGCAGATACTTTCTACGAATGCTCGCAACGACACAGTTCATTTCCTCGGGGGGGGGGGGGGGAGGTGGTGAGGGGGGTTGCCATAGCACTGAAACGTACTGTCAAATGCACATAGTATATATAACTAGTGGCGACTCTACATCAACTTGGTAAGGTTGTCTTCTGCTTTGCCAATGCGTCGTATTAAAGCATCCTGTACATGGTTGCAATAAGCCCACTGATCCTCAGCGACACATGTCAGATAAATGGTGAGATATCGTACGATGTGCAACATCTTCCAAAGTCATAAGCTGTACAACCAAAGCGGCGATGTAGGACATGAGCTTGGGGACAACATCGCTAGTGATTTTGGTGGTCACCCCCGATATGACAATGTCGATTCTCGCATCCAGGTTGGCCATAGCTGTCAGCTGCATACCACCAGCAGTACGGTGACCGTCCAGCATCGCAGAGAGAGTGCCGAGTTGAGCCTCTGCAGCTGAGAGTTTGTTCATGAGAACGGGGCCAGGGTTCATGACCATGTCAAAGACATGCACTGAGTACTCAGAGCAGCCAGTTTGATCGAATTGTCATTTTACACAATCAAATGATCCTTCATATTGACACCGAAGGCTTGCAGCACCCTGGTGTCAATGCGAGTGACCAGGTCATCTACATTTTTGCCACACTGGCAAGCATACCACCCAAACCACCGAGGTTGTGCACATCTGATGGGAGGGTCGATATCTGACTAGATAGTTGACCGGATGACAGACCAACAGCATCAACATTCGATTCCAGGTCTACCAGCTTCTTCATGAATGTTGCAAGTACACCCTCAGTCTTGGAGGGTAGGCCACCGACCTCCATACCCACATCATCCAGTTTCTTCGTCATGGGTGCAAAGTTAGATTCCAGACCAGTCAGCTGTGTAGTCAAAGCAATCAGCATTCTCGCACCTGCAGTACCTACAGTAAGGGCCCTGTTGAGTTTCATAGTCAGGTCGGTAAGGTCACTGACGATAACTTGAGCACCCACAACATCGAGTTTCTTCTCCAAAGCCTCAAGCTGACAGCCGAGGGTGGTAAGCATTTCCACATCAGTAGAAGTCAACAAGCGAATTTGGGCCTCCATCCTGGCAGACAGGGAATTCGTATTGGTCAATATCCACCATTCCACGACCCAGAGCGCATCACCAGAGACGAAATCGGCGAGACTGGACAAAGTCTTGACCAGCCCGACATGGATCCATACCTGTGACCAGTATATTGGTATCATAAATGTGGTTCTCCAGGGTGGTCATCTTATCTCCCAAGCAAGTCAGTTTGCGCACATCGGCGGTCAATACCTGTAAGCCAGTGGTCAACTTTTGGCCAGTTTCTCGCCCACACCACTAAGCTTTGGTCCGAAGGCCATGAGCCAAGACACATCGGATATAAGCGAGCAAAGATGAGACTCAGTGGCTGTACATGTGGTCCATAGAGGTTCCATAGCCACGGAAGTAATGCTGCGGACAAAGGACACGTTCGCCGCATCACCATTGTGCATAGGCCCCCTGAGATGCTTGGCCAGCTTCCCACCAAAACTACAGTTCCCATCATTAGTAGATGGTAGACATAATACAAATGTCCAGTGCATGCTTCAGGCCACTATGCCCGAACTTGGACACGGCTTAGCTCATAGTTCTCCGGTGCACGATAATGAACTGATCGAAGCCACGTCGAAACCGACCCTTATTAGGTGGAAAGTCCTTAGCGATGACGAGAAACCCATATGGGTCGTGGCAGCAACATGATCACATATTCTCTAAACTATTGAAAGTCATATCGGTGTTCACAAGATCAGAGTACACATGACGGAGATTCAGGTCATCCACACGAAACAGAACAAGGAAATTGGCATTGTCACGCAGAAGTTGCTTTGGCCTGTGGGAGTACATCTTACAGAGATAAATCGCATCCACTGTGACATGACAACCCATGCTAAAGTACTGTTACAACACTATCTGCTTCTCACACACGACGTCATTGAACTCGAACACAGAGTTCGGCCGAACATCGCTCGGTGGCATGACATCAGCATTGTCGCTAAATGGAAAATAAAATAGTTCATACACAACTTGTAGAACCCGTGCTTGCCGAAGGTATTTTGGCTGCTGGAGAAACTTCGAGTAGAGATAAGTGTTCTCTAAGCAGAGACCATTGGGATGCTCCAGAAGGCTGCAGAGCACACACTTCTTCCCACAGTTGCTTGGACTGGCGATAATAGCACATACAGTGTTCGGTAGAAGCTTCCCACGACGCGATTCCCGGACCATATATTCGTTGTCAATGGTGATGCGAACAGGAAGTGTGGTAGTCTGAGGTACTACCTCCTTCATACTGAGCTGGGAACGCTAAACCACATGTACTTATGGCCACACACAATGTATAAATGGTGAACATACTGACCACATTTTGTTACTATGCAGTAATACATCGTGGGAGCAAGATCAAGAGGGGACGTGGACTGGTGAATATGCTGACCAACAACCTTCCATTAGAAGCAAATATTCCTGGCTACAAATTCTGTGGGCCTGGTACCCGACTAGCGAGGAGACTGAAGCAAGGGGACGTTCCTATCAATCCCCTTGATGAGGCGTGCCGAGATCACAACATTGCTTACACGACAAGTAGTAGGTTGGAGGATAGACATGCTGCGGACAGGATCCTCGCAGACAAAGCCCACATGGTAGGTATTTCACCTATATCTTAACTCCCCAAATGGCTGGCAGCCTGGGGATTGGCCAAGATCATGCAATCGAAGGAGAAGCGTGGAATGGGCCTGGCGTTCGGGAGGAAAAAGAAGACAACCACATGTAGGAAACTTAACTGCCGAGTTAAGCAGGGCGGGATTTTCTGTTCCTCTTACCGGCAATAGGACTACTCGGTAGTCTAATCAGAGGGGCCAGCGGGATAGCGAGAGCGGTGAACAGTGATAAAGGAAAAAACCAACGACTCTTGGAAGCGATCAGGCATTATTGGAAAATGGAAGGTCTCGCCCAGAGAGAAAAAAATGGTCAAGACTTGTACCTCCGCCCATACAAGCAGGGTGGTGGTGGAAGGAAGCAAAGGACAGCGGGCGGAATATGACGAAGGAAGCGATCCTAAGAGCCCTGCCTGACACACCACTCACGAACTTCGATATACACATGTGCACTCGAAAACTGCGAATACCCAACTACAGGGGCATCTTCATGCGGGACCGCCTACCGCACCACCCATGGCCAGTGGAGAGAGGGGTAATAAAGCTATATACCAGTCATGGGCATGGGATGCACTGGACCACATATGTGAAGCAAGGACGTAGGGTCGACTACTACGACAGCTATGACAACCTAAGCGCCCCACCGAAACTGAAAACGTACATGAGAGGTGCTAGGATCTATTACAACCATGGGACCGAGCATTGGCCCTTTAAATATGATACAAATAAATTGCAATTTAATGACGGCTCGTACCTTAATGGTCTACCCAGCCAAACACTGCACGAGTTCGCGGCGATGGTGCCACTGGGGTTAAACTAGTGTACGTGCGAAGACACCCATTTACATCCTGGTTGTCAATGAGAGAGAGTACAGGAAGTGCTCGCATCTATCGTCGACCAGGACAGCTGTCTGATCAACTTTTGAGGCGAATAAATTATGGTCCGACTACATCTATGCAAAGATGGGACTGAACTTTAGGTGTGCGAAAGTAATAAAAGCTGCTTACCGCACGAAACTGGACGTCAGTACAGGAAGAGCATCCAGCATGCTAACATCAGCAAATGTAAGTTTTCTGCACATATTGGGACTAATTGTTAAGTTGTATGGATGGAGAGATTCTAAATTTGACAGAGCAGGCAGAGTTTGAAGACTCGATCGCCAAGGCGAAACTCCATGTGTACATGCTTTATCTGCCAGGACCATACGCCCCCTTGTCCGATTTGCAGCTACTGGTCCAAAACCAGGACATCTACACTATATCCTGTAATTACTATTTGCGGTTTCAGGGGACGATACTAAAGGTTGGAAATGTGGTACTGGCGATGACAAAAATTGTAAAGAATGGGATTCTAAACATGATCTGCTGCATTGTATACGAGCTCAATGGGAGCGAAGTAGATGCGACACGGGATGTAGGAATCACAGCAACCATAAAGAAATACCTCTCGCTGACACAAAAACTAGCTTCCTGCTGAGCAAATGGCCGGCTGTGGTATCGAGAAGGACTACCAGGTCCCGGTCTACCCACAGGGGATATTCGAAGTTTGCATTCTGCTTGGTCATGCTGTTCGGCTTAGCCAAGAACTAAAAACATGTGATTATCAATGCGAAGCAGGAACTTGTTATTTTCATGGCAAATATGCAAGCTAATGCCTTGCCGGATACTGTGGCCACGCTCAAAGTCACTGCGCTGGTTATCCGGACCATAGAATGGCTTCAGCCACACGTACAGGTGAAAATGTCAGAATGGGTGAAACTGTTGAAGTATGACGAGAAGGGTAGGAACATCGACATGGCTTTCCGCACGTGGAGTCTAGAAACATATCCGAGCATGCTAAAGGCCACGAGCATCATCTAAATAGTAAAATCCCACTCCTTAAGTAAAAAGCAATGGTACATAATATTAGAATTCCAGACGGAAAAACAGAATGCTATCGGCACAGACCGCTCGAAATTCGACCATGTAAGTAACAAATTGTGAAAGTACACCTCAACTCGGTGTGCTTTCCCTACGGCGTTCTAAATATCTATTTCACGAACGAGATCTACATGGTACCATACAAGATGTACACCGACTTCCAGCGAGCCTATGATGGCCATGCACAGTCACCAATGCTTGTGTTCGACATTAGTAAGCAGGACGACAGTATACAGAGTAATGCCGTGTACTGTATAATCGAAATGACCACTGCAGATAATTTTCCGGCCTACATTTCGATACTTCATGACCGACTTGTAACATACATTGTGCGAGACTGCGTAGTTCAGGTATTGACATAAAGTATACATACAGACTACTCACCACCTCCCATCCACCTCAATGTTCGCCAATGTCCAGGGCTGCATCTCACAGAGTGGCTTCTTAGTAAAATGTATCTGCGTAGGGTACTAGGACAGTGGTTTGGCATCACGTACCTTCCTGATCCCCTTCTCATGGTATATGCTCGACGAGAAGAGTAAGGTGAAAAATACATGGTTGGAAAAACATGACCACGGCATACATTGGGAGGACAGCAATGTGGCCTATGATAATATACAAAAAATACTCGCCAGTATGTTGCCCGAGGGTACCGTCCTAGCGCAGGATGAGAATAGAAGGATTGGCTAAGTATCCATTGTAGCAGTGGCACGAGGATGTGCGATGAAGATAATATTACTGTGGTCGTGGTCCCTAGGCACTGGGGGGGGGGGAGGGTGCAAAGCAATGACCGTAGGATGGAGTACATCTACATATAGGTATGAAGGCGCAGTATGCAACATCGGATGCAAGTAGTCATGACCACAGCTAAGTACGGATGCCAGCGAACGCCACGTAGCTAGCACCACTGCCCTGCAGTGCAGACGAAGTAGGGGCATATGTACTCATTCACGACTCCCTCCACACCACTGCAGCACAATCACCACCCTCGGTGCTTCTGTCCATGGAGGACATGGAGGGCAGGCCCCTCCCCGACGTCACCCGACTACCGGTTATCACACTGGACAGTGCTGACGGGGTGGCGACCACCCAGGATGTGGAGGCGGTCTAGGCGCTGCTGGAAGTTGCATGCCAGCCGAGTCGGAAGCGACCGAGCGATGTGCCGCAAATGATGTTGGAAGTGATGGAGCTGCCGGACCTGTTTGCCAGCGAGCCACCGCAACTGCCACCGCCATCGAAGCGATTCTGTCCAACAGCAGTGGCAACAACATCAGCAGCAGTGGCCACACCCCCGGAGCCTGTGCCAAGGCAGAAATGGTAGATGGGCGCCTCCACCACCACAACCACCGACAAGCTGGTCGACACAGGCACCTCCACCATGGGACCAGTGATGGTTGATACTGTCACCTCCACCCACCCTGCGAGATCGACGACGGCTATGCAGATGCCTGCCCGACGCCCTCGACAGAGGCCAGCAGCAGCAGCACTACCAGATGTCCGCTTCTTCATGCAGGACGAGAGGAAGGTGTTTTTGCGGTGCCTATTTGACACTGTGCTGGCCTCTATATAGGCAGCCGGGTGCATCGATGGCGGTGTACGGCCAGGACCTTGGCGTAGTGATGTGCATATATTCGTATTTTTTTCAGTTTTATGTATGGCTGCCAAAATGGTTGCCGTCGGAATCGGATGGTACATTCTGGAATTTTTCACGTTAAGAGAGGAAATTTTTTTGGAATTTTTTATGGACTGGGACCTTAATATGCTAATCGCAATCCTATGATCCTCCACCTGATGCCAAGTGCAGCAGAACCGCATTTTTTATACAACTAACATCTTTGTTTAGAGAGATGTTCTGAATGTTTGTAGACAGTCTTTATTTCGATATAGATTGTTGCCTGAAATCTATGATAGTTTAAATATGATAAATAATGAAAAAGTGCTTTGAAAACTATAAAAATAATTCAATTTAGTTTACAAATCTAAATGCATTTAATCTCTAACAAAAAATCTGTAGTTGAAAATAATATGACAAAAATGACAGAGATCTTTGTCCGAATGTAGCATGTAATTCCTCTATGTCAACAAATGATGAAGCCTGGCCTTAACACGCTAGGTGCACGAAACCTGCATTCCCATACTGTGTACCGACACTGAACTGTATTTCTACATGAACGACTATAGTAGATGTTAAATGGGGATTCCAGCACAACACTTTTTTTTCCGACAATTTACTCCAAAAGTGCAAGGAAAAAGTTATATAATTATTTCCCATTAATTTTAACAAGGGTGCAAGAAAAAATTAAAGAACTCAAAATATTTGGATTCAATGAAAAAAAGATAAAAATCAAGCAAATTTCTGGTTTTTCGAGCTGCTATTTCATGTTTCTAGAAGCAACAATTTTTAGTAAAAAAAAAAAAAAAAAGAAATTTTCATCGAAAATCAAGCAATTTTACCTCAAAATCAAGCAATTTATCAGTTTTTCTAGAAATGTTCATTTTGCAAGCGAGCAATCTAAACAAGTGAATTTAAGAGAAAACAAGCAAAATAAGTTAGAAATAAAAAACTATACAAATTAATAGCATTTAAATATTTTAACAGAATTCGATATTGTATACAGAATTTCCATTTTTCATTTCTTTTAAACCTTCATACTTTATACTAACTTTTTTCTCGTATATTAATTTTTAGTCATTTACATCTAATATTATTTCATTTCGGTCTGGTAAAGTGATTTTGTACTTACCATCTAGAATGCAAGTAATATTTTTTTTACCAAACTTAGAGTCTTGTATTTGAAAGTCTGTAGCATCATACCATTTATCAATATTTAGATCCTGTAGGTTTGTGAATTCAAACGAATGGTTTAATTTTCCAAGCAGTGATTACATTTTTGTTTTATTTACATAGAAAAAATGCTGCAAAGAAAAAAAATATTAGTTATATTTTTAATTTAAAAAAATTATCTTAATAGTTGTAATGATTTAGTCTCATTACACGCTTTGCATGTTTTTGGCTGATAATTGTCATGTTGGGTTTCATTTAAAACATCTAGTGCCATATTGCATAATTTAGAAGTATATCTATTTCTCTTATAGATTAAAAATTATGTGACACTCTCTTATGAAATGGAAAATACTAAAATTGGTAAAAAGTGTAATGAATTATTAAATACTGAAAGTTTTATTTTAATCAAAACACAAAAGATAAGCTTTGAAACACATGTAAATCTGTTGCATTGAGAAAGGTATAAAACATTATAAATTTTATAAATAGAAGGTATTATGGGAATATGGGGAATATATTAATTTACAATGTATCTCTAAAAAAAAACATAAAAATTGAAAATTACACAATATGGCACTAGATGTGTTTTAAATGAAACCCCACACGAAAATTATCCAAAAAAAAAACATGTAAAGTGTGTAATGAGACTAAATTATTAAAACTATTTTATCAGCACGAAAAAATTAAAGACAAAAATATAACAAAATGTAAAACTTGTTATAATTAATATGCGAAGAAATATTACCATAACAATAAGTTAAATAATTATTAAATATTGCTTTCGATATTAACATAAACTTAAACTTTGTGTTATTTGATGAAAAAATCAAGGTACCAAACAGTCCATAAAAATTAAAACACAATTACATTATTTTCCTATTTAAATATAACTATAAAAATGGAGGCTGCAAAACTAACAGCTGTGTTGAGTGGAGAGAGAGAGAGAGAGAGAGAGAGAGAGAGAGAGAGAGAGAGAGAGTGTGTGTGTGTGTGTGGGAGCTAAGATTTATAGTCAAAGAACTTGGAATAAAATATTTAAACAGGCTAAGGAAAGATGATTTAATTAGAACTATTATACCATTTATTTGACCAATTATTATGAAAGATCAAAGAAGAAGCATTGATAAGCAAAGAAGAAAAAAATTTGCAAATTTGCCATTTTCTTACGCCAATATCAATGATTTACATAAGAATGATAGAAAGAAATTGGAAAAAATTCCATTCTCTAATAATCTATTTGTACAGCATAGAAATAAAAGTAAGTGGGGTAACAGAATAGATAACAAAGAATAATTTTACAAAATTACCTTTAGCTAATGCTCATATCAATGAATTATACCCAAAGATATAAAAGAATGAAAAGAAATATTTCCATTCTATAATTATTTATTAATTAATGAAAGAAGCAGACGAACCAATAAAAATTACATAGTTAATAAAGCTTTAAAAGGTAGTATATCAACATATAACATTGGAAATTCCTTTAACTTAGTAGAACCCAAACACATTTAACTTCAGTAAAAAATAAGGTATTTAAGATAATACACAATAATCTTAGAACATTTAGAAGGCTAAAAACTAACAGTAAAATGTACGTCAATACTGTCGCAAACAAGAAAATAATCAAGTAGAATGATTTTCATTTGAGTCATTTAATAATAGAATATTAAACAAATGAGAATTTTTAAAGATTCATAAAATTATAGAACAGGAATTACTTACACAATTATCCGAATTTCAAAGAAAATGATCAGGATGAGCTTCAGTTAGAGTAATTACCAGAAGAAATTAAGAAAAAAAGTATGCATAAATGTAAAGAATAATATTCAAAAATGCTTTCTTTGGGCAATAAAATCGGCACTATTTTCAGTAGAAAAAGATTCTTAAAGAGTAACTAAATATAAAAACGTGGGCCCTAATATTAACAAAGCATTAGATAAATATGAATATCCAATTAAAATTGACGATATACCAAAAATAGAAAATCAAATTGACATTTCTATAAATGTATACTCTCTAGATGACAAGTTAAATATATAACCATTAAAGCTTACAAAAATTAAAAAGGAAAACCACTAATTTACTTTATTTCAAAGATGATACACATTCGCATTACTGTTGGATTAAAGATTTATCGAGGTTGTTTTCAATGCAAAAATAATCATAAATGTAAAAGTTATAAATGCAACATGTGTCTTCAATTCTTTAAGTCTCAAGAGAGATTAAATAAACATACAGAAGATTGTTGTAAAAACGAATCAGTATCAATCATTTTACAATTTAAAGGAGGAAAAATACAATTTAAAAACATTAAACATTAACAAAAGTTCCTTTCCCATTATATGCAGATTTTGAATAAATTCTAAAGAAAATATCAACACAAACCCAATTTAATTAAGTAAAAAAATCCAATTTTAACCAAGGCTGATATTGATAATGGTATTTATAATTATATACTTGAATAAAGATATAATCTTACTAATGAACAAATAAATAACATTAATTTAAAGTTCAATGATGAACCATACACAATGAAGTATCAGTTTCATGAAGCATCTGGTTTTTGCTATTACATTTTATCTAGTTATGGCGATTATAAGCTTCCAGTGGTAAACCGAGGCCCAAATGCACATAAAGTTTTTATATGGTCAATAAAAAGGGAAGTAGAAGGAATCGGCGAAATATATTCACAAATTGAACCAATGCATCTACCAACAAAAGAAGGAAAAATACTATATAGGAAATCAAATGAGTGTACCTTATTCAAATGAGAATATACGGAGGAAAATAAAAAAGTACACCATCATAATCACATAACTGGAAAGTTCATCGATCCAGTTCGTAATAAATGTAATCTACAACTAAAATTACCTAGTTTTGTACTAATTTATTTTCATAATTTAGCCGAGTATGTTGATAATTTATTTATTAAAGAGTTTAAATATGACGATAAAAATATAAATTTAAATGCGAATAATGAGTAAAAGTTTATCTAAAAAAAAAAAACAGAAAATTGAAGATGCAATTTATAGACATATTTAAATTTATGACTAATAGTTTAGATAAATTTCATCTAATTTAACTAAATATCAAATAAAACATACCCAATATTTTTTCCCAAAAGATCAAACGGATTTAGTAATTAGAAAAGGATTATATGGACAGTTGGAAGAAATTTAAAGATACAAGACTTCCCCCAAACATCAAATTTTATAATGAATTAAGAAATATGATAAAACTGGTGATGAATATGAACATGCAAAACTTGTATGGACTCAATTTAATATAAAAAACCTTCGTGAATACCACGACTTATATGAAAAAATTGACATGTTACTATTAGCAGATATATTTGAAAATTTTAGAAATATGTGTATAAATGCATACAAATTAGATCCCAAATTAATTACCTTGGGATGCAATGCTAAAAATGACTAACAACCATTAGATTTATTACTCAATTATGATATGATTTTAATGGTAGAAAAATATATAAGAGGTGTTATATCACAATGTTGTGATATGTTAAAGCAAATAATAAATATTTAGAATATTTTAATCCAAGTCAAGAGTTTAACTATTTAGCATATCTCGATTCAAATAATCTTTATGGTTGGACAATGCCTCAATATTTACCATATTATGGTTTTGACTGGGTTTATTATTCATTAAATGATTTAGATTACTTGAGTAAAAAATATTAGATTTAGAGGATGATTTTGAGTAAGGATATATATTAGAATTTGATTTAGAATATCCACAATAACTACATAATTTACATAAAGATCTTCTATTTTGCCCAGAAAATAAAGTAGTTCCCTAAACCAAACAATTTAAATTATTAACAACTTTACACAACAAACAAAAATATGTAATACACTATCGTAGTTTAAAACAGTGTTTTTAAGAATTGATTAAAACTTACTGAAATGCATAGAGTATATCATTTAATCAGTCTGATTGGTTGAATAAGTACATAGATTTGAATACAGAGATGAGAACTAATGCAAAAAATTACTTCGAAAAAGGTTTTTTAGAAACTGATGAATAATTCTGTTTGGTAAAAAAAAATTGAAAATTCAAGAAACACAGTAGATATAAGATTAGTATCAAATGCAGAAAGATGTGAAAAATTATTATCAATATCAAATTTTAAGAAAAGTACTACATTTAATGAGAAGCTTGCAGCTATTTATATGAACAAGACAAATATAAAATTTAACAAGCCTAATTATGTTGGCATGTCAATTTTATAAATATCAAAAGAATGAATATATGATTTCTATTATGCAGTAATGTAACAAAAATATGATACAATTGAACTATTCTATCAAGATACAGACTCATACATTTATAGCATAAAACAGAAGATTTTTACAAAGATATGAAGTCAATGTTAGATAATTTTAATACAAGTGATTATCCTAATGATAATATATATAAGATGTCTCAAATAAATAAGAAATTTTAAGGGAAAATGAAAGATGAATGTAATGGCAAAAGAATAAAATAATTTCTTGGTTTACGAGCTAAAATGCATGCATACTGAGTTGAGGACAAAAAAATCGAATGGATTAAAGAAATGTGTTCTTAGCAATAGAATTTCATTTGATGACTATAAGTAATGTTTGTTTGATGAAAAAATACAATATAGAACAATGAATTTAATAAGAAGCAAAAAGTAAGATATTACCCATGGAAGTTAATAAAATAGCATAATCCCTTGTACCAACAAAAGGATTATACTAGAAAATAAAATAGATACGTTACCATATGGATATGGAAAAATAGAATCTTAAACTACTTTAATTTCCCAAAGAATATCGATATCTGCACCATCGAAATCAATCAGTTTAACATTTTCATCTCTAATTTCTAAGACATAAAATTAAAATTTTCTGTGTTTATTCTATAAAGAAATCATATTGGCGGAACATAGTTAATATAATCTTAAAAGCCAAACATAGTTTTGGCAGAAAACTAGCAATTACATCAGTTTCTAAATTTAGGAATTTATCATATTTCATGAACATACCATATGCCGAGTTACAGTGGATATTGATTAATTTATATGGATTAAAATTAAACAATTTTGTGCCAATGACAACTTTGTTTTTTTCAATAGAAATATTTCTATCAAAACACAGAATATCAGATAGTCTATCAACAAGTTTAATATCAAACATAGAATTAATAGATATTCTGTTTTTCACATTATCTGGTGTTAACTCAATGTTGTTTGTTTAAAATGGATCGATTGAGTTTATAGCTTCTTTTTAAAGTTTCAATACTGTATAGGCCCCTAGGAATATTTATAATTTCATTTTTATTAACAACAGAACTCATTTTTCAATGGTTGTTATAGTATTACTGTCTATATTAAGAGTCAAAAATTTTGTATGAAAGCTACCTAATGCAATCGACTTATCTTTATGAATGATGTCACAGTGTCATAAGTATTATTTGTTAACTTGAATACTTTAATATCTATTTAATACTAAAAATTATTGTTATTAAATGAAAAAGCAGTAGCTAAGGCAGCCTATGCTGTGCAAAATTAATAAAAAGAATGGCGAATTATTGCCTGACAATATTAGAGGTAAAATCATAGGCCCGAGTAATAGTGAGAAAACCAATTTAATGACCAATTTTATTTATGACATGTTGGTTAAATTTTAATAAACTGTATGTTTGCTCAAAAAAGTTTGAATCAATCCAAATATATTCTGATACAAAATGATTTTTGTGAGGCATTAAAAAAATTAAAAGATAAAGAAAAATTACATTTTTAAAAAATAATACTGAGGAAATTATCCTTTTAGAATAATGTGAAGATGAATCTCTAATTGTGTTTGATGATGTTATTTTACACTCAAGACATAGTTCGCGAGTACTTTGCTATGGGAAAGCATAAAAACATCGATGTAATTTATTTATCACAAACATATTCGAAAATATCAAAGTAAGTTGTGAGAGACAATGTGAACTTTCTATGTATATTTAGAAAAGATGACACAAACTTGAGACACATCTTTACTGATTTCATAGTTGAGGACATGTCATGTGCATGCTGTTAGGGCGAAGACTATGGTTTTATAACAACAGATATGAGTAGAAAAATGAACAATGGAAAGTATCGAAATCAAATAACATATTTTATATTTCAACTCTCCCTCTTGTGAATTGTATACAAGAATATAAATTTTTTACTATTATATGGAGAACATTTGGTGCTTGAAGTGTAGAAGGTCATTAAAAATAATAATATGAAAACTGAAAATACTAAAAATGGATGATTAGTTCAGATAAGTAAATGCTCAATATTTAATTCTAATAAATCAATATTAAAAAGAAAATTTGCCCAATCCAATATAAGGCATAATTAATGAATTATATAAACCTGTATGAAAACATTTCCCCAGAAGAAAAGTAATTTCGTATGGTATTGATGATTCATGGCAAATCGATCTTGTTGAGATGGATACTGGTGATTTAGAAGGCATATCGCATACAAACAATGGCTACAAGTAAATTATGACAATTATCGATGTTTTTTCAAAAATAAAATAGTCAAGAATGTTGCAAATTCTTTAGAATCTATATTAGTTACAAGAAAACCACATAATATTCAAAGTGATGCTGGCTTAGAATTTTATAATAAAATGTTCAAAGAACTTATGCAAAAATATAACATCAATCATAATTCTACATTCAGTGAACTAAAAGCCAGTTGTGTGGAATGGCAATTACAAATTGGTAAATATCTTAGATAATTTAGTTAAAGAATACAACACAAAGGACAATACCATTGGCATGAAACTAATTGAAGTCAATAAAAAATGAAAAGAAATTTAGACAACAAGATTCTGCGAATGTGTTTACTAAACCGAAATACAAAGTTGGCGATAATGTCTGAGTGAGTTAGAGTAAACAAACTTTTGAAAAGGGCTACATAGCTAATTGGTCAACAGAATTATTCACTGTTGTTGAGGTTTTAAATAATGATGTGCCAACTTGCAAACTGAAATATGACAATGGAGAAGAAATAAAGGGTAGTTCTTATGAATACAAAATTATCAAATCCAACTATCCAAAGGAATATTTGGTTGAAAACATCTTAAAAACTGAAGACGATAAAATTTATGTAAAATGGTTGGATTTTGTAACTTGCATAACTCTTGGATTAATAGAATAGAAGTTTTGTGAATTTAAATATTTTGTGAGATAAATTTTTTTTTGTAATTAATTATTTCAACATAACCTAAAAATGTGTTTCAACTTTCATTTAACATTTATAACATGTGTTCATCGTTCGTTCATAGTTTGTTCATAGTTTGTTCATCATTTGTTCATAATTAATTTACAGACCATTTTTATATTCAGTTTAAGAACAAGTTAATGCCAATGCCAGTGACCCAATATTTTTATTTTTCCAGCCTTGATATCGATGCCATAAAAAACTCAATTTGGAGAAATCCCTCACTTCACCACCGGCCAGCCATTTTTTAAATATTTTTTAAGTGGAGAAGTGAGAGATTTTTTTTTCTTTTACTCTCCCATATGCTGCAGGCGCCTTGCACCATATGAGGAATACTCCACTCATTAGGTGTGTCTGCTATGCATATATAATTATATACAAGCACAAGAAATTAAAGTTTTTTAGCTCAAATTATGAATGATTTGTTGATAATCTAATAGTGCAAATATGGGCACCTCATATTCATAATATTCAATTATCCTCTCTGACCATAGTTTCAAACCCACGACCTTCGAGTTTTAAATCAGATGCCTTGCCACTGAGCCACTGCGATGAGATGCAGATAAATGGAAGCCTGTTATCAAGAGTCATACAGAGTGTTCAGCTTGTGGTTGCTAGATAGCGACACAGTTGTGATAACATACTTTGTCTCGGGGAGAGAACTCGCTGTCATGGGGATGAGGAAAAGCTGCGCAGATATGCTCTTTCCTGTTGCTGGAAGATCGCTCTGCGGTTGTCAAAGTAAATAAAATAATAGTTAATCTTTATATTTCACTAGTACTCCTATTGTCATAAAGCCATCATCATATTCAGGTATTTTAGTTTTTCTTTTTTAAAAGTTATATCACCTATGTTAACATCAAAAGGCTTACTGTAATATATTTGTTGTGATCCCTTAATAACAGTCACAGTATCATTAGGAAAATTGGGATTAACGGTAATAATTTTATAAACATTACACACCATCGATAAAGAAAGAAAATTTTATTATTATCTAAGCGAAAATTATTATTTTTATTCCTCTTTGCATGTAAATAAAATATTTGTGATTTTTCTTCCTCAGATTTTTCTATTTTCAAGTTATTAAGTGTATCACAATAATTCAAAACTGATTTGTTTAAATTTTGCAATTTATCAGCCATTTCTTTATTGACATATCTTTTATTGACCACATATTTAAAATCTACAGGATCATCTATATTAACAATTCTATGCCCCAAAAAAGAAACATAAGATTTTGTATAATCAAAACAAGTGCTTAGTTTACTTTGTAAAGCAGAAACAACCGAATTGCATTGCGAATCTACATATGTTTTTAAATAGGAAAGAATGGAATTGTTTTTAAATCTACACCTTTTTAAAAGCGTAAGCAGAAACAATATCATTGTATTTCGAATTTACGTCCTATTTTAATGCACAATCAGAAACAATCGTTTTATATTTCGAATATACATCTTTTTTTAAGACATAATCAGAAACAAGAGTATTGTATTTTGAATCTACTTCCTTTTTTAGTGCCTGCTTTGCAGTATTCATTTGTTTTGTGTTACTGAATTGTAAATTGATATCTTCTTTTAAAGCATAATCAGCTATTTGTTTATATTAAAACGTATTTTTTGATTGCATCTTTATCGTCTCTGGGATCATCTATATTAACAATTCTACGATCAGAAAAAGAAACATAAGATTTTGTATAATCAAAACAAGTGCTTAGTTTACTTTGTAAAGCAGAAACGCCTGAATTGCATTGTGAATCTACACATGTTTTTAAAGTATAAGCATTAGTGTCAAGAATTATATTGAAAGATTTAATTAATGGTTTTCCAAATATATCCACCATTTAATAACATAGAAATTATATAATTAAACTTAAATCCCCTCGAAAAAGGTGTAAAACAATTAAACCTAGGTGTCCACATATAACTGAATTAAAATTCTGAATTAGGTCATTATTGTAATAAACCTTTCTGTTTTTAAAGTAATCGGTTAAATTAGTAGGAATGTTGCCTCCAAAAGAATCAAAATAGTAAACATAATTATTTCCTTTAAAGTAGCAAACCCAATGAGTACCAGGATTTTCTGAAATGTCAAAATTTACTATAGCACATTCATTTTTGTGCATACATTTTCATAGTTCGTCAATCATATAAACGTTTCGGAAATTCTTAATATTTAATGGTTTATACATATTTTTCGATATCGACATTAGATAATGGAGCAAGATTTTTTTTTTTGGCCTTCCTCTTGTTAAATCGCTTCCACCCTTTTTTCCACTGCTAAATCATGCCTTTTTTTCTTCTTCTAATTCTTTGTTATGTTTTCTAGTTTGTTGAACATAATTATCAATTGCATCAGCTGCTCCTGTTTAAGTGCTGAGTGTGCCGAAGGCAACAAGTATAATGGTAATAACTCCGCCATGATGTAAACCACTTCCAGATTTTTTCTTTGGCCATCTTTTTGACTGTTGGTAGTGGTAAAGATAACTTGAAACTTTTGCCTTCTTTCAATTTTTTTCTCACAATTTGATTATATGATGAAATTTTATCTATACCCAATCTTTTAATTCCTCAAAGGGAATATCGAAAGCTATATTTGTTATCTTCATTTATAAGTAATAAATATATATATTCAATAAAACATTTTAATTTCCCAACCTAATTTTCTTTTTGTAAACATTGTTGAGGCAACGGCAGCAGCAGCAATTTTTTCTTCAATGGGAGTATTTTTATCTAACATGATTTCTTTACCTTCCTTTTGTAAAATTTTATCAGCTTCGTGTCTAGAGTCTAAATCTCTATGATCTCTATAGGCAATATCGTGATATTTGCGTGCTTCATCTGATTTATTTATTTCTGTATCGCCTCTTTCCAATCTTTCATATAATTTTGTAAATGGTCCTCAATAATTATAACTAGGCAAACACATTTCGTGTGAATCTAAATCGTTTAATGCCCAGTTTATAATGCCTTTACCATGATGTTCAGAATGCCAAAATGAGTGTGGAATTACATTTAGAACTCTTATAAGATAAGGAATTCCTTTTCGATTATTAACAACAAAATCAGAAAATTCTTGTTTATTATATTTATTATGTTTACTTTTTCAGGTAAAATTTTGTATTTCCAGCATTTTCTTCACTATGAATAACTAATAATCTTTTTGTACCAATTTTCTAATATCATCCATCCAAACATATTCTTTTGGGAAAAAATTGTATTTTTTATACCTTCTTCATATCTAGGAGTTCTTGGAGAAATTCTTTGTGGTGTGTTTGATACTGATTTTGAATGTGATTCTTTCATATAGTTATGATAAATTGTTCCAATTACATTTTCATATTTCCAACCTCCACTCGAAGCTATCTTTTCATTAGTATTATATTGTTGTAATGCAGAATTGGTTGTTTTTATTGATTTCTGCATAATTTTCACTATCCATATAATCAAATTTATCCTTAAGTGCTTCTGGTAAATTTTCTGTTAACAAATTACAAAGTCCTGGTGTTAATTTATATTCGTTATCCTTAAAAAATAGTGTATCATAATTTATCGTTACTTGTATATCACCAATGTAAACATTTTTCCCAACTCCACGTAAACCAAATTTTTCATTAATAACATTGATTCTTTTTGCAATTTCTGTTCCGAGATTTATAGTAGATTCAGACTCTGCATGTGGTAAATTTTTCAATGATACAATTCCCATTTGCTCTTCCAAATTAGGAGATTTTTGTTCTGAGAATAATTCTCTTTCGAATTATGTTTCTTCTGGTGTTGGTGGATAATATAAATTTTTCACTGCTACAGTAACTAGTGTTGTTATTAAATTTTTATTTTCTTCACTTTTTTTTTTTTTTTTTTTTACCGATATTTAGTAATTCGTCGAATAATGGCAGTCCTTTCTTCTTATTTTTTCATATTCTTTTTCATGACGCTTTTCATATTTTTTATATCTTTCAATGAGTAATTTAACTCGAGAAACTCCCTTTGATTCTGCCATTTATATATAAATTTTTTACTTATAAATGAGTTATAAAAATATTGAGATTTTTGAGAGGCAGACTTTTCCTACAACTGATCAAACTAGGGGGGAATTTAAATGTTTATAATAATAGAATCGAATTTGTATTCCTACAGGAGATGGCTTTTATTTTCCAAAAGCAGCTTATTTTTATGAGCAATTTAGTTTACTAAAGAGAGATAAGGTTGCAGCCGAGGCAAAATATGATGAATCAGATAATATTGATGTTTGTTCAAACTTTTTTTCCTTTCCAATTTTCTAGAGTAGAAATTTCGAAACATGGAAATATTATTGAAGCTGTTGATAATCCTGGTATAACATCAACATTGATGAATGGTTTATTAAGATCACCAAGTGAACAAAATTATTTAGAATTTACTGGTGTTGATAATCTATATCGAGATAAATCTGTTTCCGGTGATATAAAAAAAGATGTTAAAACTGTTTATAGTAAAAAAACAAATGAAATTATCTATCCTCTTAGATATATGTTTGGTTTTATTCGTGATAACAATGAAGTTTATTGGAAATATGGCTACACAATTACTTTTTTTTTTCGTAATTCATCTGATAACAACTGTTTATTTCTTTATGGAACTTTAGATAAAGATGATTAAGTTACGAAACATCACCCTTATCCTGGTAAAATTGATATTCAAAAATTAGAAATAATGTGGCCTATTATTTAATATGAATCTATTGCAATTAAAGAAAAATATACAAAGATCAAAAAATACCTATTAGTTTTGATTATTGGCAATTTTTAGAAAAAGAAGTTCCTGCTAAATAAAATGTTTTTAGCTTTGATATAAAATACCAGTTTAATAATTTACAATTTGATATGCCTAATTTTGTAATTGTAGGATTTCGACTTAATAGAAAAAATCGTATTGAACAGCATAAACACTCTACTATGTTCGATCATTGTAATGTAAGAAATATTCATGTTAAAAATCATAGAAATGAAATTTTTTCTAAAAGAAAACTGGAATCTAGACATTAAAAACGGTGTTCATCTTAAACAATTTCTTGCTTATAACGATTTTAGAAATTCAAAAATCAAAATAGATACCGGCTATAGAAATAATGAACTTTATTATAAACCAACTGTAAACTTTGATGGTGATATACATTAGTATTAATTTTGGGGGCGAAGATCATTAATGTCATTGTTGTTCATACAGAAAAACAACCATAGTTAAAGAAAAAACAAACATAAAAATTAGTGTTGATCTTAATAAAGATGTCGAAGCAGGTACCACTTGAAATGTTGCTTTGATTAGTCGAAGGAATCTTACTAACTATTATTTGAAAGAGAAATTACTGAAGATTTATAATTTTTTAACATTATTAAATGGAGGATGTAAACGATTTTACAGAATCAAGAAATGGTTTCGATATTTTAATACCATTTTTTAGATGTATTGTTAAGTTGTTTGATCGAATAAAAAATCTTTTTGTTAAACCTGAATGAGCTTTTTTGTTTCTCTAAATAATTTTTTCTTTTATAAATAAAAATGCCTGTGTAACCTTGCAGTATGACAAAGCGCTTAAAGACTGTTGTAAATCAACTACGCTTCCCTATAAATCAGATAATGCTTCTGCCGAACTCAGAGAATAAGTTTACAAATTTCTTTGAAATCTACAAAGTTTACAATTAAGACTCTTCGAAAACATTAACGATAAATATGTACTTCATGAAGTAGGGGGCGACTTTGAGAAGATAGAATAAGTTTTTAAAAGATGAGTAGAGTTTCGAATTTTCACTATCAATTGTCTTTTCAATATTTTTACTTGATTTTATCTTGTTTTGCTTGTTTTTCTCTTAAATTCACTTGATTTAGATTGCTCGCTTGCAAAATTAGCGTTTCTAGAGAAACTGATAAATTGCTTGATTTTGAGGTAAAATTGCTTGATTTTCGATGCTGGCACGCTTTTTTGAAAAACTGAAAATTGTCGCTCCTAGAAACACGAAAAACCGCTCGAAAAACGACAAATTTGCCTGATTTTAGCTCAAATTTTCTTGATTTTGATTATTATATTTTCATTGAATCCCAGATTTTGAGTTCTTTAATTTTTTCTTGCATCCTTGTTAAAATTAATGGGAGATAGTTATGTTATTTTTTCTTGCTCTTTTGGAGTGAATTGTCGGAAAAAATGTGCTGCGCTAGAATACCCATTTAACATCTACTGATTATCTTACAGCGACATGGATACAACTTGGGGTTAGAACAATGCCTAGTAAACAAGATTTTGGAGATGTTTGTATATTTCCTGTATCCAATTTTCAATGCAATTATATCGAATTCAAATAAGCAAAAGAACTTTATTCGTATACATTTTGAAAATTAAGATATAAAAAACCACGCTCATCACTGTTGACAACATGACTTTGACAGTCGTGTTCGTGTCGAGTAGGTCAATGTTGGTTACATGTGCAGAAGACGATAAACAGGCCTACCTCATCTTTAGTATATTGTTCAGAATGGCTTAGTGGGCACTAGTTTTGTGGTCAAGTGTCTCGTAACGCACTTAAATAATGCATGTAGATACTGTAGTCACAAGCGTGAGCTAAAGACGCAATACCCCTGTCGCCTGAGAAGAATGTGCGTCACTGCTGGAAAGGAAACACATCGCGCGCTGTTGGAATTACCGTTACGTTGCTAAACTGCTTTCCTTGTCCAGACTGCGAACGTTCACCTTGTGATCTGGCAAAAATGTCTAGACTTCAAGGGCCTGTTTATATTATCATGTGCCCTCTTAACTGAGGGACTTACTCTCAATAAATGTTTTGTTTGTACTTTTTTGTTTTCGCTATTATCTTCCTTTATAGCAAATAAATCAACATCCCTTTGAGCTGCTTATATTCACAATAATGACAAATTACTTCGTGCCAAAGGTAACAGTTTAGCGATATGAAAGTATTTCTCTAAGACGTTGTAATTTTAAGCACTGAAGTGAAGTTAGCTTCAAATCCCAGATTCAAATCTGCCGAAATGGGAATTTCCTGGTAACAACCAACCTTTGAAAAAAATTACTAGAAAATGCACATGTAATAATTTTTAAATCCTTAATACCACATAGCTGTAGTCATAATATATGCAACTACATTGACGGTGAGGCTCATCGATTCCATTATAAAACCTTTGAATTTCGCAATTTGAACACACGCCATGAACAAAGTGCCAAGTTCATGGCCAAATATTAAAAAAAAACCTGCCGCTGTAGGATATACACACCGTATGAATGTTGTTCACAAATACCTTTAGTATCAAGATATGAAGAAAAGTGCGGTTTCCAAGCTTTCATTTTTATGCTGCGAGCCTTTGAACTTAGCAATTTGAACACACGCCATTAATAAAGTGCCAAGTTCAGAGGCAAATATTTAAAAAACCTGCCACCGTAGGATATACAGACCATATGGATATTGTTCACTAGTTATTCAAGATATGCAGAAAAGTCCGGGTTTCGGTTGAGGCTTATAAAGCTGTTGTAGACCACATGTCTCGCCTTCATTACTGTTATATTAAAGGAGTAACTTGCCCATCGAGTGATTGCGGCTCAAGATGAGGCAAAATCGTTTGGTAGTGTGTGCTCTTCAGAAGCGTATAAATGTGTCACGCGTCACATTTAAGCGAGAACTTTCGGAATAGGAAAGTTATATTTCTTGAAGCTGTGTATGGATAGTTATTAGCATACTGCACAGTTTTTAAAAGTGTCTCGGCAAATGTTTTGCATTACAGTTGCATTATATTTGGTATATTGAAACTGCTTTCTTGCTAATCCACAGGTTTGTAAATTAACGCATTCTGTACTTACCTGCTTTCTACCATTGCTTATTTTTAAATATTTAAGGGTGGCTATTTACTCATTATACATTTTAGGTCCATTGGTTTTGCTTCAACATATATATGTCTGTCAGTAATATTTGACTAGTAGTTACTTTTCATTAAATTAGGAGACATTTGACATTAACTCTAAAAACCATTAACAGTCCACTTTTATACTTGTTAGAGGTGTTGTCCATTGTATACATATTCCCATATACAAAGAATTTGGCTGTGTAACACATTTATTTCAGAGGCAGGGGAAAAGATCCTTTTTAATGATGTGTACAGATAATGTGGAGATATACGATTTCCCTGTAGATCATACATACAGTGTGGAGGCGTCTTTGTTGTCAATACATCCCACTTTGTTACAGTGCCACAGTGTTTTTGAGCCACACTTCGTCAGATGAGAATTTTTGCATGGTCTAGAAAGTATATTATTTTGTGGTTTTGGGTGAAGTTATGATACATGAATTTCTCAACTTTTTAGAGATGGACTTCATTTTAACAAGGGAGGAATCCGGCTCTTCAGGAGACAAGTAAATCAAATGAAGTCGAAAAGGTATTTATTGGAAATATTTTAGGCAATAAGTTATTTTATTTGATTAATTCTTGACATACAAATACTGTGTGGGGTACGGGAGGCTCTGGGTTTGAATCCCGGATAAGGCATGGGTGTTAATTTAAGTTAGGTTATAAGTTAGTCTATAAATCATCCCCTACTAAGCTATCAAGCATAAAACAAGGGGAGCCGCCGGAATCTCTTCACTTGTCTTCACTTCCAACAGCACACGCCAGGAGAATGGCGTCATTAGTCTGCAACATGCTGGAACTTGGTTTGCCAATCAGCGCCTGCGGTGACTTACTTTCCAGCCGGCAGCCACGCAGTTGCCCAATCAGACACAAGGCCTAGTTCCAACACCTAGTACAGGCAATCATTTGAGTCGAGTGAGTGAGTGAAGAGATTTGGGCGGCTCGTAGCAGCGACTTCTTGAGAGTCGATGAGGGTGATTGAGGTGAGTAGGCCTATGGAGCAGCGCAGGAGTGAAGGGGTGGGGGAAACGAGAAATCCCCGAGAAAACCCGCCGACCAGCGGCATGCAAAAATCCAGGAGTGGCCCGGTCGTGTATTTAATCCGGTTCGCCCAGGTGGGAGGTGAGCAGGCTAACCGCTCAACCACCGCGGCCCCATTTAAGTTGAGTACACTTCATGCACTTATGGGACTTTCAGCGGTGACCGTATTATTTTATTGGTGGAGAATGTGTAAGAAGGTACAGTGCAGGGCCCTTAAGCAGTTTTGTATGTTTAAAATTCTTATATTTCAAAAAGCGGGGTTTAACCGTTTTGGAGTACTCTGAAATGGTGTTTCTATACTGAGTGCCATTTTGAAAGTGCTCAACAGCCCTCGTATGAAGTGTGTGTTCCCTTCGTAGATTAGCTCACTGGACGCACGTTTAATATTCTCGCGGAGAGAGAACGTGTATTGCAAACACTGTGCCACGCAGTTGAAGCGAGAGCCATGTAGGCGGGACGTCACATCACATCACCGCGACTTCTCAGCCAATCAACGACCACGTAAAAGTAATCGCCTCGCCTTTTCAGTTCTGTAAGCTTTCCTCTTCTGCGGCCGGACCACATAGCAAGTAAGGAGACAAGAGCGGACACTTCCATGTTGTAACGATCTTCTTATTTTGAAGTCTTATTCAGGGGTGGTGGGTGGGTGGTTGGTGCCTCGATCAATACCAACAGCAAACACGCATTACGAAAAATAATCACCTAGTATAATAAAACAAAAACATAAGTTTTTAAATGAATATTTTGTAATAAACACGCTTTATTGATGTAGTTAATAATCACGCTGTGTTCAATGTTAAATAAAATAGCTTATTTACAAAAAAGAAAATTTTATTGTGTTTTTTTTAAGGCTATTGCCGGGTAGCATTATACATTTATAGGCTGTTCACGGCAAAGTGAGCACTTTTTAAGGCTCTGCTAATTATTTCCTTTTAAATTATTTCTACCTTTCCGCAACTTTTTAATGTTAATATTGCAATGTGACTTACAAACACAGTGTATACATTTTATCACTCTCAAAAGTTAACTTCTGAGATTGCAATAAAATATATTTATTAGGGGTTAATGCCTTTTGGAAGGGCCTTAAGAAGTGCTCACTTTCCAGTGAACAGCCTATACAGTATGTTTACAGCTTGCATTATTCTCGAGAGGTTCTAAAACGAAGCTTTAAAATTGCTTTATTAGAACCTACTTGACTAACACCATTTAGTTGCCAAATGCTGTTTTCGGCAATAATTAAATATATACGTGTGCTGTTTGTGTTAGCTCTGTATTTGAAATATTTACGTTACCTCCAAATGCGACCAAAATAATAGAATAAATCTTGCATAAGTAATGCAAAAAGCCATTAAATATGTCTAATCGTTTTGGTGAGTTATTAAATCAGCACCTGAAATATATGTAGTTTAAATCAGTATGTTTGAGATACAAAACACTCATAGCTTTGACGCAAAACTGATCTGTTCCATAGAATCATTAATTCTAGTGGGAAAATGTCTGTGTTGGTATTTCCACAGGCACTAATTTCAAATAACTCGATTGTAGGCTATATCTAATATCCCCCCCCCCCCCTGGACAGGACCACACCCGGCTCACATCGGCGTCGTGGAGTATCCTTGCACTCCGGAGGGGCAGTTGACGCGCAAGCTACAGCGGAAGTTACGTCAGCCGGTGTGTGGCGGGGAGAGCCCGCCTTCAAGGTCGCGACGTAGTTTTCCCTCCTCAGAAGCGCGCCTTTATAACCGGTCCGCGGGTCGACTCGCTCAGTTCTCCAGTTCTCCAGCGCAGAGGTGTGCAAGCCATGGGCCGCGACATACACTACAACCGCGGCGTAAGTCTCTGCAACACTTTACCACAGAGTATAGGCTGTTCACGGTTAACTGAGGACATATGAAAATCTTGCTTAGCATCTACTTGTATGTACGGTGTGTATTCTTCCACCTTATATAAAATTAACATTGCCATGGGCCTCGTCACTTTCTTCACGCGTCAATCAAGTGAAACTGTGAAATTATTAGAAAAGTAAATATTCTACGAATTTGTTAATTTTATACTCTTCTATGAATAAAAAAAACGTAAAGCAAAATAAATAATTTATGTTATCATAAATGGTTACCTTACACTTTTTATTCTACTTTAAGATATCGAACTACTTTCCCTCCATCGTTACCAACTGTAATGGGCTCATGTCACTCGGTGCACCCGTTAAAATATATACAGGTAGGGGCAGTGAGTTTTTCTAAGGTTGATTTCAAATGTGCTATTTTTATCGTGAACAAGCTTTAGATATAGGTCATTCACGGTAAAGAGAGCACTTTTTAAGGCCCTGCTTAAGACGTGTTTGTATGTTCGTCGTGTATTCTTCCGCCATATGTAAAATTACCATTGCTATGGGCCTGGTCACTTTATTGGTGCTATAGTTAAGTAAAACTATGGATTTATGACAAAAGTCAATATTTTTCAACATTTCTAATTCTTGAACTTACACGTATTAAAAGAGTAGGAAGAAAAAGTGGTAATTTCAGTATTGGCAAACGTGTACCTTATCACTTTAATTTAATGTTAAAACATTGAACTAGTTTCCCTTTGTCGTTGCCAACCTCACTGGATGCATTTTACCAAGTGCGTCTGTTAAATTACTTGCATGCATAGGGGCAGTTACTTTTTTTAAAGGTTGATTTTAAAAGTTCTCAATTAACCTGGGACAGCCTATACCGACGAAACACTTTGCGGCCGCCAAACAGGAATTTCTCTTCTTCTATTCGGGAATACGGGGCTGGTCTGGGTGTGATCGACCGAGTGGCAGCCTGGCCGGCTCGCTCAAGGCCATGCAAAACTATTCATTCCAGTAGCGTTCCATATTTAAGAGTTTTTTTTTACTTAACCTTTCCGTTTTCTACACAAATGCGCTTTAGAGAGCGAACGATATTTTGGTAGCCATGCTTTAATTACAAATGTATTACTTTTTTTGTTAGGTTTCACAATATAATGTTATTGACCTCAACTGTCTTATGATGCTCGCCTCATTCCGAATGCCAACCATAAAATATGCTTCATATTGAAAGTAAAAACATAAACTAAACTCAAGTGCTGTTTGAAGAGATGATACGAAAGTTACAGTATACAAGGAACTGCAGTATAAATGTGATCAATGGTGGCGATCGTAACTGCAGCGGGGTTCTTTACAAAGCCAGCGTGGGTTCAAACTGCTATCATCAAAATGGCTTCTACGCCCATGTAAGAGTTACCAGGCTCTGATTGGCGAACGGATTTACGATACGTTGCTGGCCAGTGACATGCCATTTTTCTGCTGTGTGCTGTTTCACGTTTGTCTTCTGTTCTGCGGCTCTGGTTTGCGAATGGCACACACTGTTGCTAAGGCTACCTACTTCTACTAAAGGTTGGTAAGATCAAAGTTAAAAGTTTGGCAGAGGGACCATTTCCGCCACTAAGTAAGCGCTAATATCGCCTATGTACTATATTTTCTTTATTTTATACGTTAAAAAACATGATTATTGTAGTAATAACGAATTAAGTATTAAATAAATTCGTAACTAAGTAAAATATTTCTCTTTTATTATTCACGTAGCTTAAAATGTCAATTAAAAGTTGGACACTGCGTACTTAGTGGCGGAAATTTTCTCTGTCTGCAAACTCTCCCACTAGAAACCACATTTTGTTCCTAATATGAATAGATTATACCTTACTGGTTTCTATGCACTAAGTAAGTTTTACACTATTTTCGATAGTCAAGCAAGTACAGGTTCAGTACCAGTATAATGATGATATCCTTTATGCTTATTTGCAACACACGAAACTATAAATTAATGTGGGTCTAGGAGGGCTGGCACGATGAGCATAAAGCAGAAACTTGTGTGGTTTTCAGAAGAAAGCAATTAACGTTAACTGCCTACAGATCGAATAAAAACGAAATATTCGGTACGGGTTTTTTCGTGCGATAGAAGAGTCTTGCGTTTGATTTTCGTCCCATCTGCAAAGTGAGTGGGTTTATCCAAGTGATTTCGCATCACACTTCAAGAAAAATGTCGGCGCATTTCCTTTTGCACAATTACAAGCCGCTTAGATTAGTCCATGATTATGTTCTTTACTTAAAACTAACGTAACATAAAAACCAACTGCCTTGCCTTACTGCTGTGTAAGTATTACAATGTTATCGCCATTAATGTTTAGTCTTTTCATGCTCACTTTAATTTATAATTACAAGTGTTGCACATTAGATTTTTTTTGCACCACGTGTTTCACAACCAGCGAATTGTAGGCTTCGTGTTGGGCTGCAGGCAATGTGAACCGTCATAATATAATGCAGTAACGCGGTTTACTAAATCTCTCACCCACAAGAGACCATTGGGCGTTGAGCTACACAGTGTAGGTACAGTACTCACCAAAAATATCCTTTCCGGTACGCTAGTTACATAATTGTATAGGTATATTGGATTTTAGTGGGTTCACGATAATGCTCTGGCAATATTACAATATACTTATTGGTTGATCACGGTAAAATGAGAACTTTTGAAAGCTCTGCTGAAAATTTACTTGTGTGCACACTTTGTATTCTTCCGCCGTATGTGACATTAACATTGCCATGCGTTTGGTCACTTGAGTATGCCCGTCAGATTGTTAGGTAAGTAAAAATTTTACAAATGTGATGATTCCTACACTTATGTGCATTAAAAAAGCAGAAAGCAAAATAAATGTTTTCAATTTTCACGAGTGTTTACCTAACACTTTCAATGCAACATTGCGACATGGAACTACCGTACTTCGCCTCCGTCGTTACCAACTGTACTGGGCGCCCAACGCCAGTCTGTGTGCCCGTTAAACTGTACCTATACCAGTAGGGACAGTGGTATTTTTTAAATGTTGATTTCAAAAGTTCTTAATTAACCGTGAACTGCAGCCTGTAGGCAAATACTGCGAATTGTGAAGTTTCTAAAAAAAATTTTTTTCTGTTTTCAGGTGGCAGCGGTGCCGAAAGAGGGCGCCGTCGAAAACACGTGTCTCATTTTTTCTCCCAAAGAAGAAGTGATAGGAGCACTGGCGAAAGCTCTCAACATTTTTGAGGTGAGTGAACGCACACAGTACGTGTTCTAGTACTTACAGATATACGGTCATTGGTTCTTCAGCATTTTCTTGGCACTCATTAAAATTTTTTTCATATTGTAAAGTTATGCAAGTCGTAAGTCTCCGAGACTCCGTATGTCACACAGAAACGATTTAATCTCAGTATTGTTGTATAATCGTCTTTGGTTTTCTTTGGAACCGCAAAAAGACGTATAAGATTATGAGATGTATTGCCTTGCTTATTAATAAATTATTTAAATTATCTCTCCATTGTGAGTTACTACAGTTCATAAGCTTTGACCTCACGGAATATGAGAATGTCATGTTTAAACATACCAGGGTACTGTTAATAAAAAAAATTGCCCAGCCTTCAGGAACAATTTGTGCCCCAAATACTGTGTCATTTGGTCATTGTAAAGATAAATGCTTCTTAGTTAGGCATGAAAACAAAATCTGTTATACAAATTCCAGTTAATTATGACACTAATGCAACTAAAATCAAGCTTAACCTTAACTTCAATAGGGTCTGCAAAAATAGAAACAATCTGTCTATTAATCATTCTCATATTAATGTATAGTCATTAAGAAACAAGACTCCACAATTAGAAATTGTTATAAATTCCCTGGACAATCTTTATAAACCAGAAATAATTTGTCTTACTGAACACTGGCTGAATAGCACAGAAAGCAAAACAGAATGGATTACAGGATTTAAAACGGTAAGTACCTATTGTAGAAAAGGTTTGGATTATGGAGGAAGTTGAATTTTAGTAAATAAGATCTTGCTTGAGAATGTAAAATATATAAATGTGTTTTAGTGACATTAGCATGGAAAATGAATTTGAATGTGCAGGAATTGAAATTATATTACATAAAATATCCATCATTGTGATTTCAATGTACAGGCCTCCAAACAGTAATGTAAATACCTTTTTCGATAAACTAGAAGTGTTATTAACACACATACATAAGCAAAATATAAATAAGAAAATAATTCTTTATGGTGATCTAAATATTGATTTTAATATAAATAATAGGAATAAACAAGAACTTGTGAATATCTTGTGTTCATTTAATTTGGAAAATAAACTGAACGAACACACTCGCTATACAGATAAATCAGCCATTTCTAAAGATTATGTAATTAGTAAAACAGACATGCATATGATTGTTATTAAGTTTGATCCAGGTTTAACAGACCAATGTGCACAACTGGCAACAATTAAATTGGAAGATACTTTTAAAACTGTAATGTATAAAGAAGTAAGACAAGAAAATAAAAATTATTTTAACGATTAATTAACTACCCATAATTGGGATGACTTAAAAAAAACTGATCATGTAAATGCAAATTACAATAACTTTTTTAATACTTTTTACTATATTTTGAAGAGTAATTTCCAGCTACTATAATTAGAAGTAGGTCAAATTAAAAAAAAGGCGCAGATAAACCTGAATGGATTAATGCAGGTATAATTATCGCAAGTAAAAAATTAACGAAGAGTATTCCCCTGACTATTATAGATCATACAAAAAAATTCTCGTAAAGTAATGAATGCAGCAAAAAAGAGGTATAATAGTAAAAGAATAAGATATTGTATAGAAAAACCAAGAGTAGTTTGGCAAATAATAAATGATAAGATTGGAAATAAATCATCAAATCATAAAGATAAATTTGAAGTATACATACCTGGAAATTTAACAACTTCTGAGTTGTAAGTCGCAGATGCCTTCAATTCTTATTTTGTAAATATCAGTACTAACTTAAATCCAAATACTGGGATACTCATCTTAAATGAACTTAAGAAAATTAATACGCAGCAAAATCCATCTCACTTTATTTTATATCCAACAAATGAAAAAGAAATAAGTAAAACAATCTCAGGAAAAAAAAACACACGATATTCATGGCTTAACAAATTACATAATTAAGGGCTGCTACAAGAATATATTAAAGCCTCTAAGCATAATAATAAATCAATCTTTCAACTTAGGTATTTTCCCAGATCGTTTGAAGTTAGCAAAAATATTGCCAATATATAAAAAGGGAGATAGAAATAAATTGGAAAACTATAGACCCATTAGTTTATTACCCATTTTTTTTTAATAATAGAAAGAATAATTTATTTAAGGTAAACTTATATTTTAGAAAAACTAAAAATAATATGTAAAGAACAAAGTGGATTCCAAAAAAATAAGTCAACTATAACTACTATTTTCCAGCTAACAAAAAAAAATTATTGAATTACTTGATAAAGGACAGTATGCTTATGGTACATTCTGAGACTTATCTAAGGCATTTAATTTAGTCAACCATGTATGTTATATAAAGGTAATGCCTATAACTTTTTTTAAATCTTACTTGGTAAATAGAGAAAAAATTGTACAAATAGTTGACAATGAAAAAGTAATAACTTCATGTTCGCAAAAAAATTCATACTGGAGTTCCACAAGGGAGCATATTAGGTCCACTACTATTCCTAATTTATATTAATGATTTACCAAGTAATATAGAAGATGGCAATGTTACACTATTTGCTGATGAGACTAGTCATAACCACTGGTTTCAATCTTGATAACATTAAGTATATTACTGAAAACACATGAACATCCTTAGGTAAACGGTTCCAAATAAATATATTATTAATTAATGTTGATATGACTCAGTACATACAATTTTGTAAAGAAGGTAGGGATGAAGTACAGATTTTAAATGCTTATAAAAATAAGAAAATTGATGAAGCAGATGTAGTGAAATTTTTAGGTCTGCAAATAGATAATAAATTAACTTGGTATGAACAAATCCAGACATTAAAACATAAACTTTCTTCAACTTGTTATATGTTAAGAGCCCTAAGTACAATGTTGGATAAAAAAAACTCTACTGATGATATATTATGCATTTTTCCACCCTACAATGACGCATGCAATTGAATTTTGGGGAAATTCAAGTCATAGGAAAACAATATTTTGGTCCAAAGAAAAGCTATACGTATCATATCTGGAGTAAACAAAAGAACCTCTTGTATACCTTTTTTCAAAGCCTTTGGAATCAAAACTCTGTATACTAAATGTGTCATTTATGTAATTAAATTTGTAAGACAGATAATATATTATTTTTATAAAAATGAAAATATTCATCAATGCCTACTCGAAATGCATATAAGCTCCAAGTTATGCAGCATACGACTTCTTTATTCGAAAAATGTCTTTACAACTCGGGTATTAGATTATTTAACATGCTACCAAAAGAAATAATATTTGAAAAAGACATAAACAAGTTCGTTGAAAAATTCCATGATATTTTTAATCGTAAGATTTTCTATAATATAGAGGAACATGGAGACAATTTACAAAGTTTTTAGTTGAAAATGAAATGACTGCTAATCTATCTTTTATATTTTATTTTTTTAGTGTATAATTTTTAATAACTATATATGTGATAACTATTTATGTTATACATAGGTTACTGGTTTCTTTTTTAAAATTGTTATACACATAGTCGTAGTGAAATTATGTGCTGTTAACTATTATTATTTTAAAATTTTATATTTTTTAAAACCTATTATTATCTTTTGTAAATTGTTGTGGCAAACCCAGTGAAGACATGTTCGAAATATGAATCTACTGGGTGCTTCTATAAATAAATAAATAAAACATAATTTTCAATCTATAAGCACACTATAAAACTGAATCTGTGAGAATCTCACTATTTCAATCATTCAAACGTATCTGACTGATTCAACAGACACTTCAGTGAATTTAACTGATGAATAAGTTGAACAAATGCCAGATTTCCTTCACTTATTAATTCGGTGACATTTTCCACTGATTCGTCAGTCATTTTTTTCACTCTTAACTCAGTGGTTTATTTTGACTGATGAATCAGTTAAACAGCGTGTAAAAATGGCTGTTAAACGTGTATCAAGTGAAACAACAACGAATAAACTAATGAAACCAATACAAAATACTTTCTAAAATGTGTTTCGTCTTTCAAAACTCGAATTTATGAGGTAATATGAACACCCGGCCTTTAATTCCGTTTTTACGTCTTTCAATTCGTGTTCATATAATTGTTGCAGCGCTCTGTTTGAAGTTTTGAACTGCATATATTGTGATGAAGAGAGTGCACTCATATATACTATTCGTTTTAACAACACTAACGGTATCAGTCAAAACAAAAATGACAAGGAAGAGCATACAAATTAAATATTCTCGTTTACGCGGCATTACTATACAACAAATGTTTACTTCTCATCTTGGCGTGAGCGTAGATGACGAAGTAACGGCATAAATGTGATGTGAAATGTGTGTGTGAGCTCAATCCCAGCCACCTGAAATTTTTAAAATTTTTTTATGTTATGGTAAATTGCACAATACGAATAGTAAACTACCGTAAATATGTTTATTCCACGTAATTATTTGGCTACATTCAATAAAAACAATTTTTAATTCGCCACTGCAGTCGGCCGTCACTTATTAAATCAGTGAAATTATTCACTAATTCAATCAGTGGAATTTTTTCACTGAAACAATTAGTGGTTTTACACTGATTCTAAGTGGAGCCATTTTCACTGATTCGAGTAGTTGGATTTCACTACGAATCAGTGGTTTCCGACTGATTCGAATTTAGAGTGCGGTACTCGATAATTTAATACACGCAGTCATCACTTAAAATTATCCAATTCTGGGGAATGTTTAATGCAAGTTGGTCCTACAGCTGAAATTTGATTGCAGCTTCATTCCTACAACAAGATGCCTGGCAGTTGTAAGACAGTTAGGCTGTAATTCGTGGGTATGGGTTGATGCCTTATTTATTCTCTTATGCAGTAAAAAGTAGCATGCATTCTGTTATATCTACGGGTAAAATAGGAAGTAGTAGAAATAAGGTAATGTTTCGTGTAGCCGAATCCAGTAATAGCCATCTTTATATACTTTGTGTACTGTAATTTGATTTGTCCAATATCTTTGTACAGTTATGTATTGAAAAAAGATTTTACTGATGCAATACAGCAAAACAAAAAAAGAAAAAAAAAGAAATCTTATGCATGTAGACCCGGCAGGAGGATAACAATTACGTAAAGTTTACGTTATTTTCAAAGTGTCATAAGTTATAAACTCGATACAATGCCAACGCGTTTAATACAATAAGGCAATTCACTGTTATTCTAGAAATATTTTCTCAGCATATTTTGTTTACAAATAATCACTAAGTATTGGGCAAGAAGACATACAACGCAGTATTTGTTGATAAAATACTACTATCGTATGCATTCATTACTTGGCGATATTTCTGACCCAATAAAGAAGGTTATCTGCAGGCCACGCACAATCAGACCTTGGCGTTGCCATTCTCAGAACTGTCATAATCTGCGATCTGCAATAAAACAAATTTAAAATGTATGTGCCGTCCGATATTGCGCTGCCTGAAGTGTAGTATTGACACAGTATGTGCAGAAAAAATATAACGAGTGTTAATTTCTCGAAGAAACGCGTCGTTTTCCTTCTTTCTCTTAATCCATGCCGATTTTTCATTTCGTTCCTTTCGGTTGTGTTGTTCTGTGAGTGTTTTAAAAGTTTAGAAGACATTCCTTTCCCATATTGAAGGTTTGACTAAAGAAACCTTGAAATAGTACATATCTTATTCGTCCCACCCAACCGAACCTGGTTCGATTTCCGGCGGAGTCGCTTCCGGATTTTCGCATGGGGAAATCGTGCCGGACGATGCCACTGGTCTGCGGGTTTTCTAGGGGAAATCCTGTTTCTCCCGTGGTGACGGGGGGGGGGGGGGGGATGTGGCGAGTGGAAGACGATAGACCCCGCCTGACGAAATGTAGCATGTAGCGTGACACGAACTCCATCCGGGTCGCGATCACAGATTACGCATCTTCGCTCTGCTGTGTCATCTCAAAAGATTAGCATTTCGCTACTCTCTCATCTCAGAGCGGGGGGTGTGCTCGGGCCCTTGTGAGGGCCCTTATACCACCCATTCGGTTGCAGCAGTTGTATCTCTCTGCGGGCTGAGGAAGTTTCCCTCTCCAGACCGCAAAGAACACATAGTCCAGAGGTCAGGACGCCCTGCACGTCCCGGCGCAACTCAGACAGCCCGCCAGTCAGACCAGCAAGCCGCGGTTCATTTCGCTACTCTATTCCCCGCACACACCTATATAACACTGCTGATATGGGTTCTCAACTAAACGGGTACTTTTGAAATCAACCTACAAGCATAAATACGGACCCTACCTGATTATAGGATACACAGACTGGCGTGGCCCGCCCTACTTAGTGTCGTCCAGTTTCACGATGGAATGCAAGAACGCTTCTAACGGTCCGTGTATGAGTGGCGTTAGTACACTCCAGTGCTCGGGGAGGACCGTACCTTCCACTACCTGTCACATATTTGCAGGTGTTCGTCTGCTTGTCAAATGCTGCTCGACTGCGTGGGAAAGGAGGAAAAGTAGTTACACTTCTTGACGTTCAATTAAAAGTGTAGGGTAAACATTTGTGAATACTGAACTTATTTTTTTATTGCTGCTTTTTCTAATGCGCAAAAGTGTAAGAATTAGGAGATTGGTAAAGTATTTACATTTCCAATAACTCCACAGTTTTAATTCATCGATAAGAGCCGATACGGGTGAAATGAGGTGAGAATGGAACTGCGCCGGAATGCAAAGGCGGGAGAAACTGGATATCCCCGAGAAAACCCGCCGACCAGCGGCATCGTCCGGCACGATTCCCACTTGAGAAAATCCGGGGATTGAACACGGTACGTGCTGGTGGGAGGCGAGTAGCCTAACCGCTCAGCCACCGCATCAGCCTCCTAATGGTTGTCATCGAAGATGATGTTTCTAGGTTTAGGCTTATAAATAATGTGGAGGAAAGAAGAATATGTGACTTGTTTGGGGAAAAATGTACGCAAAGAATAAATGAAATAAAAACATTATTGGGGAATCTTAACAACCTCATAACGCAGGTAATTTTAAAAGGAACTAAAATTGCTTCCTAACAGCTGATACGAAGTGAAGCGAAATCCGCTCGGCGTGCTCTGCCTAGACGTGATGTCTACTCACGTCTCAGTGTACTACTGTACTGAGAGGCTCTGCTAGTGAAACGCCTCAGGGTCATGTGCGGCCGTAAAGAAGCGCGTTGTGACGGCGATGGAAAACAACATGATCGATCTTCGCGTGTTTACTGTTACCTCTGAATGTTGTACGGCGACAATAGCGCTTTAATACAGCAATCTGTCCAGGAAAGATAGAGCACAGTCGCTATAGTTATAGACATTGTTTTACTGAAGAATGCATGCAAACGGAAAGCTGGTTACTCACAGCAATCTTCTTTGGCTTTAAACACATTTCAACGACAATGTTTGTGATTCAGTAACCACGTTTATGAATGGCCAACAGGCTGTCGACTGTCATTTCTGTCCTGAAAAAAGATAACCTTTGTAATATTCCAAATAAAAAAAAAAATAGGAACAGACACAAGAGCTTACAACTAGGGTGGCAGCTTAAGGGGGCCGCCTACCTTCTTGTGCCCACAGCGCTAATCTACACACACACACACTTCAGACGAGGCCTGCGGAGTGCTTTCACGAACATCGCATACATATATCTCATTATCACTCCGGTGTAGCTAAAACGGAATTTTCCAAAGCCCTGCAGGTATCTTAACATTAACGCGTCAGACACATTCAGAAATTCTCAAGGAACCTACCTGCATTGCACTTTGTTACGGACTTTCCACCAGTAAAATGAAAGAGTTACTGCTTTAAGTACATGCTGTGCGACGAAAACAGTGCAGCCAGTTCAGAGCCTTGCGCATAGTGGCGATGGCACACTTGATATGCGTGGCAGTGTCGCATTTATCGCTCCAGCGCAGTGCTCCTGGACTCAAACGCAGGAAATAGTTCCAGGTAGGCAGGAACCTTAAAGCAAGTTCCATAGTTTCAATATGAAGTAGGCTGACTTTCGTCTTCGGCGTATGTCCTCAGAATCGGCTGGATAATTGTCCTCAGAACGGTAAAAACCGCTATTTCGAACAATAGCGTAACCTTTGTTTACATTTTTATTTACAGCCAACTCGCGCTTTTACGACAAAAATAACATTTTGTGTAACATGAGTATATGGTATTTGCATCACAGATAACATATCAAAGAAATTGTTAAAGCGAATATTGTACTCATCTTGGTCTAAGCCACGTAATTTGACATTAATAATGAAAACATTTGTTAAGTATTGTGACACAGAGATGATTACCGAGCAGCTGAGATGTGCACGCTACCCTGTATTGCTTCTACTGGAAATTAACCAAACAATCTCCCTCTATCCCTCATACTATCTCCAGCTTACTTTTGCGACTATCTGAGACGTGTTAGTTCGCATTATCAGAATATTGTTCTGTAACTGACATTTTTGACATGTTAGGAAAATATATTTTGGAGTCTGTCATACAATTATTAAATAGGCCTACTTTTATTTTTACGGGTTCTTTTCCATACGTGGATCTTGAAGTTCTGTTGTATTTATTTTTGTGGTTCTGTATCACTGCAGCAAACAACAAACTTGAGTCGTTTCTTGAACTAGCGACACGTGGTATGTCAATTGCAGCAACCTTTTCACTTCATCCACGTCGATAGAATACATAAAAAAAAGTCTGAGTTTCGATGTGTAATACCGAAAACTGTTTATCTATATTTGAAATAGTTTGTCGTTTAAAAGATCTTAATCATGCAATTCTGGGCAATTTAATTTTCAGGCGGGTGATAATTGTAAAGAACACTTCTGTATTATGACTCGGTTTTTTTATATAAACATCTTCCTTGTGCACAGAAATTATTTTAACATATAAGCTTAAGGTGAGCCAAAGGTGGCCCATCTAAGCTTCCACAGTGTATTAAAACTTTTCATTGGCAATTAAATATCCGAAAAAAAAAATTTACACACTCTATCACTAATGTACAAGGCATATTAAGTTTAATTCTATCCAAAATTAAAATTCTTCTGTCTTTATTTGAAGTCATAAAAAAATACGAACTTTGGCCACCCTAGAAACATATGATCCAAAGGTGGTCGCTTTTACAAAATGTTTTGAAATTGACTTCGCACGAGTTGTATTTTCTAGATAGAAATGCGAAATGGTATGATAAACGGATAAAGTTTGTTTACAAATTTAATGTGAACAATAAACAATATTTTTTTTTGTAAATCAGCAAGAAATTAATTTGAAAAAATTCCCTTAACTTAAAAAATGTCGTAACTTAAAAACTAAACGACCCATCAAACATTCAAATTCTGTAAAACATACAAAATAAATAATAATAAATGGCCAGTTCAGTCTGACTCCTGGAAGTATGGGCACTCAAATAGTGGGATCTTATCCTGCTTAGTGAGTCACTCACATTCCTCGTGGACATAACGATGGCATTGATTTAAAAACCTCATACCGAGTTGTTAATCAGTCTTACACTAATGGTAATACCAGCTTTCTCTTTTGTTTTGAAATCTTTGGAGTCCACTAGTGGTAGCCTCATTATGGACTTTGTCAAATAACGCCTTATTGCTTCAGCTTTTGAATTACTACTTGTCAGGCTAACCCTCTTCATGCTTGCACTGTTGGGTTGAATCAGAGATTTCTTGTTGTACTGGAAGAGAGAAGCTACCATGTTTTGTGCCCTATAGTTAATGGCTTTCCTTCTCTGAGTCCCACTTTTCTTCGCTGGGGCTTCTGGTGTCCTCAGTAGTTCACTAATTGATGTAGTGTGGGTATCGTCATGAATGTTCTTTAGATATGAGGATTGATC
Organism: Dryococelus australis; assembly: GCA_029891345.1. Taxonomy (NCBI): domain Eukaryota; kingdom Metazoa; phylum Arthropoda; class Insecta; order Phasmatodea; family Phasmatidae; genus Dryococelus; species Dryococelus australis. Next base: position 79,727,956 of record CM056994.1, on the reverse strand, counting down.
ATGATCTTAAACAGTGCAACTACTGTCCGACTCAACGGAAGAATCCCACTGCAAAATTGTAGCACTTTTGGTAAATTTCTTATTAGCCTTGTCCTGTGGAGTTCGAAGTGATGTGTCTGCAGGTGCTCGATCAGATTGCACTTCGATTCTTGGTTGCTGAGTCAGGTCACTTGGTGCAAATGCTTCATCAGGAATCTGTTCGGATTATATGGGTAAACACCTGTTGCTTCAAAACCCGAGCTTACATTATTTGGTGTTACAGCCCTGTTCCATGCTTGGGTAAATATTTTCCCAAACTCACTTATTCTAATCTCGTTCCATTTTATTCACATGAACTTCTTTGCTTGATGACTTTCTTGCCCAAAACAATATGACTTTATCATCCCAGTAAGATTCAAATGGTTTGAAGACTGATTTATCCAATGACTGAAGCTCGTGTGTAAAATTACTGGGTAGACAACACAATGTTACGCCATGGGTTTCAGCTGTAGTGACGATGTTCGCATCCAGATAAGAGTGAGCTCCATTAGATATCAGTAGCACTGGTCCTGGTGATTTGAATTTAGCGAAATGGTCGAGTCATTTTATAAATGTCTGTGAATTCATTGATGCTTTAGGAGTCATGAAAACATCACACCCATGAGGCAAGTTCTCCCTCCATTCTGGTTTCATTCTATCTCCCTTGAAGAAGATAACAGGTGGTATGACATTTCCTAATGCATTACCACAGGCGATGATTGTTACATTTTCACCATGTTCTGAGGCAATATTATGAACTCGTTTGGCTCCCTTTTTAGTCAAAATAACTGGTTGCTTGTGAAGGTAAAGAAGAGTTCCCTTTTCGTCCATATTGTAAATAGACTTCGGTTTCTGAAGCACATCCAATTCTATCATTACAGCGAACAACTTGTCAAAATAGTCTCCAACAATGAATCTATTCAACTCCTGGGCTCTGGCTGAGTTAAGATTCTGTGATTTCCTTTCTGCAATATCGGGATGCCTTTTCAGGAATAATGTTAGCTACTTCCTTCCGGCATGCCCAGCTGTTTTGTTAAAAGGGTGTTCTAGTTAATGGACTTCGCAGAAGATAAAAATCGTTCGTTTCATGACTTTAGCTGACAGGCATTGATAAGTAAGCAAGTCTGTGTATTCTTGCACATATTTATCATTCTTAGTTTTCATTTAAGATTGGTTTCCTACCTTTATCTTGGTTCGGCTTTCTGAATCAAGATAGTGTCGTAATGTTGTCCATGGAATTCCATATTTTTCTACAGCTCCCCGAATGGACATACCATCCTTTAGAACAGCATCCATCGCTGCGATGAGCTGATCTTGATTCCACGATGTTCATAACTTCTTGCTCTTATTATACATGTTTAGGGTTGTTTTTCTTTGAATTCATCTGAAACAAAGAGCAATAATAATTTATGACAACGATAACAATAATGGGAAAGCGCACGAAAAACCTGATTAAACTTATTTCGAGTTAAGTAATTTCAAACCAATAAATGCAAAATCGACCTGCATACTTAATAATGAATAATAACAAATATTTGATTATTACTGAACGATTACTAAATAATGTATCCCACATTATTTTATCTGTGCTATTTCTACAAGTTTTGATGACAAAAATGCAAAAATATTGGCTGGTGCCTAAGGTGCCCACCTGCCCCTAATGTGGCCCAGTATGCGGGCCACCTTAGGGATACATTTAAAGACCACATTTTTACACAAAAATGCATTCTTTTATTTTAAATTATGAAAGTTAACTAATATCTTGCTTACCCATTTTAAAGAAAATTGAATAAGCAATTAAAATTAATATATCACTTAAATGTTACGTTTAATTAATAGAAGTAAACAAATATCTTGTACTTACATGAAAATAATAACGCCAAAATTCAGATCACGTTCAAACAGGAGAGGTTAGTTTAAAATGGCTCCCTTCTGTCCGACACATATAGTTCCTGGTACATGGGCTTCAAGTGCACCTGCGCACTATCATATTGTGCCTTCTGTAGAGATTTTCCAGAACTAATTTTTTTTTATAGTGGGCCACCTTGGTAACGACCTTTGACTCCCCTATATTTTCTCAGTGAGGCATCTGCTTTGTATTATTCAGCTCAATATAGACTGCTTCACTTGAATGATAAAGAGATGTGAACTTACACCTACAAACAGCAAACACAATGGGGGCTTATCGAGTATCTGTGCTCGGAATAACTTCATACGAAGGTGAAGCCTAATAAATGTTCCCCGTAGAGATACTGCATGTGTACTCTAAAAATTTGGTATGTTGACATAAAGAGAAGATTGCTTTGTACATTGGCTGAATTCTTCAATTGCAATGTTTCAGACTAATGAAGTGAACTTGCTACGCATCGAGTCGCGTTCTTCAGCTCGCTTTCCGGGTCAGTACGAGTTCATGGTGGAGTGCGCCCATGGAGGCAAACTCCCGACAGCTATTGAAAAGTTGCAGAGTACATCTTCCTATTTCCAGATCATCACCAGGAACCACAATGACAATGCAGGTGGGTCAGTTGTCCTGGGCTGAACAAACAGGTCTCCCAAGAGAATCTCTTTGCAACCAGTCAGGATAATGGTAGTGGGTAACCCCATATGCTGGAGTGGTTCTGAAGGAAACCTCTTCGTGACTGCCTGATGCAGCGAGCAGCGGCATGTTGACACGGAGATGCATAAGAGTAGAAGGCATGTTCCTGATTGGATCACATCATTCTGTGTGATTGAATAATCTCATGGCGATGTGGCAAATTTTCCAAAAACCCTGATTAGTGATGTATTGAGTCCATTATTGGATTACCTTGGTGATTATGACATTGATCGGTCATGTTCTCGATACCTTGCACATAGATGTTGTGCCTAAATTCAATCTTAATGAGAGTATATTCCTCGCATAGAAGTCTTCAGCATTTACACAAGTCAGTCATATGACACATCCCATAGAAGGAACTCCTAAGTACAATATGAAATATGTCCCAACAGCACCTGAGAGTAATAGATTAATGCTTAATTATAAGGTCAGCTGCAAGGTTATCGAGTGTATTATTGTAATCACTGACTATACTTTAGTCCTTTGCCCATGAAGATAAAGTCTTAGTTCAGTCCTGAGTGAGAACATATACCATTCACAGTATTTTCGTTCATCGTTTTAAAGTAGGTTCGCCATTCTGAACAAAATACTGATTGCTTTAAGTTATAACAACTATTGGCAGCAAAACATCCTAGATATTAAAAGTTTCAACCTTAATCGAAGTTAACATCATATGAGCTGTTATTTTAGACTCGCTTTGCTTTAGTAGATCCAGGGGTATTTGACCTAAAAGAAGGTAGTTTGGAACAGTGGCAATAAACTATACCTGAGTTTCCCTTAATCACAACCAATATTGTTATGGATCAATCAGAGTTCCTTGATACGAAGAAACCTGGCTGTTCTGCAGTGGCGTTTGTAAAGTGATGACTTCGTGAATTCGTAAATTAAACTAAAATAATATTCGTATTAAATATATGAAACAAATTGATAATATCCTATATGTTTAGATAAACAGCTGTAGATAAGACTGGTCATTTTAAACCTTCCATAGAATGCATTTGGATTGGTGTTACCTGACTTGGTTGTTACATTTGTGTGTTCACCCAATAATTTTAGCATTGTGGGTTATGATCCTTAGCATGGGGATAGAACACCCGACTCAAGTAACTAAATTCTGAACTTAATGTTGATCTCGTGTTGCCATTTTTGTAATAGTGTCGATCTGATTCTTCCTGTTAATGTCACCCACATTAGCATGTGAATTTTCCCTAACAAAAGTATCTGAGGTTAGAATTTTGGGATATCTCTGGATAAGCTCTTACAAGCAAGAATCGCCAGGTTATGAAACAGAAGTTCTACTTACAATATTGCAAATAGAAATAAAGGTATAGTAAAATTGTGAAATATTTCTAAACGGACTATTCTACTGTGTGTGAATGGATGAGTTCTTTGTGATAGGGGACAGTGCTGGAGACATGTCGCTTTGTAAATGATAAGCAGCTATTTAAAATGAGCATTTACTGAGCTCGGAGAGAAGGCATATACACTGTTTCACCAGTCAAATCACTCAGCATACGAATATATGCAGACACTGAAGTCTGTGCGAGAGTTATATAATTTTGGGGTGTTTTGTCGTTTAACTGGGTGACCATATTTCTAAGCCACTGACTAGATGTACAACCAAATGTAAAGACTGTGGTATAACAATTATGCGTGTAATTGTTTGATATATATATATATATATATATATATATATATATATATATATATATAATATATACTTCGTCGATGGAATTGTACTGATGTGAGGGTTTAGTCTGAGTGCCTCTTGTTCACCAATTTCCAAGCCATTCTATTCCCTCACACTCGACTTAATTTGTCGCCAGATTCGTTTCATTGGTGTTGATCCTGTCCCATGGAGAAGGCAGAAACCTTTCAGTATTAATTAACACACTGGTTTTACTGTAGAAATGTATAATTGTATGTGTTTGTATAAAAGTTGCCTTAGCAAATATTGAAGATGGTATTTCACGTGGGAAATTAATATCTCATATGCCCAAATGGTCTTCAGGTACAGTTTAACTCATTAATTATTAAACTGAATAGTAAGGCAGTCTAGGGTATTTGTGTGTATGTTTTTACCTTGCAAGAACCATAATATGCTGCTTGTTGCAGGCACAGTGCCTTGGTTCCCACGGCGTATACGGGACTTGGACAATTTCGCTAACCAGATCCTGTCATATGGGTCTGAACTGGATGCCGATCACCCAGGATTCACTGACCCTGTGTACCTCGAGCGCAGGAAATACTTCGCAGACATCGCCTACAACTACAAGCAGTGAGTAGTTGCGTGTGAGACCTTATTTATTTTAACAGTTACTCACCTATTACATGATAACTTTCTATCAGGAAAACCGGTGTTCCACATTGTCTGGTTGACTTGGATTTTTATGATTTTCTTAACCATGTCGTGATACTTATGACTATATTGCGACAGTAGGCTGCTATCGAAGATACACTCTTAAACTGAAACAGTGATAACTGAGTGAAATCAGTGAAAACTAGTGAAAATAGCATGACTGATAACCAACGAATGATAACTGATTTATTAATATGAAGGCCGCATTTCACTGAATGTCGAGAATTCCATTGTCATTAGCCATTTGTTCCTAGTTCATTTGCTTTATTCGCCAGGCAGCAGTACCTTACTAACTAACTTTCGGTGATTGTTATTGCAATGATTGATATCGCTCATTTTTAAACTCTTGCCCCATTTATTAGCAATGCTAAAAGAACTGGGTATCTGGTGAGCAGCTCTTCAAAGTATGGCATACACTTAATACACACATTCATATAAAAACATCTTAAATGACTTTGGCAGCCACTTTTATGGTACCAGCTGTCGTAATACACTGAAAATTGATCAGATAACAATCATGTCAAATTTTCTCCCTCGTAAATGGTTGGTCTCCTGATGATTTGTTGGGCATTATCGTTACCATGTGAAGGAATTGCGGTAGGCAAATTGTGCCTGTGTGCATCTGAAATAAAATTACTTCTTGATGAAATTATCTTCAGCATTTTTGCATTGGCGAGTGTAATATTACATTCGCACAACTTATATGATAACCTTATGAAAGCTATCAGAGTTGCTTTGTGGTTTGGACAGTAGTCTTCATACCAAGATTGTGTGGCCTTGGTTTAAATCACATTCATCACAGCTTATAGAGTTTTGTTTGGCTCTTCAAGTTTTCCCGACTATAGAAGAAAAGCGATTTATTGAGACGCTATTAAGTTATTCATTATTGTACACTGACAAGACTGTCTTGTAGAAGTTTTACTTAATAGTCAGTGCAGATTACATGCTATTTCATTGGCAAGTCTCAGACATTGCATTAGTTTTTAATGAATGACTTGTATTATTGCTATCGCTGGCAATCGAACTACTTTACAATATTTTCTATTATTATAGTTTTTGACCGAAGAATATTTTAAATTTAAATATTAAAAAAAGAGGGTAGTATCTTTAGCTATGTAATGTACTTCTAGAAGCTCAAGTGTAAATGCTGAAACTAACTTGAAGTCGCAAGTCAACTTTTGATGGTTCACGTTTACACCCTACAATCATTAAAAAAATTGTGACACACAAATTTGAAATTATCTGTAAGTACAACTAAAAGTTTGTCTTCTGAAACAGCCAACTAGAAGATTTTTGAGTTCACATCTATTTCATTGTTAAAAGTAATTTAGTATTGTTTTACAATAATAAGTATTCTTACTGAGAATGTACATTCTTTTCAGTCAGCCATAAAGGCTTCATATTAATTCTAAAATTCACAAATAAGCATTCTGTGTAACTGAAACACCTAAGACCAATTTTGGTCATGTGCTGTCTGTGAATAACTTGTTGTCCATAGAAGGCAGTTTATGACTACTGAAGCAGATTTCATATGTTGTAAGAGTATTATTAAACGACCCAGTTGCAGAAAGCCCTAAAAATTCACTCATTTTAATATATATTCTGGTTAAAATTATTTTGTTATTTGGTACAGTCCTTGTTTGCATTTGAAATATTCTCACATCTTCCAAGAGTATGCAACCTGCTTGTATAAAATATTCAAACATTTGTTGTAATGTAAGCTCGAGCGTGACAAATATTGTTCGAATTCATTTGGTGAAGAGGGGCAGTGATGCCATGGAATTCCCCCAATCATTTTTGTTTCCCCTTGGCTCATTTATGAAAAACTATTTTCCTGGCAGGGAAAGTGCTCACCCTCCCTAAGGAGAAATAATGCATAGCGAAACTTGATGCCTACTTTAGATGAAAAATACTGGCTGGAAACCACACGAGGCCACAGACTACTACTTTTTTTTCTAAACGTGTATCGTTAAAATAACTTATACTCCTTTGGATTTGTATTGTGGGTTTTGAATACAACAACCTAACATATCCTCAGCATTATTAAGATATCACATATAACTTATAAACTTTTTTATGTGTATAATCTATTCGCGGTAGAATCTTTACTTATCATAAAATATATTTCATTTATAATCAGTGTGAATAATAAAAGAGAAAAAAATATGTGTTGGTAATACATAATAAGAAATAATCCTCATGAAAAAATAATTAAAATGAGTGCGCACGAAGGCGGTCCATTGTTCCTTTGTTGAAATGATCTAGACTTCTTACAACTTTGTTTCGCAAGAGACGGAGGAATACTCTGAAAGTAGAACTTTCGCAGGGCTTTAGAAAATTTTGAAGTAACTCTGAATGGTCTATACTAATGACGTAAATGCTATTTTTGCTTTTAATCATACGTTATATCATAGTAGTTATAATAAATCTCCAAAAGCGTTGAGTTCACAAAAAATGTCCGTATAGGCTGTTCACGGTAAAGTGAGCACTTTTGAGGCCCTAGTTAAGTTTTCCTTTCAGCCCTTTTTCATCCATTGACCACATTTCTTAATAAATATTACACTGTAAGTAATAAACACAGTGTGTATATTTCACTGCACTCTGCAGTTAATGTCTAAGGATAACATAAAATATCTTTATGGACTGTTATTACAAATGCGAGTGCTTCTAAAAGTCCTCACTTTACCGTAAATAGCCTACCCCCTTTACCAAAGTGTTTAATTCGCACCCCGGTGACAAATGCTAACGCAAGTGTCTTGTTACCTTACTCCAGTGGAGAACCCTTGCCGCACGTAGACTACACGGAGGCCGAGGTTGAAACCTGGGGCAAAGTGTTCAGACAGTTGACGGAACTCTTCCCAACGCATGCCTGCCGAGAGTTCAACCACGTGTTCCCTCTGCTCATCGAGAACTGCGGTTTCAGGGAAGACAACATTCCCCAGCTGCAAGACATCTCTAACTTCCTGAAAGGTGCGTGCTCTTATACAGCTTCTGTAAGCATCTGTCCTAGTTGTAACACGCCCCAAGCCAGCCGAATGGCGATTGTGGTAAACTGCATTCTTGCCTACTGTGAGAGTCATCTGCCAAATTTCGCAGAGTCGTAATTTGTTTAAGGAGGTGCATAAAAATACACGGAATGTCTCGAGTACTTGTCATTACAAGTAATGATTTATTGCAAAACACAGAACTAGTTCCAGATTAACTATTATCCCTTAGTAGCGTGTGGTGTATGAGAAAGATAACAGCAAAATATTGCTGGGCACAATAAAAAAAATCAACACATTTTAAAAATAAATACAGTATATCAGTAATGTTTTCTTTTTGTGAAAAGTGATGGGTTAAAACAGGTGTGTGTGGATGCCCTGAAAACGTACGATGACATCGAGCGGTGCGTTAGACATTTGATATACTTTTTTTAAGGTTCTGTCCATCACCTATTGTTTAATTTATCCTCTTCCCTGATTTACATCAACAAATAATAAGGTCGTTACTCTAGTGACAAGTGAACAGCATGATAGTGTACATGTTAACAGTCGGGTCTATGGCGTAGGCACTTGTGGTGTTTCCTCTCCCATACTCCCCATTGACCATTGGCCAACAATTTATCTCCCTCTCTTCTTTAAAGCCCAGGCTCTCTCTCTCTCTCTCTCTCTCTCTCTCTCTCTCATAACTCTAATTCCTTCAATGTTCAGCATTCATTTACAAGCCATCCGCTCTTCCCCCAAATGATACCCTACACTCCTTGCCATGGAGAGGTCAGACAGTGTTTCCAGTGTCTCGGGTCTGTATTCAGACTGCACGGGGTTCACTCTGCGGCCAGTGGCAGGGCTACTGTCGTCCCGGGACTTCCTGGCGGGGCTGGCCTTCCGTGTCTTCCACTCGACACAGTACATCCGGCACCCCAGCACGCCGTTCTACACTCCCGAGCCAGATGTATGCCATGAGCTACTGGGGCATGTGCCTCTCTTCGCCGACCCCGCCTTCGCACAGTTCTCGCAGGAGATAGGACTCGCCTCGCTCGGCGCGCCTGACGACTACATAGAGAAGCTGGCAACCGTAAGTAGCTCTTACCTTCACTGTAACTGATATGGCTGCTAACTGTGTGCTTTTAAGAGTATCATATACATTTTTGTTTCTGTCAATACGTACACTACCTACAGTGTGTGTGGTTGGAAATTAAATGGGGATTCACTGCCATCATTTCTAGTTTCAAATATTCGTGTGTTTCTCGTCAAGATTGGCCGAATTTTGGCGTGGAGTTTAAGAGACATTTATTCTTTAAAACAGGAAACTTTCACGTTTTCAAAGACCTGTAGGGTAGACTCCACAATCCTATATATTTTAGGAAAACGTTCCATTTCATTTATGTACACAACTGTATACATTAGATATGAATGGGTTAAAACATTTTTAAAATAATTGTCCAGTTCTTGGCGAAGCGCGTAGTTCTGATTTCTGCTCCAGTATGGATAAAGGTTAACACATTTCACCACAATGATCCATTGTTTATAAGGTGTCCACATGATAGTAATCTGAAATGATGTGGATGATTGTAAACACCAGAGGTAATTTGTTATTCATTGTGTTATCACTATTTATTAGTTTCGTTAAATATTACAAATATTTAATTAGCTTAATGAAACGGATATTGGCATCTCTCTCATAATGCCAGTTAGGTGCTCTGAAAACTTATAAGTGAGACTGAAATCTAATGACATGTATTTTTTAAATCTGTGTTTAAGCTTTAAAAAATTCACTCGCGATGCTTGACCAGTTGTACCACTCCATCAGGCATGCCAGTATAGATGATATACTTTACAGATTCAGGATTGGTTGTTTTTTTTTTGGCATCCTCGTTGTGCACAAGGGACGGGAAAATCACTTCAGAATCAGTTATTAGTATTTCTTGTGGAATCAAATATCAAACTATCCTTCATGTTAAATAATATTGAAAAGAATCTTCGAATTCGATTTCTCAATTGCAGCACAAGGTCCATCTCGCATGTTCGCCGAAGTGATTAGTCCCGGTCTTTATTTTGCAGTGCTTCTGGTTCACGGTGGAGTTCGGGTTGTGCAGACAGGAAGGAAAGCTGAAGGCGTACGGCGCAGGACTCCTGTCGTCCTTCGGCGAGCTACAGTACTCGCTGAGTGACAAGCCCGAGCTGAGGCCCTTCGAGCCCGCCAAGACGGCGCTGCAGAAGTACCCCATCACAGAGTACCAGCCCATCTACTACGTCGCCGAGAGTTTCGAGGACGCCAAGGAGAAACTTGCGTAAGTGGCACTACCACCGCACGAAGTCGTAAACATTCGGACTCGCAATCTGGAGGACGTGGGTTTGATTCCCACTCCGGCCATTTCTGATCACAGTTTTCCATGGTTTCCCGAAGTCACTCCCACGAATGCTGAGATGAATCCCTACGACAGACAATAATCGATTTCTCCCTCCATCATGCTTGTCTGAGAAACTTGCTCCGTCTCTAAAGCAGATATTACACGATACCTGCAGCCGTACTTGGTTCTTGTACAAGGTTCTACAAGGCCTGGCGCACGAGCCGGTATACCAGACGCTATATGAGCCGCCATGGAAGATTCATATTACACGACAGCAGTTAGCGTACTAGCATTTGGCAACCTTGGTGGGCGCGCCGTGTGTGGTTTGTAGTAAATATGAACCCCTTTCGTAGAACTGTTAACAGTTGGTAACTTGTGTTGGCCTATGAAAAAAACTAGTTAGCACATCTTAATATTGCTATATTGCTGTTCACCTTTTACATAAATTGATTACTTGCTATTATAGTTTCATTCATTTTTTTGAGAATGATGTGAAGTCACTAGAGTAAGAGTGTGTTGTTTTTAATTTTGACGAAAATGACTGACTATTCGCAAAAAAATTTTTTTTTTTTAGGTACTGGGATATTATTCGCATGTAAAATTTAATGATAAAAAAAGCTTGGGTCCAGCGGAGTTTCGAACTCACGCCCAGAAGTTGCATGCTACCCGCAGCGACTTTACTACTGTACTACCAGTTAACACTCTAGCTGAGTAGTTGATACATTGCAGATAATTATAAAATTTGAATTTTTTTTTCATGCAGTTTGAAGTATTTTGAACGGTTTTAAACAGTAATTAAAAGTTATCGCCACCAATATTATTAGTTGTTGTCGTATTTTAAATCTATTTGAAAGAGTTTTAACCTCCGGAATGTATAATCAAGATGGAGGCGTCCTTTTCGGTTTCTTCATCAACTCGTTTCAAGTATTAGCTCCGGGGAGCGCCCTACGTTCTGAAACTGCGATGTGATTGGCCAGGTACGAAACCTGGTATGGAACCTGCCACGAAAAATAGGACGTGTCCAATTACCAGACCTGGTAAGAAATCCGGCCGCACAATGCGGGAAATGCCATGGCAGGTGACATACTAGTCCGTATAACGGCCGCTATGGCGGACCTTGCACAAGCTTTTACGGAATCTGGTATCGTCTAATATCGCCTTAAGTAACGTCACTGTCGATGAGATACTAAGCCCTACCTACCTACCAACTATGTCATTCTTGTGCCTCAATGACCTCTCCTCGAGGGACTGATAGTGCAGTGGTCAAACTACTCGCCTCCCACCTAGACAAACTCCTGGCGGGGTCGCTCCCTGATTTCGGCATGTGGGAATAGTGCCGGACGTTCCGCTGGTCGGCGAGTTTTTTTCTCGGGGATCTTCCGTTTCTTCCGCCCTTACATTCCGGCGCTGCCCCATAATCACTTCCTTTCACCCCCATCGGCTCTCTAAACCTCGATGAAAAGAGCCATCCAAAACTTTCTACTCTCAACTCTCCACCTCTCCTTGACTGAAGAGACACATTTCTTATAGATGTATCAGAACATAGTGAGATATTACGATTAATATAAGTTATAGTTATGCCTTTCCCTTTGTTTGCTCATGTTTGAAGCCGGGGTAATTTTATGTGGGCCATATGTATAATGTTTGTTCTGCACAAATGGTACACGAGAATGAATATGTTTGTAACTGGAATTGTTGTTGAGTTGTTTGAAAGATTCATGCAATGGGAGTGAATGTTTAGGTGAAATGTATCGGTGATTAAGTGAAATATCTTGGTGGTTAGATGAAATGTCTTGAAAAGGGTTGTCCTTGGATTTTTCAGTTTTTTCCTTTGATAATTCGTTAGGTAATTCTGTTTTCTGTTTTGTTATTTATCTGACTAAATTCGTTGTAGAATTTATCACACGTTTTACTAAATATTCTGACGACAGCTACTCTCGACTCGTTTTTCGTATTTTTTTCATGTCTCAGACTTGGTTTTCGGTGTCGACAGAGTGCAGAAGTGGTGTAAGTTGAAGATTTCCTTCTAATGAAAATGTTGTTTGTTTCCCCGCAGTAAGTACGCGGCGACGATCCCCAGGCCATTCGGCGTACGCTACAACGCGTACACGCAGAGTGTGGAGCTGCTAGACTCTGCGCCGCAGATAGAGAAGCTGTGCCGCGAGCTCAACCACGAGATGCGAGGAGTTTGCGAGGCTCTCCGCGTTGTCCTGTGAGCACGCTGCTGTCGCCATCACCACCATTCCGTATTAATACCCGCCAAAGATATACTGCGATGTATTTATCATCCAGACACTATGCAGGTGCTATGTGTTATACATACTGTAAATATATTTAATGTTGTTAAATAAAATTGATGTTTTATAACAAAGTGTTATTCCCCCCCCCCCACCAAAAAAAACTGTAAAACAAAAAAAAAAAGACCATTCTAAATTAACAGCTGAGAAGCCTTCTCCTACAATTCTATAAATGACAATACAGTGCATTAGCACCAATACAAAGAGGATCTCTGAAAGGGCTATTGATTATCTCGAAAGTATTTCTTCAAAATAAAATTCATTGCTGAAATATTCTGCTCAGTAGCGAGGATACCATTTGGTCTCCAGCATACATCTGTTTTACTCAAACACAGTGAGTGGTGCATGTGGAAGCACTACTCGAGAAGCCATAGTCATCTTGCTGGAGAGAGGTTATGTATGATGTGTCATCCAGGAATTATGGAGTCGCGCATGGGTTGCCACATTCGGATACAAAGGCACGGCATTGTGCCGACTTATTAAGAAAGTGCTTGACCAATTCCTAACTGCTGGGTATCCGTGACTCCCCTCTCCAAGGTTAAATTGCATTTTCGCAATTTTCATCGCACAGGAAGTAGTAGGAGCATTAGGTTCTGGCCCACTCTGTGCAAGAGTGACCTAAGTCACATTTGGTGCAAGAGTGGACTAAGTGCCAAATCATAATATGCAGATTTTGATTATATGAATAATAATTTGTATTAATTAACCGTTTAACAAAATTGATTAATTTTATTAGTCGATTGATTCAAGATTGTTTTGATACCAATTTTTTTTAAATTTTTTGGAATTCTTTTATATCAAAGAATGCTTATTAATTTATGTCACAAGGGTCATATTGGCGGAGTAGGTTCGGTGTTGATTCCGTGGAGTCCTGGGGCCGACATACCAGAAGATCAGGGTGTAATTGTTTACATAGGAGTTAATTGTGGTGTAAGAGTGGTAAAAGGCACATTTTATATTATTTCTGGTTTGTGACTGATATGCCAAATGAGCAGGCATATTGAGGATTTAACTAGTTTAGATATGGGAGAAATGTTTTCTTTTCGGCGAAGTAAATATTCTTTAATTTAAAAAGACGTGGAAATAGGTTACTGAACGAATTACTTTAATCACACCTCGAATAGCATAAAAGTAACGAACTATTTCGGTGAAGCAAACTAAATAAGTACGAATCATTAACAAATTCGTTAAACCAATTTTAATAGTGCAATAAAACTGTTTTCCTTAGCAAAGTAACTGATTTCCACTTAAATTATGTAATCGACAGAAGCAAAACATATTCATTAACCAAAAGACTTTAATAATGCGATTGCCAAATAGAACACAAAATTTAATTTAATTAAACAAACGCCCAGCTAATATAAAATTACAACTCCCCACACATACTCACACATACTTAACCCTCATTGGCTCTCTAAACATGCAACAAAACCAGACGATCTGATTGATTAATTAAACCGCACGAAACTTTTCTCCTAACACAACTATCCAGGAAAAATTGTTTTGCTCTCACTGCCAAGTTTAAATAAACATAGGTATTTTTTATTGTGATGGCTACTTGTGTGTGACAAATTATATAAAGTATTATCATGAAACTTAATAATATATACATCTCTATATACATTTTAAGGCACATAATATCCCCCAATAATTGTATAAACAGTTCTGCTGTAAACGATAGTTTGGCGAAACAAATATCCCAAACAGTGTAAACACGAGATGTATTCACTCATTCAGGGAAGGTATACTTTGCTCATGAAGGTTGGCAGGTCTCCATTCAGAATGGGAGCGAAGCGGACTTGTGAAGGATGGCCCCGCGAGGAGAGTGTGTTCCTAAGTAGCTGGTGGAGCTCCGTCCTCAAAAAGTCAGCCTGTGTTGTGAATATTTCCAAATTCCTCCGATGGCGAGCGCTTAAATCGTCTGCTCTTTCTCCCCCTTCTGCGAGCATCGAACACGACTGCTGTCACCTGCAGCATGCCGATGTCTCACCCCAACTCTTCTCACACCACGCCACGGAGAAGACCATATATTATACTGCCCTGAGCAGCGGGGAGACAATGCTGACGAGAAGTGGTAGAGTTTCGGAGCCCCTTCTTCCGACAAGCCACCCCCTTACCCAGTGCGGACGCCTCCGCTAAACGCCGACCCGAGAGATATGGTTTTCCCCCACACCCCCACCCAACAGCAAGGACTCCTCGCCCAATCAAATCATGCTGCATGCCTGACAATACGTTTGGTGTCACCCGCTCAACAAAGGCCATGCAGCCCAGCGCTACACCCACACTCACAAAAAACCCGCCCCTACTAATCACGCCGAGACAGGTGGAGGGTGGCAAGCCAGTGTCCAGGTAACTTTGCTGGCTGTGGGAACCAGCAAAAGTCACGTGCCGGCCTAAGCCTGGCACGATGAGGAAAATTTCACATTCCCAGCAAAACACATTTACTCCTTCAAAAGTCCAGGAAACTTTTTTCGAAACAAACAGATTTGATATGTCTAAGTAACAATACACATATTATGTTGTTCAATGAACAAAACTAAATATGTGAAAAATCCATTTTCCAGTCTTTAAACATTTTTTTGTTGTTATCCAAACATATGCTAGCTAACATTTTTAAACATTTGTGCGTATATATTCTGTAAACATGTTTTCTATACGAAACTAAACCACTCTTCGTAACTATCAAGTTTATTTTATAAAGTCAACCATCTAATATTTATACCAAATGTGTATGTTTGGACAAATATACATCAATATCAAGTTTCCATCGAAAATTAAACCCATAGGAATTCGTATCGGAGTTGTAAAGTTCCAATATTTTAACAAAAAAAACCCCGACAGGATATTTGGAAGGTAACTAATGCAACATATTTTTTCTACGAATCACAAATTGCATCTGTAATAAGGTTATTTTACACATACATCCAACCACTATTAGCATAAATGTGTATATTCTGGACAAATGTCTATATTTTGAACACCTACCACAATTTCAGCCTGAAATGAGTTTTAAAAATGGCAAAAGCGGTAATATTTCAACATCTTTTCGAAAAGGTCATATGTCAAAAGATTTTAACGCAAAACTGTGGCCATTTTGAGTTCGTATAGTATATAAGTAGCAATTAATTAATTTTTCTTTCAGTCTTGAATCAGCAGTTGTCGAAGTCAGATCGTGTTAGGAGTGTACCACCAAGTAGGTGTATTAATCAACAGATTTCACACAGAGGTTTACATCAACAGACTTCTCCTATACATTCATCAGTCTACAAGCTTCAACAGCAGGTAATATGCATGATGGGCACTGTTGCGAAAATTGCGATGAAGAATGTGTTTGTGTTTAACGCCACTTTAGCATATGGTCAAACAAGACTCTTTTAAGCTTAAACATCGAGAATCTCTTGCTGCTACCTAAAGCATTTCTTCTTAAGTTGGTGGGACATAAATTCAACATGTGTATCTGTTCCTCTCTGAGGATTTAAGAGGCGATGAGGAAATAGTCTTGCATTTGCCTTGTGATGAAGATTGTCTTTATGGTACACCAGCTTTCTATAATCAGCCAAACACTACATTTGAGGAGAGACTGTGTAATGCGAAGGTGGAAAAATGCCATGGAACTCGCTAATCATCCTGTTTTACGAAGAGACGATTCTGGTATTGATGAAGTTTATTCGGAAGCAACAACTGTGCTTTTGACAACCAAACTAGACTTTTAAAATTCCGTAATTGAAACTTGTAATTTACAATCATGATGTGTTTTGTGGAATGTTTCGAAAATTATCAAGACAATTTTTCTATAATTAAAGAACTCACAATTTCTTATGCAACTGATGATAATGATACAAAAGTGTTGTCTTTCAAAGCTCCGAGACCTTGGTTTACCTTAAATCAGGAATTGAAATAGAGTTTCCGACATCAAACTTACAAAGTACACGGTTTGAAATGGGACTCTGGTGATATAGGTTATGATGACTGTTTTCACTATGTGAATGAGGTGCTGCTCGAGGACTATCCTGTAAACGTGTTGGGAAATACTCAGAAACAAATTTTAAAAAGTTTGACTAATACAGAAATTGTAAGCATCAGACATTTTCATGACTGCCCAAGCATTAATTCGTTAGTAAAATGCTTCAACACTAACCATTGTGATAAAAAAAATGTTCTGTTCGCAATGCAAAAGCAAAACTATGAGAGAAAATTTGTATCAACATCCAACATACATGTAAAGATAATAATTTATAAAATTGATCCGTTACAGGTCCAGACCTGCATAAAAACTTTCAAATGGAGATGTTCAATCCAGAGCAGATGTACTCCAATATTACTCCAGGTTACAGGTGAGTGTGTTTCACATCTCTAAAGAACATATGCTCCCATTTCCAGATGTTTAATGGAGATGAACATTGGAACTTTGCACAATCTTTCGAAGGAAATAAATACACAGAATGAGTATTGTGTTTTGAGCAAGATAACAGTCCAGTTTATAACATGCGACCTGGTTGTGAACTGCCATATTCGTCTTGGGATCTGTGGGTTAAAAACAGAAGTGAAGAAATTAAAAAAGAGCCTGGATTTAGACAAATTAAATACAAACTCAGTAGAGAATTTTATGACAGCCCCACCATGTGGACTGAAACATGTAATAACAAACAACACAGCACTCAAAGTCAAGGAGGTAGCAGCATTAAAATATCGCCTTGTGGTATGTGGGTTTGCGAGGTGTGGCAGAGTACCGTTTGTGATTGTAAGTTTGATTTAACTAAGATGACATTAGGATTTTTTTAAAAATAATGTTTAAACCCATTCTGCAGTTCACTCGGGAAAAATGCCAAAAACATTTATTCTTTCAAAAAATAATTCTTCGGTGAAAAAAAAAGGAACAAACATACAGCAGCAGCACGTCAGTTACAATGGAGAGGTTCAACTCATCACTTCAATATACTAGTGCTACTCCAGGTTACAGGTGAGTGTGTTTTCGACATGAAGAAGATGTTCCACTAGAAATTCTAATGTGCAACAGAGAAGAACATAGGTGTTTCTCTTTAATTAGTCTGACAGAAACTTTAAGTGTTCGATGTTTGCTATGGGCAAAATTATTGCCCTTTATATAATTTACATCCTGGCAGCAAACTACCTTGTAACAAAGGTAAACTATAATTTGAAGCTCAAAGTGCTTACATCACCAAATGCAAGTCCTATGAGAAAATCAAATAATTTATGCAAAAGGAGTGTAGTTGCTGTTCTCTAAATACAATTTGGACAAAACAATGCAATAACAAGCAATGTTATATGTACATTGGTGACTAAGAATTAACTTCTCCCTGGGGAATATGGCAATGCAATGTTTTTCAAAGTGGGAACATCTGGCAGACTATATCAAGGAGAGAATTTAATATTAAAGTGCCAGTGATGGCTAGCACCTTCAATCCTATAGTCGCATACAAGGTCCTGCAAGTTGGCTATAGAAGAGTATTCTTTAAGACATACGACTGTATTCTACAACTTCAAGTGTGCAACAATCTCGAATATTGGTACTGCACTTTCGATTTCAGTGTCAGCATCCACTTTGGCGAAGTGTTAGCTTGCAACGATTGTTCTGTGAGGTATCTCCATTCCGACAGTAAACTTCCATCTACATTTGAAGAGCTGATGTCAGCCAGCCTTACCAAAGAATTGAAGGAAGAACGTGCAATGGGGATATCACCTAACAACTCTCCAGGCCTCACCCGGGAACTACAATCCATTGGAAGGAACTTTGTGATGGTGACATCACAACTTCATTTTCGAGCAAGGTGGGCTAGTTTTTCCTTCAGTGTGTAATATCTATGTGTGTGAAGTGACAAATTCATTATTATGATCCCAATGTTCCCATTGTGTCCAATGAAATACAAGTATGCATTTTTTTTACTAAAAGTTTGCATTCTGTAACTTAGAGCATTATATTCACATTTTGTTGTAAAGGAAATGTGTGTCAGACATTCATTTCAAATGTATGTATTTTCAGCAACCTTTTGCAGCACTTAGCAAACCAAATATTTATAATTCTACTTTAACTAACTGCAACTGTCCTGAATGTCCTGTATACCAGTACAGACCGCACAGAGAATATCGCAAGCACAAGCTCAAGGGCGAACACATTGTAATGTTATATAGGGAGGAGGGAAAATGTTTGTAACATCTTGTTTATAATACAGACACTGTTTTACCATTTCAATATTTCGAAGAATGTGATAATAATATTCATACTTTATATCATTATAGCACAAACAAGTTTAGGTATATGTCTCATACTGGGTGTGATTCAACAAAAAGGTTATGTGCATCGAACAATAAAATTAGCAAAAATAAAATTTAGCCTTCAAACACATTTTAACTTGCAAATTTAGAGAATGAACTTATCAATATACATACAATGTTCCTGGCTAATTGTTCTCAGTTGGATGTTGGATGGAAAATGCGTAACATGATGTTCTTTCATCCAGGAAATCCCTACATCACTGTGAAACCAGGCAAGTCTAGTATATCATATACATTATGGTGTACCAGAATTCATTATGAATTTACGAATTCCTGTAATGGGATGTTTCATTTTAAGGTTATTTATTTCCCGCTGGGAGACAAAAACACTACGTATTAATTCAGTGCAGTGATGCGACAAAATGTCCTGTTTTCTACATGACTGCAACACCTCTTCCATGTAGTATTCAAGATGTACATTCACATTATTTTGAGACATATTCAGACTTGGTTGAAAGGCATTGTGTTACACTCCCCTGAATGTAAAGAAGTGTCTTTTCAAACTGACAGAATAAAACCAAAGTGTAAGAAACATTCTCACCTCGAAAGTAGACTTCAACAAGGAGATCTGGATCCACTTCTATGAAAATGCCAGAAAACATTTTTTGCTTAAGATTCAAATACTTTATAACTCTTGTAACACCATATACTTACTTTTGTGAAAATATTTTTTGGTTATTTCAAGAAATTAATTGCTATGCTGACACTAAGCATTATTGCCAGGGTGATGCCGTTGTTAACTCTAACAATGGGACCCTGCACCTTGTGCAAAATTTTTTTCAAAATCTGCATCAGATTCTACTTGATCATTACATACCCATGCACCAGTAAGCTTACATGCAAATGTCGTCACCAAAATTTCATATGTCAGGTTAAGCAATGAAGCTTCCACTGAGTTCGAGGAATCGGAAAATGAATTATTTTCTATTTCCCTAGACGAAGTCCCTCTCATTGACTCAGAAGTCGGCTGTAAGCTGCACGAAGCACTATCCAAATCACTCGAATTTTCCATTTCACATAGAAACAAATTGTCTGCTAGGAGATCTACTTTCCTGTGTTTGGGGGAAATGATTGTGTTCCGATCTGATGCAGTTGATGGTTTTTCCATGTGTGAATCAATGCTCGAATCAGTCAAGTATAGATTGTCCAACAAGAGATCGAAACCACAACGTCCTGACTGCTTGTACTAGTCGTTCTTTTCATTTGCAACTCAGATTCAGATGATTCTGTGTCGCTAACAAAAAGATCGTCCAACAAACTAGCAAAATTTTGACATTTACCCTCATTTATAGTGATGCAAGATAAATTTTGTTTCCCAAAGCAATAATTTCAGTACAACCAAAAATATAAAAAGACTGCATAAAGGCTGAAAAGATATGGAAAACATTACTATAATGTCTCAAAACGAAGTTGTGTTAACTGTAAATAAATATTTTATTATAAACACATGGAAAATTTACTTACAAAGTCAGTTTTTTCTCAAATAATATTCTATTATTAAAAATAAGAGGATTGTGTGTGTAAACACAACACATTTAATGCTGTTATTTTGAATAGCAAACATAATTTATTTAAGACAAAACTTTAAATATTAATTTTAAAAATGTTTTCAGTGAGGGAAATTAACCTGTTACTACATGTTTACTTTACTTACTTGAAATTACCCACATAAAAAAATTCTTAAAAATACTTAACTCCTTAAAAAAATTAACATTCTACACTTTTCCAACTAAATAACATACTTAAAACTTCCCACCACATCACACATCAGATCATTTCATTAGTCAGAGTTACTCATTGTCCAACCATCCATTATACAGACATCCTTCACTCAAACAATGCATCCAGAACATAGACATGAGCAGGGCTTTGTGCCCTCCAGACATGCTTGGCATAGCCTGGCTTAGTTCCCAAATATTTTTCTATGTTACATCAAACATGTCCAAGCACACAACAGCCCACTGTTACATCTCTTGCAACTAACTAAATTACATCTTTCCTGTACACTCACACTCAACTAACTTTTGCCAGAGTAATTTGTATTTTTAGTCTAGATAGTATTGAAACAGATTTACAAGTATTTAACAGTGTATAGAAGGCCTGAATTGAGATATTGTCATGGCTTAAGTCCATAGTGCATTAATATGGTGGTCATTCAGAAACTCCTTCAAAACTCCATTAAATATCCTCTTAAATACAAGTTGACAACCCAATTAAAATTTATTTAAAGCACAATTTTCCCTGCACTCACACCTAATTAATCATACACCTACTCTTCTCAGGGTACTCGTCAATAGATTCTAGATTTTTTTACATACTTTTGTGAATATTTAACAAATGAAAATAGGGCTTGGTACATGTTACTGACACAGCCTTATTCCATATAGTGCAGTAGCCACTACTGGTGGTTCACCTGTATAACCCTCTTAGCTCTGCTAAATAAACTCAATTGTAAATAAAAATTACATCTTAAATTAAATATTTACACCCTTTCCCTGCATGCACACTCACAGTCATGCATCTGTTTTTTTCACAGTACTCAGTGATATATTCTGGATGTTTTTTAACATACTTTGCAAAAATTTATACAGTGAAAAGAGGGCAAGGTATGTGTTATTGACACTGCCATATTCTATATATTGCAGTAGCTACTATCGTCAGTTCACCAGTATAGCCCTCTTAACTCTGGCTAATAAACTCAAATTTACATAAAAATTACATCTGGAATTAAATTTTTATCACCTTTCCCTGCACACACACACACACACACACACACACACACACACACACACACTCTCTCTCTCTCAGTCATCCATATATTTATAAAACTACTTAAATTTAAATTATATGCCCAAGCCACCCCATCACACATCAAAACATTTCTTTCATTAGGGTTACTCAAGGCTCATTAATCCATCACACAGACATCCTTCACTCAAACAATGCATTCTGAGCAGTGAGGCAGGCAAGGCTTTGCACCATCCAAACATGCTGTGCATAGCTTGGCATAGTTCCTTCTTTGTCTTTCACTGCTCCATCATTCACACCCAAACACACAATAAGCACACCCTTAAAGCATGAAAAATTACTTAAAACTATGTAAAATGCTATAAAACTGTGTAAAATGCTTAAAATTACTTCAAACTACTTCAAATTATGTACAAAGAAACAAAATTATAAACATTTTACAAAATTTCATAAAAGTTTGTTAAAATTTGGTATGATTTTTAAAAAGTTAACAAAATTTCATAAAAATTTGTTAAAAAAGCTATAACAGTTAATAAAACATTATACAATTTGCAAAAATCGGTAAAAGTTCCTAATTTTGAAAATATTTTATGGAAAACTAAGTAGATATCCTAAAGGTGAAGAAATTCCAGAAAAAGAAGTTTAATAATGAAGTCAAAATAATTAAAATATTACCAAAAAACTGTACAATTTTTTAAAAATAATTACCGTATTATTGAATCTTGTGGTAATGATGCTCATTCACATTTTGTTTCCATTAAGGATTTGTGAAAGCTGCTTAACAGCCAGTTAAGTACAAACAGACACAGGAAATATGTTTGTGATCATTGTCTCCAATACTTTAGTAGTGAGGAGAAAATCGCAAAACATTATGATCTCTGTCAGTAACATAAGGCTGTTTATAGTACTTTGCCTACTGAGGATGAGAAGTACTTGCAATTTCAAGGTTACATCAAATAACAAAGAATGGGTTTCATCGTCTATTGCGACACATATTCATATTTGAAACCCTTGTCCACTTGCCTTCCCAATGATAAAACGAGTAATACAAATACCATCAATCAACATGTTCCATATACTTGCGGCAATTTGTTAGTTTGTTTGTACAATCCAGCATTATCTAACTACTTTGAATTTGTGGATGATGATTGTATGAACCAGTTAGTAGATAAATTGGTTGAATTGACATAGTGGGTTGCAGGAATTTACAGTGTCACTGTGCCAATGAAGCCAAAAACCCCTGATGATGAAGCTAGGTTTGTAGCTCAGAAATGTTGTCATGTTTGTATGAAGGAACTAGGTACAGATAATAGTGTGGTCGACCATGATCATCTGACCAGGGAAATCAGAGGGGCCGCACATAATAAATCCGATTTGAACTTCAGACTGCCCAAGAAACAACTTGTTGCTGTCTTTCATAACTTGCAAAACTATGATGCTCACTTTCTCATAAAGCCATTGGCTGAACGTCATGTAACAAAACCTGACAGAACCATGGTAATGTGAAATGTTAATTTGTATGAATGAATGTGTGTGTATGAATGTTTGTGTAAAGATTTTTTAAGTTTTTTTCATATGTAAATATAATATTAAGGAATGTTTTTGTAGATGAATGTGAAGTTGTTGAAATTTTTGCAAATATAGTTTTTAAGGATGTTGAAATTATTTAAGAAATGTTCTTGTAGATGTTTGTGAAAATGTAAATATTTTTTTATAGTTTGTGAAAATTTGTAAATATAGATTTAAGTATGATTTTCTTAAATTAAATTTTGATGGCAAAAGGGAATAATGCGACTTGTTATTTAGTAGTTTTATTTCCTTTTACAGATATATATATATTTAAGTGTGAATAATTTTTGGGTGAGTTTGCAATGTTTTTTACACAATGTGAACATCAACAAGTATGAAAATGAATGAACTCTAAAAAGTAATAAAATGAGGGAAAATTTGGAGAAAATATTCTGAATGAACTCTGAAAGTATTGGAATGGTGAGACAAACTACACTATTGCTAATGGTTAGGTCAACTTCAGGTAAATGGACTCTTGCCCCGTATAGCAAGGCTAAGGAATGGCAAGCCTCACTAGCTGGCAATGACTTTGTCTTATAACTAACAAAAAAAAATTAATTTTAACAAGTTTCCAAGGAAATACAAACTTATGATTTTTACTTGAACATACAAAAGAAATAAACTATTATGGCCATGAATCAACATGTTGATGTTTGCTGTGAAGAGATATTATTCATCAAATATATATTTACATAATTTTTTCTCAATAACACTTCAAAGAAACATTATACAATTTGCAAGACTAAGTCCATACTCACTCCTGAGTTAGCTCCTCCTCCTCCTCATCCAAATAGCACCACACTAGCATCACACTAGCACCACACCTTGCTCCACAATCTGCTCCACATACTCCAAACCTTGCTCTGCAGGCTCTGCAATCGGCTCTACAGGCTCCTCAGTTAACTCCTCAGTTAGTTTCTCACACAGCATAGTCAGCACCACAATCTTGGTGTAAGTTAGTGTACTTAATAATTTTGTAAGGTTTTGCTTGATGTGTGTTTAGAGAGCCGATGATGGTGAAGTACGCGTGAGTATGTATGGAGAATTGTAATTTTATATTAGCTGGGTGTTTAATTAATTAAATTAAATTTTGCATTCCATTCGGCAATCGCACTATTCAAGTCTTTTGGTTTTGTCGATTATATAATTGAAGTGGAGATCAGTTACTTTGCTGAGGAAAACAATTTCATTGCATGATTAAAATTGGTTTAGTGAATTTGTTAATGATTCGTACTTATTTCATGATAAAACGAAAAAGTTCGTTACTTCCATGCTATTCGAGGTGTGATTAAATTAATTCGTTCGGTAACCTATTTCCAAGTCTCCTTTAATTAAAAAATATTTACTTTGCCGAAAAGAAAACATTTCTCCCGTATCTAAACTAGTTAAATTCTCAGTATGCCTCCAAACCTGTTCATTATCGCATATCAGTCACAAACCAGAAGAAATATAAAATGTGCCTTATAACACTCTTACACCAACATTAACTTCTATATAAACAATTACAACTCACTCCTCTGGTCAGTCAGCCTAAGCTCTCACAGAGTCAACACCGAACCGACTCCGCCAATATGACCCTTAGGACATGAATAAATTAATAAACATTCTTTGATATCAAATAATTCTATAAAATTAAAAAATGATATCAAAACATTATTACATTAATATATTAATCAATTTTATCGATCGGTAAATTAATCTAATTAATTATTCACTTAATCTAAATAATTATTCAATTAATCAAACGAATAATTAGTCCAATTTACACATCCTGATTTAGCACTTAGTCCACTCTCGCACCAAATAAACTTAGGTCACTCTTGCACAAAGTGGGCCAGAAGCGACATGCTCCTAAAACTGAAGGGAGATATTATGCTCCAATTTCAAGGACATGCATTCAACATTACCTAGACTCTTTATGGGATTACGTCCTAACAACACAGTACTGAGATACACTAAAATAGTGCTGACACCTCTAACCAATACAGTAGATGCCAGACACAAATTCCAAGGTTGGAGCTGTTGTGAGCTTTTAATGTCGTCTCACATCGTCATGCGACCCTCGCACACAGATCAACCTCGGTACAGGCCAGGTGCTGCACACAGCTCTACTGTCTACCAGGACAATACCGGAGTCATGTCGCTGCTCAATGCATTGACCCATCAGTATGTAAAAAGCTTACAAGGTATTTCCAAGAATGCAGTGTCAAACACTGCCAGCAGGTTCCCAACTTCACCAGAGATAAATATATATATATATATATATATATATATATATATATATATATATATATATATATATATATAATATATATATATATATATTTATATTAAATCTGCCAAATCATCAAACATTAGCATAATTCCACCATTAAGTTTGCTGTCCAGTTTTGATATTAGCCTTGACGTTCCTTTCATCTTTTGAGATAAAGCCAGTTGATGTATTTGGGTTACTTGTCGCTTTCACATCATTATGCGTATTACATAAAAAAGCCCCGCGTAAGAGCGTCCAAATAATTATGTAATGTAACACATACAAGATGTAACGAGAAAAAATTGGAATATGTCAAAATTCTGATTGACACGTCTATGATTGCATGCCAAATAACTATGCACTATATTTTATATATGATAAAATATGACATAAAACATGTGATATTAATGTTTCGTTTGCCCCAGCTAGTTCTTGCTGAATTATGAGTTGAATCATATACCGCTTACTATGTTTACCACACTCAATATTCTCTGCTCACTAGTAGAGATAATTGATACCAATTAGTATAAATCTGAAAACCAGAAGCGACACAACATAGTCATTGCAATTGCTAACTACTCTCAACATACTAAGTTTAGTAACGAATAAGTTGAAAAAGGATATTGTGACTCACATTAAGTTTTGTAGGTTCAGAAATTAACAACCATAAATCTCAAGAAAATATTAGTGAACAAACTAGTGACAAGGAAAATTTCCGTTTTTAATAAATGTACAGACCGACACCAGCCAGTCATGTAACATTAATTCTCTACTATTATGTGCATGGCAGTTAATAGATGACAAGAGATGCACGCTGTTAGATATTTATTTCAACTTATCTGAAATATGTTAAATGAAGATAGTAGTGAAGGCTGCTCCTCGAAGTCCAACTCGGGCAAATCTCCGTAGCTGTAGCGAGTCTTCTTCTATACCGGATTTTCCCTCAATTAAAGGTGTGCCTCTATAGTCCTTGCACGCATTAACATTACTACACATTACAAGTGGTGCCGCAGTGGCTCAGTGTATAGAACTATATCAAGTAGGGCCTTAGTGGCTCAGTGTATAGAGCGATTCCAAGTGGGGCCTTAGTGTCTCAGTGGATAGAGAGATTCCAAGTGGGGCCTTAGTGGCTCAGTGGATAGAACTATGTTAAGTGGGGCCGCAGTGGCTTAGTGGATAGAACTATATCAAGTGGGACTATATATATATATATAGTAGCTCATTGGATAGAGAGATTCGAAGTGGGGGCGCAGTGGCTCAGTGGATAAAATTATGTTAAGTGGGGCCGCAGTGGCTAAGTGGATAGAGAAATATTAAATGGGACCGCAGTCGCTTCAATGTTGAGTTAATTTCACATAATTTCATTATTACCTACATATATCTATGCAATATTTTTTTCAGTCTTTGTATGATAACCAAATTTTTTAACATAGGAACTGTTCTAGCCCCGCGACAATACAAAAAAAAAAGTCTCGGGCTGGGTCCCCTAGTATTTATATAGTGATTCCAGTACCGAATATTTCCAATTTGTGGGTAATTTTGCGTAGACACAAGGAACAAATATAAACAATTTTCGTGTATTTAATTCACAACGCAGAAAATAAAATTCATACATCTTCAGTAATTACATTAAATTAACAATCAGGATAGTTAAGTTTCGGAACCGCCACGATATTTGAGTGCCAAGTGGTGTGTTCATTTCCTGTAGGTGTCATACACTTGATCCCAGAATGCCATGCGTTCCTTCAGTGCGTCCTGGTGTACGCTTAGCTGCTTGTCCAGCTGGAGGTAGGTGCGGTTAGCCTTGGTCGCTGGAATCCACTTCGTGATCTCGTGCACGCTCGGATCCCTGCATGCCGAAACAAAACATGACACTTTGCAAACTGTTCATTGTGCACTGCTACATTGCACTCTACCTATTGTCATTTACGAATATCCCAATATACAATCACAACAGTGAGAAAAATAATTGTTTCATTATAACAAATCCATTTGTTTGCGTGTCGTTTCTTCCACCTAAAAGATATTTTGTTGGTACAACCAAGCCTCAGCTCCTCCAAATCAATTAAATGTGTTCAAAAAGCAAAATAATTTATTTAATACAATTTCGCTCGTGCCAAACAAATGTTTCGTTGTTTCAGTACCTTAAACGAATATTTCATGTAAACAAACATATAGTTACAATTTGTCAACCAAATAAGAATGGTTTGTTCCAACCCACATAATATTCGTTTGCATATATGGCAAAAAATATATTTCGTTGTCGTAACAAAATATTAATTTTTGAGTAAACGAAAATTGAATAACAACCAAATTTATTTTGTTCGCCCAACAAACTACTTGCTCGGATGAACAAAATTTCTGTGTTTGCCGAAAATAAATTATATTGTCAACAAAATATTTAGTGGAATTAACTGCCTGGCCACTTATTTGTTTTTGTTTGAAAATACAGCTCGAGAATTTATTCGTGATTTTACATTAGGATAATAACAATGTTTGTTATTTCATTTACTGAAGCTTAATAATTGTATAACCATCTTAATAAAACAAGTACAACAGGAAAGTAAAACCTGAAGCTGCAAAGCGTGAAATATTTATTTACGCACGTTCTTCAGTACACGAATTGAATGTATCTATTAAAAAATCATTTCTACTATCTCAGTAGGTAGCTGAGGTTGCTCGGGTGTAGTAAATTCGCGAGTGTAAACGGTCTGGGTTCGAATCTCTTTCGGGCTTCGGCTTATAATAACCGAAACTCTTTAATGTAAGTAGAACAAAAAAAAAACACCAACGAAATATTTGTTTGGGGTAACCAAATATGAACAACAAAATAAATTGCTCTCAGCAACAAAATATCTCATTATCCTATAGAGACAATTAATTTGTTCGGGCAAAACCAATTTTGTTTGATTCAACAAAACCTCTTTATCCGTGTGGATGGTATCATAAATTTACCACAAGAAATCAAGCTCTTTCGGTTGTGCCTAAAACCTTCCAGTCTCAGTGTCCTATATACATATGGAAAGTCACAGAGAAAAAGACTTCAATGGTCTGTACTATAAACAGCAGGAAACAAGGTCCAGCGTATGAACTACCTCGCGTGTGGGAAACGTTATTCACTACTACATGATAGTGTATCGTATAGTGTCGTAAACAGCAGTTGTCAGTAACAGGGAACTTAAAGTGACTTTTATTTGTCCCGATACATGACGGAGAGTTACACCGGTTGGCAGTACACTTCCGACCAACAATTTTGTTTATAGCAACACCTAAAGTGATATTTAAACCTTTGGCTAGAAGTAAGCTTTATTTTACTCATATTGGGAAGCTCGATGCTTTTAGTTTGGCAACTAATATTTCTCGCCGCCAGGTAAGCGATAGTGTCGCACGTCTGCCAGATTTTCTCTAATTTATACGTCAAAAAACTAATTAATTGCAATAATCATAAATCAAATATGAAATTAACTAAGTAAAATCAATCTCTTTTTTAATCACGTAGCTCAAAATTTTAATTATCGATGGCCTCTTTTGAACACCAGTGCACCTAGGGGCAGAAAGATCCCCTATGCCAAACTCTCTCATAAGAAAACTCTTGTTCCTAACCTGAGTAGAATTAACCTTCCCAGAATGGTTATGGGTGTAACGGGTTTATGATACCTCATGGCGATTATGAGTCATACTAATTAATCAAGAACGTAAGTTTTTGCACAAAAATGCTGTTTTTAGGGCCAGTGTGAGCAAACAGGAGTGAGGGGTGGAGGGGAAGCTGACCCCCCTCACTGATCCCCCATCCTTAGTCTTTAACCCCCCCCCCCCCCCTGGGAGGAGTTATAGTGACAAGGGGGATACTTTTTCCATTTTGTGGGATTGGGGGTGTGTTTTCCGTCTTCAAATCGGCCTGGAAGGCGCATTTTCTACCGATTTCCTTCAAATCTGGGGGAGAGGTGCCTTTCCGTGCCCCCTCCCCTCATTGGCAGTTAGGCCCTTCGTAAGCCTGAGGCCTAAGTCTTAAGTCTTAAGTGTTGCATATTAAGTGTTAAGTTTTAAATTCTTAAGTATTGAGTCTTAAGTTTCGAGACTTAAGTCTTAAATTTTAAATCTTACTTTCACCATAATTGAAACTGCACGTCGGGATGTGCGAGCGAGCGCCGATAGGCATGAGCGAGTATGTGCCGAAGTTCCCAGACGACATTACACCGTAAATACTAGTTCGTATGGTTACCTGCTTCATCTATGATTGCTCAGCCCGCGGTTTCCGCGGGCCCGACCCCTGGTTGACGTTGCCTATTGACGGCAGCCGGGAAAGCGTTCTCGGTGACTCGGGTGTTTGGTGGTTGCGATGAAGATCGGAACTATGCTGAGCGCACAGCATTTCCTTCCACCTAGCAGGTGGCTGGGGCGACTGATAGGGGTTCGCCTTGTGATGTCAACGTCGCCTTTGAATTGAATTGGGCGAAGATCAACTTCAGTTTCGAGGACGTTCTCCACAGGTTTGGGGTGGACGGCAGTTGCGAGATATTCACTTTAAGTATTTTGGAAAACTAAGCTACGGCAGACACTCGGGGGTAGGTCACACCTAGGAGTTTTAGTCTCACCTCGAGACAAGTAAATTTGAGAATATAGGATTTATTGGAGAAAATTATGCTGGTTAAGTAATTGTACATATTTCTGGATCTATATATTTCTTTGACGTCACAGTTTTATTGTGACCATAAAATTTTTAATTATTTCAAAATAATTTGGGAAATTATTTATTTGAATTTTTTAAATGTAATTTTTGTATATATTTTGTAAAGGCATATTTTAAAATTGGCTGCATTTTCCTTGGGGCAGAGAGAAAAGAAAGTGACCAAAAATTATAAGTTAAAAATAAATTATTATTATTATTTTTTCTTTAAACAGTCACTTTATTGTACTATCATCATGCTGATACTGATTCACTTCTTGTCATCATTCATATTCGCTTCCGATTTATGTACATTATGGATGACATGATTGTGGAGTTGGGGACGGGTTTTATACATTTGACAGAGTGGTATGGTGGTCACTAAGATCTCTCTGTTGCAAGGGAGGACCACATCCAGCTGTGCAACATGCACAACACATTACTCATTGTGGCACATTCACAGTTAATTCCAACAGTTTCTGTTTGTCTGTTGCAACTTTCCTCTCTCTCTCTCTACTAAGCGTGATAGGAGTGCACGAAATTCAGGCTGTTCACGCGAGACAGGCCGTCTCATTACAGTGAAAACTTTCCACTTACCCCAGCTGACTCACCATTCTAACCACCAAAAACGTCACTGTTCCTGCCTGCCTGCTGTTACGACACAATTATTGATCGGCGATAATTTCAAGCCTGAAACCTCACAAATGCAATAAACCGTGTAGAAGAATTGTGTCTTACCTTAAATTTTGCAAATGGTATGTGCTACGGTGATCGATAATGTTACGTGATCTCGGACAATAATTTGTGCCTTAAGGCAGCAATGTGGTAGACCGGCATCCAGGAGCCTAGCATGGCATCCCTCGTCACACTAACAGCTGATCCGCTGGTATTCTACCGTCCCACTACAAGCGCTGCGGTCGCCGGCCAGCATAGGAGATGCACGAGGTTCAAGTAAAGACAGCGCCATATATACGTGAATTCCAAGAATTGTGCTAACGTTCCAGAGCCTCCTTTGCTTCTGATTAGTTGTAATTAATAATAAATCGTTGCGCCCCACGTGTGGAGGGGGCGAGACCTCAAAATATTGTAGTGTAAATAACCCCAGGAGCCGATATCACTAGGAGAGTAGGCTTCTGGGGATCAAACCAAGATAAGTACTCATTGATTGTAGTTAGGGCCCTTCAGGCCGAAAGTCGTAGAAATGGGTATTTACAAGTCCTTGTTGGTAGTCAATAATTATGAAAAATTATCAATTTATTGGAACAAATTGTGACGAGTGGCACCACATCACTGCATGCGTTTGAATAATCATCAAACTTACAAATAAAATCTCTTAAAATTAATGGGCTGGATCACGTCTCACACGCCCTCGCAAAATTAAAACAAATAAGTATATTAGCAGGCCGGACCACGTCGCCAGACACCCATTCGAATACATACTGTGTTTGGTTACCTGATAACTTGAGCGGCGAACTGTCCGACAAGCACGAACATTTTATCACGTTGATTTTGCTGTTAAAAACCTCCAAAGTGGCACAAAAGTAACACTTAACTAAACTGTAATATTCTCGCCATGGTTACGTTACCGTAAAAAGACTTTGAAAAACCTGGGGAGCCAGGAAAACAAGTGGTAATGTATGTGTGAATTTTCACGTGCAGCATCAACTAGCTCTGGCAGACATTTTGTGTGGCGGACGGATGTTTCAGCGGTTCGTCGCCTGAGCGCAGCACCGTCGACGGTGAGCGAGGAGAACTGTTTGCCCTGGTGCGTGCGCACCTCAAAACGGTGACGTCTGGTTACGCAGTTTCCGGCAGCTTGGTCAAAGGCCGGAAGTTTGATGATGTACTGTAATATATTTGGTGTTTGACTTTTCAATTTAGAAGACCCCCTAAGGGAAATAGGTGTCCGCTGTTTCGGTTGACCTTATTAGGTAACATCAACCGCCATTTGGCGTGAATATCGCGAACTCTCCCAGGAACAATGGATAGCCCCAACTATTTCTTGTAATTATTTTTTTAAAGGGGGAAATAATGGAATCTTGATTTGATTGGTAGCGCTAGGTGCCGTACTTGTGTATTTAATGCCTGTTCACGCTTCCTTCTGGGCCAGTCAGCGGCCTCGAGGGGGCAAGCTTCTACCAGATAAGTAGCATTCTTGTTTAATACACAAATGTAGGATCCTCTAGCGAATAGGTCCTTCACGTCATTTTGACGTAATGCAAGTGCCATTATGACCGGGAATTAAAAAATATTTTAAGCTTGCGAAATGTTGGCCTGTTAACAGAAATTTGATACTGTTACCTTCTGTTACCAGTTCACTTTCTCGTCAGTTGCACACATCACATCGCGAGTCGCTCCACACAGAACTTCTCCCCCCCCCCCCCTTCCACAACCTCGCGGGCCATGGCGGCGGGCGGGGAGCCGACTGAGCCGTCATGGATGACAGGAACTGGCTCGTACAGTCTGCAGTACCTCAAGGAGAGTAAGAGATGGGTTGAACTTGCCAAGAGACGACCGAATCACCAATCAATGCCTAACATCTTTCCCCGGGGTATCCCTGACCACATTGATTTACTCCTTGCCACTCTCTCGGCTCCATCCACACCAACAACAGTCAGCACACCAGCTTCCTTCCGATCAACAACACCGGCGGCAGAGAACGAGAACATGAACATGGAAACAGACTTTCAGCTGGTCAAAAGAAAGGGGGATAGAAACTCCTCCGTACCTGAGAAAAGAACAGCACAGAAGAACAAGCATCTCCATTCAATGTCGTATGAGGCACAATCCAACACAACATTCCTATTAAAAATAGGTTCTCCCTGTTACAAGAGGTCACAAAAAAGTCCTCAACAGTAAAAAAAAACCCCAGCTCTTCAAGCATTCCCACCTACCAATTACAGCCGGCTGCACCTCAAACACAGCAAAAACGACAAACTCAACTCCGTGTAGTGGTTCCTGATGCTACTAAATATAATCTACTTATCCAGAAACTGCGAGCAATTAGTAGGGACGGGTTCTCCCTCCCCCTCCCCCCACCCTGCTCAGGGAACACAAATCCTCACAAAAATTCCAGAACACTACCAAGCTGCTCGCACAATGCTCAAAGTGAACTACATCCACTATTTCACTTTTTGCCAAGATTACGAGCTCTCTCAAAAAGTAATATTTGATCTCCATCCCACAACTGAAATAGCTGATATCAAGGCAGATCTGGAATGCGCCGGCTACACAATCCAGCATATATACCAGTTCAAGAAACGAATCCCAGACAACAAAGACCCGAACAAATTCACATTGGAGCCGCAACGATTTTTCTGTGTTACGGCAGCGCATAGCACTGCTCTCCCCCCTCTGCTCTCAGTCACCAAGATCAACATGACTATTGTACATCCACGACAATATCAGAAACGGCTGACAGACGTGGCACAATGCAGGAACTGTCTAGCCCTAGGTAACACAAAAAATCACTGTTCAATGCCAACAAAATGCCCACACTGCGCCGGCCTTCACCCCGAGAGTACCTGCACCATGAACGCAATAACATCCAAATCAACATGCAGCAACTACGCAGGCTACCACACTGCCCTTTCAAAAGCCTGGACTTGGTGCAGAAGAGAACTGCTGCTGCAAAAGACAAACCAACTTCTGTGAAACAACCTCCTGCCCCGTCCAGGTTCACTGTCAATACATTACAATCAGGCAAGTCATATTCACAGTCACTCTCTGCGCCTACTCACAACACAGCTCCCACACTTGACACCCCAGTTACAACCAACACACCACCTCAATCCCGCCCTCGCCAGCGAAATTCGCCGGGAGAGATGCGAGGTGTTATGCAGGATTTCCATGTATTCATGGCATTCCTTAGAACATGCGACTTCGCATCACTCATGGCACATTTCCACCCTTGCGTCCTCAAACTTCGCAGTCTCACAGAACAACAAGAGAGAACCTGGCTACTCCTAGAAGCCATAATGTCATTTGTGGCCCCCTAGTCCTTCTACTTGGCCCGCAACAAACCACTACTCCCTACTCTGTACTGGAGCGACTCCGAAACACATAACACAAATATTAATCACTATGACGAGCGACATAATTGCGAATATTTTCCGGTCACAACCAACTGATTGCAGCACATAGTTTTGCATTCCTTTAACAGAATTTTTTCTGCCCTTAGCAAAAACAGCAATTACTTCAATAAATAATTAACTTATTGACATTACTGGACACCTAGGCACTTTAAACTTCCTTAAAATTGCACAAATTTATTAAAAATAGATTAGTTATTGCAGTGAACAGCATCTGATTTTTCAGTTATTTATTTATCCTTTTATATGACCAGAAACTAGCATTTCAAGTTTTGCAGCCCTAATCATGTATTTAAAACTATTAAATGACATTATCTACAGCATCTTTTAGTGTACTTTAATTTTTCTGTGTCAAATAAAAGCTGTTCATTGTAAAATAACGACCATGGTACCATCTCTTGAGCAACTCTGCTAGCCCTGCCTCCACAAGTTCTCTTGGCCAATCAGAGCCCTCTGGCCAAATTATAAACCAGCTTCACTCACGCGACGCGTTTTCCTGGCTTTGCTTTCGAATTTTACTGGTTTGATAAATAAACAACACAGAATCCTATTCAAAATAACTTTTAAACTCTTAATTCACAACTTTGGTGTATATATACAGCCCAAATCCATCGAAATTAAGCCCCGAAACTGGCCAGAATTTTCCGATCGGTCCGGGGCAAAAAATCGCCCACTTTTAACAAAACTATTTCGAGCCAGCATTGCGCCAGCCATGTTACTCTCAGACATTCACGAGTTAACATGTTTTTACATGTCTTACTACCCCTTTAGTCGCTCGCCACTGTACATTCAAACATGCATTTACTCACAAATTAACGTATTTTAACATTTTATAACAATAATTCACTAGATATTAAGTAAAATACTGAAACAACTACACATAAATTAACTTTCGCGCAACTTAAATTCACCACTACAATACACAAATAATTATAATTATAACAATCCTTGCCACTCCAGTTATGGGAAAGCAACTTTTATCGATATTTTAACTTCATTTGGCTAATAAAATCTGCTTTTTTATACCAAACTATTACTAGCTCTCTCACAGGGAGCTCGTGACAGTACTTCGAAAGTCCTGAACTTCAAAATTCCGCACTAATTAATTCAATTAATTTCACCACACTCCTTTATCCCGCACAGACAGGGAAAATGAGAGTAAAACACAGCTTTGGAAACAGCTCCCAGGCACTACCCTGGGAATCCTGTACAGTAATGTATGCTACGAAGCATTAAGTATTTTTGATGGGTGAGGAGGGGGGAGGGGGTTAGCTTCTCCTTACCTCCTTAATCTAACTGAGAACCGTCTGGGTGGCCAAGGTCGCTCACAAGGGACCGATCCACCCCCGTGCTGAGGGAGTAGTGTCCCAGTGATGTAAAATTGACTTGGGATCGCGAGTAGATTAGGTATTAAACATTGAGGTTGCAATGATCATTGATTTGCGACCAGTAAGGTGTTACCAAATTGGGTTTCCTGGTGTAGGAACAAAAAATATTCTGTATTGTCAGGAGTACATGTCGGTGTGACAGACATAAATCCGCCATTTTGTACCGATGGTAACTTGGGGTAATTTTCCCAATATATTTTGTGATGGTCTTCTGTATATACCAACTATATGGCCAGTTATAGGCATAAACATAACCTGTGTGGAATTTTACACAGATTAATGGTGAATGAAAAGAATTGAAAGAATCATAACCAAAATAAAAGAATATTACCACACTTCCGTGTTTCTGTCACAAGTCGTTTATTACTATCAACTTACCCTTACACTGTACAGAAAAATGGTTGTTTGCATGGCTTTTGCCATTTTAGTGTTCTGTTGGTTTTTCTAGGTCTTTATGCAAATCCTGTCTAAAATTCAAGTAAATTTCACACTTTCAAACAACTGTTTTCAGTTTCCTCTGAAAACATGATTAATCTCTTCAATTTCACTCCCAAAATCAAGCTAATTTAATCCGAATCTGAATTCTCAATCAACCGCACTTTTTTTTAAAAACATGCTTCGTTCACTCTTTGATCAGTGTCCTTATCGGGAGTGAATGAGGCCAAATTTATAGTCAAAAAGGCTAAATTTACTCAAAATTTGCAAGCTAAATCAATTAGTAAAAAATAATATCACAAGAAAAGTATGAAAATTCTTGGAATTCCATAAAAATATATGATTATTTAGCTTGCAAATAAGGCTTTAAAGAACCCCGCACAAAGAGTGAACACAAGTTTAAAATTGATTTTGATTTTGACCTTAAATTTGATTGATTTTGAGTTGCGCTTTGAAAGATTTTACAGGAAATTAGAAATTAGCTTGAATTTGGCTTGGAATTGTTCTAATTTTAGTTAAATTATTGAGTTTCGCTAGGATCTGCAATAGACATCTACTCTCGCAGCCTTCAATCTCGGATTTTACGCTGCTTCCTAGGCCATCACGTAGTAGTGCAGCGCCGAGTGGGGCGCCAATATCCGATGTCTTCTTCGCTTCGTTCCACTGCTCCTCCTCTGCGGTCCGATCCACCAGGCGTTTTTCCGCCTTCCGATTCACCCGCCGTCATTGCTTCAATTTTTTTCCCCAACTTCAGGCCATCCTTGCCTTGCTCCAACCTCTCATCCCTCACATCCTTCCTCTTCTTGCTGCCTAGTTTAGTTTATGATTTCCGATTCAGTCCGCTCTGGGGTTTTGGTTACTTTCCCCACATTCCTTTCGATTCTGATTGCTCCTCCCATTTTCTCCTGGTTAATTTTTCTCTTCCCCTTTAAACAGAAGAGCGATTTCTCGCTGAAAGGCTTATTTTTAAAGTGTCCTGATTGTGTTCTTTGTACATGTAATAAATATACTTCCTATACGCTTTTTGCATGCTAAAAAAAAAAAAAACGCACATCACTCTTGCAATCTATACATCACACGCTGAACTAAGCCTCCACTGAGACGTCGAAACATCTTAAACACAGCTTTGTAACCCATGGAAGTAGTTTAAAAACAAGGTATACTATATTTATAATGTAATTTTGATTTTCACGCGAGGTAAAAGGTACTTCTAACAGCCAGCATCAACAACCAACAAGCCATGTCGTCAATCGTGTCAACGTAACGTCATAATTCGTCCCGCCACTGAGGCGTAGCTCACAAAAAATTTGCACACATGTTATACTATTTTCTTTTAAATGTTGAGGTTTTTAAATAAAAATATAGAAACGCAACATGCCTTTCGAACATAGTGAATAAATTCTGATAGATGTAATCATTACCAATGAAAAAAGCCCTGTTGTCAAATAATCGCAATTATAACGTATAATAATCAATCGTAAAGTATTGTAATACTTAGCACAGTTATTAAAATTATTGCCAGCTTTAACTTTTATTTGCAAAACAACTAAATTGTGCTAGTTTTACAATTTTTAGATAAATAAGTACATCGCGAGTTATAACGGTATGGAAACGTCATATTGTTTAAAGATGTTCTTCACGCTACCGGGTCCGGCAAAATGATATGAGTTCTGCACATGCATAGATTTCGTTTGCGCCGGCCAAGGATAAATCACCAAAATTGGGAGTCCTAAGATTATGGGCTCGGCCGTGGCTTATCTAGGCCCTTATCTGGCATTATAATGTCCTGTAATACTGATGAAGCTTGGGTATGGCTTTAGCTATACTAAAACCCTTATAAAAATGTTCTGGTATACCGGTCTAAATATGTTAATAAAAATGCTACTGTCGTTTTCAAGCTATCGTAAATGGCTGTTTGAAAAGGCAAATAGAAATTTTCAGCCTTGGTTACGCATTATTAAAATAGTTATGGGTCTTGACGTTGTGTTGTGGGCGTGATGAGAACAATTATGGTAAACGAATAAGAACATAAGTATTCGACATATACTCGCGAGGAATGTTGAGGGCCGCAGCAGACGGTGCTATCACTGAAGGCATGGCAGGTGATCACGGACGGCGGTTGCGGAGCATCCACTGACGGCGGCGAGGGCATGTCACATCGCCGGCCGCATAGTTGGCGCCACAATTAGGACACTGGAACGGCGACACCGACGAGTCGAGTGTGCAGAATGGAGTTGTATGGCCCTGGGAGCAGCGACCACAGACGGGAGGCCGTCGATATTTGGTCGCAATGTGGCCATAATACTGGCAGGTCTTGCAACGCTTGGGTGTCAGGACCCGGTAAGAGTCCACCCGGACTCGGCCGTGGAGTACAGTGCGAAGGTCGCGAAGCACTTGTGCCTGCGCAGGATCCGACAAGCACACCAGGAACGCAGGACAATAGTCAACAACAGGCCGGGGAAGATCAGGGTCCTCGAGGTACCGCACAACATCTGCGAAGATTACAGAGCGCTCCAAGTCCGACATCACTGCCATCGGGTCAGTGCCCCAAGGGAGATGATGGATGATCAATCGGAAGACAAGACATGCGCTGCCCCAGGAGTAGTGTAGATGTAAGGGCCGATGCCCTCTTCAGCGAGGACGTCGAAGGCGATGTATGCGTTTCAATGGACGTGAATACGGCCTCGACGATGAGACAACTTCAAGGCTCCAAATTACTTGCTAAGAATCCGCAAGTAGTCGGCAGACAGCTGCCGTCGAGTAAGGGTGATGAAGCTGGAAGGTACACGCTGCTTGCAAGACGAAGCATCGAGATGCTGGGCAGGAAAAGGCGGCGGAATCCGCACAGCTGAAGTAGGAAGCACAATTGAAGCGTAGAACAACCACCGGGATTAGCCTTTTTTTCATACGTGACAGCGAAAACTGCAGTAACGTTTACATCCGTGAACAGCTGTTTCGAATAGTAATTTTTCAAAGGTCACGTATGTATGAATGAGTGTATCACAACATTATCCATTCCGATGAAGGTTTGGAACACAATGAATACATTTGCGTCGTCTTATCTGTGATTTAAACATTTGCCAGCTCTCAACAATATGCAAAAATGCTGATTTCCAGTCAGTAAAACTCATTAAATAATACTACAATAAAACTGTCGTATGCAGTACAGACGTGCTATTTTACTCCTTGATTCCTGCTTCACCAATACAATTAAATACAATACAGCTCTGATTTGTGGGAATGCAAAATACCTTAGATGTATTTATTATTATGAACATATATTTATAAAGTTGCAACTTTGCTGTTAAAATGCATCTGCACTATTTAAAATTTACGTATATAATTTCTGACCCACCTTTTATTGTTTTTACAACTTTCATGTGAATATTTCGTGACTGTCTCGTTCTGTAACAATGTATGTCATAATTGTTGGTGAAATGACATTGCTTTGAGTTTGTTTTCTAATTGCTTTTGTCCTCATCATAAACACGAAACATAGGCCTACCGTATTATGTTCCACGAGTTGTTACGCAATGAAGAATGAAAAGAATTTAGCACGTCAGACAATAGTAATAATTATTAGTGTTTGTTACTATATGCAATGTTATTTCATGTCTGCAATTACTCCCAGCGCTACAGATAACGTAATAAATAAACCGTGCAAGTATTTATTTTTGCAAAAGCTGCTGTAAATAAACACTTCTGTGTCGCTTTTATTTGTTTTATAGCCTCGCACGAGGCGACTAATAACAAACCGCGGCACATTCGATACCATCTCATGACATAGAAAAGACAAGTTCAGAAATACGTTTCGCGAGTGAAGGATTAGTCATGGCTTTTCAATTGCCCGAGATGGTAGCACATATGTAATGCCAAACTGAACGTTCTGGAATACCGGCCTTAGTGTAATAAAGTAAATTTATAAATTTAAAAGGATTAATAAATAGAAATATGTAGTTATTAGTCTACAGTACAAAGTACAACATATCTTAGGGGCCGCGATGGTATGGTGGCTAGACTAATCCGTCCCCCTTCCTTCTAGGCGAATCGGGTTAGATTCCGGAGTGGTCACTACCAGATATTTGCATGTGGGAATCGTGTCGGGCGTTGCCGCTGGTCGACGGGCATTCTCGGGGATCTTCCATTTCCCTCGCCCCTTCATCCCAGCGCTGCTCCACTCTCACCTCGTTCACCCACATTGGCTCTCAAGACCTCGATTTTAAGAGCCGCCCAAATCTCTTTACTTGCTCACAAAAAGTCTTAAACGATTGCCAAAACAATTTTCGTTAACATATAATAATTTGGTACAAATACTATAAATTCACAGACGTGTACTACTTTTCTAACATGCGAGGTTCACATCCACGTGGGGAATGTGATGTACGTACCCGAATTGTGCGAAGTCGACCCACATGCCGGTGAAGTGTTGGATGACCACTATGTCGTCACTGCTGGAGTTGTAAAGCGTGCAGCTTTTCGAGTAGAGCAGGTAGCAGACATCGTCGGCGTGACCCGGCCCTACGAGGAATCACGAGCAACATTAGCGAATTACGCCTCTCTCCAAGCAGCGAGGCCGTGCTTATTTCAAAATATTTCTCATATCTTCAAGTTCAGAAAGTATAATAAGAGTGACTTCCAGTTGAGTACTCATTAA
Source organism: Dryococelus australis (assembly GCA_029891345.1). NCBI lineage: Eukaryota > Metazoa > Arthropoda > Insecta > Phasmatodea > Phasmatidae > Dryococelus > Dryococelus australis. The sequence continues at coordinate 79,687,255 of CM056994.1, read as the reverse complement.
TATGTAGTAAACAATACAAATTGCCAGAAAAGTACGATTTAAAATGAATATTACAGAAGAAAACATACGCTACATCCCGTAATACTCAGCAATATTTTTCTAGAACTTACTTAGTTATGTTCTTAAAAATGAAGTATTAAGTTAGAGAAATTACTCTTTATGTAATAGAAATATTATTTATACACATAGTGTTTACAATATTTAAAATAAATCTATTTCTTCAATCTATTTTATAATTTTTATAAGTCAAGTAGATATGCATTAAATCAATTATTGCAATTATTTAAAAACATTATTACATAATTTTATTACATACAATCAGAGTAATTATATTAATGGTCTCGTTTGATTAGGTAATTTTTTGTAAAATATAGGTAGTTTCCGAAGCACCCAGATTGTAGATGGGTTAAACTGTGATAAAAATAAACTCATAATATTTTATTTACATTTATGTACATAAGTAAATTAATGTCAAATATATTTATCAATGTTACAAAGTATATGCTTCTTTTTACATATGCCACTTATATCGTACTTTTCTGACACTTTTGCTACTGTTAATCGTGCGAAAGGCCCACTTCTGGCCCATATAGCGACCATCGGCAGGCGTAGTGCCATTTGATTAACCTGGGAAGGGGTCTCGGACAGGAGAACACAAACTGGCATTACCCATATATGGAAATGGAGGCTGCAGGCTCTCAGCTCTCCTCAGTTCTGACTATAACCCTTCCCAACCCTCCCCACAAACCCCTCCTCTATCCATTATTTTCCCTACGATATATGCCGTGTTAAGTTAGAGACTTGCTCGATAGGCAGCGGTGCTGTCATCATCGGCCACCAGCCTAGTTCTGGACTCTGCTGCTAGATGGCGTGCAAGTTCGATTAATCGAATACTGTTCGAGTACCCGCATCGCCTGCTAGGCAACGCACCATTCGCTCGCCCGCCAAAGACACTTTCGTGTCCAGAACTAGGCTGGCGGCCGATGATGACAGCATCGCTGCCTATCGAGCAAGTTTATAACAGAACATGGCATATCTCGTAGGGAAAAGAATGGATGGAGGAGTGGTTGGGGGAAAGGGGGTTACCAAGAACAGCAAAGGGGAGGGTGGGAGGGCTATAGCCAGAGCTGAGAGCCTGCAGCCTCCATTTCCATACATGGGCAATGCCAGTTTATGTTCTCCTGTCCAAGACCCCTTCCCAGGTTAATCAAATGTCACTACGCCTGCCGATTGTCGCTATATGGCCCAGAAGTGGTTCGTTCACACCACTAGTGTCTTTGCTACTTTTTAATTAACTCTGCTTGTTGTATCGTCGAATGAATTTCTACACTCTACTTCTACCTTGACTACCCCACACACTTGCTCGATAAACTTAAATACATTCTCATACTTGATACACCTACCTACTTGAGTAACATAAACTGCCTCGGTAGGTGTAAGTCAAGGCGCTGGATACGGAACAATTTGTTATTTCGTGTTTGCACCATACATTGTTCAACTTGTAGATATTTGTGATTACTTTCCCTCAAATACTTTTTTTTTGTTCAGATCGCGTAGTTTCTGCAAAATTACATAACAAAGTCAACATGTTTTTGTTTATATGATGTACAAATAAAATGAACCAAGCAAATGGGAAAAAAATTCAAAAAAGGTCACTGAAATATCTTGTCTTTATTAATTATAAGGTATGTTTAGCAAAAGTTATTTTCTATAGTGTAGGCACAGCCACAAATAAAAAATATGCAACAATTTATTTATTTTCTGCAATTTTTTTTTTCAAATTGCATCAAAATTTCCTTGTGTGAATTTATAGACGTATTGAAGTATAGCTCTTGGTACCTTCTATCAATGTGAATTATCTTATTTCTGTATGTAAGATGGTTTTATTTTCTCCCCCCCCCCCCCCCCCCCCGTTAGGATCTTCTAGGGATCACGAGCCAATTTCAATGCTTGTCCTTTGTTGTTCCTTTTCTTACTCCATTACTCCTTCATCTTCTCACTGTGTATCTTTTTTGTCTCCTCGGACCATTTCGAGCTTGTTTATTTCCCTTCCTGCCTTGTAATCCTTCCATTTTTAACACATTTGTAAGATGGTTTTCATTATTTGTACATTTATAAAACAATAAAATTGTGATTTTGACTTTCATTCATGCGAAAACTACAAGCTCAAATTTTTTTCCCGATGAAAGAGTACTTACTGATAATGTCTAAAAACTGAACAGTACGCGGCCAACACCTTTACGTATGTAAATCTCATAACAGATGTTCACTTAGTTAAATGGGAAGAGTGAAGGAGAAAATAAATTCCCGGTGCACAAATAACGTTGTGATATAGTTATCACATGTTAACGTTATTTATTTCAGTTCGTAAATTTAGCAATGCACATACTCAAGAATAAATTTAAGATTAAAGAACTAAAACGAGGTTGGTAGAACGAAATAAAACGTGAGAACAATGAATTTTGCGATACCCCAAAACCCATATCACGAACAGTTTTTGACCCTGTGAATAGAGACACGGGATTTCCGCGAATGCAATCGAGGTCAAATTAAAATTCAATCACACGTACATTCTAGTTTCTGCTTTTATCGGGCCACATCGTTTTAGATACACCCTGGACGATTTTCGTCCAATAGCAAACCTGCAAGGTAAAGCAGGGCCGAATTTCGTGTTGAATGGTCTGGAGTTCAACTGGAGCAACAGCCAAAGCACAGATAAATGAGGTTTGGCTACACATAAGATTATGGAGTTTAGCCATGTTCGAATTCGTTATCTGGTAATCTAAGGTGAGCTAATTTTTTATTTAGAGTGTTGAACGACACTGAGCATTACTTCTAGGTTCAGTTTAGTAACTGCAGTACTGAACATAACGTATCGATATTTATATGTTACCTAGACAGCGAAAAAAATGATGATTTACAAGTTCTTTAGGTCAGATATTACAAAATAGTTCTATTTGATTGCTCCCTTAAGGAACACATCCATTTGAAATATAATTTTAACGATGTTATAACTTCTGCTGCAAAAACTATTTCAAATATAATCTCCAACAGCACAACGCAAATGAACAACGAACAATGTTACGCATTTGTTGCCAAATCGTTTAGTTTTCCTTCTTTGTTTTAAGTTTGAATTAACATAATTTGCATGGTAAAAGTCGTAAAATAAGACGTAAACCAAAGCAGACACATTTGCGGGGCTATTTGGAGATTTGTTGTGATGCTCCACCCCGCATATTGGAACCCTAAATTCTCAAATACTTAGGTACCTAATATGGTCACCTGCAGTTTATGTATCTAAATAGTGAAATCGGACACGGCATTGTTTTTTGCCGAATGAATATGCGAAATTTCCAGCCCTCAGTTCTACGGATGAAGAAGATGGGGAACACCTACAGCTATATAGAAATACGCGAAACTTATAATAGGTGTAACAAACTGGAAAAAAAGGAAGCGTGACACCACGTAAACTTACCTTTGATGCTGGAGTTTGACAAACCCAGTTCCAGGTTACCATCGTAGGTGAACATGTACATGTAAATAGGCGACGGACCGTAGTTCACGTGGAACATGGCGCTTCTGTGGACGGGGTAGATCATGAAGTTGTCGGAAAGGAGCTGCGAACAGTCAGATAATGTACTGTAGGTTGAAAAAAGCGGTGATAAAATATTTATCTAGAGTTAATATCCATCAAGGTTAAAAGAGTAATGTTTTATATGTGAAGTAATAGGAGCTCTGAAGGATTTAGCTCAGTTAAAGATACAATTCGGTTTCTTGTTGGATGCCTATGCTTTTGACGTCACACAAAATACAGGTGTGAATGAAATGGTTAGTAACTAAGAATCTAAATTATTTTAAGTTTTAATTTGCTAGAACTTAGCGGCATTTTTAAGGGTCTATCAAACTGCATGATAAACAGATTACACGTAAGGAGAATGCTTCGATCAAAAATCAGTTATATCCGGTGATTTAGGACAATCTTTGATGACAGCCGAAAGTATTTATTTAGCTTTGCGAAGCTTAAAAATTAAATTTGTTTGTGCATTCTCGGATGAACAGTGTGAAAAGGTGAAAAGAATTCTGATTCCTTGCTGATTTTTATTGCAAATTCGCCTAAAATAACATTTGTGATCGTGCCTTAGTCGTTTAAATTTAAGCAGATGTCCACAGCAGATGAAGTTTCACACAAGTGCCGCCAGAGATGCTTAAAAATAAAGTTATTTCCAATGTGATTAGCGGGTTATTGGTATTGGAACATAGGTCGATAGACAGTGATTCGAGGGATTGCTGTGGTTAACACTTTCTGTTTCCTTTAGGCTATGTTATTCCATAAATGGAAGAAAGCCAAAACTCAAAAACTAGTGTTATTCAGAATGGAGCATTAAATATTTCTGTTTTTTTTTGTTTTTTACTATTTATTATTAACCGCATCAGGTACCCAATACAATATTTCTGAATTTATATAATCAAACATATACTTTCTCTAAAGGACATTTAGTACAGTGAGTAAAGAGATTTTGGCGGTTTTTAACAGAGAGGTCTTGAGATCCAATGAGGGTGGAGAGAGGTGAGTATGGAGCAGCAACGAAATGAAAGGGCGGGGGAAAAAGAGATCCCCGAGAAAACCCGCCAACCAGCGGCATCGTATGCCACGATTCCCACTTGCGAGTATCTAGGACCAACCCCGCCGAGAATCGAGCCAGGTTCGTCTAGGTGGGAGGCGAGAAGTCTGGCCACTGCGCCACCGCTGCCCCACCACAGCGCTATAAGCCTCCACCAAACTATCCAACAACTGGACCTCATTTCGGTCGTAAGTAACCAGTGTACACGTATTTAAAACTATTGAGCACACACTGGCGACAAAATATTAAGATAGTTTGTCGATTGCGAACACAAAGCTGTAATCCCTCAGGCTGGCTAACACCATTGGGAAACGTTGCTAACATTTCAATTTAAATATATCGTATTAGCTATCCCTAACCAACTTTACTCGCAAAGTTCAAAGACAGTTTTAGTTTATTTCCTAGAAATTGTAAACAACTTCATTTTATGGGTACCAAAAATAAAAATAGAACAGTTTTTTCTGCACACAAACACCAATGCAGCTATAAGTCATTACAAAATACTGACTTGGCTGGCGTGTTATGCACTGTATGACTGACTACTACGATAACATATACAAATAACGTTAACATTCAATATATAGTGACATTAAACATACTCCTAAATATTTCATCTAGATTCCTTGGCTCTCATAACTTTCTCTGACGTTTGCCTAACTTCGTTAAACGACTATGGTTACCAGACCCTAGAAATATAAAAATTAACATATTTACTCTGGAATAACATGACATTTAATTGAGAAAGGAGAACAATGCAATTTCATCAGCATCGCAAATTATTATATGCAGAATAGGTGCTAAGATGAGCTGTTGTTTAATGTCTACTGTAAACATGTTATATAGAACTCAATTTTTTTAATTTCACTAGAATAAACTTAAATGACCAATTCGAATTCGTACCATCTAACTGAATCATAAAACTCTAATACAACTCTTAGCGTTAAAAAAATTAAGAATCACATTTCTTGAACCAAAATTCTTGGTCGTTCATATGCAATGTCCTACCTGAATGCTATTAGGCATTATTACTTTTAATCCTTGCTTAAAAACCGTTCTAAACATGAAATATATTAACTACACAACGGCAGTTTAGTACGAGAAATTTTACAGGTACAATACCCTTGACTTACATAGAAAACTAAAAGAATCCTTGTGAGCTGGTAGTGGATGTCGTAGCACGTGCTGTAAAAGTGTTAATGTTCGATACGAGTTCAAAACTATGGATGTGGACAATAATTTGGTACATAAAAGAAAAAAGACTGTACTGGGCGAATGTCAAAAATAAAAAATAATACTCTCGTACTCTCGTTACTTTATATTATCATTTTCAATTGTTCAACAAAATTACATCAGTAAGCATTGAACAGCTATAACGGCCAACAGAACTAAAGAAATATTAATATGTGCTAATCTAGTTTTTAAATCGACATACACAAGTTTCTGACTACCAGCTGTTCTACGAAAGGGGTTCATATTTACTACTAAACATATGCTGTATACCTGTCGAATGTAACTGCTATACTCCAACTGCTGTCGTGTAATAGGAACTTTCCATGCTGGCTCTCATAGTAGCTGGTATACAAGCCAGCGCCTGAGGCCTTATAGAATGTTGTACGAGACCAAGTACGGTGGTAGGTAACGCCCCAGCAAACATGGAAAATACGGGCCAGAATTGGGCAGGTAAAAGCTAGCCGACAAACTCAGGCCAGCCAATACCGGCCCACTGTCTTATGCCAGAAGCGGCCCGATGGAAATATGGACTGGTGCATGATTGTTGCTGACAGTGTCAAAAATACACTACAGCAAGATACAAAATGTATTCCGGCTCAACAAACACGAAAAGTACGCACCAGAATCGGGCTGGTTAAAGCTAGCCGACAAACTCCGGCCAACCGATACTGACCCGATGTCATATTCCGGAATCGACCCGATGCAATATGAACAGACGGCTAAATGTGGGCCGACAGTATTGGGCCTGCGATGGCTGGATGTCATTACGATACCAGGCCTGCGACGGCTGAATGTCGTTACAATGCCGGGTCTGCGACAGCTGGATGTCGTTATAATGCCAGGCCTGCAATGGCTAGTTGTCGCTACGATGCCAGGCCTGCGACGGCTGGATGTCGTTACAATACCGGGCCTGCGATGGCTAGTTGTCGCTAGGATGCCAGGCCTGCGATGGCTAGCTGTCGCTACGATGCCATGCCTGCAACAGCTGGATGTCGTTACGATGCCGGGCCTGCGACGGCTGGATGTCGTTATGATGCCAGACCTGCGATGGCTAGTTGTCGCTACGATTCCAGGTCTGCGACGGCTGGATGTGATTACGGTACCAGGCCTGCGACGGCTGGATATGGTTACGATGCTGGGCCTGCGACGGGTGGATGTCGCTATGATGACGGGCCTGTGATAGCTTGGTGTCGTTACGATGCCAGGCCTGCGATGACTGGATGTCGCTACGATGCTGGACATACGATGGCTGGATGTTATTACGATGCCGGGTCTGTGATGGCTGGATGTCGCTACGATGCCAAGCCTGCGGCGGCATGATGTCCAGAAATAAACAGTATAACCACGAAAAAACATAAACTTTTCAATTAAAAACTTTAGTAGTTGTTATTTCCTCTTTACATATATTCGTTTCATTTACTTCTCAGCACATTATATGAAAATATTTTGCTTGCGCAGTACAGGATTCGAATGTAAGACCCTTAAGTTGACAGTCCAGCATACTAACCTCTACACCACAGGGTAAGTGGCTGATACTCTCCAGTAATAGAAAATATATCACGACACAAATGATTATAAAAAAGTTTATAAATTTCATGACAATATAACAAATAATTTTAAAACACTGATCAATTAAAAACTATTTCTTCAGAGACTTGGAAACAAAATAGTTATTTTTAGTTGTTAATATATCTGCCGATGGCTGTACAATTGAAAAAAAATTCAAAGTAAACAAATACCATGGACTACCACGTGACACATATATAATTACGGAAAAACATGCTAACAGTTAACACACTGTCTCAAAAAAGACATCCTGCCATTAACAGCTAGCTAACATACTGCCTATTCCAAACACTTTCCAAAAGTTTGTCGGGAAAAAAACATAATATTTATATCTTTATTGTGATAAAGAGCCTTGTCTCGAAAACATTGGCCGGAATAAATATGATAAGGGCCAGCTTACCGAAAATACAAAGACACTGTATGGGAAACGGCCCAGAAACATTTTTAAGATGCTTGCATCATACCGACATATTTTAGGTGATATCCATCTGTTATCCTAAAAAAATACACTGGGCCATTGTCTTTTTTCTAACGTCTAGCAATCTGCCTCACAAAATACATCACGGCGTTGTCAGATGTCTATCTTCTAGCCTTAAAACGACAGTTGCCGACAGTGCCGGTATCGGGCCGACAATTTGTCGACACTTTGCCGAAAGGTTGTGTTTGTTGGGGTGTAATACTAGCTTAAGGAACAAACATATTGAAACTCCTGAAAAAAAAAGTCACATTTACAAGAAATGTTTAAGTTATGTAGTATGTAATTTCGACTCATCTTGTTAACTCACAGATAATAACAACCAGAGATGAAAACAAACGCAATTAAATTGCTTCACTCTAAGACAGCACTTGCCACGTCATGGAAAACACATATATGATTTTAAAAAGAAATGTATGTAAAATAGGTGCTAAGAAGAGCAGTGATTTTATGTCTACTAAAAGATGTTATGTATAACACTAATACCTATATTTCTCTAGTATTTGCTTTAAATAAATCTGCTAATTTACACCGTTTGAGAGATATCAATTGAATCAGAAAATAATGGTAAGACAAGCTGAAATAGAACTCATAGGTTTGCATTTTGCGTTAAAAAATCTAAGAAGCCTGTCTCTTAAAACTTACACACCTAGGAATATTATACTACTGGTCGTTTATATGCAATGCCCAATCTGATATGCTATACTTCAACATTACTTAGTTATTGGTATACTTTCATGACTAGATGTTTTCCCAAAGTATAAATCAACTCAGCCTCACCATTAAGTTAATTGCAAAACAAGTGACCCACACACATATCTAAAAGTATATTTTCTAGAAAAATTACCGAATAAATGCAAATAGTAAAGTACCCTTATATTTTAAGTTGCCTATGTATTGAAAAATAATATTAAATACAGTAATTTCACTAAAATGGATGTACTGAATGTATATAGCCATAGCAGTAGTTGCTGGGAATAATTGCAGTAAATTTTTAATTATGATAAACTAGAATCAGCTGAGGTATGATTATAGGCATATAACAATACAATTTACGAATTTTCCAGTGAAATACGTTTACTTACGTTGATTAGCTGCGGCAGCGTATCGAAACTGATTGTCTTGTTTCCAAAATAGAAGCTTTTAATCTCAGCCGCCACCTCAAGAGATTCTTTTGTACCGTTTACAAGGTTCAAAGTTAATGGTATGAGTAGTTGTGGATCCTTATTATAACTGTCCAGTGTTGCTTGAGTCATACCTGAAAAACAATTTAAATGCCAATGTTCTACAAATTCACTTTTGTTCATAATATATCAATTTTATAGTGATGGTTGGAGCAATGCAGCACAAACAAAAGTAAATAATATCGATTGGAGGTTGTATTTTATTTCAAAGTTAAAAAAAATCTCATTGTTTTGCTATTTACGGTTTTGTGGTAATATGCAAGTTACATTTTTTAAAATAATATTTTGAGGGTATTCAGCATCAACAAAATTTTCTGAGTTATTTTCGTGTTTCATTTAAATCAAACAAAATCCAAAAATATTGTCACATTATTCGAATAATATTTGGACGTGTGCATTTAACATGTCACTGAGGCTTAGATGTTTGGCTCACTCACTGGAGAGATGTCGACTATTATGCGTTTACATTTATCCCACATAAAATAGATTCGTTACAACCAGGATTCATACATCTACTAAACATAAACCAGGTCTGCACTTTAACACAGTCACACCTTCTCCAACTGGAAGGAGGTTTTTTTCCGAATCGCGGTAGGTTTCCGCTGGAATTTGTTTCCATTCGTCCTTCAGCACTTTGAACATCTCTGCAGAGTGCTGTTTGTAGTTTATTCTGGTTTTCAACAGCAGCTCCAACTTTTCCCATAAGTGTTCACTGGGGCTGAATTGTCAGGACTTTGTCATCCGATGTTGCCCACTCCTAAGTCATCATTTGGGTACGGGGTGGAGAGATTTGGGCGGCTGTTAACAAAGAGGTCTTGAGAGTCGATCAGGGTGAAGCGAGATGAATATGGAGCAGCGCCTGAGAGCAAGGGCGGGGGAAACGGCACATCCCCGAGAAAACTCGCCGACCAGCGGCATCGTCCGGCACGATTCCTACATGCGAAAATCCGGGAGTGACATCACTGGGAATTGAACCTGGTTCGCCTAGGTGGGAGGCGAGCAGTCTAGCCACTAAATCACTATGGCTCCCTATGTCATCAATTTGCTTGGTTACAGCATTTACTTAAGTCTTGACTTCACCCACTCTACCGGATTATTTAATTCCCTGGTGATTTATGTTTTACTGTATTTGCCTTAATCTGCAGTATATACTTGAACTATCAATATCAAGTTTCGCCACACAAAACATAATTGAACTTAAAAAATGAACACTTTTCTATATTTTAAAATTACCGAATAACCTGTAGTAAAATTTAGTACAAAAATATATTCGCTTGTAAAATGTAAATTTTTCTACAGTCAAACATTTTAAATGATTACTTTTGTGACGGGATGACCGTCACATTTTTAAGTTGTGATATTATAGGGATGCTCTGTTACAGTGAGAAAACGCCTGGGCGGTCTCCTGTATGTTACCAACCGTGACAAAAAGGTCGCCGGGTTTCCGCAGCAGGCAGCAAGGGCCCAATATTTGCAAGTGGCACTTGATTGGTGTTTGGATTCACACCACTGCGAAATAATTGTCTGTAAAGTCGGTGCTAAAATCTAAGAGGTGGCGCATCGAGCGTATAGAAGGCGCTGTAGTGAGTCGCTTTGGAAGCGGATGGACGAGAGAAGGGATATCGGGGCGTATATACAGGTGTGCGCGAGCAGCCTAGGCAGAGACGTCCCCCGCCAGCGTGCGGGAGTGCCTCATGGGTGAATGGTCCCGCCCTGAAAGCTGAACTTCGAGAGTGCGATGCTGCAAGAAGATAAGTATTCTGCTAGTGAGGACTTAGAATATTACTGTCACCGATAATCTACTAAATAAGGGACTTAGATTATGGCATGTAAGGGAAGGTTCGGACTTAGCCGATGAAACGACGAGAGGGAGGTTCAACAATTATACGGGTAGAAACTTAACTTAGTTTTTAAAGAGGTGCGATAAAGACTTAAAAAAATTTTCAACCCAGTTGTGAACTAAGATTATTTTGGCACCCTGTTGTGAACTTAGAAGAAATATCCCCGTGTCCATGTGGGACTTTGTTGTTGGAAGACGAATGTGGGGACTTAGCCTGAATTTGTGACGAGGAAAAACTTCTAGCTGTAACAGATCTTAGTCTCTCGCACGTGTGTATGTAGTAAATTGGGTGATAGACTGTGGGAACTGAAGAACACGAACTTAGTCTGTGGTTCGAAACAATCTGGAATTGGGGTAATTTGCTAGCAGTTTCTGATGTCGCTCCGATATTCAATGTGCAAGGAAATAAAATAGAATTTTCTCGTTTTATGTGGTTTGTAGTTGGAACACAAGGAACGGAGTGAAACAGATTTTGTACATGGACCTAGTGAGAGCACGCGTGTACTGCGATTATCGCTGTGTGTTTGTGGAGCAGAAAAATGTTGTAACTTTACTTGCTTTGCGCGAAAGTTAAGGAACACGTAAACAAGATTTAAGTAGTGGTAGTGGGTAGTTTTTTGCAACACAGGAAGTGGAAAATAGTGTGTGCAGACTTGAAAAAAACTGGAATAAAGAACGTTTGTGGTGTTTAGGTGCGGACTGTTGGCATCAGAATAGGGACATGTTTGGGGGTGTGTGTATGGGCTGTGTGCAGGTGTATGAGACAGTATTTTATAGGCAGAGGAGAGAAGAAGCCTTCGTGGTAGGGAGAATGTCCCTGTTTCTTTCTCTTTCACCATTGGGAGTGTGCATGAATTTGAGAGAGTCAAGGGGGCAGCCCATACTCTGTACTGGTGGGGACAATATCCCTGGCTTCCTTGGCAGAGTGTGGAATGTATAGAAGTCCTAAGGCAAGCCGGCATGTTGGGGAGAATATCCTCAGCCCGAAGGACTGGTATGGTGTTGTGATGGTAACAGTTGAATGTGCTGGGTCAGGCGATAAATTTTAAAGTGGATTTATCAAGTTTCTCTCGCGCCAGGAAAAGGGGAATATGCGAAAACCAGAAATTACGAGACCATCACTCCAGTGGGCGTTTTCTACATTTTTATGTTTTTTTTTTTTTTTTTTTAATTTTAATATTGTAGGAGATTTCTCGAGTTTATCGAAGAATCACCCTGTGTGGTGAATAATTAAGCCTATCCTTCATAATTTAATGTTTAGGGTAAATGAACCCTGGTTTCAAAAGTGTATTAACTTTATATTTTAAGAGCCATTGTTTTCTTTTATTGAAAGTGGGTCAGGTCTTTTATAAGAAAAATCGTTTGTGCCATTTTTAATATGGTGTATAATCATGCCTGTTAAACAGAGGATTTCTCGTATGTAAAACATTTTTTTTAATGTGTTAACAAAATTTAATGGCGTTTTGTAAAAAAAAAAAAAGTGCCAAGGAAAATAAATGAATATGGAGAAAGTATAAATTGGGCGTGGAATTAAGAATTTTTATGAATGTAAACACAAAATACCAAATAGTGTGGTTATATTTTATAATCCATTGTGAATTGTGTTAGAATATTCTGGAAATCTGGTACTGTTTTGAAAAATATTAGTAAATTTTAGTTAAATGAAATTTTGGTTGTGTTCTCTTTTAAGTGGTGATGTTTTCCTTTTCCCAATTTTGGTTAAGAAGGTTAAATGCACTCAAATTAGCAATATGCACCTGCTCTGCTTTGAAGTGATGAAAATGACATTACATGACCTTTCCAATCCTAAGTCCTTTTAGAGAAATGGTAGACAGGAGGGCCTAGGTATGAGGTTGTGCTCCAGGAACTGCGGCAAATGGGACACGCTTTGAAACTAAAAATGTAATATGAAAACGACGAATTTCTGCTTTATAGATGAATTCGATCACTAATCGATTGGTGCGGTGTTATGCTATAAATGAAATAATCCGCTCAATAATTGTTTACACAGCGTGGGTATCGTGCACAGCTGCTTCACAGGCCTTGGCATTCTAGGCACTAAAACCAGTTAGCCAAGACCAGTAAACGGAAAACAGGTCAATGCCACGATCCAATTTCTTCCACACCTCTGGGTGGGAACAATGCGGTCCTATAGTTAATGACCACCAGAATTATGCCATGCGCACAAACGCCCATCTCATCTCCCCAACACCCAACACGATTCGCGTTACTCAAAAGGAAAAGACGCATCTAAAGAATATGTTAGTTGATCAATGGAACAATATGTTAGAGGTTTTATGGTAATCTTAAAGCAAATCACAAATTAACGGAGCTACATAACTATATAGTGTTAATTGCGACCAGAGGGCGCTCTTCCTTCCACTGTTCTAAAATGTAACAGTGATGTGCTTTGAACCTCTGCAAACGATGGGTGGCATTCCATGCGGTGAGCACAGGCACGTAGGTTGCAGCTCTTTCACGGATTACAACTATAACTGCCTCTCAGCATTTAGCACAACACTTTGAAGCACTTCCTATGGTCAATTGAAATATTCCGCTGGACTTTTAACGTGGTACCTTATTGTCTGACTTCACCAAACATCGACACTTCGATGGTCCCGATATCTCAGGGTTTTCGGCTTACTTGGTCTAGCTTGGAGTTTGTTACTCCCTTACTTCCTTCATTTCACCACTTCATCACCGAATGCTCTGTAGGGTAGTACCTGTCATGCTTGAAGTGTCACCGATAGAATTAGCAAACCTACAGCCTCTGGTGATTATGATCCGTTCTGAATCGCTAGGCTCGTCTCATGTGTTGATGCCGACAGCTGTGACATTTGTATGGGCGAAATTAATATTAAAATTTCCAGTAATGGAAACTGACACGCGCGAATGTTCCCGCTTACTGGCCCGGGCTATCATGTGAATGATAGCCGTATAGTTGTTTGCCGGACCCCAAAAAATTCATACTTTTATATTTTTGTAACAAAAATAGCTCAACTCGTACGCTTTGTATGTGATGACATTTTCCGCGAATAAAAAAATACACTTTATTTTTATGTTTCTTAATCATTTGATGTGAAATATAAAATTCTTCTGTTCTGTTGCAGCTGTTAACAACAAATACAAACTAATTTGTACCGATTGAAAACTTAGAAAGAAAACTAATCCCATTGGCTACTGTGTGACACACATGTAATCAGTAAATAACAAGCAATATACATAAAAGTAAATATTAAATAGTCTATAAAAGCAATTTTTGCACATTTTCAACATTTGTTTTAAAACTTTTTAAATTTTAACTGGATAAGTTCATACAGTAAAGCAGTAGCCCATAGCTTTAGTTTATGGTATCAATTTTTTCATCTGTACAACTTAGTTAGCAATTAATATTACTTCTGCAACAAAAGAGAAGAATTTTGTATTTAAGATAAAATTGTTTAAAAAACTGTAAAATAGTTTTATTCGAGGAAAATATCATCACATACAATTCGTACGAGTTGAACAATGTTAGGTACAATTATAAAATAATATTTTTTTTGGGGTGTCCGACACCCTTAAGTGACCACTAGGCCGGACTTCACATTACTATGTATAATCGTGCAGATATCTGCCCATTGGTTGGTCATTTTCACAGTGGGAGGTGATGATTGGTTCTATTTTTTCTCGCAAGTTTATTATAGGTTCGCGGTCCTCCCACGGATGTCAATGCGTGTACCAATTGCAAACGTAATATAAACGCAGGACCTTTCAAATTTTAACTTGTCCTAAATCTAAATCGCCTATTTTTCAATTCTCCACGCTTTGTGGATTCTCCACACACAAAAATATAAAATTTTTGAAAATTGCCTGTATGATTTTTCGTGAAAGATTCAAAGTCTTGAAATATCATCACCACTGTGAGATAATTGTGAGTTTAATACAAAAAGCTACGTGTATGTGTTGAACAACTATTTTGAAGAAGTTTAGCACAAAATCTGTATGTGATAATTTGGACTGCAGGCAAATGCATATAAAAACCTTATGGCTATAAAGGAAGGGAAAATAGTTGTCTTGGCTTCTGGGCTGGCGCTGCGTCTTGCTGTTTCCTCTAACCGACATTTCGCCGGTTTTTCCCTAACACATCCTAATTCTAAGAGCTGAGTGTGCGTCCGAGGTAGGGATGAATCTTCAGTTCGTCTTAGGTCTGAGCCCCCGTACACCTACAAACGAAGGCATTCATCCAAGGAGGCATGCATTGCGGCAGAAAAGGATTGGGCATCCATGACCGCGATTGGGGCCATCTCTACATCCCTGATTGTACCTATAGTTAACCTTCAACTAAGAACAGAGAGCTAAAATTGACTTAGGTACAATAAAATCCCTTTCCACAGGAAGGAATTAAAAATCGTTACATGCGTTAGTAGAAGATTCTAAAGGAGAAAGATGGGTGGGAACCTTGATCTTTATTACTGAGTGGTGAGAGTCTAGTAGAGAGGGGGCGGGATTTCCTTCTTTTAATTTAGCGCTGGTGTAACGATGCTTGCGCACCACTCTGGTGAGGGGAGTGATCCAATTGGAACTCTCGCCCCTCCCCCTCCCACCGCCCCGACAAATCATCAATATTTTCCTGAAAACTTAAAAGGAAATATAGTTAACGCGCCTACCAGTTAGACTTGAGCTATAGCTGGAGGCTCTTATATTCTAAAGAAAGAGTAGTGTATAAATGACTATTAAGACTGTTCACGGTAAAGTGAACACTTTTTAAAGCCCTTTCAACACGCATCAACCACTAATAATCAGATTTTATTGCAGCTCAAGACATTAACTTTTATTAGTGGTGAAATGTATAGACTGTGTTCATTAGTGTGATAGCAATGTTTGTATTAAAAAGTGACAGGAAGATAGAAATATAGTGAAAAGAAAAATTCGGCAGGGCCTTAAAAGGCAGGGCCTTAAAAAGTGCTCACTTTACCGTGAATCGCCTATAACTGTTGCGCATTGCGCAAATATGGGTGTGCTGTGTAAGGTGCAATGCAGGATGACGTTTCGCAGGAAACCGGAAATGGCATTTTCATGGTAGGCCTCAGAGTGCCTTGGTTATGCTTGACTGCCCTGGGGGCCAATGAGAGAGAAAGAACCTCCTTATTAGCTACAATCTAGTTTGAAGGACCCTGAACGTGCCTATCTGCAAGGTATGGGGAAACGTTAGTTGGAGAAGCCAACAAGAGGCATCTACAGTTTGGAAGCCAAGACAACCATCCTGACAATGACTACGGAAGTATGCAATCTTCTACCGAAAGAAAATATTCTTAGAACTGTTATGAGAATGATAAATACCGTTTGCATCTCTTTTTGCTTCTTCGGAGTTGAAGCCGATTATGAAAGGAACTGGATGGACTCTGCCAGCTCGCAGCATATTCTCTGGTGTGTCTGGGAGGAAAACTTCGCTGCCCTCCTGGACCTTTGCGTCCAGCACTGGGAAGGCTATGAGCTGGTCCGGTGTGTCGTTCTGTGGACAAACCAGAAGGTGAAACTGAAAACATGCTGTTTGAAAACGCCATGTGAAGGGAGTTCAGAGGCAGGCTGAAGTTTTCTATCTGGACAACAGTCAATGACGTACCCCAGTTGCTAAGTGGACTAGTGTGTACTTATTTGTCTTTCAGGTGCTTTTACACCACAATAGCCAACTTCCTGCTGTGCGCGAGGTTCTGAGTTCGGATCCCAGGTAAGGCGTGGGTGTTAGTTTAAGTTAAATCATAAGTTAGCTTGTAAGCCGTCTCCTGATAAGCCTTCAGGCATAACACCGGGGGACGTTATTAAGCCCTTTCCAATTCCATTTACAGATTTTAACACCACAACAACCATTGATGCTTGCGTGCAGCAGAAGTATGTTTTCTTTTCTAAGAATGTGTCGCGCCGCAAACAACACGTTGTTATGAATATTGATTTAATGTATGCTTTTTCACTTTGTTTACCTACATGATATTTTATGTATGTAAATATTTGTTTAATTTTTTCATGTTCATAATCTAATTTCTTTTTTTAAAATTATTTTAACGATAGGATTTTTAACTTTAGAAGTACCGATGGCAATCATATATGTTTAAATGAGATAAATCAGATAGTTTTTCATTTTGTATTTAAATGTGTAATTTTTTATTTTTATTTTTGGTCTCCAGATTGTATCATTCCGAGTTTTGATTATTTTGTATCTTCGTTTTGAGACCACATATTCTATGACTAATATGGTTAAGCCGTTAGTGGTTCGTTGGGAGGTATTTGAAGGTATTTTATTCCGATTGGTCAGCAGGTTTAAATCCTGCACTGTGATTGCCTGGTACTGTAGGCCATGTTAGTAAGTGCCAGTCAGTTGAGCTGGTAAGCTCTCTCCGCCATTAACATCTGAGCAGGCAAGACCTACTGTAGGACGCTAGCCCTAATTGGGCCTAGCTCAGGGTTTTAAATAGCTGTTAGGGTGTTCGATACCTCCACCTGATCTTCATTTTGTACAAGAGTTGTACACATTTTAACACATCAAATACTTTATAATGTGTTTGATCTCACAATGATCAGTATTTAGGTACATAGCGTGGCAAACGAAAATAAGGCCAATGATCTCACCAAAAAAAGTATTAAACAGACAATAAAGTTACATGAGCTAAGAAGCCACTAGTGGGATTTATAATTCATTTATACTAAGTTAATTGCAATGACATCAATTTGAATTCGTTTATGGGTTTGACATATTTTGTTTACATTCAAGTACTGCCACATCGCCAAGTGCTCTTAACATCAGCCAAATCCTCACAGAACTTCATGAATGACCGAAGAGCCTTCACACGAGCGTAATACTGCACAGGTTTAAGAAATATTTAATTAAAACACTCATCTTACATCTAAGTGCCCAGACGAACTGGTATTTCAAGGTTGGCGTCAACAGCGCCCAATACCCTTAATTTCAGCGACACGTGAATAATCGTACTAATATAAAGCACTCTCCTTCGTACGTTATACTAAATACCAACACAAACTGATCCAATAAAACGCCCTTAAACACATAAAATCCTGAACCAGCAGGACTATTATAAAAAAAGTCCTGGGATAACAAATTGAGTAAAATCCCCATGTCATTTTAAAAGATCACACGTGGCTCGTTGCCAAATCAATAATTTCACACCTCGCAATTGCCAGTTAAACTGAAGTTAAAAGTATTAATAATTAGGTTACTACCATTTATGTATTAATAAATATTCTCAGATAACTGCGCTAGTATTAAAACTCTATACCTTATGGAACTCACTAGCGGTGTACCTTATGTAAACAATTGATTACACAAAAAGGGAGGAACGATTGACACGTCAGACACTCAACTGACGAGCGTAACAAAAAATATATACATACGACAAATATATATATATATATATATATATATATATATATATATATATATATATATATATATATAAATCATCTCAAGGCATTAAAAGGCAGCGGTCGTGTCGGCCTAGTATAGTGCCAGTCGCCCAAAATGACCTACTAACAACACTATAACATTTCCCATAAAATATTCACAAACCATGGAGGCATTTACTCGATAGATTCTCATTAAAACCCTTTAAGGCTTCTGGTAAAAAAAAAAAAAAAAACAAACAAACAAACAAAGGTACTTATAAAATAACCTCAATTCCAAGTGGTAGACTGCATCGCACAATTAGCTCGCAAAATAACTACGAGTAAACTAGAGTGCCAGCGCACAGAATGAGACTCAATACAGCACAAAACCAGTATCACTTTCTACTCATAGCACATTAAACCTAAAAAGAATTTTCGACCGCGCTTCCAAACAACTAATTTACAACATCAAGAAAAATACTGCGCACCCACATTTAACGTTAAGCGCTCACCAGCCTACACAGTGTTACTAGCAGACAGAATGACAGCTCAAAATTCCATTTTAAACACGTGCCAAAACCCCACCACTTACCTAACATGTCCCTCTCGTCGGCCAACTAATCACAAATTATCCTAATCCAGAGCCATATCTTCCCTATGCCGACGTACATTTCACAACCCTAAATCGTTTCTCCGATGATATTAAAGATCGTCAGGCATCATGATGGCCCAGTTATCCGGAGATGACGGAAATTCTGAGACGAAAGTCGTTTGTACAAGTCGAGCAGCAGGCAGGCGAGCAAGCGAAGCCTCAGCCCGACGCAGAAAATATTCGCCGCCTGGAAAGGGGGTGGGGAAAGCGGAGAAGAACGGCCGAGACGGCCAGAGTTCTCAAGGCCGCGCTTCACACGGCGGAAATTCGGTAAACTTAGAGTCTCGCACCGGTGCGACAGCACTGTGCAATTTTTAATTGTTATCATCGCCAGCGATTAACATGTGTTGATTTCATAGCCCCTTTCGCGTGGCAGGTTTCAGGAGGTAGAGCTGTATTGAGACGACGGTTGAAGTGTGGATGGTTTGGATATATGTAATAAAACACCCTGACCTGATTGGTTCTTGCAGCGGGAGCATCACGCATTTCGCTCTGGTCTAGCAACATAAAACAGTTTTTCTGCAAGAGCAACGTCCTTCAACAGATAAGGAGTATTC
Organism: Dryococelus australis; assembly: GCA_029891345.1. NCBI lineage: Eukaryota > Metazoa > Arthropoda > Insecta > Phasmatodea > Phasmatidae > Dryococelus > Dryococelus australis. Next base: position 79,667,755 of record CM056994.1, on the reverse strand, counting down.
CTATTTGTTACACAAGTTTATGCGAGACTTATTGCTTCCATTTTTCTATAAGGTTTACGAGACACAATTTTGAAAAACGTAATACGCACTGTTTCCCGGCTTATTTAACTGCGAAGACCCCAAGAGTGATTTTCAATTTTTTCCCGAGTGTAACTAGAAAATTAAATACACAATTTAAAGTACTTTTTCAGAAACTGTATACTATTTTTGAAATCACGAGTTTAAGACTTTTTACAAGTTATCACACACATGTAGATAAAGGGCATGCAACTAGCTAGGTACAACTATCCAACTGTAGTAGGTTTTCTTTTATCAAGACTTCGTGGATTGCCATCAAAGCTATTAAAGATTATATCTCTTTCAGATATAGTGAAGTGCAAACTGAAAATAAGGATTTCATTAAAATTTCAAAGTCTGAAATTATACTTGATGGTGACGTTTTTGTAGAGTCGTTGCACCTTATTCCTCCAACCCAGTGTTGAAAGTAAACATATGTCGAATGGCTTACGTGTAAGATGTTTCTAGCACGCACACAAATGGTGTGTAAAATGTCTGATCTGCAGAAAGGTTTGTATTTGAACAGTGTGTTCATCTGCTTCCCGGCCCGTGGAGGACCGAGCAATTGTTACCACACAGGTGGCTCAGAAATCGTTACACATAATTTGTATGCTTGTATCCTCATACACTATTCTAAACACCTCACAAAATAATATAACATATGTAATGAGTACGGAAGTGGCAGTTTTTACGTAGTAGGGATGCTGCACAGCCATCACAATTATGCACGACACACTATTCGGAGTAATCCCAGGTATTCAAGTGTATCACATGCAGATTGGTTCATGCTGGTGGCGTTCTTATTATTGTCCACACATTTTATTACACAAGGTGTTGTTATTACGAACATGCATATGTCCAGTACTTTAAAGAGGTAGTCCCGGTACGTACACTGTTTATGTGCCTTTATAATCAACCAATTCGTCTGCATATGGTAACCTACACGCACATCAAATATTCAGCACCTTTTCTACTGTCATCTCCCGACATAAAATGAGTTACATTCTGTATATTACATATTTGGCACCCAACGTGGTGGCCTGCTACGCACATCACATTAAATACGTAACATTCTACATTACATATTTAGCGCCCTTACAAGGGACCTTTTGCACACTGGATCTGCTGTGGCATTGAATATTTCTACGTATTACATTTTTAATTTGGCACTCCAGCGATGTGACTTCGACACGCTGGGAGTAACGGTCTCAAGATTGTCAGTAAATTTGTAGAAGCGCCCGAACCCCGTACATACTGCATAAAACAACACCCAATAATTATAGAGTACTAGAGTACATAGCAGACACGGAGGAGACTACGGAGGTCGCACAAGTGTTAGCTACAGCTAGCCAATCTACAGAAACCACACACACTGCTGATAGTACTATTAAGAATATTACACAAAACAAAATACTGAATATATGGAAACCAGTGCATTCTCGCCGGTTATGATGCAGCAGTTGGCCGCATTAATGCAGACACAAGTCATGCAGTTACGAGAGAGTATGCAAACTCAGCTGCAACCCATAGCACTCAGTTGAAAGAAAGTATACAAACTCAAGTCATTCCGTGTGACAATTTTGTGGCACCGTAAGAGTTTTGCTAATGAGTTTTTTTGTCTCTTGTGCCTTTCCCGTTCTGGATAGATTTTCTTTTATTGGCAAAGTCTTATCCTTGAATTTTTTGCAGTTAATTATCTGCTGACAATCCATTTCCTTTTGTGCTCAAGTTAAACTTTGTAATTGATGTGAAGACAGTGCCACTAATTATACTGTGTCTAATAAGTGGTATTAATATAAAAGTAAGGATTAATTCTGTGTTAACTGTTTATGTTTCGTTTGCCACTAACATTGCTAAAGGTATTTTTAATGTGTGTCTATTGATTGGTATCTTTTCAATTCTATTCACCCACTCTAGATAGCAACACCTGTAAGTAATGTGTTATTTTCTCTACTATTTGGGTTCAAATTAATATCACAATGCTGGATTTACATTGGAGCGACGGCCGCGAAGCGACGGAAGTAATGCTTTACACAATCGCAGACGAGTATTTTGTGACGTCAATGCGACAGAAATCTCTGGCGCGACAGTCATTCTAAATATAAATAATTTCTAATTTTGTCGCATCGCGGGTGCGACAATCGTCAATAAACGAATGTATTTTCTTGTTGTAAGAGTGGTGGCAATGTAAAGTTGGTAACATTTGTAAAAAAATTTGAAGATTTTCTTGTTCGTGTTCTCGGAATATTTTATCTGTAGTTAATTATTTTTAATTTGCTCTCTTTAAGCACAGTTGGTTGTAGGTACCGCTATAGCACAGAATACATAGTATCCATTGTTTATTCTGTGGCTATAGTGTGTTTTCTTGGTGAAATGTAATATTAATCGGCACGTGTTTACCGCTTCTGAAAACTGTGACTTCAGGAAACGTGTGCAGTGTCGATTTTACTGAACGATTCTGTAAATAAATTATATAATGCTAGTGGCGAACAAACATGATTTCAGTGAAGTAAACCTATAAGGATTGCCATAGTAAAACACATGTTCAAAGGGTTTGCCAAGTTTATAAACAGTGCCTGAAAAAGCTGCCCTTTCAGCATTTGAAGTGTGTAAATATTATTTTTTTGTTTACCAGCTAGTATCGGGAATTCAACGGGTGTAAGGTTAACTTCGGACAAAGTGTGTGTGTGTTTGTATTTCTGCATCTGTACGAATTCGAACAGCGACGTATGTATCGCATTTTGTCTTTTCATTGAAGTTGAAATTTTCAAAGTTACATTAATTTGAATGTCATTTCCATACGAGCAAAATTTTCCACTGCTCCGTCAAAAGAATATACGACTCAAAATGCCACTGCTGTCTCACGAAAGATGTTAAACTAAAGCCTCCATCTCCTCACTGTTTCATTTTTTCTCTCGAAATAAAATAAACAGAACCAATGCAAACCTAACTCCGCAAAAGTAAAATAGGGTGGAATACCAGCCTATCTACAATTTCCTACATTGATATGGTTAGGCCCATACTATTTTTTCCAACCGGAAAACTATAAAACATAAACATTCATGTAGCTGTTTGCACAACAGTTGTTTGTGTTTCAATTTGTTCTTCATTCCTTCTTATAAACACACAGATGGCCTTTTGAGACATTTTTGTATTTTCAGTCCTGAGTGGTTAAAAAATTGTTTTTGGTGTCGCATCGCATTACAGTGTTTTCATTACAACCACAAATGACAGTGACGTCACACCTGTCGCATAGCATCTGTCGCATCGCGCCTGTCACGCCAATGTAAATCCAGCATAAGATGGGCAGCATTTTTTTGTAATTCATGTTATCTCAATTGTAATGAAAACTAATGTAATAAATTGTATTATTAACGCAAGTATCAGCTGCCGTTAAATTTGATCTAGCATATTACGAATCACAAATTTTTAAATAACAACTTTTTTTTAACCGACTATCTTAGTATAATTTTGAAGAGTATCTATTGTTGTGAACCTTTACTCTACAGGTCGATATGTGGTATGTTATTCAGAGGCGATAACACGACCTTTTTCCCTTCCTTCTAAAGACAATAAAATAGAGTAACTTTTTTTTCAATAGCTGCTGAATAACTTCATAACTACTGAGATCTAACCTGCCCAACCTGTTCCTACTATGCCTAACCTAGGTGGAAACCCTTCAGGTGCTACTGGAAACAGTCCGACCACTGTTTTCCCATCACTTTTTAGTAGTAGCATTTTTACCACTGCACGTTCTGTTCCTACATATACTAGTGACATGTTTATGCTTCCGCTGTGCATGACATCCTCTACTCTCCCAAGTGTCTCCCAAGTACATTGTAATGTTTTTGGCAAAATTTCTCATCCACTATAAATCATGTTAAAAGAATTTCCTTACACAGATGGACTGCATGTCCCTAAGTCCCTGAAGATTTAAAAAATAATTGTCAAGTTGCAACAAAGCAAAACAGTTCCTGAAACAGAGTTGTTCGAAGTGATATACCCTTTTATCTATAGGCCACTAAGCTAGAGGACACACATTGTCATTGCCCAAGCCCTCACATTGAATGCCTACCATGAGATCATTCTACATCTTTTAAACCCTCTAGGCTTTTAATGGAGTTACGTTTAAATCTATGTAATCATTTGCAAAATCGCAATGAATCACTTTCCATCTATGTTAATAGTATTAAAGAGGCCGCAGTTATTCTAAGACTTCGTGCAACTGAAAGTGAATTAGGGGACCACACTTTAGAAGGTCTCACTCCCCAGGAACACTCACATCTTGTGTTCCACAGTAAACCCACCAGTTTTGCTGAGGTTGACAGAATGTGTATACATTTACGAGGTATTCGCTATGTAGACCGGAAGAGGGAAATGTTTAGCTTTTGCACGAGGTAGTCGTAAGAATGGTCCTGGCAAATCTGAGTCTATATCTGTGTCAAATGCGGTTGATAGTAAAACTTCAACTACTGAAAAGGATCATGAAAATTCTGAGCAGGCTAAAGATGAGTAAAAACAAAAAACTTGGATCCCAACCTGTCATTATTGTAAGACGGTAGGACATATTGCTCCGAACTGTAGGAAGATAAAAAAAAAAAAACACAGGTTCGAGAGTCAGAAGTAAGCGACAGTTCTCACTGTAAAAGTGAATGTTAACTCCCAGGTAAATGCTCACATTTTTCAAGCTGTAAATTATTGTCATAGGTTTTAACATCTGTGTGGACCTCTTAAGCCTAGAAGACAAGCAGCCACTGCTGATTGAACGGCGGCCGCAGCACATTAGGGCAACTGTTTCACTCAGAGTGTCAGCTAGGACCATCACCAATAGTTTGCTTGATGCTGGGCTACGATCAAGGGTGCTGCTCACCAGGCTCCCTCTCCACACCTCATCACCTCAAACGATGCAACTGGAGGGATGAATGGTGCGTAGTTGTGTTTAATGATGAGAGTAGATTCTGCCTTGGCAACTAGTGACGGACGTTCGTCAGTGCGGCATCGATAAAGAGAGCAGCAACAACCAGAGTTTTTATGAAAGTGACATAAAGGACACACATCTGGCATCATGGTCGGGGGGGGGGGGCAATAGTCTACAATGACCGTACACCCCTGGTGTTTGATGAGGGAACACTGAACAGTGACTGCTACATCCAGAATACCATCCAGCCCTTTTTGTTGCCTTTCCTACAATGCCAAGGAGATGTCCTCCTCCAGCAGGACAGTGTCCATGCACACACATCCCGTATTACCCAATGTGCTCTCAAATTTGTTCGTCAATTTCACTGGCCCACACGACCACCTAATCTGGCCCCCATTGAACATGTGTGGGACATGATGGCACGGCGTTTGGTGCAGTCAATAATACTAGCAACAAAACTCATCCAATTGCAAGAACATGTATAATTAGCATGGAACACTAAAGGCGGCTACACTAGATAATTATATTGTTGTTCAAGACACTCTGTCACCTGTGTTCATAGGTGTACGACCATGTTATCATTATAATTTACAGTGTACAACCTGTATAATTAGTCAATACAACATCCATTCATGTGGGACGATTGTGTCCGGGTATTCATTTTACATTTTCCTCTAGTGTATTTTTGAATAGAGATGGAAAACCATATTCATAAGTAACTACAATTATTTGCTGCAAGAATTTCTTGAGTAATGACATAAAATCTAGAAGTAACTTTTAGCAGACAGTGTTATCTTAAATTTTAATACTTCCACAACGACTTCCAAATATCAAGTATTTACTTATTGATACTATCAAATGTCTACGTAATAAATTACAAATTGCACAACTTAACCTGAAATCAACAGGCTTACTTGACAAATTTCAGTACTACATGCAAAATGTACGAATTATGTAATACAATTTAATAAATTAATACGAGGTGGTATTACTTTAAGACTCCATATCGCTTGGCATGGCAATACAGTGGTACCAGAGTTTCTGCAAAATCTGAAATGTTTCCTGGAAGTCATATTCTCCGAGTGTGTCAAGCAACCAATTCTGTGACTCGCGCTGGATCTCCGCATTGGTGTCAAAGTGGCGAAATTTGAGCTGGATCTCCATATTCGGGAAAGGTGTGAAGTCCACAGAAGCCAAGTTTGGCGAGAAGGTTGGGTATGGAAACAAGACCATGTTGTTCTGGTGAGAAACTCTTGTATGAGGAGAGCTTGTTAACTCTATAATTTGTAATGAATCATCCAGTTTCTCGAGCACCACAATTCTGGATGCTTTCACCGATTGTCCTTTCACGATTGGCAGTCTGGCTCTTGGGGACAAATTATCAATGCACAATGCCATGAATTAAAAAAAAAGACGATATCCATGAACTTAGCCGAGTTGTGGATCTGTCTCGTTTTTTTTTTGGCCGTGGATATGATGGGAGCTAATACACTGTGAAGACAGATACTTCCCTCAGTGTCGTACACATACACTTAAGTTTCGTCAATGGAAGTGATACACCATAGAAGAAATCCCGCTATAATGACAGAAGGCCCTTGAAACTCGTCGAGTAAAAGACTTCCAAGACCCATTTAATAAATGACAGGATTTCTGGGAGCAATGTATTGCTATGCAAGGGAACTATATTGAAGGAAACAGTGTGAACATAGATAAATAAAATACTCCTTGTAAACTGAGCTAGTCTAGAATTTTTTGATACCACACTGTAAAAATATAACTAAACACGTGGCAGTCACCTCCTCAGTGCCGACCAGCTGCTGACCCTTCACAATATCCTCTGCAGTCACAGACCTCAGGAACTTTACCAATTCGTCGGCGCTCGTGCCATTATAGCCGAGGACCTCACCCAGGAGGAACGCCTCATGTGTGGCATTGTAGCCTTTCTTGAAGTTAACTGCCATCACGGAGCCACTCTGCGAGATGGCATGCTGGAACAGGCCTGCAACAGTATGACATTGTAACCTGGCTTCAAGTTGACCACTATAATAGAGCCACTCTACGTGATGGCATGCTGGAACAGACATGAAAAAGCATGTAATTGTAACATGGCTTGAAGTTGATTACTATCACGGAGTCATTCTAAGAGATGGCACACTGGAACAGACTTGCAACAGTATGGCATTGTACCCTGGATTGAAGTTGACAAACACCACACAGTCACTCTGCGAAATGGCACATAGGAATTGTATCCTATCTTGCAGTCAACCACCATCACCAAGCCAATCTGCAAAATGGTGCACTGGAACAGGCCTACAACCGCATTTTGTTGTACCCTAGTTTGAAGATGATCACCATCAATGAGCTGCTTCGTGTGATGGCACATAGGAAACAGGCCTCATTTTATGCACAAATCACAAGTGGTAACTTCCTTGCCTGAAACGGACTTGCACAAAATCAATTATTAAGATTTTTTGTAACCTATATAACCAATTTTCCATTACATACAGCCATTATAATTATTATATGCCTTGTTCAATGAAGGGGGTTATTTTTGGCAATGTGCACTTTCTGAAGCAGCCAGAATGAAAATGTTTAAACATTTTTAAAAACTAACTGTCAATAATTCATTTTTTTAAATTTAATTATCTAATTCTAGCAAAATAATGTACAGTATTACGAAACATATGCACTTTTCATTAATGTGTAACATAAATCATACTTTTCTGACAATGTTTGTCAGTGTGAATAATACTTGTTAATAGGCGTGAATGATGTACAGTCAGATGCAGTGGATGCCACTCTGCATCTATCCTAACCTCCACACATCTGTCATAACTTAAGAGTCATGAACAGGGTCACAGTGATTTGTGGCGACAACAGTACTTGGGTGTTGGCAGCAGTAAAGAGGTGAGGGGGTGATAAACATCCTTTGTCCCCCACTATATCTTCCACGTTGCATAAGAGGGGGGCATGTATCACTACTTTATTCGTAAACGCTCTGTGGTTAGGCTGTGTGAAAGAAAGCTCAGACCTCGGCGTCGGCAGTCTCGCCAGCAGAGAAGTCATCAGAACCGGAGCAAGTTGCTGAGAGAAGTGACCTTAGCCAGAGCAAGTTGCTCAGAGAAGAAGGGACGGGGAAGTAATCGGCCATAACCTACAGTACTGAACCGTTCCAGAATTCGCCTGGAGTGATTTCGGGGAACCACATAAACCCGAAACCGGGTTCACTGGACCGGTATTTGAATCCAGGTTCTCCCTCATCTTAGCCCGAAAGTTTAGCACTGCTCCACCTCGGTTAGTGTTTCCGGTGTCATGAAGATTTCCGAGCTGTCCACACCTAACCACGTTTCTCATATTCCCCATTACATTGGCACGAACCTGGACTATCCCTTGTATACATAGCTACATCGATCGTTATCACTATTAAAAATTAAATATCTAAGTACATGCAGTTTTAAAAAAATCTATGTATTTCCTGGTGTCTCAGATATAAGTATGATATATGTAAGGTATTAATTATGCTGATACACAATCTGTAATGATACCACTAATATAATTATTATCTACAAAATACTGGTTTTCACAATCTTAAGTGGTTTGAGGCCAGTAAAATGTGATATCGATATCTCGGAGCGTTTAAATAAAATATACATTTCTTATCTTACCAATAACTTAAATATAAATTTTTCCAGTTATATAATATTTTAGCGACTTCGATGTTATCGTCATTGAGTGGCTATTGGGTTCAAGTATCGAAAAAAAAAAAAAACATGTTACGGCTATATCGAACAAGCATAACTTAGTTACGAGATACAACTGATTACTTTGCTTCATCAAGTAGACTGAGCATGTTTTTGTAATGTTCCGGGGCACAAGCTCTTGTGACCGTTTTTGTATCGTAAAGCCTGCAAAGCTGAGTCATCGGGCTTACAAGGACGTCCACACATAATGAGAAGGGAGAGGGGTTAAGATAGGGGTTCTGCCTCCTCCCCATCCATAACTTTAAAAACTGGAAAACCGTGGAACATTTTTGCGACAACATATTTTTTGTTCAACACAAGCTAGTTAACCTATTATGTATGGATGACCGTCTTTAACTTGCTAGGTTATTTACAGACCAATCACAAACATTCTGCCTTAAGAGTATCAGAATGTTCATTGGCCCATTAAAACGGGGCATACATGTAAGGCAGTAAATAAAGAAATAAAACAGTAAAATGTATGCTCAGTATGATCATAAAGATGGGAACTAAATGTTGCTCTGGAATTAATACAGATTTGTGAAAATTATTCTGGTGTACAATTTCGTTTCTAAGAATGCAAGTATTCTTAAACGAAACAACTCTAACCTGAAATTGTTTGAAAGTGTGACACCTGTTAAAAGATATTAAAAATTAGTTGATCAACTTAGTTGGATGCAAAAATTTTAATACCCATGTTATGTCAAAAAACTTCTTCCAACATTCTGACAAACATTCGAAAGAGGGTGTAAAGCCCACGAACTGTCACCACAGGTACTCCTATATCTCGCATGTGTTGGCCAGGCAGCAGAATGCCAGTATTATACACAATAGGCACGAGAGGTTCCCATAAGTACTGAGATTCTTGTACTGTCCCGCCCATGGTCTGGCCGGGACATGGGACAAACCACTTATATATCACCAAGACAGCGCTGGATGGTTGTCGCGGCTCAATATGCTGAATACTCACTGGGTAGGAAGGTAGGAATTAAAACGTGTCGTCCACGGCGAGATCATTAGAGACGGACGAAGTTCATCAGAGAAGCAGGAACAATGGTTTGTAGTGAGTAACCATCTCAGCATCTGACTAGAGTAAGTTCGGGAAAATACGGGAAACCAAAAAGAGAATGGCAGTACTGGGATTCTACCCCGGGTTCTTCCGAATGCTAGTACAAATTTTTAACACAGCTCTACCTCTCTTGGTAACATTATGTAAAGAAATGCCACTACTTTTGCAGAACTATCACTTAAGTCTGAAGCAAAATTAACAAACGAAAATTATTTCTGAGTTCACATTTAACATCACAAAAGCATAGCACAACTGAACAAACTAAGTTAAACACCAAGGTTCAGAACTGGCATCAAGTTACAGAAAAACGACAAAACTCTAGTTGATAAATCTGTACAAGTTTCTCTAACTACACTGTCGATCTCAACCCCAATGATAAAGAACTGTTTTAGTGCTATTGGTTGTAACAATGTCTCTTGGTAGATGGTAAGCCCAAAATCTCCTTCACCAACTACCAGGACCAATCCCCAATAGAGAATACTGGGAACACTACTACCTTCATTCAAGCCATTCTTATAGGATTCCTCATCCTTATTAGGCCTTATCGGCTTCCCCGGGAAAACATTTGTATAGAGTCGAGCCGTCCCCGATCTCAAAAACTCGTCAAACATCATCCTTCCACAAATGAAGTCCATTGAACTAATCATTCCAAGCCAAACACAGAATGTTTCTATTTTATCTGGGGTTGTCGCATCAACTCTACTCATACCATACCATGGAAACTTCCACCTACATCATCCACAACACACTTCTGTTCCCATCCTCTTTTGTCATTATAAGGCGTGTTCTGTCAACCTCAGTGATGTGCCATGAATTGTTTGTCACCACAGGCAATAAACTCAGGCAACATGAAGAAGTCGGCCAGAATGATTATAGACCTTAACACCTTATATTAACCGGAATTCCCCTAACGCCAGTTTACAGTGGGGAGTCCTTAACAAAAAATGTGCATATTTTTGTACCCCCTCCCCAAAATCAGTTTCAGCCAGCCCATGCATAGCATGATATCAGTGCCATACTCGCCACAATTAATTATGCTCAATAGTAGGGGAGCAGCGGGGTCCTAACCCACTTCTAGAATGACATAGGAATGGGGGGTGGGCATAGTCCCATAATGTTAACCTAGGGCCGAAATCGCTGCGCATACCAACCCACCTGCTCCACAATCTCTCCACAATCTGCTAAAGAATCGCTCCACACAAGTGTGGAGATAATCCTGTTCTCTGATTGGTCTACATCCCAATACACAAACTGCTCCGCACTCAGATCTGCATACTCCAACCCCTTCACCCAACTACACACCACCTCCCCCATTAACAATCTTCTTCACAATGAGCTATACTGAGGTTATCTACACCTGATGTCTGATACACCTGATAGCTGTTACACTAACACCCCTCTACGTCCCTTCAACCATTCAACACCCCCCCCTCCCCTCTTTTCTCGCTCATCCTTCACAACGAACTATATTGTGTTTATCTACACCTGATGTCTGATACACTAAGACACATATCCACATCCTTCACTAACCTACACCCCCAACCCTCCCCTCCCCGCACCAACCACCTTCACGAAGTATGCTGTGATTAGATTGGGTAAGATCGAATACCTGCTCCGAGACTGAATGCTCTCCTCATATATGTTAGTGTAACAGATATCAGGTGTATCAGACATAAGGTGTAGATAACCTCAGTATAGCTCATTATGAAGATTTTGTTGGGAGGGGGTGTAGGTAGGAAAAGGGGGTGGAGCATGCAGAGCTGAGTGTGGAGCAGATTGTGTATGTGGATGTGGACCAATCAGAGCACAGGATTAGCTCCACACTTGTGTGGAGCGATTCTGGATCAGATTGTGGAGCAATTGTGGGGCAGGTGGGTTGGTATGCGCAGCGATTTCGGCCCTAGGTTAATCTTATGGGACTACGCCCATCCCCCATCCCTATGTCATTCTAAAAGTGGGTAACGACCCCACCGCTCCCCTACACTCATTCTTCATTATCACACAGAAGTATACATACAATGATAGCCAGGGCCATATCACTCCAATTTATTACCATACCGATTTCTAAAGACCGGCCTGGCATCTAGGGCCAACTCTCTCCAGTAACAGGTTGGATTGCCCAAGCCTAAATCCCCGGGATATTGGTAATATTCCCTCGTACTCATTTCACCAGTCCATGACTGGCAGAAACTACCTGGAGTCACAGTGTATCACCGCTCTTCCTGCTCCAGGCAATAGCAGACATCCGAGACGATACTATCTTTTCCATCAGTCCCCTTGCTGAACTAGCACGGAAACACAGACAGTCATGATATCTAGTGCATGGAGCCTAATTGTACAGCGATTGACTCTGCATAGGAAACAACTGCAATCATCAATTCGCGTTTCTATGCCATCCACCGTCCCAACATACAGTAAACTTGCACCTTATTTTCACTCTTCTCCATATGCCACTGGGCCCCTGTGCAGAGATAGCTTTTTGCTCCAGATGCTGTGCATAGTTGATACAGCGAGAGTTGCTGATTTAGGAGCTGCAAGAAGCCTCACCTTTAGACATGGGTGAGAGTAGCAGCATGTCGACGCTGATGGCACCGGCACTCTCGCCGAAGATGGTCACCTGGCCTGGGTCGCCGCCGAAATGCGCAATGTTTCTTTTGACCCAGCGCAGTGCTGCCACCTGGTCCTTGAGTGCAGCATTGCTCGTTATGTCAGGATGCTCCATGCTCAGGAAACCTGCCACAAACACTACCGCTACACACACCTGCAGCACTATTCTGTAAATGTTTACCACATTTGGCGATTTGTGTGGTTGGTGTTGTCGGTCTTAGTGGTATTAGTATTGTTGTTGGTGTTATTCGTGTTAGTGTTGTTGGTGTTCGTGTTGTTGGTGGATAGATTTGTGTGGCTCTTAACTGCGAGGTCTTGAGAGCCGATGTGGTTGATTGAGGTGAGTATGAAGCTGTGCTGGAATGAAAAGGGGGGGGGGGACGGGAGATACCCGATAAAACCCGCCGACCAAAGGCATCATCTGGCACGATTCTCACATGCGAAAATCCGGTGACCTGGCAGATGATTGAACCCGGTTCACCTTGGTGGGAGGCGAGCAGGCTAACTGCTCAGCTACTGCGGCTCTGGTGTTGGTATGGAAGGTGTTGGTGTTTTTTGGTGTTTGCATTGGGGTTGTTGGTGTTGTTGGTATTGGCAGTGTTGGTGCTATTGTTGGTGATGTTGGTGATTTGCCTTTGGCGTGCGATGTGTTTCATGGCATAACAGACAGCTATAGTTGGTGTAAATTATTTCGCGGTTGTGAAAACAGATAGCAGTAAATTGTTAAAAGGCCCATTAATTTTTTTTAATTGGCTATTACTGCTACTTGCTTTTTTAAAATGAAGTAAACGAGCGTTTAATTGTGGGTATATGAACATTTTTGTTTAACTAAAACCGACTGTATATAGTAAGTGATTCATCCACATACTCAATATCTATTGACCAGTTTTATCCACAAGCTCCGCAATTGACCCGTATAACTTTGCTTTAGCCATTCGGTATTAATTGAATTTCAAAACAGTTCAGCTCATATCAAAATTCGTGATTGGATGACATTAAATATTAGCATCAAAGGTGTATGTTAGCGAATCACAAACGCCCACCACTGGAAATCTGATTGGCATAGGCAAGTAAGAAAAATTTTCAGTTCACAAAGACATGTGCTCATAAGTCAAAGCAAAGCTGCAGATGTGCATGAAGTATGTCGGAATCTAGCCTGTATGCATATGCAAATATTTCCACTGAAATTTGATATCTCCCTACTAAAGAAAAAATCGCCTCGCCATAGTAGACCTTCGGTTATTCTAATGGTTATAATGGTTAAACTTACAATATTTGCAGAGGAGCATTGAATGTATTCGTGGCACGTGTTTGCAATGTGGTAAACTTACCGAGAGCGCCGACCCTGTAGTTGATGGTGACCACAATGGCAGTGCGGTTCATTAAGTTGTCTGGCCCGTAGAAATCTTTGATCCCGCCGCCACTGGTGTACCCTCCTCCGTAGATCCACATCAGCACTGGCAGTCCTCCTGATGCAGGCGCTGCAGCTGCTGACTGGAAAGTTACAATAAATTATGTTCACCCATTTGATGGTGACATTATCAAGTTATACAACTGTGCATTTCATAATTATATGTATTATTTATTGACTGTGTTTTAATCGGTTTATTATTTTCCCAACATGATTTTAAACACTATCCTTCTTTGCACCATTGCCTATTACTTGATCACGCCTGGTAACTACTGTGCCTATCACGTAACACACTGCTCTGAAGCTGTAAATAAGCAGTATATGAGAATAATTATTACAGGGTGCGTACATTTTTGTGGTACTGAGTGTATTTTAAATGTATGTCATTGAAGAGCAGTGGTGAATGGAGACTGCCTCCAACTCAGTCGCGTTCTTAAAAGTATTAGCATATCCTCATTGTTAGTTATTTTGGTTTGTATTTTAGTTTTGTTTGAAAATACTAAATTCCGCCTGCGGATATATATGTTCACTATTTATGCATCTGTTGCAACAACCAACCTTGACTTTCTATGTTTCATGCCATGTTCTGGATGTCCAGCGACATACAACAAAACTCTGCGATGAAGTACATCCAAAACAATTTTTTACTCAATTATAATCGTAGATTAAGTTAAATAATTACTGCGGATATAGATCATTGCAGAGATACGTCACTAAGGAAAACTCAGAGGAAAGTATTAAAGATATGCACAAGAATAAGTCAAGACTAGCTGTTGTCAACAGATATTTAAAATATAAAAATGTTCCCACAAGGAATTTTGTCAATAATTCTACCATTCTAAACGAAACAAAACAAGACGAGTAACGAAATAACATCTGTTTTGTTTCGATTATTTTACAGAATTCTTGAATGAAATTATTGTGGCATTATTTTAATTTCTTATGTTTAGAAATATTTGTTGGCAGCAGCCATGAAATAAATATTGTGTATATTGTATTGCCCCGTGTTGGGCGCCACTGAAATCAGTTGCACGAGTGTAAGGTATAAGGTGAAAATGCCCCACGAATGGCCTCCACATAAATAAATAAATTAGAATGTTTAATATTGCCCCAAAGTGGAGTCACTGAAATGGAACTTACAGATTTAATTTGGGTATGTGTGTTTATTCGGGAGTAGTTGTTAAAAAAACGGAAGTTGTCGTACAGGTAATTTATATATTGGCGTGACCACATTATCAAGAGAACAGTTGGCGTCATGGCGTGGTGTGAGATTGGATTAACTGAGATTTTCAGGAGCAGTAAATTTATTTACCAGGAAAATGTGGCTTGGAATCATACTGTACCCGGGTGCCAGGTATTTTTCAGAAACAATACCAATGATGTTGTGGAGAGATGACACTGTTATCTCAGGGGTCGTGTTCCGACGACCAAAGGCAACAATACTTTAGGCATCGCACTCCTCAGTTATGTCCCAGATTCAATCGCGTATTGCGTGGTGGACTCTTAGGGCGGACCACACGTCCAGAAATACACTATCGACCAAATAGTAATTGGGCACCCGTGAAGATTGGTAATTCAGTACGTCAGCTGACTTGTGTGGCCGCCATACGCTGCAGGCCGGTGTAGAACCAGTTGACAAGAAGATGGCACGAGGCACAGAGCTATCTAACTGAGGTACAGAGCTATCGGACTTCGATAAGAGCGTGACTGTGGGCTGCCAACTCAATGGGCTGTCTAACCCGGCGATTGCACGGAAGGTAAAAAGGCCAAAATCAACGGCCGCATTCGTCCTTCGTAAGTGGAAGGTTGATGGACATAATGCCAATGCTGCACGTTCTGGGCAACCTCCAATCTTGACCGACAGAAATCGCAGAACCGTGAAACTGTCAAAAATAGGGCACAGCCCATGGCTACCATCCGACAGGAGTTCCACGCAGCAACAGGAGAATCGGTTTCCATTGGATCATTGCGTACAACGGCCCACCGATTTGGATATTTCGGAAGAGCAGCTGCACATAAGACCCATATCACGACAAGCAATAAAGCTCGGTGACTTAGGTGGTGTTTGGACCGTCGCAACTTGACACTGGAGCAGTGGAAATCGGTTCTGTGGAGTGATGAGTCGAGGTTTACATTATTCCGGTCCGATGGACGTGTATGGGTGTGGCGTCTATCTGGGGAAAGGGTTCTGCCGGAGTGTATAGTGCCAACTAGGAAATTCGGTGGTGGTGGAGTGATGATGTGGGGCTGTTAAACGGCCTTCGACGTAGGATCGCTGGTGTTTGTCCGCGGTAGCATGAACACATATGTATATTGTAACATTCTGGATAATGAAATGCACCCAACATTATGGCGTTTTTACGGAATGAACCCGTGTTACTTCCAGGATGACTATGCCAGGTGCCATGTTTCAAGAGCTACTATGCAGTGGTACGCCTACAACAATGTTCGCCGATTGGACTGGCCCGCCCAGAGCCTCGATCTCAACCATATAGAACATATTTGGGACGAATTGGATAGCTGGGTAAGGGCTCATCAGTCGTAGAGAGCATGCCAGACAGGGTGGCTGCTGTTATAGCTGCGAGAAGTGTCCCTACGAGATTCTAACGGGGTGACAACCACCGAGCAAACATTGTGGACAGGTGCTCAATTACTTTTTGATCGATAGTGTACTTTGCGAACGGTATGATATATATTTCCATGTGAAATTTGAACCTGAATTGAAATCGTTTTCAGAACTGAGGCTAATGTGCATGTTTATATTAGGGAATTGATAATTATGTAGATCGCCATGAAATAAAAACACCGCTGACATATAATTTAATTTATCTCCTTTTCTTTCGACCAAATATTTAAACCAAAATGCGAAATTATATAAATGCAGCGACGATATCATGCAAGTTCACAAGAAAAACAGAAACAGTGAATAACATATTTCTCTACTACGTAGTTCAGAAATGATACTCGATACTCGATACAGCACACATTTTAGTTTCAGTACGATACACGTTTACATTTTTACGCCCAACTGAATCCCACTTTTTATGGCGTAACGATATTGAGACTCGATTCTCTTCGAATACCGTTTACATGTACAAATTCAATATGGAAAGGGTTTTAAAAACGATATTGAAACGTAGCAATTACATAGATGCGAGAGGATGAGTGGACTGTGTAAATGTGGGTGATTTGTGGCAAACATTTGAGACGAGTTTCTTATTCCACAATAAGGAAACAATTTCTTCCTTAATAGCTTGTTCACAAATGTTCTGATTCGTAATCACAAACACGTAGCATTTTCCCGGAGAAAATGTTAGCGTCAATGTGTCAAATAAAGGAAGCATCTGTGTGCACTTTCTCAAGCGGTAGTTTCACTTGTTTCAAACAAGGACTTTATCACCAAATATATTGTCTCGTGTTTCCTAAACTTTTTGTACACCCACCTACATCCTCTGCCAATTTGAGTTAGTCTAGTGAGTAGTAGGGAAAAGGCGGTTGAAAGACAATGGCGCCGGCGTTCGGTGCCGGAGCCGAGGGAGCCGCCATGTTGTGAGGTCACCGCCCGCCATCTTTTTCCCTTTTCCCCCTTCAGAATTTCCCTTTTCCCCCTCTAAATCGACCAAAATACACAAAAAATTTACCTTTTCTTTTAAAATTTCACTTTTCCCCACAAAATTCCCATTTTTTCCATTTGCAAAAAACAGGCGAGGTAGACTTGTGACTCCGGCGACCTTGGAGCCAAGTGACAGAGATCAGTGAAACAGGACCATTGATCTTTAACCTTGAACTTTGACCTTTAAATTCCGAATAATTCTAAAGAATTCCAAAAAAAATCCAGAAAAGCTCATTAAATATTATTCAAATGCCAACAAAAAATGTATACTAAAATGATTAAAAATTACTAAAAATGTATTGTTAAAACCATTAAAAATTATTAAAAAAATATTTTAAAAATGTAATTTCCCGAGGTTCCCCCATCCTCCTCACCCGACAAATTAGTCAGCTGACCTCCACCCCGTCGCCCATACTGTGTCAGCTATTTTGCTAGGCCACTGCCATCTTGGTATACATCACTTGTCTGTCATCTTGGAAGTCAATGCCCATTAGCAATTGAATTTTGACATGTGACCCATGACCTATGACTCCTGACCTCGACCTTCACCCCATGACCTTAATGACCTTGAAAACTAAATTCGAGGGAAAAAATAAAATTCAGCAAGCATAATACATAACAGACTACCACTGCCATATTAGACACAGACTACCTCTATCTTGACCCCATGACATTGAATGACCTTGAAAACAAAAACTCAAGAAAAATACATAAAATTCATTAATCATATGACAATACAGACGTATTTGATGCAATTAACCTCGACCTTGACCCCATGATTTCGAATGACCTTATAAACAAAAATTCGAAAAGAACCATAAAAGTCGCCAAGCATAATACATTACAGACTACCACCGCCATATTAGATGCAGATTATGTCTACCTTTAGCCCTGACCTTGATGAACTTGAAAACAAAAACTCGAGAAAAAATAAATAAAAGTCAACAAGCATAATACATAACAGATTACCCATATTGGATGCAGACTAACTCGACCTTGACCACATGACCTCGAATGACCTTGAAAATAACAACATGAGAAACATCCATAGACGTCAACAAGCATATGACATTACAGACTACTACCACCATATTGTATACTGGTAACCTCGACATTGACCCCATGACCTTGAATGGCCTTGAAAACAAAAATCGAGAAAAAATACATAAAAGTCGACAAACATATTACATTACACACTACTACCGCCATACAAGATGCACATTACCTTAGCTTTGCCCCATGACCTTGAATCACCTTGAAAGCAAAAACACGAAAAATACATAAAAGTCAACAACTATATAACACTACAGTCTACTATCAAAATATTGTATGCAGGTAACCTCGATATTGACTCCATGACCTTGAATGACCTTGAAAACAAAACACGAGAAAAATCCTTAAACGTCAACAAACATGTGACATTACAGTCTACTACAGCCATGTTAGATGCAGACTACCTTAGCCTTGACCCCATGACTTTGAATGACCTTCAAAGCAGAAACTCGAGAAAAAAAGCTATGTGAACATGTAGAAGCTAACAGAGATGATTCACCTTTAATGTCAGCTGCTGTCAAACTAAACCTCTCAGCTTACCTCCCAACTGCTTATAATATACAAGTGTGCAAGCACTATAGCATCATACTGAATTTGAATCAATCGTACCACACCATTAATACCTTGTACAGACACCGACCAGCCAATCACTGAGCTGCCACAGGATTGCATGTGACCACTCTCATGCAGGCATTGAAACATCGCATGCGGAAGTTAGTCTCTGACTTCAAAATGACTTATATTGACTACATCATCACCCTTAAATGACCCATAAATGAACCCCTCAGTACCGCCACAGCCGCCATCGTTGCCACCGCCACCACCGCCACTGCTGCCCCCACCGATGCCGACACCAACTTTGTCACCACAGCCGCTGCCACCGCCACAGCCACCACCACCAACACTGCTGCCACCAACACAGTAGCCACCGCCACCGCGCCACCACTGCCGCCGCCCCCACAACATTGACCCCTACATGACCCCTAAAGACCGATTGATCCATTGACCCATAAGGACCCCTTTAATGTGGTGCTAATTGCGGTGGTAAGTGCGGTGCGAGTGGGTCGCAATTAAATATTTATATTTCCGAAAGTTAAAATGCGAACATTTTATTTAATAATCTCGCTTTAAAAAAAAAATTATATATACAGGTACCTCAATATATTTCATCACTTCCTGGGTAAACTGTATTTATACTTTGCAATAAAAGTGCCCAGAGCTACAGGAGGCTCCAGCTACACTTCACCATTGGTCGATGTCCAACATGGACTTTGTACTGAACAATGCAGCAACACGATAGGCCACCACCATGCTTCCAAATTGGTCGCTGTTGCGTGAAAAGGACTCTTAGTATGTACGCCCTCTCATACAAATATGCACTTTTGAATATAGGTGAAAACTTGATCGCAGAATCGGTAAAAAGACAGCCTTATATATTCGCAATTCATCTTCGCGGTATAGGAGCACTCTGATAAACCAAAATTCTCATTCGACCAAGAGAACATGCATGGTCTATTATGTATATAATAGAATTGTACATAATTATATGTATGCAAATAAAATATATTTCAATTTAATTTGTATACATACGGTCCATTCCCAATAGGAAGACACTTGATGAACCTAACCTTTGAAAAATCGTCCTAGGCGTAACATGTCAACCTATTGTTTCAATAACTTATATTCCACAAATCTATAACACTGTGATTAACTCTAGAGTACTGTATTTTTGAATAAATGAAACTTTTCTTAATATCTTCTTTAACTTGTAATGATTATTTCGTATTAAATACGAATTAAAAACAGCAAGAGCAGCTGTGTATTGGCAACGGCTAGTAAGAAATAGATCTCAGTTAAAATATTGTATCAACATAGTTTTTTGGTACGCTGTTTGTAAATTAAATATTGCTATTGAAATTTTTTAATTTTTAGGTAGCCCCGATAGAAACATATTTCATTGTTACAGTTAAAAATAACAGTGCAATATAACGTGCGTAGGCCGTAGTAACATGGTGTCTGTTTTTTCGATCGACGAATCTGTCGGCTGGGCGGAGCTTTTCGCTCTCCCCCCCCCCCCCTCCCACTCTGTCACGCTCTCTCTCTCGGGAAATTTCCCATTACTAATAAGCCGTAATCATACATGTTTAAAATTGTAGGATATTTCATACTTATTACAGCAAAATTGTGATTTTTGAATTTGGAATTTAAAATTGAAAAGAGATTTTAATGTTTGAATAATTAATTTAATAAATTTAGCATTTAGAAGTGATGGCGGGTGGGTTATAAATGTATATTGTCTGCCAACTTTAACATTCAAATTACCACATCACGTGTTTTGTAAACCTACCTAGGCAAGTTACGATCTTGTGATAAATCTGTGTTTCCACAGCAGTATTAAATATGCTGTTAACGTGTGGTTCGGTAACTGCTGTGTGTGGAAGGGTGTGGCGTGGCTGCGTCGTGGTCGTTACGCTGGCCCTGTGTGTGTGCGTGATTTCAAATATTTGATGTGCCCTATTTATATTTATACGTTTTAACTGTGAGCTGTTTTTATGACTAAGTTAATTATTTACATCCATGTCTTTTTAATTATTACAAATTTGTACCTTTGCGCTAGGTGTTTGAAACACAGTTGTGTAATGTGATTGGCCACAGTCCCATCAAATACTAAGCCCAGCCCAATAAATTCCAATAAACCTAATAAACAGTAAGTAGAAATACATAGAAATATGTACGGAATAAAAGTTACCGTAGGCTTATTCGTGTGCTTGTTCATCGCTATCTGTTAAGTTTGTATGACAAAAAATAAGCAGTACGAGTTGCGTGCTTGAATTTAATGTGCCTTTTTCGTTTAACTGGTTGTGCCTTCGTTTTAATATTTATTTCAACTGAGACCGTGCTTATAAAGAAATAACCCAACACACATCAGTAACAAAAGTATAAATACTACAGTTCTTTACCTCGCAGTTCTAACAGTGTTAAACAAAGTCGCGGCTAAATATTAGCGTGCATTAAATGTAATGTGCTATGTCGTGGAAAACAAATATGTTAATGTAAAATAACCGTTAAAACTATCCACAAATCAGGCATTTTTAAAACGTCATAAAGCTAACCTAAATAATGTTAGAGGCCTAAAGTGTGAATATTCGTACGAAATTCTTTTTGGAATATGACAGAATTCTTTGAAAAGCTTTAAACAGCAAACAACACATTTAGCAGGTATAAAATTAGAAGTCACATTTCAATGTTTATGTTTATGTGTAGCGAAAGTATACGAACACATGTACACACAAACACACAATGGAATGTAAACATTGATTTTGACAGATGCTACATGGCAATGTTTGTTTACATTTGGCGGAAGGATACGAAACGGACCCTGCAAGAAGATATTTAGCAGGGCTCCGAGAAAGTTTCTTCCAGTGGGGAATGGACTATAGTTATGTAATAAAACTATAAAGTATTTTTGTTAAATTTATATATATATATAATATATATAGTTATATAGGTAAAGGTATGTAAGTATGTAAAGATAAAATAATTTTCAATTTAATATATATGTATGTACATATAACTATGAAAATATACAATTATTTTCAATTTATATTTGTATAATTATGTATATATATATACATATGGATACATAAAAATAATTGAAAATTCTGTATATGTATGTACACATAAATATTGGTATATAAAATTATTTTCAATTTGCTTTATTTATAGTTATATAGGTATGTAAATATAAAATAAATTTCAATTTAATTTATACATAATTATGTAAAGTAACTATGTATATGTATAGGTTTATAAGTGTGTAACTATAAAATTATTTAATTTTAATTTGTATTTATAGGTATAGGTATATAAGGATGTAAATATAAAATTATTATCAATTTAATTTATACATAATTATGTATATATACAGAAAGGATTATAAAAATAAATAGAATTTATATATATATGTAAATATAAATATTGAAATATAACATTATTTCCAATTTATTTTATACATAATTATGTATTGGCATATATACATATGCATACAAGCATATATAAGTAACACATTGTCATGCAAGTACCTTCATGTTTTCTTGGTCGAATGAGTACTTGGATTTTCTCAGAGTACTCCCATACAGCGAAGATGAATTGCGAATATGAAAGGATGCCTTATGACTCCGACGATCATGGAGTCGTGAACCTGCATCATCGCAAACTGGTTACTACCAGTGCCGATTCTGCGATCGAGCTTTCACCTATATTCAAAAATGCATATTTGCACGAAGAGTCCTTTTCATGCGACGACGACCAATTGGGAAACATGGTGGTGGCCTGTCGTGGTGCTGCATTGTTCAGTATAAAGTTCACGTTGCGCATCGATCAATGGCGAAGCGTGGTTGGAGCCTGCTGTAGCTCTGGGAACTTTTATTTCAAAGTGTAAATACGGTTTACCCAGGAAGCGATGATATATACCGAGGAACCTGGATATATAAAAAAATTTAAAGCGAGATTATTGAATAAAATGGTCGCATTTCAGCTTATGGAAATTGGATTATATCATTTTATATCAAAATACATTTATGGGTCATTTAGGGGTCACTTGCAATCACGTGGCAGCTCGGTGATTGGCTGGTCGATGTCTGCACAATGTATTGATGGTGCAGTATAATTTATATAAATTCGATATGATGCCACAAGGCTTACAAACTTGTATGTTGTAAGCAATAGGGAGGTAAGTTGAGAGGTTTAGTTTGAAAGCAGTTGATGTGAACGGTGGATCGTCTCGGCTAACTTCTGCATCTTCGCATACATTTTGTCTCGAGTTTCTGCTTTCAAGGTCATTCAACATCATGGGGTCAAGGATAAGGTATTCTGCATCTAATATGGTGGTTGTAGAGTGACTGTAATGTCATATGATTGTTGACTTTTATGTATTTTTTCTCGAGTTTTTGTTTTTGTGATCTTTCAAGTTCATGAGGCCAAGGGTAAGGTAGTCAACATCTAATATGGTGGCAGTAGTCTGTAATGCCATATGCTTGTTAACTTTAATGCATTTTTTTCGAGTTTTTCTTTTCAAGGCCACTTTAAGGTCATGGGACCAAGGTCGAGGTTACCTGCATCCAATATGGTGGTAGTAATCTGTAATCCATATGCTTGTTGTCTTTCGTGGATTTATATAGTGTTTTTATTTTCAAGGTCATTCAAAGTCATGAGGTCAAGGTCGAGGTAGTCTGTATCTAATATGGCGGTTGTAGTCTGTAATGGCATATGCTTGATGACATTTATGTATTTTTCTCGAGTTTTTGTTTTCAAAGTTATTCTAGGTCATGGGTTCAAGGTCAAAGTAGTCTGCATCTTATATGGCGGAAGTAGTCTGTAATGTCATAGGCTTGTTGACTTATACTTATAATTTTCTTGTGTTTTTGTTTTTATAGGCCATTGAAGGACATGGGGTCAAGGTCTTGGTCGTATGCATCCAACATGGTGATATTAGTCTGTTATGTATTTTGCTTGCTATTATGAATTTTTGCTCGAATTTTTTTTTGTTTATAAGGTTATATAAGGCCGTAGGGTAAATGCCAAGGTAGCCTGCATCTAATATGGCGGTGGTAGTCTGTAATGTATTATGCTTGCTGAATTTTATGTATTTTTATAGAGTTTTGTTTTCAAGGTTATTCAAGGTCATGGGGTGAAGGTCGTGGTCAAGTGTCAGAGGTCATGGGTAACAGGTCAAAGTTCAATTGCTAATGGGCATTGCCTTCCAAGATGGCAGACAAGTGATGTATACCAAGATGGTGGTTGCCTACCAAGATGGTGATCGCCTACCAAGATGGCTGACTGAGTATGTGCGAGGGAAAAGGGGCAATTTTAGGGTATTTTGGTCGAATTTGATGGAAGAAAGGGAAATTTTGAGGTATAAAGGAAAAAATATGGCGGACTGTGATGTACAAAATGGCGGCTCCCCAGCGCCTTCTCCAAATGCCGACAGTGTTGTCTTTCAACAGCCACTTCCCTACTTCTCTAGTGTCCTGAGTTATGCCGAAAAAAGTTTATCATTTAAAGTTACACCTGCTTTTACACTGTCCATCCCGTAGCAGTTTGTCGGCATTGTTTACTCATCGTTTAGGAGTGGCGATACTGTAATTTCCGGTGTTCATCTGGCGGCAAACCCGAAATATCGACAGTCATGTATACACCCAAGGCGACGTCATTTGTTCATTGGATAGTGCCTTCATGACAATAATTTTCTTCTCTTTACTAGGACCCGATCATTGATGACTGCCGACCGGTGGTCAGCTTGCATCGGAAATGCTGGGTGTCATGGTCCAAGTTGCCCATCGATGATATGCCCTGTTGCTCGACTGACGACTTATTTATGGTGACATAATAATTCCTTACTAAAACGAATCACTGAACAGACAAAATCACATGACTATGACAAAAGAGGATGGAAAAAGAAATCCTTTATATTTACTCTTAAATTTATAATTACTAGTTACAGCACTGCCAAAATCTAAGTAAGAAACCCTTACTGACCACTAGATATACACCACAATACACAACATAGGGTAGCTAGGTTTAGGATAAATTACTAAGTCATTTCTAGAATCCTACTAACCAAAGCCTTTCGTCAACCTTTTAACTAACATTTATCTAGTAATTTATTATATAACCAGGGAACAAAAACAAAATAACACAAGAAAATAAATAAAAAAGATAAAAAAACAAATAAAAATCATTAAAAAAATATAAAAACCATTAAAAATCAGTAAAACATTTATACTAACACCAGAGGTCGGTTGGGAAAGTTTGCCGCTGCTAAACACTGCCTTTAGAGAAAAACCTTTTACTCCCGATAAACCCCCCTCCCCCCTTCCGGAGACAAGGGCCATAGTGCATTGCAGCCATTGTTTTTTGTGGATGCCGCCTGGTGTGGGTTTGTGGGGGTTGCTCTGGCTGTTTCCGAGTCTGCCATGCTTGATTGAGCTTATCGAATGACACAGATTAATTTATTATTAGGTTTCTATTTAAATTTTTCCAAATTTTATCCCAGATTTTTTATTACTCCCACTTGTCATTTCCAGATTTTAATTTCATCCATGTTCATTCCCCCACGTTCATAACAACTCCAAGGTAAGTGAAGAGGTCAGAATTTACCTAAGCACATTGACCTGCATTTCCATGAGTATAAATTGTTAGGGGAGTGGATCCCCTTAATTTTAAGCGTTAAGCGTTAAGCATCTCCAGCAGCAGTCTTGTTTCCTAGCACTCGCCGCTCAGGAACTGACCAGATTGTAGTGCCCAGCACGTGTTGCTCAGGTACTGTTCCCATTTTGCTCAATGTTAAGTATTTGCATTGTTACCAACGTTCCAGCACACGCTGCTCGAAATACGGCATATCAGTAAAGCTTGCGGCAGGCTATGCAGTTAGGAGATATCCACTATGTACCCTGCAGCCCTACACTACCCCGCAGCCCTACACTACCTCGTAGCCCTACACTACCCCTGCAGTTACCTTGTAACTACATTGGCTCCTATCCTAGTCTTTGTAAAGACTACTATCCTGTCGCGTTCATGCTTAGTTTCCCAAGCGAGTGTCAGTGATAACGCGACGTCGTTCATCAATACGCATGCAACAATGCAAGAGATTCTGCCAAAGTAATTATCACACGCATTCCCTTGTTGAGTCGGTAGCTTCTACCAGCCATCCTAACGATAGTTTTCGAGGTTTGAAGCCCGCACCGCTGGCTTGAAGCTAGAGTGCTCCCACCACATTTTCATTTTACTTGAAAATAAAACGTGCATGACCCTTAAATTGAATAACCTTCCGCGTAGTCTTAGTACCTTGTAGTTACTCCTGTCACATACTTGCAGGTATTCATGGAGAATTACTGAAACAATATATAAACTTGCTTCTGCACAGATCACACAATAGTTTCGGCTGTCCTTTCCACCAATCCTGGATTATGGGAACGGAGGAGCCAACACATGTACATAGTCTGTGAAACTGCAAAACTAAGTTTGCCGATTACTTCTCTCCGGAGTGGCCCCGCTGGGTAATCGTAACCCCCAAAGTGGTAGACGGTTACCAGGCCACACATCCTAGCAGTAAGATACGTAAATTCAATACAGGCGATTACCTGCATGTGTAATACTGCTTGGTGTGGTTATTTCCACATCCTAATGCTTTCTGTCAAAAGGAAGGGCCTTGAGGAGGAGTTAAAGGCAGCACTGGTTGCATCAGGTCGAGCGCATGAGTATCAACTCTCACTAGTGAAACAGATAGCTAGTCTTCTACCGGGAGAACAGGCGCAATCTGTACGTCACTTATAAGAACCAAGAGAGATATTTGGGCTTCGACATCTGTTTTCCCACCTGAGCGCTCCGGACCTGCAGCCTACCCAGGGTGTATTATCGAGTACTTGAGATGGCCTAAATAAGCTCCTACTCCAGTAATTGCTCACCTGACTCCAGTTGTTCTATTGCCTGAGTCACTGTACAGACCATAGGAAATTCCCGCTGCACCTGTTACATCTGCACCACATAACACTACTGCCATATTGAAACGTCACCCAGGTAGTCTTACATCTGCCATACCTGCCTAATGTATAATTGCACTAGCAAGTCAAGATTTTATGCCCAGCCGAGTAGCCATAAGGCCAGTTCTGTATGCCGGCAAAGCTCCTGCACTACGACAGAACTGAATCTCCATAAAGAGAAGAGCCTGGTTCAGCTTCTCGCCAAAATCCTTGCCGCTGCCTTCTGCCACCTGACCCTTGTGAGTACACATCCCCGGTACGTCACGCATGAATAGAAACTTTTCGGGCTTTTGCTTGGAATGATTACATAAAACTGAATTCCCTCAAGGAAGGATAAAGTTTTGTTGATTTGTAGGTAACAAATTGGCTCCACTTTAGCGATGTTTTCCCATGGAAGCCATTTATCTATTAAAACTGCAGGATCCAATCTGAAAGGTCAATAAATTTAAGTAGTGCTCTCAGTACTCGCCACTGAGGATTGGTTATGGAAGATGGTAGTAAGGCCATGCCCTACTTCTGCTGGAAAACATTGTGTTGTATACTAAGTTTAATATAATTCAATCCCTCTGTCTCTTTATATGTATACTACTCAAAAAACGTTTTTCACCACCTGTGATAGGTTGCAAGTGAACAACGTCCGCTGGGACAGTCGACACAACATGAAAATACATTTTTCAAGCCTAGTATGGTGTTCTCCATAGAGAGTCATCCCGTACTTTCTCAGGTGTTTTGACCAACCTAGTAACTTAGAAATATAGGTGCATGATGCAAAACTTGATATGAGTAGCTTTCAGTCCTACAGATCATGCCAGGATACGAGTGGTAAAATCACTTAAGTAACAAGAAATTTAAGGTGCTTAAATTATAACCTAGCACAGTTTGAACTCGCGAAATTCCCAGTTCTCTGTGCATGCACGAGGCTTGACGAAAATAGTAACAAACCTGTGGAATATAGACATTCAGGTAGAGACAGTCCTCTGACATGTTGGCAGTTGTATTGAACATAGCTGTCTGGTAACAGTAGGTCCCCTGCTTGAGGGCATCTCTCACACCGGTCCAGGGTTTCACAGGCTTCGGCGACTGCAACGAAACAAACACCACCAAATGTCACTACTCAACCTTTGCAGAAACAGTGCATCACCGCTGTCACCAAAATACTCCCAGCACACGAGATACGGGCACAGAGAATACAAATTTACAATTTTAAAGCAGTGACAAAGCAAAGAAGGATGAAATAGTACGTAAAAGCAAGCATGGCTATTAGAAGTTATCAACAGAACAGATAGAAAACGCGCAATTCAAAGTGGTTAAAAAAATATATTATTTGAATATCATAGACAAATAAACACTAAAGAACAGCAACATTTACTTAATGGTGTCTCTGAATAGAGAGGGAATTCTATCTTGTCACTACAGCTTAGTACCACATATGGCCGCCATGTGCATTGTACAGGTCCCATACACGCAATGGCACGCTTGTAATCAATATGTTTGCGCAGTATAGAGTGGACTCCAGACAATAACGGCTTTACTGCGCTCGGCGCTGGGCTGTCTTGTCAACCTACTTGCTTCGTTTTCCTTCCCTCCTCCTTGTATCCCCTCCTTTCACGCATGCGCGTCGAGCTTTCCTCTCATTGGTCACTGGCTACAGTTTGAAGTTTGGGCCTCCTGCTTAAGTTGGTGGCTCGTATACTTCTACGCCAACAAGCATTTGAGAAACTTCGCTTTAATTTCTGTTCCTATCCCAGATGGGTTTTCATGCAATGTTAAGTAGCTACGCATTACAACTTGGTAGCTGACGACAGGATGATTATCGTCATGAGTGACAGCAAGAAACATAAGTGGGTTTGCCGCATAATACATTGAGATTTGAATTAAGATTTAGTGTGCGCTAGTCAAGGAACTCTAGGGTTGCGCATGTAGCTTGTATTCTGAATTCAGTTTGTGCCCGCAGTGTTTAAATTTTGGTTTGGTTTAACTTACTAGTTGCCTGTGGCCCATAGAGTTTTCTGTTGTGTGTAGCCTTGCACTTATAACATGGTTGAAAGTAGATTAGGGTATTCATACTTTGCTAGCCCCCTGGAAACATGATGGCTTGTTTAATGGGTCCGTACCGGCTTGCGCATCATGGTGATACAATTTAAGGTAACTCACCTATGTGAAATAATTTTAGATTGTTCGAACCGAGGATGGTTCGTTGGTTTTTAATATAAGTTTTTAAATTGTGCTTGTCAGTAGCCATTTTAAATATTCACTAGACGTTGGGAGGCTATCACGGCGCTCTAGTGAACATCAGTAATGAATTTCAGTATTGATACGAGGACAGTTAAATAATTTAAGCTTCTTCTAATCTTAATTTTAGTTTCCAGTAATGCAATTGTATTTTCTGTAATTTAGTATATATTTGGTGTGAAAGTGCTGGCTGGTTAAAAACGGCCTTCATTATACTAAGAATTTTTAATTTTTTCCAGTGTGGAATATTTGTGTTCGCTCAAGGTTTTATATTTTTTAAAGGAAAATAAATTTTATATCCGTCACTGCTTTGATTGGCCAGTACGCTTTGTTGCCCGTGACATTATTGTTTTGTTTTAAACCAGTTTTATAGTAAATTGTTTTCTGATCAAAGAGTTGTATGAAGCCCAAATAAATTGTTTTAATTTGGAATCTGTTTTTGTGTAAATTCATGTGGCAGACGTACAAGAAAACTGCGCTGTACTCTGCTTATATTTGCTAATATTTGTGTTTTGGTATTTTTTCATGATGGCTGAGAGCGTCGGGTTTTTGTACCACCTAAATAAAGAAGAGCTGTTTGCGTTTCTCGCCGACAATAACGTGCCTTTCCCCCCTCGATGCTACTATGGTACAACTACGAAGGATGGCTGTGCGACATGTGAGGGATCGCAACTGGAACACGAGCGGCGTCGACGAGGACGTGGTCTCGGCGAGCCCTAGTTCCACGCATACCTTTTCCTCTAAGATATTTTTTCAGTCTTTGCAAGCTGTGCCCAATTTGAACCTAAGTGAGCCTCGCGCGATGTTGCCTTTTTTCATCGCGGTCGCCAAGGTCATTGACCTACGTCTGTGTGACGACATAACTTTGTTGCGCGCGCTGAACGTAAAATGCAAATTCCATGCCTGCCTTACAATTGGTTTCGAAGGAAATAATTGCAGAGAATGGTAGTTTTGTAAATTTTCACCGCAGAGTGTTGGCTCGTGTTTTCCTGTCGCGTGTAAAACGCACCTGTTTGCACGATATGATATATAGTTTTCAACGTCCAAATGAATCATTTAGTGAATTTATTTATTCTATAGTTTCTCACCAAAGGGCTCTTTGTTTAAATTTGCTGGAGAGCGAAATAGTTCGTTTAGTGTAAGAAAATATGAATCATAGTGTTAGAGCACTACCTGTACTCCGAAGTATAGAAGCTTTAGCGGTCGAAGTATAGAGTCATGTAGCTGCAGAGTCATAATTTAATTCTGTTTATTCTCCTCCGCTCGAGTAGCAGGAGCGCCGTGGGTAGAAAATGAGCGCGTTTTGAATCGACCATGCGTAAATTGTTCCAAACATAGACATTTAAGCGTGAATTGTAAAGAGCAGTGAACCTTGTGGCAGGAAAGAAAGTGTTAAACTTGGGGGGCCAAGGGCCATTTGAGGGCGGCTTGCCCTGTTTCGGGAAACGAGTGATTGCAGGAAATGTATGCGGTGTTTCCATTCGCCGATATTTGTCTCGATATAAATCACAAATCACAGTCTATGTGTGTTGTTCAAGTAGCTTGTGGCGGAAATTTGTATCCTGTCCTAATCGATACGTGAGCTACTCACTGCCTCACCTGTTGAACATTTATAAAATCATTATTAAGTAACAAGGTCATTTCCCGTTCACGTATTCAGTGCGTAGCGGAACTGAGATTGTGCATTGCCAACGGCGATGTGTTGTCGGCCTCGCACATAGTTAAGTTAAACTTTAAATAGGCGGTTTTTCATGGAGTTATGATTTCTGGATTTTGCCTGTGTTAAACTATAAGATTATTTTAGGATTTTAATTTTCAGGTCACTCTTGTGCGTCCATATATCTTGAGGATTTTACCCTTTTTTTCGGGTTTGCGCCTGAAATTAAAATACATTTGTATTCTTGTGAGTGTGTCCAGGTAAATCAGTTGGCCTCAGAAAAATCTGCAAATGTGTCGGGAAATTTCGAAGAAAGTTTAGAGCGTATTGGACAATAATTCAGTGAGGTCATTACGCCCCAAATAGGGAAGTGCGATATTTTACCATACAAGTTTTCGCTTGTTGATGTTCCGGTCCGCGACCGCCACTTTCGTTGCCCACCTACCAAACTTACGGCGTTTCGTGAAATTATTGAAAAGTTGTTGAAAGCGGGCATGATCGTGCCATCGACATCCGATTGTTGCTCTCCTGGATTCCTAGTCAAAAAGAAAGACAGTGACAAGTACAGATTGGTGGTAAACTATATTTTCGTAAATCGCAAAATTCATAAGGACCCCTTCCCACTTTCGAGAGTAGATTGCGCCTTGCAACAATTCGGTCGTGCTAAACTGTATTCCGTTTTGGATTTAAACCACAGTTTTCATCAATGTTTACTTGATCCTTCTTGTCGCAAATACACCACGTTAGGCACCCCTTGGAATCAATATGAGTTTACTCGGATCTCAGTGGGTGCCAACTTCGGTAGCAAGGCCCTTTCCAAAGTTCTAGACCATGTGCTCTCGGAATATAAATATAAATTTGTCTTTAATTATGTCGATGATGTAATTATATATAGTAAAGACATAGTCTCTCCTGGGCTATTTGCGTAAAGTTTTGAGGCAGTTTTGGGAGGTTGGGTTGATAGTTAACTCCGAAAAGGTAGCCCTGGCCGCAAATAAGGTGTTGTTTTCTATACATTATTAGTGAAGGGAAGCTTTTGCTTTACCCCAATAGGATTGCACCTATTGTCAACTTTCCCCGTCCGCGTACTCTATAAGGGGTACAGAAATTTCTTGGGTAAATGGGGTACTATTCACGATTTATCGAACGTTATTCAGAGATAGCGGCCCTCCTAAATGGTTTTAAGAAAAAAGGAATGCAATTCGTCTGGGGCCAGGAACAGGAACTATCTTTTAATGTTTTGAAGCGAGTACTCAGATCTCCGCCTGTTTTGATTTTACCTGATTTTGAATGGCGTTTCGTGGTCCAGGTGGATGCTTCTGTGGTGGTATTGGATGCGGTATTAGGGCAGTGGGTAGAGGGCCACATACCCCGGCAGTCTTTGCGAGCAGGGCACTAACGGAACCGGAAAGATCTCTTGGAATATGCGAAAAGGAAACTTAAGCGTGTCTCTCTGGGCTGCAAAAATTCGATTCCTACATCGAGCACGATGACCGACAATCAAGCCCTTAGTTGGGTCTTGGGTCACCCCTACCAACTCGGAAAACTCGGTAGGGGGGTGTTACGTCTATCTAGGTTTCGGTTTAAAGTATGTCATATGCGAGATGCGGAAAATCCTGTAGTGGACGCCTTGTCCAACATGTTTGATCCGACTGATTTCGAGGAAACTCCTGCCCAAGAGCCGGCTTTTCGGGGACTTATTCAGGCTTTTCCGGAATTTTTCGTCCGGCTTCGCGATGCTCAATCAGCTGATACCCGGTGTCAACAATTGAAAAGAGATCTTGCGGCCGATGTCACTTGTTCGTATATGGAAATGGGCGGTCTTTTGTATATTACCGGGAAAGTGGGTCGTGCGAGAAAATTGGTAGTTCTGTAAAGTTTAAAACCTATGTTGTTCAAATATTTTTATGGCTCTTTATGGAGGACATTTGGGAGTTAGTATAACAGTTTAAAAGATTTCCGTGCACTTTGAATGGCCCACATTGAAGCAGGATGTCGCGCAATATGTGCGTACCTGCGATGGATGCCAATGTTGTAAACAGGCCTTACAAACGAATTTTGGTCAGTCGAAGGTTGAAGTTCCAAGCTGCCCGTGGCATATAGTTTATTTAAACATCTTTGGGCCGTTGGTTAGGTCGAAAAAAAGGGAATGTTATTTTGTTAATTTTGCTTGCTACTTTTACAAAATTTATTATTCTACTACCTTTAAGAAACTTGAAGGCACCTACCATAGTAAAGGCTTTACAAGAACAAGTTCGGGAAAGTTTCGGTTTTCGGGGCTCCAGCAGAAATAGTGACGGATAATGCTCTGTACTTTCAATCTATTTGCTTTAAATATATGTGCTTTAAGTGGATAATAAAGTATTATACTTAAAGTCCCTATTTGTCAAAAGGTAACCAGGTGGAGTGTTTCAGCAAAAACATTAAAGCTTGCTTTACTATAATCTTTAATAGTGGTCATATTTTGTGGGATAGTGATTTAGAATTGATAAATGTAGGTTTCAGATTAGCAGTTCATAATTCTACAGGCTCGCACCCTTCCGTACCGTTTCTGGGTAGGCATTTTCTCCATCCTCTTTTTAAAATATTTGGAGCATTCCCATCCCGCCTACCTTGGACATTCCTTCCCGAGATCGCCTTCTCGACGAGGTTGCTCGTAGCCTGGGAGCTGCAAAGCACGAAATTGCAGCGCGCTTAGATAAACGTCGTATTGACCCTCCTGTTGCGGCGGATGACCTTGTTTTGTGTACAAATGTTGTGGTTGTTGACTGTGGGAAAGACATAGGTTCTAAGTTCACTCCTAAATACATTGATCCATTTCAAATTGCAAAATTTCTTGGTGTAAACACTGTGGTGTTAAGTTTACCAGGGACTTCACGTGAGTTTAGAAAAGCTCACGTGAGTCACCTGAAAAGGTACTTGCCCCGGCCTTAAATAAAGTTGTATTTTCATAAATGATTGTCTTTCTCAGATTGTAATACTTATTATTGTTAAAATATAAGTTGGTTTTAGTTATTTTTTGTCGCGACATGTTTTCCCATAATTTTCTTCAAGTTTGCTGTATTTCCCCTTCCCACACTCTCCCCCCGCCCCCCTTTTTTCCTCGTCCGGGACGTCCGAGGCGTTGAGTGGAGCCATGCTGTCCGTCTGATGGATTGGAATTTCGTCTAGAAGTGAGCTTGCAGTCGTTGGTGCTGCAACCCCATTGACGTCGGTGCCCAGATATACAGTTCCATCAGAAGCTGGAGAGCGCCGTGGATTTGGGATGGATGCTGATATGTTTTCTTGACTGGACTATCTCCCGGGAGATTGCGACAAACAAGATGTTTATGTAATATGTGATGTAATGATTGGACTGACTTCGACGAAAATTTTCTACTTTTTTTTTGTAATCCCTGTTTCAAGATTGCTGCTAAATGTGAATCCTGTGCATTTAACTGTATTTTCTTCGAGTGTACTTCATATATACTGTACTGTGTGAACCCTTTTCTTCTTTTCTACTGCTGCTGTGGATATTGGTTGAACTGTATACTGAAATGTTTTTGGGCATAAGACATTGTTAGCAATGGGGTTGTGCAGTATAGAGTGCTCTCCGGACAATATCGACTCTGATGCGTTCGGCCAATCCACCTCTGGGCTGTCTTGGCAACCCACCTGCTTCGTTTTCCTTCCCTCCTCCTTGTATCCCCTCCTTTCACGCATGCGCGTCGAGCTTTCCTCTCATTGGTCACTGGCTACAGTTTGAAGTTTGGGCCTCCTGCTTAAGTTGGTGGCTCGTATACTTCTACGCCAACAAGCATTTGAGAAACTTCGCTTTAATTTCTGTTCCTATCCCAGATGGGTTTTCATGCAATGTTAAGTAGCTACGCATTACAACTTGGTAGCTGACGACAGGATGATTATCGTCATGAGTGACAGCAAGAAACATAAGTGGGTTTGCCGCATAATACATTGAGATTTGAATTAAGATTTAGTGTGCGCTAGTCAAGGAACTCTAGGGTTGCGCATGTAGCTTGTATTCTGAATTCAGTTTGTGCCCGCAGTGTTTAAATTTTGGTTTGGTTTAACTTACTAGTTGCCTGTGGCCCATAGAGTTTTCTGTTGTGTGTAGCCTTGCACTTATAACATGGTTGAAAGTAGATTAGGGTATTCATACTTTGCTAGCCCCCTGGAAACATGATGGCTTGTTTAATGGGTCCGTACCGGCTTGCGCATCATGGTGATACAATTTAAGGTAACTCACCTATGTGAAATAATTTTAGATTGTTCGAACCGAGGATGGTTCGTTGGTTTTTAATATAAGTTTTTAAATTGTGCTTGTCAGTAGCCATTTTAAATATTCACTAGACGTTGGGAGGCTATCACGGCGCTCTAGTGAACATCAGTAATGAATTTCAGTATTGATACGAGGACAGTTAAATAATTTAAGCTTCTTCTAATCTTAATTTTAGTTTCCAGTAATGCAATTGTATTTTCTGTAATTTAGTATATATTTGGTGTGAAAGTGCTGGCTGGTTAAAAACGGCCTTCATTATACTAAGAATTTTTAATGTTTTCCAGTGTGGAATATTTGTGTTCGCTCAAGGTTTTATATTTTTTAAAGGAAAATAAATTTTATATCCGTCACTGCTTTGATTGGCCAGTACGCTTTGTTGCCCGTGACATTATTGTTTTGTTTTAAACCAGTTTTATAGTAAATTGTTTTCTGATCAGAGTTATATGAAGCCTAAATAAATCGTTTAATTTGGATTCTGTTTTTGTGTAAATTCTTACGGCAGACGTCACATGTTCATGTCATCTTACGGAATAAAGTTCCATTCTATCTAGGCAGCTCTTATGAGACATGGAATTGTTTCGGGAGGTTGTGGACTATTATAAACTGTTATTTTCAACTTGCCCCAGGCATGTTCAATGCGTGAGTGCACTCTTTGTTTATAAGAAAAGGATTACATAACTCCTACCACCGAAACTGCCTTATATCGCTATATTCCAAACATTGTTTGGTGTATATGTTTGTGTGCACCATGTTTAAATTTAAATATACTTTAAGAGAAATTACTTTTCTAACAAGTCCAGTCATCCACCCAACACAAAATTCAGGTAGTTATTTAAACCAACTAAAACAAAATCATTTTAGGATAAACTATATATAGAGCTGAGAAATATCTATGTATTTAATTTAAGACAGCATTGTATAAAAAGCATGCATGTTACAGCTGATTTTTCGAACTCCATTAAAAAAAAATATTTTTCTGTTATCCCTAAGCTTGTGTGAAATCAACCGAACTAATATTCATAATTTGCCCTTGAAGTCCAGTGTTTTCTTTATCGATAAGCAATAAATAAATGCAACTAACAGTAGTGATTAAACTGAATTTACTGCGAATCCATTATCTACAAGTTGAATCTGGTTGTGAGAGAACTCTTAGATACCTATATGGCATGTTTTTGACTGCCACTAAAATTTAAAAACAAACCATATCAAAATAACTACTCTATATATAGAACGACATGAACTTAAAACTGTGCGTATCTCCAGTCATGTTTAGGTACATATCGTCAAAAACTCTCCTGTAAGAATCGGATGGATTGTTGCCTGTGCTCTCTTTATTTGAATGAGTGATTTCAGTCAGCAGAATTATTTTACTGAATATTCAATAGAGTTGAAGTGAAAGATGTTGGCTACTATTAAGCTCGATGCTTAAGAACTGATGCTGGTGAAGTGAGGTGAGTGTGGAACAGCGCTGGAATGAATGGACGGGGGAACTGAAGATCCCCGAGAAAACCCGCCAACCAGCATCATCGTCAGACAAGATTTACAGATGCGAAAATCCTGTAGCAACCCTGCTGTAAATCGAACCTGGTTCGCCAAGGTGGGAGGCAGGTACACTGGCCACTACACCACCGCTGCTCCTACTGAATATTCAGTTAAATGCTGTTAACGATAATGTGAGCACTTTTGAAATAAACCTTATAAAAAAGTCACTGCCCCTACGTGCATTTATTTTAATGGGCGCGCTGAGTGACCTGCTCCTAGTAAGTTGTTTCCGATGGAGGGAAAGTAGTTCCATATCTTAACGTTGAATGAAAAGCGTTAGGTAATCATTTCGCTTTCTGTTTTTTTTTTTAATTTATCGGAATGTAAAAATGAGCATATTAGTAAAATATTTACTTTTATAATAATTTTTAAGTCTCACTTGATCAACCCTTCAATAAAGTGGTGAGGTCCATGACAAAGTTAATTTTACATAAGGTGAAATACTACACAACGTGCATATAAGTAGATCTTATGCAGGGCTATTAAAAGTACTCATTTTACCGTGAGCAGCCTATAATGAGCTGTTATCTAGTAGCGAATTAATGGGATGCACCGGGGTTTTATTGCCAGTTCAGTTTAACTGATTAGAAATCAGCAGAAGTCACAGTTTAATCCGTAAATACCAGAAAATAGAGTAATCAGTGGAATTTTACTTAATCAAGTGGAACACTTTCAACAGATCTGCGGTCGAATTCAATTGGTTTATTTGGAGCAGTTATAACTGTTTCGATTTTAGTGTCCTTTTGAGTAGCGCATTGTCGAGTTTCAGATCGCTGTACATTACTTAAAAGTGAACCACAGAACGAGACCGGAGCGACACCTCAGTCGCGCACGCAGTATGAACACTCAAGCGATACAGTTGTTTACTGTGTTTGCATAGCTCTCAAGCCGTGCATACATCTTCCACACTAGTGTACTGGTTGTGAATGAATATCTGTTGTGATTAAAATATGAGTGAACATTTCCGCATTCTTTACACACAAGTTGTTTAGAGTTATTTGAGCAGGCATGTTAAGGGTGTAGGACCCCAAAAAATTTATAACATCATTTTATTACCAAACATTGTTCAACTTTTACGCATTATATGCAATTACATTTTCCTCGAATAAAAAATTCTTTACTTTATATTTCTTTGAATAATTTAATATCAGTGTCAAATGTTTTCTGTTTTGCTGCAGCTATTATAACAAATACTAAGTTTCACAAATGAAAAAAATTACAAAGTTAACTAATGCCAAGGGCTAAAGTGAGACATATGTCATGACCAAATAACAAGTCATGTATATGAAAAAATGGTTAAATATAAAGAAATGTTTGCATACTTTTAAATTTTCTTTATGTATGAGTTGTTATTTGGTGATTATTTAAATGTCACGTGGTAGCTCATGGCATTAGTTTACTTTGTAATTTCTTTATTTGAATTTGTCACCAAATTAT
This sequence comes from Dryococelus australis, assembly GCA_029891345.1. Classification (NCBI taxonomy): domain Eukaryota; kingdom Metazoa; phylum Arthropoda; class Insecta; order Phasmatodea; family Phasmatidae; genus Dryococelus; species Dryococelus australis. The sequence goes on along the minus strand of CM056994.1, from coordinate 79,629,603 downwards.
TAAAAAAAGTAGTGTAAAATGTTTTATTAGAGGAAAATGTCATCACATAAGTGTACAAGTTGAACAATGTTTGGTACAAAAATATTAGTATCTTGGCATCCTACAAAGTAAATAATTTTTCAATACGAGCGAGCCTCGTGATCATCAGCACCTTGTGCTGTAGAGTTGCGAAAGTGCACGTGTAACTGACAGAGGCATGGCACTCTTGCCATTTGTAACTGAATGGTTCGTGGAAAGACCATATCTTGCCGTATGACAAGTTAAAGTATGTTGGCGAAACAAGGGCACAACTGAATTTTCGAAGTAAGGGGTGGAGAAACCACAATTTTGGTTGGCAATGCAGTAAAGTACAGAATAGGTATTACATGGCGGTAACAAAGACGTTATCTACATAGTGAGACAGATCAGTCCCAGCACCAAGACACGTCGGCGTGGAAGAGTTTTGGGTTCTTTCTTTTAAAATGGTTTTCATTATAGCTGTAACTTGTTCTCCAGTTTTGTTCTTCCCGTGCATATTTTGAACATATGTCTAATATGGTTAAAATATACTTGTATCCGTTATTGTACTTCTAAATAAATGTTATTTCACAAAAATCGGCTTCAAACAAATTGTCTATTCCCAGATCAATAACCTTTCTTCTAGGAAACCTTATTTTGACAGGAGCATGCAGTTCTTGAACAATATTGCTAAACTTCATTAGGAATATACTCTTTTCCAGTCAGATCTTCAATAATAGACACAATTTTGTTTGTATGTGAATTATTCCCAGACTGTTTCGAAGCGATGAGAAGTTTTAATTCTGTTCACCAACTCATTATGATTGTTCCAATAAAGAGGAGAAAACCAATCGCCAACTTCATCTTTATATATTCCACTTTCAATGATATCACCTAAAAAGTAGTTTCAGGTTATCTTAGTCTCTTGAACGATTATTTGCATTCATACATTTTACAAATTCCTTACATTTCTCCAGATCATTGTCAGAGTAACCATTTGGAAATTTTTTAAACAGTACTTCAAACAATCCTTCACATGCATCAGTTACATAATCACTCACTTGAATTCTATTTTCAGGCAAGAACATACAGACGGAATATCCCAGAAACCATATGTTGCCACGTCGATATACGACAAATGTTGTATTGCATGTAGGCAAAGATTCTTTTAAAGCTAAATAACATTGTGTTAATTGAGAAAGGAGTAGCTCTTTCTTCTTCTTTAAAGGATCTTCTGATTTAATTTCCAGTGGTTTATCAATAGATGTAGTTAAGGCAGAATGTAGTATATCCATTCTACTTGTATTAGGTTTAAATATTTCTTTTTTTAAAACATCCCATTCCATTTGTGCTCGTTTAGTTTGCAAGTATTTCTCCTTTACAGCAGAAATAACATTATGTAATTCCGAAGCAGAGTTAGACATTTTTGATTAGTTTATATTAACATTGTAGTATTTATATATCAATTAAGGTTTCTAGTTGCAACACTAGGTCGAGTATTATGTGCCTTTTCAATGTTATCGACTTTACTTAAAAATGCATCTAATTTACTTACAATTCTTCCTCTCAAGTCATTAATAACAAGACTTAGGCATGATTTCAAATCATCATTTTCCTTTTTCAATTCAATTTTCCTGTTTGCATAACTAAACCAGATGTTTTATTAATAAATTCAATAGTTATATATTGCATAATCTCTTCCTTCCATGTTTAAAGTTGTTTTGCAATACTAGTGGTTACCAATTAATTAATTCAATTTTTTAAACATTCTAAACATTGTGTGTTCTAGTTTCTATATTCTGCAGTGCAGTCATCATATTGGTCAATATTTCCGAAATGTAACTAATATTTGTAATCACTTTTGTAATATATTTTATCAACTTTACTATTTTCTCTTTGTAACTCGGTCGATTGTGATTTCAACACTTTTGGTGTAATAGTATGCTAGGCTTCCACATAGAATTTATTTACATCACTGTCTTTCACATCCATACCTATATTATGTAAAGTATGTACATTCAAATCAAAATTCCCATCACAGAATTTTGGTTAAACAGATATTGTAATGACTACGTCACAGCTATGTCCAAACTTTGAAATACTCATTATTCCTCATTCGGTAGTATAAAAGTGTCAAATCCACATCGATATCTCTTTTATATAGGGGAAGTGCAGGCATTATTACCAGAAAGCCATACTTGTCTTTCCAACAGTAAAAATACATATCTTTAAACTTTTTAAATTACATATCGCCTATTATATGATCATTATAAATATGCTGTAGATTCAAATTGTCCATTTGAAACACAATTAATATATCTGCATTATCGCACAAATTATGTTTTGGAATACATGCATAATTTTGGGACAGATACAAACATCAACGTTTGAATGTCCCCCAAAACTAAAATATTGCTCTATTTCATCCTGCGATTCACACCAAACATTGTCAAATATAAAAATGGAATTGGGTAATGCTTGGTTTGGAGAAACGATATCATCATTATTAGCAAAAGGGAAATATCTCATTCCTTCAATTGATGACTAAATGTTTGCTTATCATTCATATTTCTCTTGTTGTATTGTTTTAGAAAACACAAATAAATTTTCAAAATTAAGTTTATTCAGATGTTCCAAAATTGACATAATATCACTAGGTTTTCCACATTAAGGACAGCTTATTATACAACGTATTTTTGGGTGTAAAATAATTAAATGTTTATGTTCAATTACGTTGTATTTTGTAGATACAATTACCAGAAGATGCACACTTAGTTTTACAACCTTCATTTCTTTACAAGCTGTAACATAAATCACTAATGTAAAACTATAAGTGCATGCCTTTATATAGGTTTGTTTTCAGTTGAAACCAATGGCTCGTACTAAATGCATCAAGAAAGGTCACAGAGTATTAAACACATTGAATAACAAATTGCCATTGGAATTTCCTTTACCGAAATACAATTACTCTGGACCAGGGAAACTAAACTTGCAAAACATCTGACAGAGAGTGATCAAAGAATAAATTCTTTGGATAATGCTTGTAAAGAGCATGACATAGTTTACTCTCAAACAAACAGTTTGAAACAAAAACATATAGCAGATACGATTCTACCAGATAGAGCAGCAAATATAAGAAAGTATCCATCTACAGCCACAGTCAAAAAGCTTGATACCCCAATACTATCAATTGTGGTTGTTTATGCTTACGATTTATAACTATAAATAGGATAGGTTAACCCACAGTAGTAAAAACATATTAGTAATATGTCAATTACATTGATATTAAGTGGAAAACTGTCGCAATTGCTTTCAGTATATTTCCCAGCTTTGGAATTAGATGGCGACTGGCAAATAAGCCTAATCGAATTCGTCATTTACAAGTGCATACCAAATATTTATATGCACAACCAATAATTTACATTCAACATTAATGAAGAAAAATACAGGATTGTGATACCAGTGGGGTCATGCAAATGAGAATATTTGGAAACATTCATTAAGGTGGCAATACCTGAAAATGTATATTTTCAATTATGTGGAAATCATTAACTAGGGTGATTCACAGTAATGTCGATATAGATGTCATGGAAAACAATTCAATTCCAAATATGTTAGGTTATGAAAGGAGAGCGCATCCTGCTAATCAATTGCACGAATCACCAAAACAGGTTAATATTTTGTCAGTTAATATATGTCGTGTAAATGTTAATATTGTAGGTGGGTCATATTTGAATGGAAAATCAACAAACATATTACATGAATTTTATGTGTGAAGACTCTAGGATACAAAATAATTGAAAAGACTAATACTTCAATCTATCTTCCAATAATTGTTAATTATGTTGATGAAATAGTCGTCACAATTGTCGATAAAACAGTAATTTTATAAATTTTGGAAATAATGGAATAATTAATATGTGATTACATATAAAGAAAAGTATATAAACACCTGCATCCTATGCACATTACAACCAAAATCGGTATTGGGTATCATAGTAAATACAGACTAAAGTAGGCAGTTCAATTAAAAACTATGTTTCTAAGAAAACATCTATAAAAAGATGTAAATGTACCCATAACACACTCACTTCAATTAAGCATCCAGTGAGGTTAACACGGGGCAAGGCATTTTTTAAGAGGGGAATTAGGATATACAGTTAATATAAATTGAAGACATACTTAATGTTGAACAACCCATAAGTTATGAAGATGCAATCACCAATATGGAAATACATGTGTATGAACAATTCTGAGCAGGTCCATACATGTTCCCATCTGAAATAAGGTTTGCTATACAAAATCATGATATTTATACATTACCATCGAAATAAAATTTAAGGTTCATAGGAAAAATTCAAAAGACAGCCAATGCAACTGATCCAGTAACTACAGGAATACTGAGAAACAGAATACTTAATTTAGTAGACAGAATAGTATATCTGCTTAATGGTGTTGAAATGACCAAACACGAGATGTTGGAATTACTTCCATGATAAGAAACTATCTCTCGCAATCCACAAATCATGTTTTGTAAGCCTTATGGCAAGATGGCGCCACTCTATTACAAACTGGAAATAAATCCAGGCGGGAAATACAAAGTCCTAATACCATTAAGAATGGCACTTGGTTTCGCTTAAGACTATAGACATTATATAGTAAATGCTAAACAAGAATTAGTTATTATTTTCGGTAACATGCACTTGAACGCTGTATATGACACTGACAATGACGAGGAAGGTATAACATTTGAATTAAGCAGTATGGAATGGTTGATGCCACATATTGAAATTAAAACTCGTGAATGCATAAAGTTCATAAAGTATATTGAAAAATGGAAGAACCTAAGCATTGCATTACGGCGAGGGTGTTTGGAGACATTTATGTCTTTACCAGCATTAGAAAACGTCATATGGAATGTGAAATCATTCTTTTCGAAAGAAAAACTGACACATGTAATTATGTTTTCAAACAAACCATCAAAACAATTTAAGAGCAGACCAATGGGTATTTGACCATTGCAATATGAAAAACATTAAACTTTACCTAAACAGTCAAGTATATCCCTTTACGGATTTCAATACAAACTTTGGAAATGGCGAATATCTTAATTTGCTACAATATGTATGCAAATTTCCAGGAAATATGTTACAGTAAAAATAGTGCACCAATCCTAGAACGCGAATCATTTAAGACCAGAGGACTGCTATTCATAATTTGACATTAGCAAAGAAAATGAGAGCATTAACAATAATGGTATCGAATCAGGAATTGAAATAATTGCAAATACACCCTTTCCACCAAACACTCAAGCTTACACATTGATCAACCATGATAGATTAGTCAGCTATAATGTTAGAAATAAATTGGTTAAGGTACTGATGTGAATCAGTTTAGACGAGGAACCCTGGTTTCAACAAGATGTTCTGCAATGTGCAAGGTTTTCAGACTCTATGTAAGTTCATCATAAAATAATTAGCTATTATGAATATGGAAGACCACACAACCATCTTCAGCTTCAAGTCAACATTCGACTGAAAATATCTAAACCCAAAGTACCAGAAGACAAATAGATGGGTTTGCAAAAATCACCATGGTCTAGCATGGGAGAGTGGGTGTACGGACTATGGAAATATAGAAGATATTTGCAAGAACTACCTAAAAAGCTGTGAGATATACATATGTGAATTGATCAAGAAAAATTATTTTAGAGAGTGTGGAATGGAAAAATAACAGATATTCCAAAAGACTACATAAATTCCTTCATTCAAAAAAATTTATGTCAAACATATGGATACAAATTGCCATTCTTCTCATTAGGCGAAAACTACAAATTGATGTTGAAATGGTCATTGATGACCGACTGGGGTGAAGTGGAAGATGATAGTCCTCCAGAGTCTCTAGTCGATACTATACGACTAATATGGCACTATCTGCGGTGAGTGAAGATTGAGGACTAACAAGTGTAATTTAGTATATAAGCATCATTGGTTTGTGCAAACCTATATAGTTTAAAGACGAAACAAGACAATAATAAAGTCACTTGCTCCTGTATACAGAAATCCAAGTGTAAATTGGATATTAGCAAATTTATTGCACATTGGAGTAAACCTTTTAGAACATGTCTAGGAAAGAATTAGTAATAATCATTTCTGCAAGAAAGATGTTAACCAAAACCTTATAAGATGGGGAAGATTGTGTTGACGCTGACCATGATGCTCTAGCCCGTTTACCCGCGTCGTTCAGCAGGTTCAGCGCATCAGACACTGAACTTTAAGGGTGCTCCTGCGCACCGGAGCAGTCTGTGCGGCAACTTCGAACAGCATTGGAACACAGTGCATCAGTGTATGTAGTGCAAACAAAGTGATGAATGAGAAAGGGCAGAGTAGCCAAACAACCGCATGTGCTTCATGCACACGAATACAAGGAAATAGAACCTGAGTGCTAAGTGTGCAAAAGGTATGTAAAACCAAGAGGTAATGTCATGAAAGGACATACGGGCATATAAAACACTGTAACAAACTGCCTTACAGACCGAAAGGCCTTTTGCAAGAGTGTTTGATTGTTTTCTGTAATTTTCATTCATGTATGTTTAATCCACACCTCATTCACCAGAGCTCTGTTTTATGTATTAAAGATGTTGTTTTTTAATAGTTTTATACTTGAATGTGTCCAAATTGCAAGGTGAGTGTAAGTGTTAATTAAGTGAATTGAAAATGTAATAAAGTAGTTGGCCTGCTGCCAACGCCGGCCAGCGTGCCATGCGGTAACACTAATCATTAAATCGTTGTGTGAGAGTTTGGATGTGAGTTAGCATGTCCGCGATTTTCGCGCGCCCAGACGACCTACAAACTTTGAACCAACACACTTAGTTTTAAATATATATTAAATTTAACCCGAACTGTTTTAGTTTGCCGCCTGGGACTCCACACCTCTCAAATTCCCCAAAACTTGTATCGCCTGGGGAAATGTAAGTTTACCATTTAACCTGTGTCTGGCTTCAAGCCATTTCTATAATGTAATTATGTTGGTAGGTAAAAGCTGATATCAATAACACCTAATTGAATAATGTGAACAGTGTCGCATATTTTATTCGGGTCGCCTTCAGGCAGTTCAGGGCATTGGACCTCACCTTTCCCAGCAAAATGTGTTTTGTATCATCCAGTGTTTAACTATTCGTGTATTTCTCTTGCATCAAGGGTTTAATGCCAACCATTTGCAAAGTAATTATGGGTGTTTAGTCCGCCCTAAGAGTACACCGTGCTATATGTGATTGAACTTGGAAAATAACTGAGGAGCACCATGCCGGAAGGATTGTCGACTTTGGTTGTTGGCACACGACCCCTGAGGTAACAGAGTCAGCTCTCCACAACTTCATTGGTATTTTCAGTGTATAATACCTGGTGTCCGGGTACAGTATGATTCCAAACCACCATTTTCTGTTAAATAACTTTTACTGCTTCTCAAAACCTAAGGTAACCCAATCTTTCACCAAGCCATACCATCAAATGTTGCCCAACATTGTGGCATTATCATTCTGCTAATTGATCCTAATTTCTGATGATCATGGAAAATTTCCCACAAATTTTTTTCAAAATTTTCTGCAGTTTTCAAATTCCCACAAAAAAATGTCCCACTCATTTACACCACTGACCTCAATGAGGAAGCAACAGAGGCATCACTTCTGGACAACAATAGCCTTGGGACGCCTTCCAGACACCTGCAGGATGCCAGGAAATGCACCATGGCAATGTGGTCAGAGGGAAAACCGCAGGGAAATCAGAGAGCAGCTGCCATTGTGGTACCAAGAGAGCAGAACTTGCAGCAAAGTAGCCATCTTGGGACGCCGCGTGATGTCAATAGTGCCACTGGCCCAGCGCTGCAGACAAAGGGATGGAGGGAGAGTGTGTTCCAGCACTACCCCCACCACTGCAACACACCACGCCCGCTGAGTGATAATGGGCAGACCCCTGCCTCCCTGCTCACCGAGGGAAAGGCGCTATCTTCCCTCCAACACCACGATGGGCTCCCACGACCCGTATATTCCGCACCATGCATGGGGGTTTGTTGACAAACAAACCATTGCTGACCGAACTCATGACAGCGCACCGGTGCTCATGTGTCTACACTTTTTGCATCTGCTACCTTTGCAACGATCCAAGCACAGAGCAAGCTCACGCCACAGGAACAGCAACCTGGAGAGAAACTTACTGCATTAATTAACAGGAAAGTACACCTTGTCCGCCATTTCCACCCCAAACTTCTGGAACAAGAGGTGATAAAATTGATAGCTGCAACAGTTTATCCTGAATATTGTGCAGCTTTGGTGCCGCTGTTCAACAGTGGACTAGAGGAATTTATGCGAGCAGCCATTATCCTTGAACATAGCCCATGTAAACTGCGATACGAGACCGCAAGCACACAATGGTGTCACGGATGCTGCGGCGAAGCAGCAGAAGAGGATCAGGAAGACTCAGCAAATGAATAAAGAATAAAAACCAAACAATTCCGACCAAAGCCTGCGAAATTCACAGCAGCAAGAGAGAGTGATTACAGTGTGTGTAAAAGTGGCAACACCAAAGGTGCAAGTTCGAGGCGAGGTGAAATGAGGTTTACCAAGTGGGATAAGTCGCAACCGCCAAAAATGTCATGTCGGTATTGTGAGTAGGAAACCTATCACTGCCATAGTAGGTGCCCAAATAATCCCCATTTCCACAAACATCAAGACCAAACCGAGGATCAGCAGGGAAATGCGACGTAGGGGTAAAGGAACTTGATGCTTCTTCCACCCCTATCCCTCCATGCAGCACAGAGTTGGCACCACAACAATTGCTGGTAAATAAGGTTAGGAGCAGTAGTGCGAAGTTTATCCGAATTCTCGCGTTTATCAACAACCACCCACTCTTATCGACACTGCGGCTTCGCACAATTTTTGTCAGCCTATGTTCGTAAACAAACGGGACGTTACACCAACCAGCCACGTGATTAGGCTAGCAACAGACCAGCAAAGTGACTCAGCAGTATAGCCAGCAACCGTGACAGAGTGTGTGATCTGGAAACCATAACTACTGTCATAATAACTGTGGAGATAACCGAGGATGCGATACTTGGAGTATCATGGCTAACCGAAAAAAACACTATTGTAGAACAGGCAGAACGACGAATTCATTTTGGCGCAGAGGAACGGAGAACGGTGTATAACATAGACAGTAGGAAAGGGGAAAATGCAATCAAGTGTTACTGGCCCGGTATTACACGTGAAGTACACAACGACGTAAAGTAGTGTAAGATGTGTAATATGTACAATGCTCACTATTCCGAAGGAGCACAACAACAAAAACCACGATTACCAACAGAACCGTTCGACCCTGATTTAATCATAAGTGGCGTAACTATTTCTGGAAATGGAAGGCAGAACAGCACACTACAGCCTAGTATCACCCTAGGGCCAATCCGAAAAAGGGAAGAAATCTTGACTTAAAAACACAACTGAAATTACACCACATGGCCACTTCATTTTCCAGCTTCTCTGTTCTGTTTACGAACACGTGTCAATGTAGTCACAGTAAAAACCCTAGCCGAGATTCTGCAGGGACGTAACCTCGTGCACCTGGGAGAGCTGGCCTGAATCAGGAACATAATGGTAAACATGGACACGCAAGAAATGCACAGTGAAATGATGCGACAGGTATGGGAACAGCAGGAACGTTAAACATATTCTGGTTACCAACTACGCAATGGTCCCCACGAACACTTCAGGTTGGAGACCTTGCTTACTTTCGCGAACACAAGTCTGTAGGCAACAAAGACTTTTGTGCTGGGTTAACGGCAAAATGGAGCAGACCCTATCCCATTGCAAGCCAAGTTGGAAACACAACATACATAGTAAAAGTGAGTGCCAGAAAAGTAATCAAACTGCACCGTGCAGAAATATGGGCGACCGGAGAGGTAATGTACGACGTGCCATCTCCCTCTTGCTCCGCTCAACCAGTTGACTGAGACGCCCCAGCATTGGAGGGCGTTGTCTCGACGCCCAGCGTCCCGACACCCAATAGTGATCGAGCAGATTCCAGTGAAAATGTGAAAATTTTCAATGCAGCCACAACACAACAAATGCCATCTAGAACAGCTGCAGGTATGCCATATTCACAACTGATGCCCAGCATCCCAATGCCCAATAGAGATCTGTTGGAAGGGGACACCACTTCAACTGCTTCAGAGGCAATATAATAAGGCACAGAACCACTTCAGATTTCGCCTCTCTCTCTCTCTCTCTCTCTCTCTCTCTCTCTCTCTCTCTCTCTGTGCCGACGCCAGGCGTCTGGATGCCCAAAAGAGGAGTAGGGGAAGAACTGGAAGAAGCATGGGGTACTCTGCCAATGGCTCCAACACTGTCCACTAGCACAGTTCAACCCACAAGCACCAGCATGCCCAGAGCCCCGACGGAAAACTCAACCCTGAAAGCATCAGCTGCACCGACGCCCAGCACCCAGCCACACAACACAGGCTCGGCGGAAGCAACACAAGACGGTGGGAAGTTTTCAACTTTAGCGCCTGTGCTGCCAGTCAACGTAGCATTGTAGCCGACAACACAGCAGTCCAACAACACTCTCCTGACTGCACCCTTGCCTGGCACCCAGATGCCAGATAAGGAAGTGGCGCCCATAGCAGTCTAGCCCTTGTCGACCCACGCACTATCTAGCGGTCCAGGTAAGAACTTCCTGAAGTAGTAAGCTGGCCATGCAGCGCACTGCCGGAGGCCTCCACCAGCCCTACCGATAACTGATTTACTGCAACGACTATTAATGCCACAAGAGGTTACTTTTCTTAACGAGTGTTGATTGAAGTGCTACAGTTATTAAAATAAGCCTTACAATAAAATAGTACTCAGTAAATGAATGTGACGTAATCCCTATTAAATCCACGTAGCAGTAATAGAGCAAAGTCTCGAACACGTGGGCACGTGGATCTCAGCAATCCCACATTATTTTGGAAAAGTTATTTGTGTATCAGAGTAAAAAAATAAGGGAACTTAGGACTACCAGAGAGACCTTTTATAGCAACAACGTAATAAAATGCTAAAATTGTTATTTTGACATCTCTAGTGTGACGTGAACACTTCGAACTGCGCAAAACGAAATTATTTTAATTATTCTAATTATTTGATTAAATGTGTACATTAATTTGTAAGCTGCCAAATTAATGCAAAATCTTTATTTTCAAATTGCAAGCGTATTTTCGCATGCTTTTCTCTTCCAGCTGAAAGAAAGACTGAATGTACAAAAATAATTTCAACTATAGAAATCAGTGAAATGTAGTTTTTATGTTATCTTAATTTTTTCTACGAGCATCTTGCATAATGTACCAAGTGAAGTCCTTCATCCAGTGCTATGTTGCACATCATTCACGTAAAATATTTTGTCAAGGGATTTTCTGTTCTAGCGCGGCGTTGGTTACAGGCGTCACCGATGCCATGCCACCCTCTTCAGTCTTGGTTTTATGGGCGTTAAGGCAGATCGCATTTACACAACTTGGAGGCGAAGCATCTTAGCACTCATCATGTAACTACGATAAACTTACATTTCTGGAACTTTTTTTTTTTTTTTTTTTCGTGCAAATCCGAGTAAACCTCCCATCCGGAGCAGACTCGCAGCTCCTCCTGCATATAAGTATTTAAATTCTTTTCACCATGTCTCAGACTTTTTCGCAGCCTAGGCCTATGCGGCGTTTTGTGCCGCATGCCCACTTATGTTTTTCAGTCCTGTGCCATCACATCACCGGTGTTGAATAACCATCAAATTTATTTAACAGATGTGATTGCGTACATTAATTCTCGCTTTTCGCGGAGGTTTAAGGACGACGGACCTTATTTCCGCAGATACCTGCCACGTGTTTGCGACCATGAAAGTTTTTGTGTGCTGAATGTGTAACTGTTCAAAGTGTATTTCAGTGCCGGTAAGGAGTGTTGGGAAGCCAGAATATTCCAGCTCGAGTGCAGATGTTACAGTAAACCAGTGTAAGCTGCTCTCTAACGTCACCGTATCCAGGCGCCAGGAGACAAATGGTCATTTAGCCCTGGCTTTTCGACCACCGTCCGCATCAAGTGTCTCGTGCTAACCCGAGCGGATTCCCCTCGTTGGATAGCTGGCATCCACCGGACATTTATTACTCACGTCGAGACCATGTGACCACCCTGTTAGTAGTCAATCGGCCTGCCCGCACTTGGGCTTCACCACGCCGATCCCCGCTACGAGTCAAGTTCACATGCAAAATATTACTAAAATGAGTGGGCACGAATGTGGTGCGTTGTCCCTTTGGTGCGGTTTTCCAGAATTAGTTCAGGTTTTTTGCATGGGGCGGAGGAACAGCGTGGACGTAGAAATTGAGCTGGGATTTCGAAAAGTTGTAGGTAAAAGTGAATATACTATTGTTGGCATGCTCACTTGCTACTGACCTTGAAGCGCAACTCTCCCACTGGAGGCTGGGCGAATGGAATGTTCTGGAAGCTGAGGTACGTCCTGTTCCAGATGGACGTGGCCACCTGTCCTCGAAGCAGACCTTCCTCCGTCTTGTACTGTGACAGAGCCGTCTGCTCCCTAGACAACACACGTCACCGTCAATAGACACACTGAAGGAACTGCAATACAGGAAATTCTTTTCTACTTTTGACATTGATTTTTTCAGTTCTAAGTAAAATTTTCCCTCTTTTAAATATATATTTAAATCTGTTCGCCAGTGTACCAGTGTAGAGGTTAGATGCAAGCACAAACTTGGAGCCAATATAGGATTTAAGAGTAATTATGGAAATGCTTTACAGGCAACAAATTTTCGGTGATAGAAATCTTACTTTTGTATGAATCGCAAATATAGACACGCAATTGATAATGTTGTTTCAAGAGCATCAAAAACTAGCAGATCTTTATTACTAGCAGGCAGGTAGATTTATGAAAATGCTTAATCGGGCCAGTATTCATTTTAAGTAGGTTCTGAACATATCCAGTACGTCATTAGCTGAGACATAAATGTTATTGATATCTATATATTGACAGATAGCAAACAAAATGTGGTTAAATAGGCATGCAGCCTTAATATTCTCAAAATACCTTTGTAAACTCTACCTTTACGGTTGAGAAAGAGGCAACCAGAAGACCTTCAATGCATTTCTTGACATAAAAAAGCCAGTTCGATTTACATCAAGGAAAGTATCGGATTCTGATCCAAACAATTACATTTTGCTTGGTTATTAGCAAGAAACGCCTGTTAAAAAAAATTGCTGCTAGGAAATAAAATGCACAAAGGTCAGGTATTTATTAAAGTTCGGTAAATCAAAATTTGATGAAGGCTAAAATGGAGGATTGGTAAAACAGAGAGCACTGCATTGCAGCATGAACTTTCTTTTCGTATGCTGACACAACGTGATGACTGGCAACATGTAGAGGTATATGCGTTTGACCAATGAATAGGGAGATTTATGAGCATCATAGCTACTCAATAAAATAACTCTAAAACTCTTATATTCTGTTTCGATGTAACGGCCGAAGGCAGAATTTCCTTGACTTTTATTCTTCAACACTGCCATCATTTTGCCATATCTTAAGCAAAGTTGTCTGTTATAGTCGTCTAATCTCTATACATTGCTCCATCGGTCGTCCTATTGTTCTTGTTGGTATAGGATGTTCATATTAAAGTGAGTACTTTTAAGGCCCTGGTTACATTTTTCCTGTCAGACTTTTTTTTATCGTTACGCCATATTTTAAAGTAAATATTGCCATATTAGTAAAAAAACACAGTGTGTATATTCCACCGGACTTGGAATATAATGTCTAAGGGTACAATAAAATATATTTATTGACTTTTATTCCAAATTAGAGGGCTTTGAAAAGTCCTTACTTTACCGTGAATATCCCACAGAAAACTATTTCCTTGTGTAGTATTTTAGCTTCTGACTTTAGGATACAGCGTTGCCTACAACCCGTACAACTGTTTATGTATTCTTTTGTAGTGGCGAATACCAACATTCAGCATGTCCTTGTAATACAAAAATTCGGACTTTAATTGCACGAAGCTTAATAGGGAATATAGGCGTGGTCATCAACGCAGTCGATTACTATAGGGAAGTTAGTCGATAATCAATCCAACTGATAGCCGTTTCAGAAACGGCAGTTGCAATCTTAAGGATTTAGCCTACCGGAGCTATTTTCGTCTTTGGGGCCCAGAAGCGCGGTAGTGATACTGATACGCGCATAAAGTGTCCCGTCACTGTTACGGGCAAAGTTATAAAACTGGGTGTTGGTCTGCACGTTTACTCGGAGATCTCCCCCCCTCCCCTCCCGCGCACTTTCATTCCGACACTGCTCAATTCTCACCACCCACATCGACTCTCAAGACCTCGCTGTTAAGAGCCGCTCAAATCTCTCCAGTCAACTGAACCGGGCTTGCACACCAGTTTGTAGCTCTGCGCATAGTGAAGACGGCGCTCTTGAAACGTGTGGTAATATAGACATCGTTCCTGGGCTTCTCTGCATTAAACAGTTCCAGGCAGGCGGGGCCCTTAATCAATGAAAGAGCAGCTGGGTTGAAGTTGTTCATATAGAAGGTGCTATTGAAAATATTTACCCGTTGAACGGGGGTTGAAGTGATGGATGAAGCCAGGAACAGGAATATCGCAGCTGCCCACATCTTGTTCTGACGACGAGACACCTGCAGGTAGCAGTAGGCGCATGCCTTATAACTGTGGTAACCACTTCAAAACCTGAACTTTGTTCCAAACCCTCCACGTGCTTTCAAGACTAGTTTGCAAGCCTATTAAAAGAAACTGACGTTCCCTTATTTAATTTATCTTCGCCAAAACCAGAAACAGTAAGATAAGATTATTGACGGTTATCCCTTGCCAGATTATTGCTGACAAGCACGCCGATAATTGCCTACATTCTGCAATATCTGCAATATCAACGCTTGTCTACTTGTAATTGCCAAACTTTATGTCTTTGAAAAGAAAACAACTAATTTTCACAGATGAAATTTCAATGAGCCAGGATTATTCTGGCGTGTACAATACAACAGCGCATACTAACGTAACTGACGCAATAGGATAAAAGGTCAGATCTGAACTGCGCTGGCTAGCAAGTCAAATTTTTTCTGTGCCGATTCTAAGCATTAAAATGCTCTCTGTTTATGATACGTGCTGTATTTTGGACCAACAAGTGCATTTTATTTCAAATTCCGAGTAATACAGTAAAATCCAGTCATTTATATAAGGGAGGAGTGGTTAATTTACATTATAATCATACTGACTTCTAGTGTTTCTAGCATTCGTCGTACGTAATTTTTGATAATTTAATTCAATTTTGTATTCTATGAACCACTTAACAACTTTGCTATCTTTCAGCTCACGCCAATCTTCAGCCAAGATGTTTTCCTTTCACACTGAAAGAAAGAAATGCTTGGAGAAAACAATATTGGTTACTGTCAACAAAATATGTAAAATAGAGCCAAAAAAAATTATGTTAATATAGCCAAATAATATAGTTAAAAAGTGATGTTATGGCAAACATCTACACTCTTGTGACGCGTGCCGCGTTCCCCTCTCCCAAGACTGTTTACCCGTCACAACGAGCTCCACAGCGCAGCAGAGGGTCGCACTCGTAGAGTGCGTTGGCGCACCAGTGCGGCCGTGCGATTCCTGAGCAATAAAAAAGGGAACACATCGTGCTAGTGCAATAGTGTGTAGGGAAAGCGCAGTGCCAGTGTAGTGCGACGAGTGTGGAGCGTGGCCGAGTGGCCGCATGCATTACAAGGTGCAGGGATACATAGAAATAGTGCTCACGCACGAATGTTTCTAAAGGGCTTAAAAGGCAAGGGCAGTATGTTAACAGTTTAATCAATCCGGAACTGTTTCGTTCTCAGCCTCCCGGGATTTAGCCTCTCACCTTCCCCAGTGCTTTAATTACCTGGGGAAACTTAACGCACATGTAACTTCATTGTACGGCTTCGCGCCAATTTTGCAGTTTCAGTGCCGCTGGCAGATTTAAGCCAGGAACCCATGTAATTGGTTTCCTAGAGGAACGTGTGGTATGCAAGCACCGAGTAAATACAGCAGTGAAAGTTTCGCGTGCGTCTGGTCTGGTCATGTTAATCATGTGTAAGAGATAATTATTTTAGTGTTTTATGATTGTAACCGTTTCTAGTATACCTCATATGTTTATTTGTTTTGCATAGCCGTGATATTGGAGGCTATAGACCGGTTGCCAAGGGCAACGGAGTTTGTTGACAATTTAATTAAATAGCCGCCCAGTGATTGACCGAATTATAGCATCACCTAAAGCCATAGGTGCGCTTTCGAAGGCCATGTTGGTCTTATCATACCGCTAGGTTGGCCGTGACGCGTGTCACAAGCACGGTACGGGGTTTTTGATTGCAGTGTTAGGGAAAGTGTCGTGAGTGCGGCTATTGTATAACAGACCATTAAGAAGCACATCCGGGACGATTTAGAAGAAAATAAGAGAGTATGTTCGGTCTGCAAACCCGAGGAATATACTAAAATAGTTCGCCTCCCACGAACCAACGTATAGTACATAAAAGACTGTATTTTCCGAGTTACCCCACGTAGTAAACCAAATATGGCCCATTGATGGTTTACAGTCGGCAAACAGTTGGCCAACAGCTGGCATGCATCCGGCACCATTGTGGTCCTGAAGTGGCACCACTAACTAGCCATTCTCTGCCCATAATTGGCCCAGGTGTGGTGAACACAAATGGCCCAAGCATGGCCCATATGCTTACAACAGCAATGGCCCAACGATGTACCATTTCACAGCCATCAGATGGCCTACTGATGGCTAGCCATGCTTTCGCCATGTCTAATTGTTTCTCTTAAAAATAATTATTTTGACCATCAATATCACCTTTTCTTTTAATTTCCTTTACTTCACTACTAAACATATTATATGACATGAAAATCTTATGCTTACCATTTCAGGAGAGGGGGCGTGAACCTACACCCCTTGCATTGGCAGCCCAAGTATGCTAACCATTACTCCAGTGTGTATTCACACGTAATGATGAACTTTTTTAGAATATGGACTTAAATTATAAACACTAATATAATATGAATTACACCAGTTATTACATAGCCTTAAAATTTAACATGCGAACAACTCAAGATGCAGATAAAACGCATACTGTTGTCGAGAGAAATGTCCCTACATGAATTGCGATATTAACCGAAAAATTTGCCTTTAATATAATCTTTCGCAGTATGTATGTCACCTGGATGCTATTCATCTGTTTTTAAAAGTAGTCAGGAGTTATGAATATTTCGATGATGTGAAACAAACAAAAACCCTTCAATGTTAACTTTATAAATGTGGTTATATATTGTTTTTTTAATTTCTCATTTTAATTAAATGCAATCATACATGGAAAACATTACATATATCAAATTATTCAATACCAATCACTGTATTTACAGCATTTTTCCATAGATATTTCCACTTCACTATATATATATATATATATATATATATATATATATATATATATATATATATATATCCAGCAAACACGGAAAATACAGGACAGAATCGGGCCGGTAAAAGCTAGCTGGCAAGCTCCGGCCAGCCTATACCGGCCCATTGTCATATGCCGGAAGCGACCCGATGGAAATATGGCCTGGCGGCTGACTGTTTTCCGACAGTGTCAAAAATACACTGTACCGCTACCGGCAAGTTACAAAATGTATTCCGGCCCAAAATACACGAAAAGTACGGGCCAGAATCGGGCCGTTAAAGCTAGCCGACAAACTCCTGCCAGCCGATACCGGCCCGCTGTCTTATGCCAGAAGCAGGCCGATGGAAATATGGACTGGCTGCTAACTGTTGGCCGGCAGTGCCAGGCCTGCGACGGCTGGATGTCGCTACGATGCCAGGCCTGCGACGGCTGGATGTCGTTAAGATACCGGGCCTGCGAATTTATGTAGCTACGATGGCAGGCCTGCGACGGCTGGATGTCGCTACGATGCCGGGCATGCGATGGCTGGATGTCGTTACGATGCCGGGTCTGCGACGGCTGGATGTCGGTTCGATACCGGGCCTGCAACGGCTGGATGTTATGATGCCGGACCTCCAACGGCTGGATGTCATTTCAATGCCAGGCCTGCGACGGCTGAATGTCGTTACGATACCGGGCCTGCAGTGTCATGATATCCAGAAATAAGTAGTATAGCAATGAAAAAACCTTAACTTTTCAATTAAAAACGTTAGTAACAGTAATATCCTCTTTACATAATCATTTCATTTACTTCTCAATACATTATACAACAGTAATATCTTTTGCTTGCCGAGTGCCATGACAATATAAAAAATAATTTTAAAACACAGATTATTTTTAAAAAAATTTCTTCAGAGCGTTGCCAACAAAATAGTTTTTGTTAGATTTTAATATATCTGTTAGATGGTTGTACCAACGAAATAAAAATTCAAAGTCAACAAATGCCACGGGCTATCAAGTGAAACATATATAATTACGATAAAACATGCTAACGGCTAACACATTGTCTCGAAAAAGACATCATGCCTTTAACAGCTAGCTAACATCTTGTCTATTCAAAACACTTTCCAAAAGTTTGCTGGTAAAAAGATATATTTATATCTTTATTGTGATGAAGAGCTTTGTCTCGAAAACGTTACAGGGACGAAATAAATAAAATAATGGCCAGCTTACCGAAAAGACAAAGATGTTGTATGGGGATCGGCCCAAAAACATTTTTAAGATGCTTGCAACATGTTTGCTATGCGATATCATACCGACATATTTTCGGTGATACCCATCCATTATCTTAAAAAATACAGCGGGCCAATGTCTTTTTTCTAACGGCAAAGATTCTGTCAGTAGTCCAGCATACTTTGTTCACCGACAGGATTCATGATTCGGCTCGCGGCTCTCGGGGGAGCTGGCCGCCATGTTGGAACTTTTCTCTCAAAAATCGCTCGTTTTAACCTAAAATCGTATGTTTCAACCCAAAAATACCTTAAAAATTCCCTTTATTCCTTAAAAAAAAAATTTCCAGTTTTTTCCATTTTGCAAAAAAATGAATACCCAGAATAAACCATTTTCACTTATTTTCTCTAACAGGGATCAATGACTCAGGGGAACTTGGAGCCAGGAGAGCAGTATTAAGGACTTTTTACCCTCAAAATTGCATGTTTTAGCCCAAAACCCCTCGACATCATTCCTTTTTACAGGGCCAAGGACCGCCGCGGGGATCTGACCACCATTTCACTTCCAAATTACTCAGATAGTTCGACTGCTATCTAGGGCTTTTATTTTCTCCTGCTCTGTCATTCCGATCACACAACAACCCGATTGGATCCAGGTGACCATGACTTTGAGCTCAAACCAAAAAAAAATTAAAAAATTCATAAAAGTTTTGAAAAGTTCAAAAAATCTTAAAAATTCCAAAAATCGCAAGAAATTTAAAAATCCAAAAAATCTAAAAACATTTCACGTTAACCTCACGCTCATCCCGCCACCCTAAACATCAAACCTTACCCTTACCTACCCGCCTTCCAATACTACAAAAACCAAGAAAAATCACAAAAATTGAGAAAAAGTATCCCGAAAATCGTAACTCCAGCATGTCTGTCATTTCATCATTGCCCTCAGACATCCACCATAACATACAAGGTGACAATTCTCCAGCATACCAACATAATATACCATCTGAATACATCAACTAAACACCACAGCAGATAACCATACCTACCAAAAAATGCATACAGCCCAGACCATGTCATTTACTCTAACCCAAGCACACCTCAGTCATGCTATTAACAATACAGGGCATATCAACCTCCATACCTCAGACTTACTGATCGATCATAACAGTCAACTATATTGTCTACCATTTCAGCCCACCTAACTTCACCAGTTAAACATATAAACAAGCCATTTTAATGAAATACCCCGCCCAGTGATTGGCCGAATTATAGCATCACCTAAAGCCATAGGTGCGCTTTCGAAGGCCATAGCGGTGAATATAGTTTGGAATCTCGGTGGAGATAATTACCCAGGGCGCCAGATATTGTCGGGCTGACAATATCGTGAAGTCGGAGAGCTGACTTGTTCCTCAGGGTCGTTCGGCCGACTACCATGGTAAATCCTCCAAGTACAGTTGTTGTCTCCTCGTAGAATAAAATTAATACTGATTGACTGAACTCCTAACTTGTTGCATTGTGGGACATCTGGGCTCCCTATACGCCCATACAAAGCACTGTTACATGTTATACCGACTCGTGACCATTTCAAACATACTTGCAGAGTAGATTACACTTTAAGAAAATTTGCCGGAGAAGGTCTGTACGTTAAATGACTTGCGGCGAACTGTAAATAAACCACACATGGTAACTCGTCACTGCTGCGATTTATTCAGTTACATTCTTGCATCCCTGTAGAGGAAAACTTACATTTAGTGCTGCTTACGAACCCGTCAGCTCGGGTGATACTGAAAAAAGACACGTGATCATATAAAATAAATTAAGTGCACTTAAAGCGTACCCAGGCGATGCAAACACTGGGTAGGTGTGAGGGGTGGTAAAGTCTCGGGCAGCTGAAAAACGATAAAGGTTCTGGTATACTAAATAACTATTGTACTTAAATGATTAGTCCAACATGGTGATCGCTGCCCGACGCGCGAAACACGAGCCCCGATGTGACGCGGTACACCCCTCACAAAGACGAATGACTACTGACTTTCTCCACACGGCGTGCCTGCCGGCTTAGCGGGCTGGCAACCCGCGCGGCTCGACTTCCTTGCACACATTTGCAAATCGGACATGTACCCTGTGTACCAGTTGTTACACATTGTTTTCTCAAATTAACCCTGAAATCATATTCATTATAACAAAACATTGCACTGCGTCGATGATGTGGAGATGAAAAACACGTGAATGAACTTAACAGAAAATTACAAAAAGACACTTTGAAAACACTGAGGTCTTTAGGGCTGCTAAGGCAGGGATCTTTATTAGTTGGGTTCCCTTGAGTGAACTTATCTGCCCTTTAATCGCACAAATGAATTAAACAGAAATTTAACAGTGTCTGTTTTCAGATTCCTGGACCACGCGCACGTAATCGCAGCTCGCTCTGCTCTGCACTTGTTTCATCCCTTGCCACACTGCACTGCACTTGCGCTCGTAGAGTGCGCACACACACACTGTGTTACGTAACCTAATGTGGCGGGCAAACGAGCTAAGGAGAAGGGGTTAACGTGGGCACACGTCACTCTGGTGTACGAAAGGTCGACGTTGACGAAAGAGCAGTATCTTGTAGCCTATGTGCAATTCTATCTCCTTTCGAAGTCAGTTTTTATTTTCAGAATATAGATCTTTCGGCTCAACTTTTCTAGGGTTTCTGAGAAGACAGTAGACAATCGTTTAATAACCATTGATTTCATTACGATTGACTTCTACCACATTACAAAACAACATTTTTAGCACTGCATCTATTTCCTGGCGAAAAAAATTTCTGCGATCGCATTCAAAAGCAACTATTTATATTTTTATGCTGTTTATAATTAACTGCTTCCTTTGTATTTAGTTGCATTTGGTTTGATTTACTACACACCAGTAAATGTATTATTCTCACATGTGTTTCAAGTGGTATGTTGTGCTATAGCGAATACAACGTAAAATACAAGTTGTGTAAAACATGCAGTTTTTTTTGTGAGTTTTGCATGTTAACTTCATGTGCCATAATCAGACGTGACGACATATCTCAATGACGCACAATAATGAGTACAGCGATATCGCCAATATCTTATCTGCCGAGCAGCAATTTATTTTAGGAAGTGATTTCTGTGGTACTGGTTATTCTCTGCGTAGCAGGGGAGATAAGACGGAAACTCCCTCGATACGTTAAGGTTGCGGCCAGTGCTGCCAAATTTTCTGAGAGAAATTCTCTAAATCAATGCACAGAAATTACTAGAAAATCACTTAATTGTGATAACATTGCTTTTAAAATGTAATTTAAACAAAATAAATAAAATACATGTTTTCAAAGCTGTGAAGTATTTTTTTTTTATTTTTACTCATTACAATTGCTTACTGCCATAAACATATAAAAATGTCAGAAATTAAAATAATTAAAAATTAAAAGCAAATAAAATCCTGCCTGCAATACCCACACAAGTCAAAACTATCATAACTTAGACCTGCTATAACATAGAAATTCATAACTTAGAAAATCACAACTTAAAACAGTCGCAACTTAGAAAGTCATAAATTATAACTATCATAACTTAAGAAACACACAACATAGAACTACCATACTTAGAAACACTCGATGCAGAATCACATAACTTAGAAACATCATAACTTAGAAAGTCATCACTTAGAACAGTCACAACTTAGAAACATACAACTTAGAAATATCATTACTTAGAACACACAACTTATAACCACATACATAGAAAATCATAACTTAGAGACACACAACTTAGAAGTATACTACTTAGAACCCCATAACAAAGAAACATCACAACTTAAAAAATCATAACTTAGAACGACATAACTTAGAAACACGCAACTTAGAACTATGATAACTTAGAAACACACGACTTAGAAGTGCATAACTTAGAATGATTATAACTAAGAAAATCATAGCCTAGAACGATTATAACTTAGAACTATCATATATTAGAAATACACAACTTAGAAACACGCAATACAGAACCACATAACTTATAATGTGGGATGTGAAGGCACATGTAGCCGACCTCCCGTGGCACAGTCGGTTGGTGCCGCGCCGATCTAGGGTGCTGGAGACTCCTATTGCAATGCTAATCTACTTGTATACCAAACACTATATGTCAAAAGGTCCAGTTACGTGGGGTGGCAATAGCTCAGACTGTAAATTAAGGTAGGCGACACCGATGCTTATAAAATACTACTCAATGTATTTAATTCCAAATATACAATGATTTTACGTAAGAATTACTTTCAGAATATTACAACACAAAACTATATTATTCTCTATATTCACTAATGACAGTTAATGAACGTCTCAATCGTGTTCCTAGCCTTATAGTCAATGTCAGCGCTAGTGACTCTAAGTTATGTTGCGGATTCTCGCGACCTAGACCTGCACCCAGTGGCGGCGGAGAAAGGGGGGACAGGGATACACTGTCCCTCCCCTTAACCAGTGGGGAGGGACAATATAGGTATTTGTCCCCACCCTAAGTTTGACACCTTCATTCAATAATAAAGTAGTTAATTTCCTCTCAAACCACGGGAATCAAAATACTGAAATGAACGAACAACACATTACTGAATTTTACTATCAACTGGAAAGCAAAACAGTTGCCTTGGCGGTTCGGTGTGCTCGGATTCCCAGAATATTGGAATACCAGTGAAAGAGTCAGACACATTTCTAAAATATACACAGTGGAAGGGGGGGGGGGGGGTAAAGTTTTAAGTGATTCTTCATTGGGGCAGATCCAGGGGGTCTTTTAAAATTGTTTGCTTTTTTTTTTTTTTTTTTGTATTTATAATTACGTTACTGTTAAGTTAACTGGAAGGAATTTTTTACAGCAGACAGAATCATCACATTCAAGTTATTTTCAATAAATGGCAACATTGCAAATGCACAATGACGAGGGTTAGTAGGTATTTCTGATGTCAGCGGTACCAAGACGTTTCTCTTGCCACCAACGAATAAGTAGTCGCGCAGGTACGAGCTTTCCTCTACCTCATGCACTGTCGTCTCGCTAAGCTCCTTCCCGTCAGGCAGCATTGACACTACTTTCTCATTTGGTTAGTAGCAAGTGTGTACTTGAAGACATGCTATTGTCAACAGGAAATTATTGCCATAAATTTCTCCATAGTTTTGTTTAAAATTATTTAAATATATTTTATAAATTTACATTTGAGCATATGAAATTTTACCCAAAGAAGTGAGTATAAGCAGCGCCGAGTTGAAATTTCATTGGGGTTTCTGTAATTTTTCTTAGAGAAATAATTGTATTCATTATTGCATTATGTCAAATCATGTGACGTTTTCCGTTGTTAGTTTCACACCTCTGTTGCTTCCTTGACCCAAGGAGGCAGCAAGACTGAACCCCAAAAACAACCAAAATATTGTGGTCTGAGCAAAATGTAAACAACTGGCAAAAGCCAACAAGAAATAGTTTTTCCAAGTTGGTCAGGAATATCAATTGCTGAGCTAAGTTCAAAAACATGAAATGTGCAGAAAGTTACTTTTATTCACTTTCTTTTTCTTTTCTTTGGTATGCAAAACATCAATTGATATGTATAAAATATAGTTTACACTCATTCTGAGAAAAGAACATTACTATATCATAATATTTGGTTGTGATACGTATTCTTTGAAAATCCACATTTTTCTCGAATATTCTATATTAAAAATACAGGTTCTTGAGAATATTATGATTTCAGAGTAATAATCTCTGATATAATGCATGTTCTTCAAAAATACTATCCAACTACTGGAACTCAGGTACATATATGAAAAATTCTATATAAACTTTCAAGCCCATTTAAACTTATCAAAACATCATAAAAAGGGCACTTTAAAAACCATAACGCATTTAGGGTGATTATAAACAACATTTCCTACACGTAAAATATATATAAATATTCATAATTTCGTGACAAACAATTCCCTATCTATATAGGCTCAGCCAAAAGCTAATGCAAAAAGTTTAGCATGAATTCTGAATTCCTTCACCTAACCTTCATCTTAATGGGTTTTGCTTGACCAAAACTCTCATTAAATCCCGAAACTACATTTAATAGGTGATATTGGCGGAAGTGGAATATATAAAGATAAAATTGGCGATCGGTTTTCTCCTGTATATTGGAACAATCCTAATGAATTGGTTGATAGATTAAAACTTCTCATCGCTTCGAGAGAATCTGGGAATAATTCACATACAAACAAAATTGTTTCTATTATTGAAGAGCTGAAAGAAAACTGTTATATTACCAATTAAGTTTAGTAATATTGCTCAAGAACTTCATGCTCTAGCCAGGATAAGATATCCTAGAAGAAGAGTTATTAATAAAGGTTTAAATGATCTTTTTCAAGTTATTTGTGTGATGTGACATTGCTTTCCAAATACAATAAGGTTACAAATATATTTTAACCGTAATAGACGTTTACTCCAAATATTGTTTGGGGCACACCTTTAAAAAACAAAACTGGGAAACAGGTCAGCCATGTAACGAAGACCGTTTTGCAAGAAATAATGCCATATCCGGGCCAAACCGACAGAGGAACCGAAATTTTTTCTGCGCCATTCCAGAAACTAATGACAGATTATGGTATTAATCACAATACAACGTATTCAGACCTTAAAGCCAGTGTTGTGGTACGATACAGCAAATGGACTAAGCAGTTAATGTATAAGCATTTCATGTCGAAAGGGGCTTACAAATGGGTGGATGTTAAATCTGAAATACTTAAATTGATATAATTCCGGATATCGTAGAACTATCAAGATGGCACCCGAAAAAGTTACGGACAATATTTTGACGTAAACCATATATATATATATATATATATATAATATATATATATATATATATATATACATATATATATATATATATAAATGTGAAAATATCCGATCAGAGGAAGCAAAAGTTCAAAGTGGGTGAATATATACGAATCTCGAAACAGAAAGGATCTTTGAGAACAAATTACGGTTAATTGGTCTTATGAAATATTTAGTTTAGAATTATTTCAATTAGAAAATCTTTTCCCAGAATGTATTACCTCGAAACCTATGAGGGAGAGCCTATAAAAGGCAGATTTTAAGAACACGAATTGCAAAATGCCAGTTCTCCAAATGAATATTTGATTGACAAATCATTAAAAGGAAAAAATATATGTGTCCTTGGTACGATGGAGGGGATTCTCAAAAGCACATAACTCGTGGGTCAATAATAAAGATCTTAAAAGATTGTAATACAATGTCTGTAAAATTATTATACCAAATACAAATATTTTAAATAATATTTTATTTGTTATTATATTTAATAAACCTATATATACCAATGGTATTTGGATGTGCAACTTATTGTGCAATAAATCCGCTTGTTGATTGGATTCTGATTTCATTGGACTAACATTTGAGCGGTAATCCCTTACATTTGTTTCCTTTTAACATTATATTTCTTGGAAAATTGTTTAAGTTAAAAAAAAAAAATTAGAATTTAAATTATTTCTTCAATGGGGATAAATATGTAGTTTCCCATAGTTATTTATTTCTTCTGTTATATATTTTTCCTAGAAAGAAGTTTTTGCTGGGGAAACTGCAAAGTTTTTACAAAAAATGTGTATGACAAAGGAAATATATTATTGACCCTGCATTAACGATCGGATTCAAGGCTCAAGAGCGAGGGGAGGACAACAAGTGAGATAGGAGAAAACTTAGGTAGGTGTTAATTGCATGTTCCTAACAAGACTTTCTAGATTCCTTTAAACATTAGGAATGGGCTAGAACATCCTACACTTAGGCATGGCTTCCAATGCTATTATTAGATAATATAATGCTACGAAGGAAATGAAAGTAAGACATCGGAAGAAATAAAATTACTTTTCTGAACATTTCATCACAGATTTATAAAAAGTTTTCACTATGCAATGTGGGAGTTGATAGGTTTCGATAGATGAGGTTAAAAATCATTTATTGCATTAGTGAAAGTTATTCGGAATCGATCAATTACAGTTCCGTAAAGACGTTTACATATCTATGGATATTATTCATTTTTTAAAATGTAGCTTTTAATGCTGAGGGAATAAATTTTTCAGTGAAAATTGTTAAATTATTATTATATGGATATAAACATTCAGACACTTGAGACATGAAATGTGAGAAATTTTCAAACATCCCCTGGCACAAAGGCTTGAAGGCTGCTGACCTGCTTCATGTTTGGCGACTCTGGTGAAGGATGGAGAAGAGCTATTTCTTCCACACAGCCAGACAGGTCAATGGCCAGGCTTAAAGTAAAACCTTGGAGAACACAGAGGATAAAGGTAGCTAGACAATCCCTCTTCAAATTTGTGATTAGAGAGCAGATAGGCAAAAAGGTAAAGAGTTTAGAAGAGGACACAATTTGCTTCCCAAGGAGAGGTAGACTGGCTACCAGCTATCCCTTGATCTGGACAAAGATGCGTTCTGGGCTGAAGGTTCAGGGGGATGGCTATTCGAGGCGGGCAGTCCTCCAGGTAGCCGAAAACACGTTCTGGATTGGAGGGGGAGGGGGCGCATACCCGAAGACGCGCTCTGTTCTAGGGGCAGGGGTTGGGGGACAGGAGCTTTCAACCATCCTCGCTGACCAGCATCATCTTTAGTTTGACAAGCCTCGCCCTGGATATACATCACTGAGCATCACTCTCTGCTCTTCCGACCTCGCCGGGCGGGTTGACGTTTGGCATGGACTCGTGGCATGACTAAGGGCATGCCTTCTGCGAAGCTGGAGCTTCGATACAGCCTACACCGCACTTCACCTCTCACTTTCTTCGAAAACTATCAGCTCCGGGTTTCATATCTCGTTCACAGTCTTTATAAACTACAGAGAAAAATATTTTTACAAGTTTTAATTTAATAATTTACCAGGAAAATTTATTTGTGTGTTAAGACGATATAGTGTGTCCGTTATTTTATGAGCTTTTATCGTGTCAAGTATGTTTCTGAGCTCGGTCAACGAAATTTCATAGGATTTTCAACTAGAGTTTCGTTAACTAGTGCAGCGAGATTCCCAAACTTAATGGGATTTGTGTCAACATTATTCGCCTCGATGTAGTACTCTATATTATTTTTTAATGTAGTGTAGTATTGACTTCATTTTTTTTTCTTCGACCAAGTGTCTGGAATCAAATCGTTCCTGGATTTAATATTTTTTTAAAATAAGCTTTGCGGGATTAAACCCTTCTTCACGCGATACAGATCCCCCAACGCGTCGATGGAAATTGTGTTAAAAATTGATTATTATTACAATAGTGAAATTTATTTTCTTAGGGAAGTCAAACTTCTGTTTAAAAAAATCTGGGTAAGTTTTTTTTCTGCATTTACGTAATTCTTTTCCTTTTCATGTTGATGAAGACATGATTAAATTTTTCGTGGATAGTAACTAGCTTGATTGGGAACTTTAAATCGATAAACAGGACAATTTTACATCACTTAATTCTGCTGCTTGAAATATATATTTATTCATTTTCTGGCCCGTTCCTTATTTTTTTGGCATATTAAAATTTATCTCGTGGGTAAAGTTAACTATTTGGAAACAGTCGTTTTATAATTGGACGTAAACTGTATTCACCTCTCTTTCCCGTAATTTCAGCTCAGTTACTTGACAGACGCCGACGGCGCTCCACGTCTCTAGTCATGCTCCTGACACACACAGGTTATAAACATTCATTCACTGACCTCGCAGTCGACCAGATGTGTTTCTACTGCTTGTACAATTTCATTATTGTTTTTTTTTTTTAATTCAAGTAGTGTAATTTATATATTGCTACCGGAATTTCATTTATTTTGTCACGTAATTCGTATTCAACTCCCTTTTCGTTCATTTCCGAGTTTTTCAAGTAATGTCAAGATATTGCTTCACTAATCTCGCAGCCGGACAAACGTGTTTCTCCTGCTCGTACAGTTTCCAACATGTTTTCAAATCCATTTTTATTGTGACGTTTAATTAAAATAATGCAATTTATATTTTGATTGGGACATTTTGACTTCATTGTAGGTAGAACTCGTTACTTAATTTCTTTCCATAGCTGGGGTATGTTACAGTTTTTTCCTGTGCGACGTTTAAGCACTCCTGCATTTCTATACAAACATTCGAACTAGATGGATGTGTCGTGCTGCTACCCTCTCCTAGCCTAGCATAAGTCGCAAACGAGCGAGCTCATGCACTATCTTCCCAAGTGGACGATCATATTTCTCATTCTCCTTGTATGATTTCAAGTTGTGTAATTTATATTGATACGTAGAACTTGTTACTTAATTTCATACAGGAGACTCCATAGTTCTGATCATTTGGTCAGTCGTAAATTATAATACTACCATACAGAAGGGGATACTAAAATCACGTTGTAGATGTATTCAGTTCTCTTTTCGTTCAATTGATTTTCATTATGTAATAACTTCAATAAATATGCCTTTCCGAACTCCGCAATTACCTGCTGATCGCGCTACACGTCCCTCAGTCGCCTGTCAGACGAAATACTCTAAAAGTTAAGATATTACACAATACCTATATATATATACACACACACACACACACACCCTTCCCCAACACAGCCCCACCTCATTACAACGACAGAGCTCAGAGGGGCAACATCTACCAGGGCTCCTCCCCACCAAAAAAAAGGTGCCCAAACCATACACTTATCAAACTTATAAACCAAACTTATCAAATAAAAAAATGTGATCAAAGAAATTTGACCAAACGAGTTTGATGCAAAAACTTCGATCAAATTGATTTGATCACAATTTATCTGATTACGATTAATCCTTAATCCGATTAAAAACTTGATCGTATTAAGATTGAATTAAGTTCGGATTAAGGATTAATCCAATCAATCTAATCGATAATTCGTAAATTAATCCCAATTAATCCCAGGTGAAGTGAAAACAGTGCACCCCTACTACTGTCAGATTTCAGTTAATTCCTAGAGGGGTGAAAAATCATTATTTCACTTTGAAAATACAGGAGTCAATAAAATAGAGTTTTATCATGTTAGGAACTACAATCATTATTCTTGATAGTGGGAGATATCAAAATTTAATATGCCCTAGAGGGGTATCAGTAATGATCGGCGAATGAATGTTCTTATTTCTCAGCATTGTCCAAATAAGGAAGATACTGCATCACGCAAACAGCAGTTTGAACGGTGCGCCGATTTGCGCAGATGACGAATTCACCCCCATCATGAGTGTAGGGCGATTGCAGCGCTCGGCTCCGCCGACAGCAGAAATGGAACTACGGCCGCCATAATGTCACTTGTTTATCCAGACGCCGTATGCACGACGTTGTTCTTTAGTAAATGCAGCGAAAAGTTTAATTTTTTCTGCCATGCCGGACAACAACACCAGCGAGCAGCACAAAGGTAGATTATATGTAGATTAATGGTGGATTATAAGTAAAATGTTCAATTTAGTCCAATTTGTTTCACTTTCATCGAAATTTTTACGTGTGTATAACGGACTGCATACATTGTCTAGTAGATTGGTTGAATAGGGGGCAGACCAGAGACAACAAAATCATGTAGATTTTCTTGCAGTTGTGTCAAGTTTAACTTCATTGTATTTATTGTTTTTTGTTTCAGTAAAATGTTAATCAAAAACAGGGTTCATTACATGCAAAAGAGCCTTTAAGTTATGTTTTTATTGTATTTTATTACTCATAATCTTCTTTTTTGCAAAGAAATGTTTTATTACATCAAAATTCGCAGGAAAATTCGTATATTACAGATCCAAAATCCACTGAATTCCATGTATTATTTTCCTCTATTTTCCCAGTATTTTTTCCTGGAATGACAATAAAACAATTAATAAGTCGAAAATGGCGCATTTTACGACCAAAAGTGCAAAGACAAAAATCAAAGAAGACAAAATTTCCCATTAGATAACCAAAATCCACCAAACATTTCTCACTATTTCCCAGAATTTTCCCCGAAAAAGCTATCAAATAATTGATAAATAGAAAACGGGGCGTTTTAATACGCAAAGTGTACAGACAAAAATAAAAGAACGAAATATTTCCAATATTATATCCAAAATCCACCATAATTCACATAATATTTCTTTAAATATTTTCCCAGAATTTTTCTTAGAAAAACTATGCAAATTTATAATTCGAAAACGGTACATTTTACGACCAAATGTGCGCAGACAAAAATTAAGGATGACAATACTTTATATATCAAATCCAAAATCTACCAAACTCTTTTCAATTTTCCGAGGATTTTACCCGAAAAACTATTTTAAAAATGGATAAGTCGAAAACGGCGCGTTTTACGACAAAAATGCGCACATAAAAATAAAAGAATACAAAATCTCCCATTTGAGATCCAAAATCCACCAAACATCTCTCACTATTTTCCCAGGATTTTTCCTGGAAAAACGATAAAGATTGATAAGCCGAAAACGGTACGTTTTAAGACCAAAAGAGAACAGACAAAAATTAAAGAACCCGAATTCCGAATATGATATCCAAAATGCACCGTAATCAACCTAATACTTATTATTCTTTTCCGAGGATTTTTCCTGGAAAAATTATTTTATAAAATTAAGTGAAAATATCGTGGGTTTTGCCACCAAAAGTGTAGACTCAAAAATTAAAGAATACAAATTTCCTGTATGATATCCAAAATCCACATAATATTTCGTACTATTTCCCCGGGGTTTGTCCAGAAAAAACGATAAATTGAAGTGTCCATTGCATCCTAGGAAACACATTAATGTATGAAATGGACCAAGTCTGAGCACGAAATTACACAATAAGCTGTTTTCTGTTTCTGTCGGTATAATATTTACGGCTTTCTACCACAATGGTTTGGTAAAAAGTTAGTACAGGTATAGTTTTCATATTTAAAGCTTGATCTGTGATTAAATAAAGTGCTGAATAGCTTATATGAAAGTTTTGTCTCAATGGTTCATTTCTATGATGAGGAGAAATGTAACATTTGATTTTCCCAGAATGGAACTATTGTGCAACATTTGCATCATTCCTGATCATTTTGCCATTTGAGACTTCAACAACCAACTCATCTTCCACAGTAAATCGAGATTTCTGGTTGGTTTCTTAATTGAACCGAAGGAAAGGGTCTGTATGTTGCTTCTAGTTTGTTGCTATTCTTGTATAATAAAGGTGAATATTCCTGAGCTGTCGAATTTATTTTATACTGGTTTGTATTATTGTGTTCACAATATGCATTTCTGCAGTTTTGGAGTGGTTATAGCAATCATTCCAAAGCCGTGTGGCGTATTATGACCATCCAGAGTCCGTATATTGTGGTTTACATTATCAGCTACAAACTGAGTAAAGTTTCCAGGAACCATTATATTTGAGTAATCGCTGTTATAGGCCGTTCACGGTAAAGTGAGCACATTTGAAGCCCTCGTTACTTTTTTTTTGTTTCAGCGAATTTATATCCTTTCACCACTTGTTAATGTAAACCCTGCCATGTGAGTAATTGACATAGTGTATACATTCACCATACCCAAAACCAAAAGTCTGAGGGCACAATGAAATGGATTTATTGGTGATTATGTCTGATGAAACAGCTTCAAAAAGTGCTCACTTTACCGTGAACGGTCTAGTCGCTGCAGCGTTTCTTTCAAGTTTTATAACTTCTTGATAAGAGCAACAGAACATCAGTTATTGCAGATTATCTGTTAATCGCTTGGATGCAAAATTATGATGAAGATGAAACTCCAAGACTTAATGAAAAGATAAGCTCTTGGGCGAATATTTTGCATGATTTCTTGACCAATACCAGCTAATTTTAAGTCATCTCCTTTTTGGTTGGTAATCATTTCAAGGAAAGACTTAAGGGATTGAGGCAGAGCATCTAAGCATGTACTTGCAGACTTCAGTTCAGAAGATGTTGGGTAAAATCCTAGATCCTGAGTTACAGACTTATATTCTTTTCTAATTAACCTTACAGCTGTTTCTATGATGGCACGTTTTTAATCATAAAGATTAGTACAGCCTCTGTTATGGAACTTAATCAAAGCATCACTCAAATTTTCATGGAGGCTGAGACCGCGAGTCTCGTGTAAAGCGGAAAATTACCAACTACGCCCCAAACTTGACTGCGAGCGGCGCTACAACTGATGTCCCGTGTGCTAGCTTGACCACCTGCTGACCTTACCTACACTGCACGACGTAATTTCCAGCGAAGTTTATTTTTCCAAGAATTGGAAATATGCGAAAGACGTGTGTGCTATTGTGCGACGTAATAAAAATAAAGAACTTTTACCTTAACTGGAACGATATATGTTTTCGTGTTGTTCATTGGAGCCCGAGCCGCGGCAGACCATCATGCTGTAAGTCTGCTGTTTATTTGAGCGGCACAAAAAATTGATTCATTGACTTGCCGCCTTGGGCACTAGTGTAGCGGAAGGGTGTGTACCAGC
Organism: Dryococelus australis; assembly: GCA_029891345.1. Taxonomy (NCBI): domain Eukaryota; kingdom Metazoa; phylum Arthropoda; class Insecta; order Phasmatodea; family Phasmatidae; genus Dryococelus; species Dryococelus australis. Next base: position 79,596,440 of record CM056994.1, on the reverse strand, counting down.
GTGTTATGCGTGTTATAGAGGGCACCGCTAGGACCTTACTTATTGGAAATAAAATCCTTATGGATGGCGCCGATGCTTGCCATTGGGCAAATAAAAAATTTGCTGTTTGTCCCTAATGTAGTGCGGTGTTTTCCCTTTCCAACTTGTACTATAAATTAACCCAGCAGCCGACTGGTCCCCAGAGACTCGGCTGCTGGTTCCCAGACACGTCTTCAGTTAAGTATTTCACGACATGTTGTAGGGCCCATGGACTTTCTTGCCTGTCCATTTAGCTGGCAGAAATTATCCTGGTAGGCCTAGACAAATGATTGGAAATGGCTATTCAACTTATTAAAAATTATTAGCAAAAGGCATGTGGATATGTTACATAAAATGCTGTGTTCTTTAATTTTGTCTGCGCATTCTTTGTCGTAAGATGCACCGTTTTTCATTTATTGATTTTATTATAGTTTTTCCGGGACGAATCCCAGGAAAAGTGCGGGAAAAGTTGAGTGGATCTTGTTGAATTTTGGATATGTTATTCTACAAAGTTTTTCTGCGAATTTTGATGAAAAACTCTTTTCTTGCAATTTGTTTATAAACATACCATTATATACCACAGTTTTTTATTTATTTTTATTTCATAAAATGATTTGATTACATGCAGAAGTAGCTTGTTCATTGTGCCGCTAAAAAGCCTCGTTTGGACGCAGGTAGACCATACATTGCTAGTTAGGCATTACATTTGTTTTATTGAATCACAGCAGTTTTAAGGTCTTAGTTATACCCGTTCAAGAGTGTATAGATGCCTAAGAAAGCAGACGTTTAGCCTACAGTTAATTAAACAAACTGACGAGTTGGGATACAGAATTTTATTAATTAGTATACAGATCACGTCGAATTACCATTTTTAAAATAAAACAATTTTATATTTTTGTGTATTCTAAGACATAGACTACACAAAAATTCTAATTCACATATAGTTTTCACTGCTTAATATTTCGTTAGAAATAATTATTACCGAACTTAATATAGTAATAAACATGTCTGTGTAGCGAAAACAAACTTAAGTTTAATATGGTAATCTACTGTACATATCTATGTAACTAAAAACTAACAAATTTGCTTTAGAAAAAATTCTGTTGATATTTAAAACAATTGCGATTACGAAATTCTGCTGTTCGTTTTGTCGAGATTATATTATTGTGCGTGGTATTATTATAGTTATTATTCTAAGGCAATAATATTAATAATAATCCATACTATATACTAAATAAAATAGAAGTCCCTGTCTGTGATTTTCTAGTTTTTCACTTTTCATTATTTTTTCATATAATATAATTAATAACTAAGCAATAACAAATATTAATTTTTTTCGTGTCTGTCTGTGTGTCCGAACGGATTTAACTCAAAAACCACTGAACTTATTGACATCAAATTTACAAGTCTATAGATAATAACACTAGGACCAACTTAGTCTTTGTTTCATCGAGATATCTCAAACGGTTCTGGAAAAAATAATGATCAGGCATGTAAATAGGTACTGGATTAAGCATTCCTTAGGATATATTACTGCATAAAAAAAGCATCGCTTAAAAAATATTCATCATTTCTCCTTTCTTTTTTGTCTATGGGCTGTAAACCTTTCCTTCCAAAAAACCATAGTGGCCCAGTGGTTAGAGTTATCCCAAGTGGGGCCGCAGTGACCCATACATATATATATATATATATATATATATATATATATATATATATATATATATATATATATATATATAGTGAGGCCGCAGTATCTCAGTGGCTAGACCACTCAATAAGGGGCCGCAGAAGCTCAGTGGCTAGAGAACCCAATAAGAGTGCCGCAGAAGCTCAGGGGCTAGAGAACCCAATAGTGGGGCCGCAGTAGCTCAGTGGGTAGATAACCGAATAGTGTGGCCGCAGAATCTCAGTGGGTAGAGAACCCAATAGTGAGGCACCAGAAACTCAGTGGGTAGAGAACCCAATAGTGGGGCCGAAGTAGCTCAGTGGCTAGAGCACCTAATCGTGGGGCCGCAGTAGCTCAATGGGTAGATAACCGAATAGTGGGGGCACAGTAGCTCAGTGGGTAGAGAACCCAATAATGGGACTGCAGAAACTCAGTGGGTAGAGAACCCAATAGTGGGGCCACAGTAGCCCAGTGGCAAGAGTACCCAATAGTGGGTCCACAGCTGGTTAGGGGCTAGAGCACCCAATCGTGGGGCTGCATTAGCTCATTCGCTAGAGAACCAAATAGTGGGGCCACATTAGCTCATTGGCTAGAGAACCCAATAGTGGGGCCGCAGCTGGTCAGGACTAGAGCACCCAATAGTGGGGCAGCAGTAGTTCAGCGGGTAGATAAACCAATAGTGGGGTCGCATAAATTCAGTGGGTAGAGAACCCAAAATGGGGCCCACAGTAGCCCAGTGGCCAGAGCATCCAATAGTGGGACTTCAGCTGGTTAGGGGCTAGAGCACCCAATAATGGGGCCACAGTATCTTAGTGGCTGGAACATCCAAAAAAGGAGCCCGCAGTAGCTCAGTGGCTAGAGAATCCCATAAAGAAGTGGCTAGATCAATTCAAAGTCCTAAATATCATGCTAACATAAAACATGTGCGAAGCGATGGCAGGGTATAATTTAATAACTCCATTAAATCTGAAAGAAGAAATATTATTATCTTAAACATAAAACCTTAATGAAACCATGATAGGCTTTATTTTAATAAGTTTACAAAAGTATCATGCGAACGAAGTCACACGGGTCAGCTAGTCATTAATATATTGCAATGAGGAAAAGTACTCTTTAGATGACTGTTCAGCTTTTTCAGTCTTTAGTTGATCAACGCCAAAATATTGTCCAATTATAAGTTTGAAATATCTTTGGTGTTAGGTATTGAACATTTGAATGTAAGCTTTGTTGAGTCACTAAACATTTATTCTGCTGTTATATGACATGATAGTGGATTTATGCTGCTGTAAAAACATATACAGAACATACAGCGGCTTGGACTCTTGAAGCGGTGAAGAGAGCAGCACAATCATTTTTTGTATGCCTGTGTTTTATTGTTACAATGTTTCTTAGTATTTTCGTAGATTGTAAGTCCGAATTCTATAGTGTGAGTGTGTTTTTTATGTACTGGTGCGTTCGTGGTTACAAAAAAAATTAGCATATGTTTTCTTACACTCCTCATGTATGGCTTCAGAATCATACTCCAAACTGTATCACTCTTAGGCGAAAAATCTATTATCACGATAAAAATTTGCAAAAAAAATAGCGAAATCGCAACAGATATAGAAAATATTTATTTTATTCAGAAATTTATTTTAATTGGTTTAATCTATGAAAGCCATTAATGTGCAAGGCATAAATACTGGTATGTCCTCTGGGCCATGAAGCACATAACAAAAAACAAAGTTATGATCGAGGGCAACTAATAAAGTTGTCCCCCATTGCGAGGAAACCTTCTGCCACCCCCTGCCTGCACCGAAGTGTATAAGTCGTCTTACCACCGTTCGATTATGGTGATGCAGGCAGAGCTCCTCTAGCCCTATATCTGGAACGCGGTAGTCGTGTAGTCTTCACTGGACTCCTTCACCTGGGTCGCAGCTCTCTGCAGTCGTGCGCCCTTACACCTCCGTCGGGCGGCAGCAACTCGAGAGCAGCGCAATGGCTCGATGTCTGAGAGTGTGCGGGGGGGGTGGGGGGGGGGGTGCCTGCTGGCCCCCTATTTATGTGCGGGGTTTGTAAACCACCTTGATGCTTGTTTACTGAAACGTCTTAGTAAGGTGGGGCAGCTGGTTCATTTTGATGGGCGAGGAGCTAGTCTTCCTACGTGGCAGTCGTGCAGTGTTTATGAGTGACCTTCGCGCTACCAGTTGTTGACACTAAGGTGTAAGCCTATGAAGCAGAATCCGATACCCTAATCATGACAGATACTGAGGTGTTAATTTATACAATAATACTAAAAAAAATGATTGCTTGTAAGTAAGCATAAAACAATAGTAATAACATGTGATTTATAAACAATATGTGATGCTAACATGATCTCGTTCAACATGTAGAGAGAAAGAATTTTCGTTGGTTCGTGTTACCACAGGATATGAAAGGAATGTCTTCCTTAGGTCTTAAGTGCCCTGACTGTGATTCTGCGTTGTCTAGTGTGTGTACCGATCCTACACGTTCGTGGTTTCCGGGACTTGTGTCGAAGGAAAAGTCTTAACCCTGATTTTATTCTGCTGCGGAAGTATTCTGGGCAGTTTTACTTTTCAAGTTCCTTTGCCGATCGCGGTTATCTAGAGCACGTTCTACGTCAGTTGTGTCTATCAAAGCACGTTTAAGACATTTAGTGGCAAAAGATTGTGTTGGTTTGCTACGTGTTTCCATAAAATACTCTGTAATATTGTACGATGTAGTGGAGTATATGTACTTGTGTGTAAACACTGCCGCGCTTTGTGTAACTTAAAATTAGTTTACTAACTACAAGCAGAAAAGAAAGATCTTTTAAAACACACTCACTCTGAGTTGGAGACTTTCTGCAGTTACCAACGGAGTCAAAGGATTCCCACATGCATTAATTCTAGTCTAAAGCAACTACATTACTACTGAAAGAAAGGTGCACGCAAATCGTCGCTGACTGACGTATTAAAGTGCGGTGATTGCAAGGTTGCGCGCCAGTAGTAGGGCCGCACGGGTTCTGGACCACCTGAGGTGAATGGTGTGTGCATGGAGCACATTAACTGTGGATTAGTAGCAAATCCGATTAATTAACAGATTAATTATGGGCTCAATTCACTAATCAGATTAATTTGTAAACTGTTTGGTTGGATTAAGTCCTAATCTGATTTCCAAAATTTTGAAACATTTTGAAATTTTTTTTTATTTCTGATTTTTGTATTATGGAGTAGGTGAATTTCGGGGGAAATATGTATGTGTAATTGAGGAGCGATAATTATTTTTATTTGTTTGGAGAGAGGCTGCATCGAATGTGTACCACATCTGAAGGTGTACTGAGAATGGAACGTCTGTGACTAATAGGACGTCTGCTTCGGCCAGGGAATGCACAAGAGCATTTCCGACCAACTCGCTCTCTGAATGCAAACTGAGCTCTACATATGCGAAATTCCCGATGTAACAAATAAATATTTTAAAAGAACGAACTATTTCGGCGAAGTAAATGAAATAAATACGAATCATTAAAAATTACTTTAATCATTGAGTAAAATTCATTAACCCAATTACGTCGCCAACTATTTCCCTATCAATATACGACATAATAAAATAAACAAGTATTAAGTAACTGAACTCCACTTTAATCATGTGTTTACTACACATAACACAAAACCAGACTAATATAAACCAAACAAGAGACTTTAAAAATAATTTTAATCATTGAGACAAATTCATTAAACCGATTAACATGAAAGAACTACAACTTGTAACGAATGAAACACAATATTTATATTAAAATCGTAACAAACAAACCACAAAACTATTTCCCTATCAGTATACTACAGAAACAAATGCTAAATAGGGATGAGCTAAACAGGTATATTATGTTAATGGTTGTAAGAGTTATCATTATTTGTGGATAACAGGTTATTTAAACAGTTATTGCATAACTGTTATTGGACATGTAACAATATTATCATATTTTATTGTCCAAATTCTATGTTATAATGGAATCTGCTCTAATTTATATATATATATATATAGTTTTTCGCACATGCGAATACCATATCATTTCATATGCTATGAGATGATTAACATTGAAAAGAAAGTAAAGAAATATCAATGACACTATTTATAAACAAATCTTAATCATAATTTTTACATTTAATGGAGAGTCGGCAAATTGTTTATAGAAACCTGATGTCAACTTAGACCAATATCTATACTAAAGATTTTAGTTTATATCTTTATTACAAGCAAACTTAAACTGGTGGTCGACATTTGCTTTGTGATCTTGCTGTGATAATTGAGGATTAAGAAACTGTATGGCGTTAAACAGAAACATGTTTGTGTAAATTACTTATTGTGCTCTTGTATGAAAATTTTTGCTTACACATGTTACATGAAGCGATTTCATCATTTATCGATGTGAAAAATTGCAATATTTCACTTGTTTTACGCCGTTTAGGTCGAAATTATCACACAACACCACACAAAAATCTACCCAAAAGCGTAAACCATTTTCGTTACTCGAGTACTGAAACTCCGGGAATGCTAAACCGTTATTGAATAACTGAGAACGGTTTACAGAATGGAGGCGACACTTAAGATTCGAATCCTGTCTGGAAGCGTTACCTAGGAAGTCGTAGAGGAGTTATAACTGAACATTTGTTACTCGGGCCGCTAGATTGTGCTAAAGGTCAAACTGTTATTGGTAACAGTTTTACTGGACTTGGGAACACAAATGAAACAGTAATATTTGATGACTGTTGCGTTAAATAACACTCATCCCTAATGCTAACTTAAGTCATTAAAAAAGGTTAATTAAATTAATCGAACACACAATCCAACTAGTGACATGCCCAAGAACCCAGGTGGCATAAAATCAATAAAAAACCACAACTGCAAACTTACCACAGGTTCACGTCAAAACTCCCCATCAATCCATTGAATAACATCCATGTAACATAATCACAACAGCACACTTCATCCCCCATTAGCTCTCAACACCACTTGCAAATACTGGCACTCCTTACAAAATGGAAAATATTAAACAAATACAAATAAATTAATAGTAACACCTGATCGCAAATTAAATAATAACAGTGCCATGTATTTTATTTAAACTCACTCACAATATAATTAAACTGTATGCAAATTACATTCAAGACTAACACAACTATCAAAGAAAATCACTTTACTCTCACCACACATTCAAAGTAAATAATTAAAAACACACCACAATCGTGATCCGGCTCTTACAAACACATTGTGAGTCGGCATGCAACAATTCTACAAAAATGTATTTCTGTAGCCCGACATATGCCCGCAGACTGCACCCTATTGTTCCATCATGACACTCTCAATGTTCGTCCTTACACATTGCATGCATTTCACATAATCGAATAATGAAACATTTTAATTAATGAAACCTTTATAAATCTCCGAAACACTTATACGAGTATGTGAGAGTTTAATAAATATACTAATCGAATTTGAAAAATGTAGTGTGTTGTGTATAAGATAGCAACACTGCTCCAATCAGGCAGGCCGGTTGTCCAAGTAATACTGACCTCTCCTGAGAACATGCAGAATGCGTGCTCCACCCCACCCCGCCAGCATTGCTTCCGCTAAAGAACTGAACTGGATACCGAGTAACAACCCAGCGCTTCTATGACTCGCCAAAAGCCAGTGCCCAACTGCCTGTCAAGGCTAGTTCGCTGAGGAAATTTATGTTACTAAAATCTGAATTAAATGAAACATAATCCCATCATGTCTCCAGCAAAGCACATAAACAATATTTCACTTCCAGGAAATTCTAATTAACTGAAAACGTTATGACAAAAAAAACATCTCCCAAACACAAGTGACGTTATGCACAATGATTTAGGATTCACATAAACAATATTTCTCTTCCAGGAAACTATAATTAACAGAAAACTTTATGACAAAACAAAGAAACATCTCCCAAACACAAGCGATGTTATGCACAATGATTTAGGATTTCTTCCAAATAGTGCTAGAAATGTGTTTATTAAAAAATATTACTTTGTTCACCCAGAGACATAAAACTAAATATTTGAAAATGTTTAAAAACTGTTTTCACATTAATATTCTTCAAACAGTTTGGTACCTAACACGATTCGATAAGCATTTTAAACGTATGTGCGAATATATTCATCCTAGAAAACATGCTTCTGCATGTAAAATTCTCTACAAAATTATAAGTTATAAACCAAACCTCGTATATGTGAGAATTAAAGACGGTATCTAACAAATTCCCATCCAAGAATAATGTTATACCATTTAATTACATCAAAAATGTACATTTGCATACAGGTAAACATATTACTTACTCATTGAATTGTATCCCTGTATAGTAAGTAATTGTTTCAAATTATAATTCTAAATGTCAATAAAGGAAAAAATATGTCTTATTACTAAACGATACTGAAATTTACTTCCATGCTAAGCATGTAAACAAATACCCCGAGTGAATAGACTTGTTTCTCTCATGGTGTATTCCCAGCAGGGTGTCTACTAACACATTCTGCTTCGAATATGCCGCTACCTGTTAACTGACGAAAGGTTGTTTAAAGAGGAAACATTTCGCTTTCAGTCAACATTTACATTCACAAAAGTTTTAGAATTACCAAGACAACCAATTCAAATAGTATTTTCTTTCAAACCTTTAAATCTCTTTATGGCATTTAAGTTATTTAAAATCCAGTCTACCTTTGTTATTCTATTTTGAAAGAAACATTATACCTCCATTCATCCACAAATACTTCATCTTCAGATACATGCAATCACAGTTCATTCACAATAACTATGACATAATGAAATAAAACTATTAGCAAATCATGTTATTACATTCACCAATGAAAATCTAATGAAAATGTTTTAATTCCACAATTACAAAGTCTTCCAAAAATGATTTAATTACAATTTATTCTAAATAAGAATGTTTCAAATATTCAATTAAGAATTCTCCTACAAAAAATGTTTCCTTTACACAATTATGAATACTTCTACAAAACAATGTTCCAATCGTATTTTGGCTTTGGCTGCAAATATAAAAGATGTCATTTGGGAGCTGGATGGTGATATAGAGGGATAGGAGAAACATTAGGGTTTTGTATGGGAGGAGTGCCAGTACTAAAAAAAAAAAAACCGATGCTGGTGAAGGGACAAACTGAGGAGGGGGTGGAGAATGTAACACATTAAATAAATTCAAATACTCTTATAGTTCACCAAACAAAATCGGCTCATAAACATATATTATTACATCCCCCAATTTGAATGTAAACAAATCAAGTGGAGCACAAAAACAGTGCTTCCGACCCTCCAACCGCCGCTCAGTTGATTTAGGCAATGTTAAATTCAAAGGTTCGCTACTCTTACATCTCATGGTCGGTGGCTGGAAGAGAGCTGTTGCTTGAGGTGTACACATACCAGGTGAAGACGCTCGACGGGAACTCATAACAAGTGAAGATGCTCGATGCCCACTCGTACTCGTACCAGGTGAAGGTGCTCGATGGTTTAAAGCATTAAAAAGAATATTACATGTATGTGTACTGGGATGTGTACTGCCAAGTGAGGAATCTAAAATTGAAAAGAAAATATTTTTTTTTGTGGAAGGAAAGAAATAAATGTATGCCATTTATGGGTGCCTTCTGTAACATAAATTATGCTGAATCTGCTATATGTGAGATTAAGCTTAAACTGTGTTGCGATATTATCTTTCCCATGATAAAGTAAGCGGTTACACTGATTTTCTTTGTGTGCTGGAAAGAGTTAATACAAAGTTACTTTCTTTTAATGTTCGGCACAGTTTTGTAGTGTGTTTTGTAATCAAACAACTTATCATAGAACATAAGTAACATTTTTTTACAACACTACTTAAATTAAATATCACATGCAACTATGTTTCCAAAATAATTCGTATTTTAATACAAAATCAACATACTCAACATTTTATAACAGTTCGAGCAATACGAAATGAAAATTCAATAAAGCAAGAAAAAGGTTTCTGCTGTCAGCCTATCATTGCAAAATATGATGGGATCTGAAAAAAAAGTACTCACTGAAACACTGGTGTACAAGAGCATAATGCAACAAACATTTATGAAAACACCTATAATGTTTCCAATAATGTTCACCTTTTCTCCTTAAGCAATATTACGGCTAGCAATTTAAATCACACCAGAGGTTCTTTTAATTTCATGCTTTGGGCTACTGGTTTTATGTTCATGCACGCTATATATTATCTAGCAGATTAATTTCTGGATTCGATATTTTAGTATTTAAATTTCTCTTCATACTTTCATCCCAAGACTTTCAAATCAAATAATTTTGCAGCTAGCTCGACAGGAACAATGAAAAAACTACTGCATCTTAAATTGGAACTGTCTTACATTAGGACGTGTTGCGATGCCGATGCCTTCACTCAAACTCGGGCCTTTCCAAAATCTGGACATCAGTCGCGTGCTGCGAGAATCGTTGATGTCTCAATAGAATGGAACAGCTGGGCCTCCAACTGACATAATACTGCGCTGCTGGTCCATCTCCTTAAGGACGACATCAATGTTTTCGTTCCTCAGTTTCCTTCATGCCTACTCACAGACATACTACAAGCAAGAAGTACAATACTCTCCAAACACCTTCCGTCATGTTCTCTTAACAATTACTGCGACGACATGTCCTCCTTGTGTCGATGATCCAAGATAATAGTATCACTGTAGGAATGTTTGTGCAGAGAACAAACTAGCCCAATGTAGGTCGCCAAGCCCTAAGAGGAAACGGTTTTAAGCAGTCCAGGACTAAAATAAATACTTTTGTCATAGTAACTTCATATATTAATCAAAACAGATGACACGGACTCTACTAAAAATGTAAATAATATTGTCACTATGGAAAACACAAATATAAACAAATATTAAAATAATGTTAAACTTCTGGAGGATGAACAAGGAAATAAATAAATGAATTTAAAAGGACAAATACTGGGCTTAACACATCAAAGCATTATCTCAGCAAATGAGCATTTAGAATCAATCAATAACAACAAGACACTTTACCACAATGGGAACTCGCACCAGGTGAAGATACTCGATGGGAACTCGTACCAGGTGAAAATTGTCGACAGGTGCTCGTACCAGGTGAAGATTCCACAACTCTCCCTGCTTCCAATATTGTAAACAGCTCTTCATTATCGTTCATAATAAGCTTGGGTGATGGAATATTATCGTAATAGCCACTCCAATAAAACACCATTAGCTCCTGTTCGAGCCCTTTACTGGACATGCCAGCAAAATAACGTTTATAAAAGGCTGACATCTTTAGCTGAAGCTTAGTCGAAATACACGGAAACAGTGTAAGGGTGTGGAGTTTAGACCCTTATTTTTAAGAAGTTTCAAATATAACGGTGAAATGGTTAAGAACATTCAACCCTCTCAGCAGAGATAGCACCAAACAGTTTCGAAATACACCCCCCCCCCACGACACCCTTACGAACATTTACCCTCTCCGCAGAAATACCTCGAATCGTTGACGAAATCCACATCCGCTCCACAACATTCGTACAACATATCCTGTGAAACATACCTCTCCGACCTTTCTGTAAACAACATCTCCTTATCCAATGAAACTAATAAATTAAATATTTTAATTAAAAGGTTTTAACACAATTAGCAAACTGAAACCATTTGATATTAACATACTTAAATACATTTCCGCATATCCTTATCGCGATATGTTTTTTGAATAAGCATAATATAGTCTATCTAAAGCTATAGAAAATTATAATGAGTGTAGAATTATTGCCATTAAAATAATCAGGCATCTTTCACTATTAAATGTCTTCAAATATTTAATAATACTTAGTCTTTCAAATATTATCTGTTACATTCCCCTAATAGTGAAACATTGTCAATAAAGGTTTAAAATCATAGATAACCTATCAAAATTCTTCCATATGCATTAAATGTAATATATTGTTCACATAATCTTAAGAATCTCCTTTTTATACCTGAAGATGAATGTTTGACTTCTTACATATAATCATAAAACAATTAAAAAATATATGTCTTTTTTTAATTACATCTTCCTGTTTGTAACTCATATCTTCGTGCATAACAATACATAGATAAAATTAACACTTGTCAATATGTATTCTCGAAAAGTGTGATAATATTAAAGGTAAAAATACTCTGTTACAAATATAGTGCAACAAGGAGGCGATCGGCTTTGAGTAAGTCAAATATAGATTCGTGTAATAATATATATAACAAACTTTTTACCTATAAAATAAAATAAAATGTGTGTTAAAGTATTTCTATAGAAATGAATTCACCCCTCTTCACCCGAACAATATTTTATTCTCTACTAAATTACCTCTAAGTATAACAGTACACTAATCCAACTATTATTATGTGATTGTCTATAGTACAACATTAACCCATTAAAATAGGTTTCTTGATTGTTAAATTGTATTGGGAATTATATATTTATTTAATTAATGAAGTAGAAAATTAGGATGTTATGCAACGATTGTGTAACATTAGCTTGGGAAGTATTACAATGGCCAGAGCAGAACACACATACTATTGTTCGGGCATGGTTGTTGGGTCGACAGGACAGGCAGGATGGGTGAGGGGCGGGAGAATGCTTTCAGTGACTGTCGTGGTTAGCCTTAATATGTTTTCCAATGCTCTTGACTTGCCTTGCTGCAGTGTGTCGGGTGTGGGAAGACAGTGGTGTGTCTGGCTATCTTGAAGGCTGGAGCAGGAAACTGCTTTCAGCAGACAAACAAATATATTTACCAGCTCGGCTCTCTGCCTGAAAAGCCATGCCCTGCATGCACGTCCAGGATACAAACATATTTCTTTGAAATGTAACAAGTAATAAATTTATTTTTCTTGATACAGTTTTTCAATAAAAGTTTTTCACAAGTGGCTAGAGTGCTCGCCTCCAGATATGTTACACATGATATTAGATTTATCATTACTCCACTCATTCACAAGAACCAATCGCTTTTAGAAAATTTTTACACCTCTATATCATCTTTTTAGAAACTTTAAGACTATCGCTCTCTCTCTCTTTATTAATCAGAGTAATAATTTTTTCCATTTCTTAAGGAAACCAATACATTTCTCACTTTGTAGAGGGATGAGGTAAATAAAATATATACAAATCCGTTCATTTTAATATTCATATTTATTTACTAAATTGTATAGGTAGGCTTTTTAAAACAGTTTGTTTCAAAATGCAAGTAAAGCATACTAAATGATCAATCATTTCAATATTACACAAGCACATAACAGAACAAAAGTATAGGATATTTCACAAAATACAAATTGATTCATTTAAAAATAGGTTGTTTCAAAATATATCAAACATTTTACAATTACAGGAGGTTTCACAAAATACAAATGTTATACAGGACATTTCAAGTACATAACAAACAGTCTTCTTTATATACCAGATTTTCACAAAATTTCTTTATTCATTACACTTTAATGCCATATAGGTGATGATATAGTGAAGCTCATATCTGGGAACAAATTTGGTGATATGTAAATATTGTCGCAGGGAGAAGACTCCGTTATTCACTCAAATCTATTACATGTTTTTATTCACAGCGAATGCTGGATGAATCGCTGGTTCGCTGCCTGGTAGACATTCAGATTAGATTTAAGCCACTACTAGCTGTCAGTGAGAATGACTCACTCGTCATGCGACTGGAAATGTGATTCGCTCATTCGTAATGTGGCTTGAAGCTTGATTCACACGCAGATGTTATGTTTCAGATGAATAGCTCAGTGACAGTGTCAGGGCTGAAGTTATTATGTTACTGAGTGTAGTGGTTTAGGAAAAATTTTATGTAGGGAATTTGCAGTGACCTCAGGGTAAAGTAAACAATCCATCTATCTCAATTTAGGGCTTATTGTCCAACCTCCATAATGCTACTTTGTTCGTGCATTTGGTGTAGACTTCATAACGATGAGATTGGGTCCCCAAAACCCTAGTGAAATTTTCGAACCATTCCCGATAATATTCGTATTGGAGCTGCTATGAGACATTGGACTTTATGGCTTCATCTTACATATACACTGCCCATTTACAACAATGTATGCATATAGCTTGGGATGCAAGCATATAAAATGTGTGACTAATTGGCTAGCACATTCACCTTACATATCCCCTGTACGACCTTTGTTCTTGCATCAGAATTTTTATGGTTTATCAAGCGCATAGTTGGAAGTATCAAACCACAATTTTAAATATAGGACAATTACTTTATACATATTACAAACATCATCATATTATCGGTATCGCGATATAGAAGGTACAATGTTGGTGAAGGAAATTCGGCCTCAATGTAGTTATAATGAAAATTCATTCAGAATTAATTTGGAAAGGACAGAGCTCTTTGGCATTTTGATCAAGACAAGTATTTCATAAATAATTTTACCAAGTTTGGAATACAAACCTTCCTATTGCCAATAAAGTTAGGGTAACTTAGTGTGTGGTAAATGGTCTATATTGTGAGATGTGAATATCCAAATACAATATTAATTGCAAAGACCAGCCAGAGCCACATGCACTAAATTCTTCAAGTCTGTTGCATAGGTAAGGTGTAAATGGCTCATCGTAAATTTCGCCAACATCGAACGAATGTAGGACTGGAAGGGATTCACATTGAAAGTAAAATATCTCCATAGCATTTTCCTCCACCGTGAAGTTCTTTGCATATTTACACACTGCAGTGGCGTTAATTGTTATAGGTCGGGATGATGCCATTGTTATTTCTAAGAGAAGGGCCCTGCACTTCATAAAAAATCGTTCAAAATTCACTTCAGACTTTACTTGATCATTTCATATCCGTGCTTACTTAATTTACCAGCAAACAACCTAGACAGAATCTCGTATCTGAGGCTAGATAATAATCTCATTACTGACGAGTCGGAAAGCGATTTACTTTCCAACCCTGAATAAACATATCGATGTTTAGGAGCAGATAGAGAAAATGCAGTAGGTAGGATAGGTAGAGCTAATCCACTTATTTTTTTGTTTTGTTATTTAGAAAGAAAAAAAAATATTTGGAAGAAGAAACATTTTGGTGCTGAAATGTTATCAAGATAGCTGATTTAGCTTGCAGATGATGCTTAAATACAGACTGCTCTAAGAGCCCGAAGCATGTTGAAGACTGTTTGAAGACTTAACTAGAGCCAAAATGGTGCTATCTGAAGATAACAAAAATATTACTAAATTTGTTAATGAATTTGGCCTATATTCTTTAATTTTATATAACAGTCTATAAAATGGAAAAAGAGATGAATTTTTGTATGGACCCAGAATTGGGTCACAACCTTTAGAGAAGTTGAATAAAAAAAATTATTAATGGTAAACCGGGAATTCACCTTCAAAGTTAATAAAAAATCTGATGTGTTTATCAATGAATTTGGTCTATATTTTATAAAATTATATTCTTAAATTTTTCATTTCCTTCATTAAAAAAAAGAATATTATAATAATACCTATTACAACTCGCCAATTTCTCTTGTGTGTGGTTTCTCATATAAAAATGGACCCAATTCTAGACATAAACAACAACAAACTTATTTACAATGGTAAATGAGTTTCTATGATTTTTGATGAGGAAAATAATCCTTGGTTTTGTGGCAATGATATTGCTGAAATTTTAGAATATCAAAATATAAAAAGTGCTCTTTATAAATAAGTTTCTCCAAAATATAGAATTTTTTTTTTCTAATATAGGTGGCTTGCAAAACGCATACCACCTCTCTTATAACAAAGGCAAAACAGTTGATATTAGTGAGCCTGGTTTATATGAGCTTATTTTCAGTTCACATTGTGAAATTGCTAAAGATTTTAAAACATGGATATTTGAAGATGTTATTTCATAAATTAGAAAACATGACGAATATAATATTCAAAAATATGTAATGCAATTATATAAAGGTCAAATAGAGCATATAAAAAATTAACAAAATAAAGACGACCAACTTGATCATTTAAGAGATATAAATACAATTAAAGATGAACGTATAGAAAATTTAAGAGAGTCAATTGATATAGCATTAGATGGAATAACTCACAGAAATAAGGTAATCAGAGAAATGACACATCATGGTGTACAACAAACTCAAGTTCAAAATTTTCGTCCAACTTCTGTTCTTTTAAAATTAATTGATGATGGTTTTGAATATGAATACTACGCCATAAGAACCCAAAGAAAATATGTTAAAGACAATAGTATAGAATTGAAGATAGACATCCAAATTGCAAAGAATTATTGAGATTTGTTATATTCCAAATTCTATAAATTTATACCAAAGAATGAAAGAAACATTGAATGCTCACATTGAATGTTTTCGTAACTATTTTTATATTGTTGAAAATAATTGTACTCAGCAACATTGTTTAATGATATAAATTATCTTTGTCAAATTGGATAAGAAGCAATGCTATATTTATCAATGGATTTTGGTCTATATATTATAATATTATATTCTTTAATTTTTAATTTTCTTTATAAAAATAATGCATATAAACACATATTACAAATCGCCAATTTCACTTGCACATAGTTTTGTGTACAAAAAAGGTTTCAATTCTAGACATAATTAATAACAAACTTATTTACGATGGCTGTAAACGACCTAGAGATGCTGTATCAGATAAAATAAAAGAAAAGTTTTAAAAATCATATGATGAATTAGGTGTCGGCAAAACACCAACACTTAGTGCTATTCAAAAATCTTATCTTTTGTTAGTGAACCAGGTCTTCTTAAGTGTATAGCCACATCTAAAATGGAAATGGATGAAAAATTTCCAGATTGGTCAAATTAAGTAGATTTGCCTTCAATTCGAAAACATGGTGAATATAAATTACAAAAAAAAAAAAAATTAAATTATGACCGACAGATAAAAATGATAGAAAATGAAGTTAATGATTTAAAGGACCTAAACAGAAATAAAGAGGAATGTATATAAAATTTAAGAGAATCTGTTTATATAGCATTAGATGGAATAAATGTTAGAAATGAGGTAATGAAGGAAATGACCCCACATGTTGTATCACAAATACAAAATAAAAATTTTAATCTAATTTTTGTTCTTTTAAAATTATAAGATGGTGTTTGCGAATATGATTACTATGTCACTAGAACTCAAAGAAAAAAATAATCAAACAAGTTTGCATAGAATTAAAAATGTACATCAAAATTGTATACACATATTGAGATTTCATTATGTTCCAAATTCTATCAATTTATATCAGAGTGAGTGTTTTCGCAACTATTTTAATATTGTCGGAAATAACTATATTCAACAACAATATTGATTGATTATATTAATATTCTTGGTCGAATTCAGTAAGAAGCAGTGCTATATTTATCAATGAATTTGGTATATATTTTATAAATTTATTTTTCTTCAATTTTTCATTTTCTTTATAACAAGGGTGTGTGTGTGTGCGTGTGTGTGTGTGTGTATATATATATATATATATATATATATATATATATATATATATATATATATATATATATATATATATATATATATATATATATATTTGGCCATTTTGATTTTGTAAGTAGGAAATCTGTATGTGTGTATATATATATATACACACACATACAGATTTCCTACTTACAAAATCAAAATGGCCAAATCACTAGGTAAACAAGAACTAGAAGTAAATAATGGATATACTACATTATTTGATTTAAATAATTTAATTTTCAACAATAAAAATATAACTGTTGTGCTAGATGTTAACAATGAGCCTTAGTCCAGAGGAAAAATTTTGCTGAAATTTTACAATATAGAAACACAACAATAGCCCTTATAGACCATGTTTGTGCAAGCCATAAAAAATGCTTATAAAAACAAAGAAAAATGAAGATACTGGTAATGGAGATAAAACATTTCGTGAAAACATTAAGAAATATAATAATGGTGTTACAGTTCATATCAATAAAAATGGTTAATACAACTATTGACAAAATCTAGGATTATTAAATGTTTAAAACAATTAAATCATAAACAGCAATTTACTAGAGACAATTATATAATATATTTTATATTTCCAGATATAAAATTATATATTGAATGTGACAAATTTAATCACACCGCATTCATTTTTAAGCATTCTATTTGGTAATTCATCAATCATATAAACATTTCTGAAATTTTTATATTAAATTTTTTACATATTTTTCAATATAGACAATAGATATTGGGCATATATTCAATTTTTTTTGGCCTTCCGCATTTTTTTTAGCAACTACACCACTTCCATTGCTAAATAGTGTTTCTGTTGTTCTTCTAATTCTTTTTTATTTTAGTTTTTTCGACAGAATTATAAATTGCACTAGCTCCTCCAGCACCGAGCTGCAAATGAAATTGGTAAAAATCCTCCATGGTGTAAACTTCCTGTTTATTTTAATATTTTTCTGAGTATTGCTTTCTTTTAATTTTTTTTTATCTTTTCATTCAAGTTGGTCTTTTGTTAAAAATTTATCTATACCCAAATCTCTCAATTGTGATCAATGGGTATATCGAAAGTTAAGCTTTTTATCTTCATATATATATATATATTGGGTATTAAAATGTTTTATTGAATATATATATATATATTCAATAAAACATTTTAATACCCAACCTAATTTTATTTTTGTAAACATTGCTGAGGCAACAGCAGCAGAAGCAATTTTTTTCTCCAATTTGAGTATTTTTATCTAACATAATTTCTTTAGCTTCTTTTTGTAAAATTATATCTGCTTCATGTCTAGATTCTAAATCGTGATATTTGCAAGCTTCGTATAATTTATTCATTCCTGAGTCTCCTCTTTCTAATATTTCATTAAATTTTATTAATGTCCCACAATAATCATAACCTGGCAAATGTAATTCGGGCAAATTTAAATTGTTTGATGCCCAGTTTATCACATCTTTTCCATGGTATTCGGAATTCCAAAATGAGTGTGGAATTATATTTAAAACTCGTATTAGTTATGGAATTCCATTCTGGTTATTAACAACAAAATCAGGAAATTTATTGTATAGCATATTCATCATGTTAACTTTTTTCATTGTAATACAGTTTTATTTCCAGCAGTTTCTTCATTATGAATAACTAACATTCTATCAAATAATTCTAACATCATCCATCCAAATATATTCTTTCGGCAAATTGTTGTATTTTTTAATGCCTTCTCCAGATTTAAAATAATTTATAAAATCCTCAAAATTGCCTGTGCTTGGTGCTGATTGAGGTTTTATATAGTCATTATAAAGTGGACTAATTATATTTTTGTATTTCCAACCACTACTTGAACTTTGATTATTCCTGATCGGATTAGGAATATAATTTTGAAATTAAGCATTGGTTAATAAAACAATTTCTGTGTATTATTTAAGGTCATTAGTATCGTATTTTCCCTCAAGATCTGATTTTTTTGTTAACAAATTACAAAGCGCTGGTGTTAGATTATATTCTTTATCATTAACAAATAGAGTATCTTTATTTAACATTACTTTTGTTTCACAAATGTAAAAATCTTCCCCAACTCCATGTAAACCATATTTTTCATTCCGGTATTTATAGTGGAAACACCTGCTATGGGTGGGTAATCTTTTATTGGAGTAACACCCAAATCAGGTGATTTCGGGAATAAATCATTTTCAAATGATGTTTCTTCTGGAGTTGGTGGATAATATAAATTTTTGCTGCTACAGGAACAAGTGCGTTAATTAAATTTTTGTTTTCTTCAGTTACTCGTTCTAGTTTTTTACCAATATTTCGTAATTCATCAATCAATGGCAGCTCATTTTTCTTATTTTTTTCATATTCAACTTCATGGTGCTTTTTATAATTTTTATATCTTTCGATGTGTAATTTAACTCTATAAATATCCTTGTTTCTTTTTCTTCTTCTCCTTTTTACTTATAAATGAGTTATAAAAGTACTGAGAGTTTCGAGAGACAAACTTTCCCTCCACCTGATCAAACTAAGGGGGATTTAAATGTTTACAATAGTAGAATTGAGTTTGATATTCCTATATGACATGGTGTTTCTTTTCCAAATTATGCTTATGTTTATGAACAGTTTAGATTACAAAAGAGAGATAAAGTTGGAGATGCGGCAAACTATCATAAGTTAGATAACAGTGATGTTTGTTCTGACTTTTTTCCTTTTCAGTTTTATAGAGTATAAATCTCAAAACATGGACATATTATTGAGGCTACTGATAATCTGGGTATAACTTCGACAGTGATGAATACTTTAAGATATCCGCATGAACAAAATTATTTAGAATTATCTTGTGTTGAAGGTTATTATCGAGTAAAAGCTACTCATAGTGTTAAAAAAAATAAACTAATTTATCCACTGAGGTATCTGTTCGGTTTTATTCGAGATAACAATGAAATGTATTGGAAAGGTGGTTATAAAATTACCTTTATTCGTAATCCATCCGATAACAATTGTTTATTTGTCTTTCAAAATAAGAAAGCAGATGGTTCACTAGATAGAGATCATGCTAATCTGCATAAAATTGTTATTCAAAAACTTGAAATTGTGTGGCCTATTGTTGAATACGAAGCTAACACGGCCATTGCAATTAAAGAAAAATATACAAAAACCCTAAAATACCTATTAATTTTGATTATTGGCAATTAAAAAAAAAGAAGTTCCTATTGAACAACTGTTTTTAACTTTGATATAAAAGATCAGTTTACTAATTTACAATTTTACATGCCCGATTTTGTAATTGAAGGGTTTTAAAATAATATATAAAATGGTGCTGAACAGTATGTCCATGCTTCTATGTTTGACCATTCTAACATGAAAAATATTTGTGTAAAAATGGTAGAAATTAAATTTTTCCAAAATAAAATGGGAATCTAGATATTGACAATAATTTTTGTGACAGAGTGTTTCTTGCTTATAATGATTTTCGAACTTCTAAAATCAAACAGACTACTTTATATAGAAACAATGAACTTTATTATAAGCTGGTTCTAAACTTTGGTGGTAAAACTAATTATTATTCATTTTGGGGTAGGAGACCTTTGTAAATTATTGATTGCTTATATAAAAAAACAACTGTAGTTAAAGAAAAAACAAATTTAAAAATTAGTGTTGGTTTTGATAAAGCAGTTGACGCACATACAATTTTTAATGTTATTTTTATTAGTCAACGAAATTTAACTTACGATTACTTGAAAGGAAGGATTACTGAAGATATATAAATTTTTAAATTTTATTAAATGGAGGATGTAAACTGTTTTACAGTAATAAGAAACTGTTTCGACATTTTAATACAATTTTTCTTGATGCATTGTTAAAGTGAATGATATAATAAAAAATCTTTTCATAAAATCTAAGTGAGATTTTTTCTTTCAAATTTATTTGGGCTTTTTATTGTTCCAAAGGGGGCAGTTGTCTCTATATGTAAACATTTTTTTCTAATTCAGTAGATGTCTAATGCAGATCTTGGCACAACTCAATAATCTGATTAAAATTCAAGCAAATTCCTCACTTTCAAGCAACTTTTTTTCAATTTCTTCTGAAAACATGATTCATCTCTTCAATTTCACCCCCAAAATCAACCTAATTTGACCCAAATCTGCATTCTCAATCAGGCACATTTTTTTTTAAAACATGCTTCTTTCACTCTTTGATCAGTGTCCTTCTCTGGAGTGAATGAGGCCAAATTTATGGCCAGAAAGGCTAAATTTGCTGTAAATTTGTAAGCTAAATTAATTAGTCAAAATAATATCACAAGAAAAGTACGAGAATTCTTGGAATTTCATTAAAAAATATGTTGATTTAGCTTGCAAATAAGGCTTTAAACAACCGTGCAGAAAGAGTGAACACAAGTTGAAAATATATTTTGATTTTGACCTTAAATTTGATTGATTTTGAGTTGCGCTTTGAAAGATTTTACAGAAAATTAGCAATTAGCTTCAATTTGACTTGAAATTGCTTGAATTTTAGTCAAATTATTGAATTGTGCTAGGATCTGCAATGGACATATACTAGTAGTTTCAAACCATTAATTTCACTTCATTTGTATTACATAGTACATAATGACAACATTAGGTGTTAAAAAAAAACACTTTTTAAATAATTTCTTCTCCTTAACAATATTTGTAGTATTTCCATCTGTTTGATTGCCTTGTAGTAGTATACATTCTGGTAAATCAGGAAAAGTGCGAATACATTTCTTCGATGGCATACTTGTATTCGGACACATATAGAACACAGGACATTTTGTCAGTTCTGGATCAGATGTTAAATCATTACAATTTTCACCTTATAATGTACATTTGATATTTTCTAATTTCACACTTGAGTTTCTAGTGACATAAATACCAATTGGGTGGAAAAAATACATTTAAAAAACCCTAAAACTTACTTTCCAAAACCTTCTGTTAAAGGTTTACTCCATCATGCAAATAACTTCCTAATATTCAATTTACACATTTATTTCTGTGTGCACGAGCATGTGATCTCTTTCTTGTCTTGTTCCATCTTTACAAAGTATTGGTTTGCACAAATCAAGTACATTTATATACTAAATTCTACTGACTCAGGAATAGATTCATCCACTTGGACCCAATCTGCAATCTCTGACCAATTTAGCATTCATCTAGAGTTTTCCTCTGCAGAGAAGTCGATTTATATCCAGATGTTTTACATAATTGTTTGATCGAGGGACAATTGTATTCTTTTTAAATATATGTTATTTTCCCATTCCACACTCTTTGAAAAATGCAGTTTTAGTCGACTCCAGAAATGTATATCTCACAATTATTTAAGTACTTCTTGCAAATATCTTCTATATTCTCATACTCCATACAACCACTTTCCAGGTTAAACCATGATGGTGTTTGGTAACCCATATATTTGTTTTCTTGTATTTAGAACTTAGATATTTCCTTTGGAACAGTGGTTTGAAGCTGAATGCCATTGTGTGTTCTTCCATATCAGTAATAGCCAATTTCTTAGTGATAAATTTTTCTGGGGATTGAAATCCTTGCACATTGCAAAAATCTTGTTAATACCATGGCTCGTTGTCTAATGACTCAAGTCATTATCTTCACCAGATTACCTCACATAGTATAGCTTGCCAATCTGTTATGAATTGCCAATGCATAAGCTTGCATATTTACCTGTATGGGTATATTTGCAATAATTTCAATTCATCAATCACTGACATTATTGCTAATGATATGCAGCCCAATATGTTCCTTAATTTTGTTTCGAATCTAAATTAACAATCATACATTCACGA
This sequence comes from Dryococelus australis, assembly GCA_029891345.1. Classification (NCBI taxonomy): domain Eukaryota; kingdom Metazoa; phylum Arthropoda; class Insecta; order Phasmatodea; family Phasmatidae; genus Dryococelus; species Dryococelus australis. The sequence continues at coordinate 79,573,442 of CM056994.1, read as the reverse complement.
AGGTTTGGTTTCTTTGGTAATTTGTTTCGCATATAAACAGCTCATAAATTGGGAATATCCAGTTTCTTTACAAATTAATTAATCTCTTTGTTTGTTAGTGCTGGTTTTGGAAGACTATTTAGTACTTTCTGCAGTTTTTCCACATCTGGAATTTTATCGTCCTTGGCCGACTTTGTATGGTTTAAGATGCATCCCTTTACCACTTGATTTAACTGCTTTACTAATTGCCGAAGCTCCTCCAAGTAAAGATCCTAAAGCTGTTAATGCTGGAAAAATGAAGGGCAATATCCCCCCTTTCTTGGTTTTTCGTTTTGTTTTGCATTTTGAACTCATGCCTCTTTAAACCTTTGCTCCCATCACTTTGTCAACAACCCAAGCTCCGAGCTTTTCACCTGTGTAAGTAGTTGGATTCTTCCTTATATTTTCTGCTTTATAGACTAGAATCGTATCTGCTATATGTCTTTGTTTCAAATCGTTTGTTCGATAGTAATATATATCATGTTCTTTACAAGCATTATCCAAATAGTTTATTCCTTGATCATTCCATGCCAGACATTTTGCAAGTTTAGTGCTGGGTTTACAATAATTGTATTTTAGTCAATGCAATTCAAATGGTAATTTATTAATCAATGTATTTAATACTCCTCGTCCTTTTTCGATGCATTTAGTACAAGCCATTGTTTTCAACTGAACACGAATCTATATATAGACCCAAATTTATAGTTTTTTACGTTAGTACATTATATTGTGTAGCAATGAAGGCTGTAAAACAAAATATGCATCTTCTGGTATTTGTAAATATGAAAGAAAATGTAATCAAACAAGACTCGGAGTTATTTTACCATAAAATATACATTGCATAATAAGTGGTCCTTCTTCATGTGGAAAAATGTGTGTAATTATGTCAATGTTGGAACATCCAAACAATACAAGAGAAATATCAATGATTAGCGACCATATTGTTGTTAATTGAAGGGATGCATTCTTTCCCTTTTAATTACAAGTAGGACAATATTATTATTTACTTTTTCACATCAAAATAAAATATTCAATTTTTATGTAATATATTAATATCCAGTATCTTAGAAGCACAATTATATATTTTATTTTCATAAATTTATAATAATCATTATATATATTTAATTTTTTCGATTTTTAAAATTGACAATATTGCAGTATAATTTTAATTTTGTGTTATTCCTATTAATAACTTCCTAATTTTCACTCAAATAATTAGCTCTATTTGAAATTAATTTCACCAATTTTAAAATTTTCTAGGATTATTTATTAACATTATACATAATATCTCTTAAATAACCATTGTTTTTCCATTAACTGATTTACCAATTAACATATATAAATCTCTTTGTTCTCCTTTATGTATTAAAATAAATATATGTTTTAAGCCTTTTTATTTTTCACTTTCTGGATAATATTTTTAAATATTGAAGCATTTTCTAAACATTGTTTCGGTTTGTATAGTGTAAATCATATTTTTCTTTATTTTAAGATCATATTTTTCTTTGTTCGGGAGGAAATGAAAATCGTGATGATTGTTACATAAATTACTAGGTTTTTTTTAATCAACTTCTAAAATATAGCCTTTTTCTTCATCTTTTGGAAGGTGTTTAGTATTTGTTTTACTTCTTCTATATTATATTTTCTTAAGTATTCAAATTTACTATAGAACAAATAATCTGTTATAGACCAACCATGTAATTTATTAGCATCAAAATATATTAAGTTATTAGGAAATTAATTTTTATTGTAAGCATTTATTTATTTGCTTTAAAATATATTTTCCAACATTAAAACATTCCTTCTGTAACAGCTCTTACAAAAATTAAATTATTTCACATTCATTTAACAAATTGAATTAAATTTCCAAACGATTTAAATAGGTCAGCTAAAATTAAAATGTTGGTTTCATTACAATTTTAGTATATCCGTCTTTATTATGAAATTTTTTCAAACTTTTCTGAATGATTATGTTTATCAGAAATATGGTATGTATTTAATCTTGAATAAATTTCACTGTGTGATTATAGTTCAATTGCATTCCATTTTTCTTCTGTATCCATGTCTTCACACCTTAATTTAATGTTCATCTAAACTGCTCTATGTTTATCTACATATATTTAAACTAATGCACATAAATGTATCTAAAAAATTTTGTTCTATGCCATTATTTTTTTTTAGGTTATTAATAGATTTATATTTATTATTATTTATTAAATAAATATTATCAACATCGTCCCCTAATTCTTTAATTAATAAATAAGTATCAAAACCTGATTAATAATTAATATATTGTCACAAGATATCAGCGATGAATTTCATAATTCATGAGATGGAGGTCTTACTAAAATTTAAATATCTTTGTAAGATTGTGGATCGGTACTTTTTGTTATAGAAAAATGAAGCATTACATAGACGATTTTGATGGATTGATACTTTCAGCACACAAAGTTCAGTTGAAAATGTTTCTGTAGTTTCGTGGGTAAAAAGATTTGATTAAAATTTTTTTACATGTCCACATTTTGAAAATATGTGGATCTGGAATTTTCTATATATATATATAATGCATATTTACCTCCACGTATTCTAAATATGATATATAACTTGTTGTATTGTTGTATATAATTCGTTGCATTTGTTGTACCACCTGCAGAGTAATAAAAACACGCAATGGAAAAAACAAGCCACTCTAAACATATTTACAATACATAAAGGTAAATCTGTGGTAAGCTTTACGTTTGTAAAATATATAATGTAGTACACATGCAAAGGAAGCGTGTAATGAAAATTAGAAGCCTGATTATTCGAACTACCTTAATCCACTAATATCAGGATGTTGTACCTTTAAGAAGATGATCCAAGGATGAAACTCTCATGTTCAGACCATATACAGGATGCTGATATGGAATTAAGCGCAGGTATTGGTGATACTCCCCTAACAATATTTAAAAAATTCAAGAAGAAACCAGAGGGGTAAGCAAACAATGTAAAAGGAAATACATGTTTTATTAGGATGACAGATATGCTATCTTTTTACACGTATCATGTTTCGAAATGAAAAAACCTTCTTCGGTCAACCTGAACATAAATTCTCGTACATATTCATGCAGAATATTCAGTGAGAGAGATACACTTTATCCATTACAAGGTGGCAGCAGAAATAAACATTGCCAGTAAGAAAGCCATAGTCATTGGCTGGCTGGCCGCTTCACAGTATGATAGCGACAGGAAATAGATCCAACAGTTTTTTTGTAATGTTTAAGATTAAACGTCGTAATTTTAAGTTACAAGTCATGGCTTCCTATGCTCTAATTTTTATGCTGAGTGTGAAGAGTTCGTAATTCCCTAAATTACACATGTTACTGAAATAAATATTGCTTTTGAAATAAGAGACGGAATGAGGTATAAATCTAACAAACTGATTGGCTGACATGTGTTGGTGGCCGGCAACATAACCAATACCTTCAAAGTGCGCAAACAGGCGGAGTAATACAAGCTGCCACCTTGGAATGGATACAGTAATGGAGCTCACGGCGTCTACGTGGCTAGTACACCAGCCTCCCACCAAAGTGATCCATGTTAGATTCTCTACGGGGTCGCAACCAGATTTTTGCATGATAGAAATGTGGCGTATATACCACTAGAAGGTGGGTTTCTCGGGGTATTCCCGTATATGCCAATATTGTATCCTGTCGTCGCTCCATCCTAGCCGTAAGTTGGTAGTTTTATATCACCCCCTCCCTCCTCTGGTCTACGGCTTGGATACACCCTGCATAGCAATAAATTATTATAATTGATGTCTGACATATTTCCTCAATAAGGATTCCAAATCAATAATTTCCAAAATTAACACTCGACAGAAAATAATACTTCCAAAATGTTTTTCCTCTTTCCTGGGAAGTGGCATAGAGTATCAATATGTTATGATAATCAATATAAGTGGTTAACATTCTGGGTCACGGGAATTCAATGGGAGGTGGTTTTCGGACATTTTTTTGTAAAAACAAAAAATTATTTCTTTGGTCTGCTATTATCTCAAATGCAATAATGTTATTACACGTATATGGATGATCCCAAAATATCCCAACTTTTTATGTAAGGTTACGTTTTTCTTTTCTGTAGGCCTATGCTAACAGCAACAAAGTGTGCAGTTCACTGTTAATAAAAAAAAACAGTCTGATTTTGTACAGGTATTATCATATAGTGGTGCTTCTCTAGAATATTAATTTTTAAGTCGGTATTTGTTCCTGAAACCCATGACGTTGGTAGCTCAATTGTCACAATTTTTGTTCTGTTAATTGCATGACTTGTATTTCCATTATTTGGACTTTTGTGCGATGTGTTTCCATTTCCTTTTTTTTTCGATAATGTAATTTGTTTTTACATATGGCACCGTACAAACAGAATATTAATTTAAAACAATGATGTCATGCTTTTTTTAAAATAAATTTGCATGTTTATTTTTACACATATCTTTTTGAAACAGTCGGTCTCATAGTTAATAGGGAAAACATTATTTTTCATTACTCTGACAAACATTTCACCATAAATGTTTTACATTAAGGCAATAAAATGTATAAAGTTATTTTATTTTCAATCAGAACTCAACTTGTAGACATCTCATTTTTTGGGAGTTTCAAGACACAGCAAAGAAACTTATCTTTATGGATTGCAGAAAGATCCAAACGAATAACCGCATCCAATTTTGGAAAAATTAGTAGATTACGACCAACCACATCACGGCAAAAAAAAAAAGGCCACATCTCTGTTATACAGCGATTTCTCAGGATGCGCAGCAACCAAGTATGGTATAGCCAATGAGCCATTCTGTGTGCATCATTTAATTATATTTTACAACAGTTTGGGAGGCATTAATTGTCAATAGTAAATTTTTTAAGTATTTTCGTTTTAATACAGCAGTAAATATCATGTTTTTTTTTTATTTTGTACTTACCTAAGTAGACACGAAACTATTGTAACAATAACTATCATAACCAAAAGAATTATAACAAACTTGTGTAAAATTGTGTAAAAAGGGAAAATAATATAATGGCATGCCACCACCATTTATTAATTTTTTTAAAAGTAATAGTGTTCACCGCATAATTATATTTTATGGTAGTTCGGGTGTAATTATTTTTCGGATGATAATTTGAGTGATTATTTTCTATTAAACGGCCGTAATGGTTGTGTGTTTTACATCTCAATTAGTAATTGTCTAAGTGGAGAACTTATAAAAAATGTGCCACCATTATACATCACCAAAATAATTTAAGAAACATGACACTTCTTTAACATTTTGTTAAAGATGGAAAAATAATGTAATGGCAAATCATCACCAGTATTTACTTTCTGCACGAACTGTGTTCATAACGTAATTACATTTTATGCCAGTTCGGGTGTAATTATTGGCTCATAGTAAATGTAGCAATGGCGTTTTTCTCTTAAACAGTTGTAACAGTAGTGTGTTTTACTTCTAATTGTGTAATTATCTAAGTGGAGACTGTGTTAACATGAGGCGATTATATATCACCAAAAGAATTGTACAGACTTTTGTAAAATTTTATGAAAGGAAAAAATTAATTTAATGGCACACCACCACTATTTGTTTAATTTACTAAAGGAACTGTGTTCATTGCGTAGTTACATTTTTCTTCAGTTTAGGTGTAATTATATGCAGATTTTAAATTTAGTGACTTATGCATTAAACAGCTGTAACAGTAGTGCATTTTACTAATTCTGTAATTTTATATGTGGAGAATGTGTAAACATGAAACGATTATATGCCACCTAAAGATTTGTAACATACTACTGTAAAAATTTTAATAAAAGAAAACGAATGTAATGGCATACATCCACCTTTATTTATTGTAATTTATAAACAAAATGTGTTTATTCTGTAGTTTCATTTTACATAAATTTGGGTATAATTATTGCTGATATAAAATTTCGTGACTTATTTGTATTAAATAGCTGTAGTCTACTGTAATGTATTTTACTTATTTTTTTGTAATTATCTAATTGTAAAATGAGGCTATTTTTGTCACCATACAAGAATTGTAGGTAACAGACTTGCGTAAAATGTAAAATTTAGAAGAAATGGAAATAATTTAATGGCACACTACCACCACCATTATTTATTAAATCTTACTAACGAACTATGGTCATTCGGTAATTACATTTAACGTCAGTTGTGTAATTCATTGCAGGGAATGTAATCAGAAACTTTTTTTGTGTTAAAATGGTCGTAAATTGTAATGCATTTTTCTGCTCAAGTTGTAATTAGTGAAGTGGACATTGTGTAAACATGATAATATTATACATAACGAAAATTGTTGTATTAGAATATTCTAAAAATTATAATATTATTAACTTCTCCAAATGTGTATCACATTCCCCCCCCCCCAAGCCACAAATTTTTCTTCTATAGGACGTATGTTAATTTATTGATTTAATTTTAGTATAACATAATTCCTAGGCATACCATGCTCTGTGACACACATTTCATCCACACAGAAAAATTAGCCTTACTCCTTGGGCAAAAAAACGAGTGTGATCTCTTAGGCATAGTGATTATGATAAGTCTGCACTACATGCTTTTCAGTACACTGATCTACGCGGCATATATTTATAATACCAGAATAAGTAACCTTGAAGATGTGATGTAAATATGTTACCAATTTGTATGTGATTTAAAGTCTCATATGTTCACCTTCTGATTATCTATTCATTTAAATAAAGATATTCTGTTACGTTTACACCTCACAAGAATGGCATGTCACTTGACTTCATGAATATAATATACCGCTGTGCATAAAAAAATTGCTAATTATTTTCGTCTCTTTTCCTTTGTACTCTTCCTGAATATTTTCTTAAGCTTTGTTGTGATTTTACATACAATGAAATAAAAATTATTAAAACATTTCTCACACAAAAAAATTTTGTTAAATAAAAGAAAAACTTTTTTTGCATACAAAATTAATTGTTTGTATAGCAGCAATTAAAAATTTCGTTACTGAAGCCAAATATTTTGTTTTGCTTTGTTTGACTCCTCAAACATTTAAGATTTGGTTGGTGCAACTAAATAGGCCTACATGTATGGCTTGCCGTACATTAAAGAATCAATTATTTAAAAATATTTCCAGGACGACCAGAATTCATACTGTTATCTCGTGGGCTCAGCAAATTTCGCCCTAGCGACCTCGGCTACTACGACTTACGGCCTTATAGGGAGGAGTTATTATTGTGTATTGTGAAATGCGTGACATGTGCGTCGATAAATAGTGTCAAGTTTTACAGCTTTGTGTTATTTTCTGTTGAAATATTTCAGTAAGGATTGTGTGTACCATTGTTAGGCATCAAATAAAAAAACACAAACATATTCTCGAGCTGTAATTTAGTAAAAAGTCAACCGAAGAATCTTATACTCTACAGCTAACCAAATACATGCTGGTATTGAACCAATCTGATATTTTAGCTGCCACAAATTTTGTAATAATAGCCACATTATGTAGTTCTAGCTAACCAAATGCTTACTTGAAATGAAATATTAATTTAATCAAAAATGTTTATGGTAACCAAATCGATTAGTTTAACGTACTTGTAAAATAGTTGTGTGTACTAAATATGTGTAGTTGAGCAGCATTGGAATGCAAGGGCGGGAGAAACGGGAGAATCCCGAGAAAACCCTCCGGCCAATGGCATCGTCCGGCACGATTCCCACAATGTGAAGAACCGGGAGAGGTCCTACCAGGGATTGAACCCGATTTGCCTTGGTGGGAGGCGAGCCGTATAAACGCTCAGCCACCACAGCCCCCTAGACAACGTTGGAATTACCAAATAGTCGGCTAAACAAATTATTTAAAATTATTCATTTAGTTCGACAGGATGAATGCAAATATCTGGAACAACCACTAATTAAATTTAGCAGAGTGTAGAAATCCAAACAAAAGAATATCGTGGAACACACTTGTATTTGTGCTATGAATCCAAAGCAATTCACACAATCATTTCGACGAATGTAGACTGGTACCTTATTTTTTAATGACTTTTGAAACACGACACACTGAAGAAATTTTTTAGTTGTGTATTTAACAACAATGATGACTACTTCTGATATACAAAGTTGGTGTTAAATGGGTTTAGTGATTCCTTGGATACAATACTGCTGAGATTAAAAAAAACTTATTTTTATGTTTCTGTGTTCAGGTGTCTTGTAATTCCCATCTCTATGCTAGATTGTGTTTGGTTTCAGTAACTACAGTACAAATGGTAGATTACGTTTATTTTTCAAAATGGGTAACGAAATAGACCAGGCATTAGTCTGTTCAGTACTTCAGACTGGTACTTTTATCATACCAAATTTGGTTTGAATATCTAATTGTGAGGAATACGTTGTAAAGTAACCAATAATTATCTAACAAGCTAACCAATAATATGTAACCTACTATCACATAAACATAAGTTTAACAGCCTTGTACAGCATTTTGAACCAAATGACAAGGAAACATCACGCACGCCTCAGTTTACACTATAAAACTCGATCAAACTTAGCACTGTGTTTATGATGCTAAGTAGTATTACTAAATTTCAACAAGCAGCAACACTAATTTATATTTCTTTCGTTTATGATTTCTGGTTCATGTTTTGTTGATTTTTTTTCAAACAATTCAACGGAAGATATGTGTCGTAACAGAACAGGGGTACTCTGTGCCTATATTGCCACAGAATAGTGTGTAAATTTTGCATGTCAAAAATGTGCACCACTGGGAAGACGAGAACTTCCACAGAAGCGAGCGACCACCAGCTACCGCTTCTCTCATTTCTCCTTTTCCTCCACAGTGAAAGTAAGTGTTGGGTAATGGGAATAGCCAAGTACAGGTGTTGGGGGTGGGGTGGAAAATGCGACGGCAGCCAGCTCAATCTCCCCCCTTCCGAACCGTTGTAAATGTCTGATCATGAAGGGGGAGGTGGGGTAGGCGCAGAGTGTTTCTGAGTTCTGCCACCGCACTTGGAGGAAAAACTACAACTATGTGGCTCGAAGGGTGATTTAGACTATAGGGAGGTGGGCTCCCTTAATTCACAAATAACCATGTTGGCAACGATTTTTCCACTACGACTAATCTGGAAAAATATAAAAAGATCTAAGTATAAGTAGTGATAAGTCATGGTTAGCCGAATCGAACACTTTACTGAAATATTTAAGTCTTACTAAAGGAAGGTTTCTTTCGTCTATTGACAATCTTTGGTTGTTTGTCACATTAAGAAAGGGAAGTACATCAGCAGCTATGAAATGGTCTGAAGCCAGACTGAAAAGGATCAAGGAAATTATTTTCTGTGATATATTTTATCACTTGAGTATAGAGAATATATTTTAGAGCATTCCACAGTGCATTACAGGGTAATGTTTGGACGATAAACTGCTGCAATTTTTAATGAAGAAATTTTAGGTATAGGACGTCCAGGAGCTTACTTCTAGTTTTGTTGGAAATAATCGGCTGTCATTAACACATTACAAATCTGTGTCAATTTGTGCAAAACTGTCAAAGTTAAACGACCACTTTTTTAAATTTTGTCTGTACCTTCTGCTTTAGATTTTATATGATATACATCTCTGCACATCTTGCAGGGAGTGATTTCAGTTAAGATAATTTATCTTTATATTTGTGTTAGAAAAATAAATACGTTTTAAGAATTTGTCTCGTATGCTCTGGTTTGGACAATTTATAGATGTTATGTAAAGTAGCGATTTGAGTCGTTTGGCGGATTGGTTGAACTTATTTGCTTAATTTTAACGACTTCTCCTGATTTATGGAATTTTCCCCATATAATTGAATTCACATTATTAGAATTCTCTAACTTACATAAATAGTTATTTTTAACATTTTATTTTAATCGGTTACACATATATCTTATTGGCTCGTGCTGTTTTTCCATCAATATCGGCTACATAAGCGTTTAGTTTCCATGTTTGGCAAAAGCTTGGCCAGGATGATTCACGAAATAGTATCAAGTTACAACCAGGGGATAGGTGGATGGCTAATGCGTTTCGTTACCACAGGAATGTGTTTGTCATGCAGGCTGATTACATTATAATTTAATTAATTGTGTATCATCTATACTTTGGAGTGTGAAAATTTCATGCCATGTGGTCTCGTTAGCATTTTTCAACAGTGCATGTGTGTTGAAGGATATGGTATTTATGTATGTTAAAAATTCCTGTACGAATTTGTTTACTCTTACAAAGTACGATACGTATGCTAGGCCGTGATGTAATAGTCTGCAAACTGAAGTATGGCCACTTGCAAGGATTTTATATATTTTAGAAGTTACATTAACACCTAACAACTTAAGTAGAATGATTTACCGAAGTTTGGCACAAGGGTATGGGGAACCGGTGCCGAAACCAGCCATCACCATCTTGAAATTTTATTTTTCCCTCAACATTTTTCATTTTTCCATTTAAAAAAAAGCACCAATCCCCAATTTAAAAAAAAAAGATCCCTGAAAGGCACTTTTCGATCCATTGGAAGGAATTTGGGGTGATCGATTTCGAGGGCAGAGCAGTGGCGGCATTATTGGTTTTATAGGCATAGGTATACCTAATCGATACCCAGGTCCCAGAGTCTGGAGTCACAGCTGACTCCACCATCTCGGTTCTGTCAGCCATCTTAGCTGCCATGTTGTATGTCAGTGACATTGAATTGGCCTTTTATCTTTACTCCAGTAACCTTTGACTTTGAACACAAAAATTACAAGAAATTCTAAAAAGAAAAATATTGTTTAATATTTCTGAAAACTTCAAAAACTATTTAAAAAATTAAAATGTGTGAATATAACATTTTTGAAATTAAAATCTTGACCGCCATGTTAATGTGACCCAACTACCATATTGGATGCAAGTAACCTCTTTCTTGACCCTTTACCTTGAGTACAAAAAATTAAAACAAAAAATTTCAAAACTCTCAAAGAATACAAAAAAAATGGAAAAACTTACAAATGTTAATAAAAAAATAATTTTAAAAATTTACATTTTTAGAAGTTCATCCATAGCACAATACCCAGTAGATGACTGTCACCCCCCTCCAATCAGTAACATTTTACTATAATTACCCTCTCCTATCCCCTCGCCATTGCTTATTCTGTCTAATGCACCTGCCATATCGGTTTTTTGTTTGTCATTTGTTCATATTTTCAATACCTAAGTGGCGCTGATGACTCCGACCACAATGTTGGATCTGTGTGACCTTCACTTTAACTTCACATCTATGACCTTGACCCGTTGATAACATTAAACCCAAAATATAAAAAAAAAAAAATTTAAAGAATACTTTTTGCATCAATTTCCCCTTATCTTTCACAATATTTCCAACAGTCTTCCAATATTTCCATAAACCTTCCAATCTTTCCATACATGTTTCAAAGACTTTCTTTCTTTCGCAATCTTTTCATCAATCATTAAAAATCCTCACCAGTCAGCACCACATGCACCACAGTCAGCACCACACGAACTGCAGTCAGCTCTGCACACTCCGCAATCAGATCTACATGCTCCACAATCAGCTCCACAATCTCTGCAATCCTCAGCAATATTTCCATTAATCCTTCTCATTCCCCCTCCTCGTCGGCAATATTACCACCAACCTTTCGCAATATTTTGCAATCTTTCGATCAATCTTGCAGTTTTTCCATCAGTCTAGTAATAATTCCCTCAGTCGTCCAACCTTCCCTTCAATCTTTCGATGAATCGCAACACCTAGATCGATCCTTCGATCAATCCATAGGTTGAACCCTACTCATATGTATATAAATTATGATCTTATGCCAACTGTCTCCAAATTTGTGCATGATGACAGACTTAATATTTTGTATTCAGTGCACTTTCTATGCATTTTTGTACTTAAAGACATAATTAATATTATGTAAACAGATCTTTACATAATAGTTTAATGCTCATAGCACCACTCTAAATTCGTGAGGGAAAAAAATACAAAATGCAAAAATAAAGAAAAAACAACTATCTTATGACAATATTTTATTATTATTTGGTAATTATGATTCCCGCAAAAGGCAGTTCATTACATCATGTAATATAACTCCTAATCTTCAGTTCAGCGATGACTGAGTTTATCTAAAAAAATGTGTGAGAGGTCCCCGAGATTTTGCAGGTCAATCAAATGTATGAGTCTATCAATAAGTTCCTTAGAGTCTTCGGAAAAAATATAATGAGTATTTTTGGCGCCTTCTGCCTTATTCAATACCATTGTCGAAGTAAATTTGGAGAAATGTATGGGAACATTGGGAGAATCATCATATTCAAAACTATCACTGTATTCATAGCCATAATCATCAATACTGTTTTCATGGTCGTATTCAATTCCAGTTTCATCCTCAATATCAAGTTTACTTATATTTCTAGGATTCACATGATCATCATCAGAATTAAGAGCTGACGGTCATTTATTTTTAAGTCCGTTGACTTCATGAAGGCATCTTGCAAGTGTACATTCCACACAAACAGAATCTATCATGCTTTGTAGGTCTCTCATTAACTGTCTCGCCATAATCGTATGTGGGATCAGTACTCATCGAGGCAGCGAGGTGTATTGTCGACATTACTTGCTGGCTCCCAGTAGACGAACCCTTGCAAATCTTGATGTATTCCTTCAATGTATAGCTTTGCATAATCTGCATGTGTCAATTGCTGTAATGCTTCATCGCGCGAAAAGATCCTTCGTACAGGTGGTTCTCTCATGTTGCCGAGCATGGCAGCTTTTAATGAAGATCCTTCCACAGTAGCATCACTGTTTTCCATGTAATTTTCCAGCAGTGGGATAGGGTATATCCATAGAGGAAAGTTATACAGTAAACTTCGTACAATCATTGGCTTGCAACATTAGCGAGATATAAGCATCATTATGCATCCATTAAACCAGTCATTTTTTCTAGTTACTTGATCACATTACCTTACATACTCAACATTTTCTTCCAGTCAAGTTCTTCACTGATCTTGAAGCTTTAACTAATGCAACTGATCCTTCATGCTCCGCAACTAATTCCTCATGCTCCACAACTGATCCCTCATGCTCTGCAAATGACTCCTCTTGCTCGGTAAATGACACATCATGCTCCACTACTATCCCCTTGCACAATCCAGGCTTTGAATTCATGTTGTGGTTTGCTGATTTCTTATGTTGTAACTCTTTACAGGTATAAGGAAATAAGTAAGTGCCTATTTATCAAGTGGATTGGGCCCACCGCTTCTCAGTTCTAGATGATTTACTGAAGCCAGGGTGAAAACCGAACCCTTGGAATCTATTTCTTCTTCCTCGTGACATAACTCATGTATACTATCGTCAACAGTGCTTTCTATTATGTCTACATTATACACAGCTGCATTCGAGTTATTGAGTACTCTAGTAAAATATTCGTCATCGTGGGGCTCTGGTTTCCTATAGCTATAGTCAAGCAACATATTATATTTTGCACTGCCAAATTTTCCACCTCATAGATAAGTTGGTTTATCATATTAGGTTTCATACTTTACAGGGACCAACAAACATTTTTCGATGTAATTTTTGGGTGAAACATAATATTTTAAAAGATCACTGAATGCAGATCGCTTCAGGAAATATCATTAACATTAGGCTTCGACTCGACGAGCACTGACGTAGGTTGTGTTGTACAATCAGGTGATGTTGATGTAGGTTGTGTCTCCATGTTCGTTGAGATAAGAGGCAGGCCTTCGTATTCACAGTTCATCTTCGTTGTATGACGAGAGAGCCCTTCCAAATGAATGGTTTCAGAACAACAACTGCCACTTTTGTATATAAAATTGATTATCAGTATTTTTATAGTAAAGAGCCCAGCTTATGGTCACAGAAGGCATTCTTTCATACATTTTGATTGTAAAATACTTGAGAGCTCTATTAGAAAACACATATATGTAATCATTGGCTCCAGAAGAAAACACAAAGGTATCCTATATGCCTCCATTATAAAAATAAGTGCCTGGCCTACTTAAAAGTTTACATTTACTGCCATGGTACAAGTAGTAGGGAAAATGAGTTGGGCACAATGGCATCGGGCATGGGAGTGCAGGAGCCAGGGAGCACCATATTACTAGATATGTCACCGACTGCCATATTGGATGTCATTGACCTTTTATCGCTGACCCACGACCTTTGACCTTAATCCCGGGGACCTTTGATCCGAAAACCAAAACAAATCCCAAAAAAAGTCCCAGAAAATTCCAAAGAATTCTAAAACCATTTTTTTTTAATTCCGGAAAAAATTCATTAAAAACTTTAGGATTTGGTTATATCGGATGATGTGATGAACTGCTGTCTTATGAAAATGTGATTACAAAATAATATTTAAAATATCATTATAAAAGAACTGTTTTTTATGCTATTTGTTGTGTGTTGTACCTTTTTATACCACACAGCTTTGAAGTGGTGCTATGAGCACTCACTTATAAACGTTAATATATGTAAATACAATGCTGATAAAGATTTTACTATAAAAATGCATGGAAAGCTTATTGCATAAAAAACATTAAATCTGCCGACATGTACAAATTTTGGAGACAGTAGGTGAACCATTTTTCTTAAATGCATTGATACTGGCAGACGACAAACCGAAGAATTGATCGAAGGATCGATCGAAGGATTGGGATTGATCGAAGGATTCGTTTGACGATTGATGAGGATTGGTGTGGATTAGGGTTGATTGGTGTGGATTGGGATTGATCGGTGTTTTATAAATAATGTTTTCTTTAATTGTTGTTAGAATATTCGAAATGTATTCGGGCGTTGAAGTAGCCATGTTTTACCCTAATTTATTGTATTAAATTTCTAACGATTTGTACGTGGAAAGTTAAATTTGTTGAACATGTTTACATTCTGCATTTCGTACATTGGTTTACCAGTAACGTATTTATTGCATTTTGTTCTTGCGGGATGTTTTCAAATTTATGTGACCTAAATAAATGCCCTCTAAGTATAGTTCATTACATTAAAAAATCAATGCTATTCATGTGTTAAATATTTCTCGCATAGGTAAAGACAGCGACACATTAGCCGCATACAGTTTTTTTTTCGATGAAGTTAAAACTTTTGAGTTAGACCTACAGTTATTTGAATGATATATCCATACGAATAAACTTTTCCACTGTTTCGTCAAAACAACGTGATTTCCAATCGCCACTCTCTCATAAGAAGAACTGAAAAACAATCACGTCTCATGAAAGAAGTAAAACTTTAGTTTCCCATCCCACCAAAAAAAAAAAATAAACAGAACCCGACGTAGTATTTACATTGTGAAGTTTAACATAACACTTTTACGAAGTAGCAGGCAGGTGTCAATTCATTTCACTGAGGCGAATGTTCCAAAAAGGCACCTACGACGATCTACATTTAATGATTTACAAACATATTGTACTGCTTTTATAATATTTATATAACACTAGCAACAAATTCTCGCATATACATACATTTTGATGGAAGATAACTCAATTGCAATGGCATTATTTCACCGATTTCACTAGTTAACTTGGTCAGAAAAGACAATTGTAGAAAATAAAAAAATCTATGCAAATACATGGACAAAAAAGGTAAGTCATTATAAATATGTGTCGCCTTTGTATTTCTAGCACAGCGAAGCATTTATTCCAAAACCTGATCATCGGAATTATTGTCAAATACAATTCGTCTCCTAACACCTGCCGCCATATTGCCCAAGCACACAATTTGACATACTGATAGATAGCTATCAAGTCGATGAAGTACCTGATAGCTTTATCAGCTGATAGTCTGCCGAATAGGGAGTATCAGCGAGTCGTACTACACATTTTTGAGCTATCTAGCTGATAACTTTTATTCAGGACTTTATCAGGCGGTATTAATATAGACCCTTAATATACATTTTGCAATCTGCTCTTAATGGTTTATTTTCACAAAAAAATTTCTAAACTCAATTATGGGATCTCTTAGGCTTGAGATTAAATGCAATACAGATATGAGTGGCTTTGACCCGTTCGGTCCCGAATTAACTGATGAGCTTAAGTGTTGCATTCGTGAAATATTTAGGCATGTGCTGTACTTGTGAGGAGCATGCTTCTCAGGCCCAATGAACAACATGCTGCATGCATGTTCACTGATGTCAGACCACAGACAAGAGCAATATAGACTTCGGCAAATTTGATTACTCACAAAGCCAACACCCAAAATGCTGTGAACTGTTTTTTTTTTTGTGTGTACAGTACAGGTCATAAATATCCTTTACGTACAACATGTCCACGATCGTGGACATGTACGGGGACTAAAAGGGTTAAGGTTATAGGAAAGATTATACTTTTTTTTTTTTTTGCGAGAGAGAAACCTTTATTCGTTCTATTGAATGGCTAATAACATTAACTCTCTTACAAGTTGAGAAAATACAATTTTGAAAAGAAAAATTATTGAGAACATCGTTAGACAACAACTAAACTCAATAGAAAACAGATTACAAGGTAAGTGAACTACCATTGTGCCAACAGAATACTTATTTACTGGCCAAATATATAATTTCTCTTACATAAAACCTAACTGTCAATGTGTAAAACTTTAATGTGTACTAAAAGACGTTTTTAAGCACTCGTAATTGCAAACAATTCTGTATTCACTGTGAAATTTTTTTAATATTAACTGATAATATCCTTGCATGCACAAGAAGCAAAACTTTTCGATCGCTGGTCAGCCGATCTACTTTGTTCCTTTCCTTATCAATCAGCATCGACAAATTTACGACCTTCAAAAAATGCCATCTAGGGAAACACACAAAGCTTAATAAAGAGATTTCTAATAACGCATACAGAGTGAGCTTCGGAGCCTCTGGCACGAAAATAAGAAGAGATCGACTGTAAGACCTTATGAAAACATTAGCCATAAGCACACAAATAACTGTTTACTAATAAGACCTTGACACCCGGCTGAGTGTCTCCATAGTGTGTAAAAATGAAAAAGAAGCATTTAAGTGGAAAATTGGATAACAGATTATGATTTTCCTGGTGCCAGGCATCACCACAGGCAGTTCCAAATTTGTAGAGCTGACACTTGCTGATGCTCCGGGTCGTGTCGCCGACAACCAAAGCCTTCCTTTCCTGGCTCCTTTAAGAATGATTAATAAAACCTGAATGTTGAACTTCATGGACTCTCAGGGCGGACCACACATCACATTAATTAAATACATGGAAATAATGCAGTACAAAACACTCATGAATAAAACATGTGGAATACACATTTGAGAAAAGGCGGGAAATGAGGGTCACATACCATTATGCACCCTGAGGCATACACAGAATTAAACATGTACTTCCCTGAGTGGCGGTATTTATTCGTCCATAATTTTACACACTCCTCACAGAGACAAATTAACATTGGTACCAAACTCAGACCAGTCAGTACAGTTAAATTGCTAAAATGCCACATGGAATACACAATGGTTAATTGAACAATTAAACTCGCGGTGGCGATGCAAACCAACCGGAAGTGGATGGGTGTTTTCCTGGGTGGCTGAACGTAAAGGGGTACAGGTAAATTAGCATCTATTGCAAAGTTAAATATTTGATAACAGAAGTTGCCTGCCACCCGGGCACACACAACGCGAGACACAACGACATGACTCACCCCTCCAGCTGCTGAATATTGAATAGTTTTGCGCATGGGCACGAGGACAGGCAGTGGTGGGCCCGCATACCACACTGCACTGCTTTCTTCCACAAAAGTACCATCATACTTACACGGGGTCAAGCACAGGTGTAGGAGGCACACAATAAATTAAAGAACACTGAAAAATACAGAATAAATGCTTAACACAGGTTGATGAATGAGATGGGGATGAAACACATGAGATGTAAACTAACATGAAATCACAGAAAACTCTGGTGAATGTAAATACACCTTACAATGGTTTCATAGATACATCTATCCCAGCATCGCAATATATCTGAGTATTGCATGAGCCATTAATTACACATTTCACCTTTTAATCACCCTCGGCACACATTAAATATTACTTTGCCACATGGAGTAGATAGCTGGTTGATCACACACCAGCACTCCAACACTAAGTTGCTCCTGCTACAACTGGCTTGTCCTAGTTCCAATTTTTCCGTTGTGCATTTCCTTTCGGTTTTTGCGAAAATGCACATGTTTCTTGCACAATAATTACTTCCTAGCACAGGTCAGAAATTAGCTCCTCATTTGCTACGACAGTTACTTGATTAAGCTGGGCTTGCCGGAATGTTTCCTGTCCGTCCAGAGGTAAGATTTCCTCCCAGAGTGCCACAAACAGTAAAACTCTTGTCTGGTGCTCGAGAAAGTGTGTCCGCAAGCTCATTCTCTTTACCGGGCACATGTTCCACCACAAAGTTGTATGCTTGGAGCATAATTACCCACCAGGCCAGTTTACTGTGTGCTTCGTGCATATTGTGAAGCTGCACCAGGCACCTATTATCAGTACAGACGGTAAAGCACTGATATTCCAGTTAGGCCCTGTATCGCTTAACTGCCCAGACCACGGCCTGACACTCGCACTCATTGACATCATAGTAAAGTTCGGTTGCCCCTAACTTGGTGCTGGAAAAATCGATTATATGTTTCTCTCCCACCTCCATGTACTGGTAGAGTATTGCACCTATGATTTCCTGGCTCCCATCCATCTGTAGGTATAGGTGGTGCGTGAGGTAGTGCCTGGCTAAGGTGGGACATGCCTAAAAGCTCGCTTTAATGGCCTGGAATGCCTCATCTGCTTCTTTCTTCCACACAAACCTCTTCAGTGGCGACAGCAAGTTCGTTAACAGCGCAGTTATTGTGGCAAAATGTTTAATATGCTTGCACAGCTAATTTATCAAGCTGAAAAATTTGCGAAGTTGTTTTTGCATGCGTGGTGGTGCGTGCTTGTCAATAATGCTCAACTGCTCTGGCATGGGCGTATTTCCAGACTTGCCAACAATATGGTCTACAAACTCTATACTTGTCTGACCAAAATGGTATTTGTTGGCAGCACATGTCAGTCCATTTATGGGAAAGCACTCAAAGACAATATACATATGGTGTAGGTGTTCCTCCCACATTTCTGACCACACGACCTCATCATCGAGATATACTAGCATGAAATCTCCAATCAGGCTGTCTAGTAGGTACTCTCACCATCATTGATTGAAAAGTTGCTGGTGTGCACTTGACACCAAAAGGCATTGCGCAAAATTGGAAACGCCGGCTGTCTGGGGTTGTGAAGGCAGATTTCTCACGATCCTCTTGCCAGACGGGGATCTGCCAATAGCCACTGCATAAATCCAAATATGGCAAAATGTTGGCATTTCCTAAGGTACTCAAGACATCCTTAACACTCATGTATGGCGGCAGGGCGCTATGTGTCACCTAAGTGATCGGGCGGAAGTCTACACAAAAATGCCACGACCAGTCTTTCTTTGGTGCTAGCATTACGGCGGAATTATATCTGTTGCGTGTGGGCTCAGTCACACTGTCTGTTAAAATCTCGCTCACCTGCTCATGTATTATTTTGGCCAGATGGGGAAGGTAACTTCCCAGACCATAGTAGATAGGCTCCTATTGCATCAAAGGAATCTCGTGCTCCGCAACTGTGGTTCTGCGTAAGGCACCATGTTTACCAAAGATTGCTCTACATTCAGTTAATAAGTGCTGGGAGGCTTCCTGATACTCTGGCGGAACGTTATGTCAAAAGTCTGTTAACTGCACGTCCCGTGCGCTATCTGCTATCCTACAGTATATGTTGTACACAGTTCTTCTCCCTTTAGCACCAAAATGGATATGCCTAGCCGTTGCTTCCATGATTGTGTTCTGTTCGCTTAACCAGAGAATTCAGAGAATAGCACCCTCAGTGATTTCGGCTGTTATTATTGCTTGCATTTTCGTTTTAATATCACATACTCTGACAGTTATGTCCGCTTGACCCATGACTGCATTAAACTTCTGTCTCATAGCTAACTGTATTACATGATCCATGGAGGTTATGTCACATTTGCTCACAAACTGGGGTTGGACGAATTTGTGATACACAGCGGCATCTATAAGCACATGACACTTTTTTCTGTTGACACTGGCAAGAATTCGGATGAACTGGGCATTGCTCCCACTCACCTGGTTTATAAGCACTTGTTGTGAGGATACGTCCATAGTATAATGTGTGACCAGGGTACCGGGTGCGTCCGGCATTCTTACCCCTGTTTGTTGTTTCCCTGCTGCTGTTGGTTTCCGTCATGTTGCTTGTGTACGTGAGGGTTATTCTGACAATGACTTTGCCAGTGATATTGCTCACCCTCACAGTAACGACATGGAGTTGGTGGCAGTATGCTTCTATCCCACTTCACAAACTTTTTCACACTGGATTTTCCAGCACGATCTGCGCTGTTGCGCGATTGTCCATCACGGCTGTCTGTGGTGGAATTACATTCGCTTACACAGAACTGTCTCCGTTTAGGAGTTTCTGCACTACTGTCATGCCCATGTTCACCACTTTCGCCTTTCCCATGGCACCCTTGTGCAGTGCTGGGCTCATGATGTGGCTGCAGTGCATTGTGCTCCAGGATTATCACTGCCTGTGTCAGCTCTTCCACCTTGTTATTCAACAGCGGCACCAAGGCTATGCAGAACTCGAGTAATGCCATCTCCAATACAACCCCCAGCTGTTCCCACTCTGGTAGGTTCGGGTTGAACCGGCGATTAAGGTGTAACTTACGCGTGATGAAGACTGTCAGCGGCTCGCATTCCTGTTGCTCCTGTAGCATCAGCTTACTCTGGGCTTGTATGGAGTCGAATGCCCCTCTGAAGCGACACTGGTATGCCCATAAAAACTCCGAACACATTAAGCTGTAATGGTAGACAGATTTTCACCATTGTCATGCACTATTATCAAGCAGCCTCCCAATGCATCTAGGCCACTCACCTTCGTGAACACCATATCTCTGTAGACGCGACTGACAATCTTGCTGGAACGCAGTACAGTCTTCATTCGGTTCTCCTGAAAATGTTGGCAGGTTATCGAATTTACTAGCGGTGGACCTAGGCATTGTTCCGTTGGACTGCGGAACTATGTGTGCTGTGTCCTCTGGTGCTGGAGCACTGTAGCAGGGCCAGCTGTAGGCCGCATTCTATCCATACAGTCGTTGTTGTCATGCTACTGTTGATGGTGTAGTAACTGGAAAGGAAATTGTAGAAGTGCGTAGTGCAAGTTGCTGGTATGACTGTGGTTGAGGGTAATTGTTGGTAGGCCGGACTAGGAAAGTTACGTTCGACAGGTTATACAGGAATGGTGTCGACTGGATGATCGGAGCTGTCGTTCGGACAGGAATCACGTGCGTGGTTCCCTGGCTGCACAGTCTCCGCATGTGAATTCCCTTCCCTGGTTTCTAATGCTTTCTCATACAGTCCTGCATTGTACGTGAATCCTCAACCCGCAGTGGTGACACTGACACATCACTCCTCTCGCTGCTCCTGCAACCCTGTTCATCCGCAGGTTACCACAACCTGTTGTAACTCGGTGAAAACATTGCTCCAGTTATACCCTGTCCAGTTTTGTGTATTCACTTCTGTACACATTTTGCATTCGTATGTGAGTCCCGAAATGGCTGTCGCTTCTGATGGTTGAAGACATTCGCTATGTTTCTGTATCCGGCATCGTGCAAACATAAATATTGTGGTACCCTTACCTATGCACGTTACACTGGTGCACAAACTAGGTCGGTTAAGAATAGAAAATTTTTGCATGTGTTGGCCAAACTGTTCATGTAGCTGTGGCTGGCTCCTGCAAGGGTTGCTTGGCGGCATGCTGAGGCAAGGAGCAGAGCTACCTCGGCCAGCTGAGTCATTGTTTTAACATAACAAATTCTGGGGGATTGAGCACGAGTTCAGGAAAGGACTATAAAAGTTCAGAGTGATGGTGGCTCTGGATGCCATCCTGCCTACTGCCAACAAAAGCTCTGCCCGAGGACTGGGAGACGAGAGGACAACATCCCATGGGCCCACCTTCGACGCCCGACGAGCCGGCCATCGAGAGAGTTGCAACGAGATGCCACCAGCAAGAGGGTAAATATCAATTCCCTGGTAGGGCGACAAATGCACAATAGCGCACGGGACTCATGAAGGCTATTAAGCTCCCTCTGAGCACAGAACTGTTTTGATAGCATTATGCTAATTCGTAAGAGATTAAAGGCATCAGCACCTATTGGAGACTTCGTATATTATTGAATTCCTGCTGATTACTTGATAGATTAGATTGTTTCTTGTGTCGCCTACTTGAGGGATATTTGTAAAGTTAGTGTTTAATAAAAGTAGTATTTTATAATAGAGTGCTTTTCCTTTGAGCTTACCTTATCCCCCTTGTTAATGCAGGGCCTGCTCCCTTAGGAGAGATCACAGCAAAAGGTGGAAGTGCCTTAGACTTCCAACCCTCCCCTAAACATGGCATTAAATTAAAATTTAATTCACAGTATAATTTATAAAGATGTAAACGCCGTCCACCTCCGCACAGGGTTTTAATTCTCTCGAGTAGTCTGGGTCAAAGAATCCACAGTAGTAAATGTTTGATAAAGAGAAAGCATTCATTCACTGCAGAGTGTGTTGTGTCAGTCAGCAAAATATCGTGGCTACACCAGAGCAAGCAGGCAGAAATTGCCGGGCTGCAAATGTGCCTGGCTAGACAGTCGCTCAGCATATTCAGTACAATAGTGTGTGAGCTTTGCCTTAAAATACCTAATGCATGCTTAAATCATGGTTCTGCTCTTCGGACCGATTTTAACATTTTGCTTACCACAATTTTCCACAAAAGAGTGGCAATTGTGGAAAAGTAGAGTGTAGAAAGCCAGGGAAATTGTCGAGTGTTATATTCCATATGTCACAGCAGCAAATAACAAGAACATTAAATGTCAGACAAAACCAACACCTCTCTTGTATGAACAGCCAGGAACTTTTTAAAAATGCCCCTATAGACATAACAGAAACACAAAAGAAATTTCAAACTCAAACTCAAACTCACAACAGAGCACACACACGAGAATTCACCTTTAGCTTCCTCACTTCAGACACAACAAAAAACATGGCTAACCCACCACCAATCAATGTGATCGTTCAACAACCTATGTCAGTCAATAAATTTTCGGACAATAATACTGAAAAATTGTCTAAATTTTTGGAACAATACAACCACGCCGCCGAAAACAATTACTGGGATGATACAGAAAAATGCAGTAGAATGAAATACTATGTCACAGGGTCAGCCAAGCACACGTTAGAAAATTATTTACAAACCTATGCAGGCCAAGCCACCTGGAATGACATCAATAGTAAGATGAGAAAAACCTTCCTATCACCAGCAAACGAGGAACATTTGAAAAACCTCCTATACATTACCCTACAAAAAACTACATTAAAGTGCCATGAAGCATATTGAGAACCTCCATTTCTACAGGAGAAAATACAACCCTCAAGTCACAGACACGGAGTTTATTAACATTGTGTGGCGATCACTTCTCACATCCATCGTGGACAAAATTGTGGGATTAAAGAATTATGCAATTGATGATCTCCTTATGACCATTCAAAGAGATGAGGTAGGATTATTTTAGTATAATCAGGCAATCGCTTGGCAAAAGACACACTCAGAAACAGATTCTCTAAGGGCCGAAATTGTAAAATCTAAGGAGGAAATTGCAAACCTCACATTGCAGAACCAAAAGCCCTTTAATTACAAAAATAAGCAAATACAAAATAACTCACAAACTCCGCAGTACCACAAATACAACAAATAGAGGTGTAACAGATAACCTGTTATGGTAGTTAAAGAATATGTACAAACACCACAAAAGTATTACAACACCCAACAAGCCAACTGAAGACCGCCACAAAATGGTAACTTTCAGAAAACAAACTACTTCTGGGCAAACCCCACACAACAAAATAACGCCCAAAATCAAACCCAAACAAGAAAACAATACACCCAACAAATAAAAGCAAGCAACAAAAAAACTTCTACACAAGGGGGCAGTAAGCACCACCCCCGAAGACAAATCTCTAAGTAAGATGCACCAAACTAAATATCACAGTTACAGACAGGCAGGGTCCTCAAGTAACATAACATTAAATCAGAGAAAATGGCGTAACACCGAAAACAGAACCTCCCGAATAAAAGATAAAAGTTACACAAGTATAAGCATGGATAAAAATGCAGAGTTTAGTAAATATAGTAAGGAGAGTGTAAACATTCAACGAGAAGTAAAGGTCAAACATATAATTAACGCCTGTGAGGTACTATTCAGCAAAAGAATACTAACGTGATCATATGCGGAAATAGCAAGATTCAATTCAAAATCAGGAAACTTTCAACTCCCACAGGAACACAAAAGTCAAATTAAAGAGAATTTCGCCAAATGCACAAACAAAGAAACCAGGTCATCAGGCATTATGTTTAATGAACCTAAATGCAGATCACAGAAAACAAGGGAAATTCCAACACCTCACACAAGGACACAGCATCACGTCACCATAACACGGCACCTGTGAAAGCCAAGAGGGTAGACAGCACGGAGGGGGGGGGGGGCAAGCCGAGGTCGGAGCTGCGGAATATGAGAGCCAGAGTGCTCATGACATCAGCTTACAAACTGCCTTCATCGGATCGCGGTCGCTGGCAGCTATTGCATTCACCTTGTGTTTGTATCATGGTCACCAAGCGGTGGATTGCATGCTTTTACCTAACCAAGAACAAGCTTTCAACACTAATATAATATAATGCTTTAAAAAGTCCAAAAGATGTTTTGCCTTGACAGATGTAAAATTATGCATCCCTAACATAGGCAATAACAAGACAACATATAACAGTAGAAATGTAAACACAGAAAGCAGTGGGGATGATGAGAAGCGAAAGCAGAAACTGAGCCACAGATCTGTTTTCCAAAACATAAACAAACAAGCCCTGCTGACCGGCAAGGATGAATGTAGTGTATTCTACGTGCAAACATCAACACTGCACATCCTTGTCTAGTTTGTGGGCAGATCATATAATGCGTTGCTTGACAAAGGATTTTCGTGATCATATATAGCGACAACCCTCATAAACAAATGTAAGCGGCAACCAGTTACAGAACAGCTTACACAATTGGGAGCTACAACAGATATTAACTTACTAAAATACGAAACCAATTAGAATATTAATATAGCGGGCTACAATTTCAATCAAGACTTCCTTCTAAGTGATAATTTAAAATTAGACATCATATTAGGAGTCGCCTTTATGAAAAGGTATGACATAGTGCCTGTATTAACCAGAATGTATACTCTTACCACAATAAACACGTTATTGAAATACCAATAAATACTAATCAACTATAATGTGAAACAAACAACTGCATTGAACATTACATAAATAAAATTGAATCTCTATACAACCCTAATGGTAACACTGCCCTAGGCAGCATAAATGACAACCTACCCTTATATATGATAACACAACTCAGAGAATTACTAAATAAATGCAAAGACAGTTTTGCTAGCAACATAACCAAATTAGCCAAAATGAAAAATTACGAAATCAAACTACAAACAAACCTATTCATACCAGACCATATAGAATAAATCCACAACTACACGAACAAGTACTCGAACAGATACAACTGATGCTTGACACACAAATAATGGTGCCGTCTGAATCCCCTTACACCGCACCAAGCCTAGTCATAAAAAACGCCAAGAAGGCAGAAGATTTCTTATGAACTTTAGGCTCCTTAACCAACGTCTAAAAAGGAACAATACCCTATCCCCAGAATCGAGGATATAATCAACACACTTCAGAATTCCAAATACATTTTATCAATTGGCATGGTTAGTGGTTTCTCTGCTATCCCAGTAAGGGAAGAAGACCTGCTTTTAGCATGGATGGCATAAGCTTATAAGAGTTTGCTCGTATGTGTATGGGGTTGGCCACAAGCCCTAATTATTTTCAAATTTTTTTAGACATCATGCTCGGGACACTACATTTGAACACTGCAGTAGCTTATATTGATGATATTTTCATCATAGGAGACACATTTCAAGAACAAATGGAAAACATTAACAAATTAATGGAAAGATTACGTAAATACAACATAAAAATTAACTCAAAGAAATGTCACTTCACCCAACAAGATATCAAAATACTAGGGCACTATATCATGCCAGAAGGGATAAGCACAGACCCTGATAAAATTGAAGCAATAAAACAAATATCACCTTCTAAGAACATTAAACAGTTGCGGACATTTCTAGGCTTAACACTGTACATGAGAGGATATATCCTCATATAAGCTAAACTCGCAGAACCACTTACATACCTAATTAAAGAAACTACGCCATTCCAATGGAGATAGGAACAGCAGAACTCCTTTGAAAAACCCAAATCAACATTAATAAACCCCCTCCCCCCTCCAAAATTTCAACAAAATAGACACATCATGTTAGCCTGTGATGCATCTCAGTCTGCTACAAGGGCCATCCTTATGCAGGAAATACCAGGCAGTAAAGAGCACAGTATTATAGCTTTGGTGTCCAAATAGCTTTCATTGAATGAAAAAAAATGGTCGGCGACAGAAAGAGAATTATCGGCCATTAAATATTTTGTCATATACTTTAAACAATATTTGTATGGGCGTAAATTCGCTATCGAGACAAATCACATCAGCCTTCGATACTTAGAGACCATGGCTGAACACAGTATAAGAATCCAAAAACTAGAAATAGCACTTGCTGAATATTAATTCGATGTGAAGATTGTCGAAAGCAAATGAAATACACTAGCGGACGCTCTGAGTCGAATCCCCACAGCGGGCAAAGCAAATCTAACAGAAATAATGGTAGAAAACCAACAGTATACTATCAAAAAAGACTACACTAATTGCACCTCCTTTTACGAAGCTCTCGCGGAATATTTTGCTACAAAACCCAAACAATGTATATAACAATATAATGACCAATAACTGGCAGATCAAAATAATAATCAAACCTGATATAGGAACAAAACACAAAGCATGCATAACTAAACTGATTACAAATGAGGCATATTTTCTGTTGCAAGATATTGCCAAAATCACAACAATATATCAGGTTAATATATAAATTAATATGGAAGGGAACATAAACAAAATAAAATCAACCTGTATTGACCCAAGTTTAAATTGAAAAATTATCATCACGATTAAGACTCCACTCCTCATTATCACCCCATTTATATTCATGACAATAAATTGAAGACGACACTCATATATTCTTGGCACCCATTACATAGACACAATCATCCCCATTTTTGGCAGAATATGCAAATGTACCACACAACATGCAGCTCAAAACAGCTCTCACCAACCCACAAAATGTCTCACCAAATTACATTCGCCTAGCAAAGAGATATGGTGTTGAGAATTATATTACAAACTTCACAACCCTTATGGGGAAAAGTGTCTAACTTTGGTGCTACTGTACTACCTCACGCAAATTATAATGGCACACCACGAGCCCTATTAGGCAGAGTGAATTGAGGCCAATTTAAAACTTTACAGAAAATTAAAAATCATTACAATTGGGACACAATGGCCAAGGACGTTAAAGAGTACTTAAAAACTGCCCCACATGCCAGAAGATAAAACATAGTAATCAAAAACCTATAGCCCTTATGACCCCTATCGAAGCCCCTCCCTTATTCCATTCTTGGGGTCTTGATGCTAAAGGTCTACTTCAAACAGCGACATCGGGCAACAAATACATTCCATTGACGACA
The DNA here is from genome assembly GCA_029891345.1 of Dryococelus australis. Taxonomy (NCBI): domain Eukaryota; kingdom Metazoa; phylum Arthropoda; class Insecta; order Phasmatodea; family Phasmatidae; genus Dryococelus; species Dryococelus australis. The sequence goes on along the minus strand of CM056994.1, from coordinate 79,545,608 downwards.
GAGTTTTTTTATGCAGTACATAGTAGCAAAACCTGTCAAAATGATTGATGCCAAAACTTGTGCCAAATTTATCAAAGACGCCATTCTCCAATACGGGAGTCCCAAGAAAATTTTAACCAATCGGAGCACATCATGTAAAAAACGATCTGATCACTGAGTTACTTCAAAAGCTACAAATAAAGAAATTATAAACTACAGCATTTAACCCAACTTGTAACGGGCTGACCGAACAAGTAAATAAGGTTCTGTTGCAACTACTAACAGCATGCGCAAATGAAGACCATGCACATTGGGACGAATATGTCCCGTACATAGTTTTTAACTACAATTCCACTATTAACAGAAGTACGAAATTCTTCCCGTTCTTTCTGTTACACGGCACTGAAGCCGTCCAGCCATGTCATGTTATACCCCACACATTTTCGCAGCGAGCAGCTGACTGGTGTGAGCAACTACAACAAGCCCACAAACAGGCTCGTGTAAACTTACTAGACTCGCGAAAACAACTAAAGGAAATTTTGATAAAAAAACTCTGGCCCAACGATCTGAAAATCGAGGAACTCGTATGGGTTAAAACCACTGTGAGACAAAAGGCCCTCAACTTTAAATATCATGGACCATACAGAATCCACTATGTATTGGGACCGTCCACAATAGCGATTGAGATAAAGATACGAGAGAAAAAAAAAAAAATAGACACTGTCAATACTGGAAATATTAAACTCGCCAATATACGGAATTAATGTAAGCATGTGTGTTACCGGTAACTAGTCAGTAATATGGGGACGAGAGTGGGGCAGCTGCTGCTAGCACTACAAATAGTGTCTGCGTCCACTGAGGATTACTTTCAACAGCCCACGCCGGCCCAACAGCAAGAAGACTGCATGGTTAAAACAAGTCAGCTGCCATTCCGCATCAACCCACCACCGAACATAACAGTGCAGTTTCAGCCAGAGGAGTAATTGTCTCGCTCGGCTACAACAGGGCATAATCGCCGGCGCAAGAATCAGGCGACAACACATGGCGATATCGCTAGTGAAATATTGCTGTTCCATTTAAAGAATGATAAAATCCTGTGTACATTAAGTGCAATGTGTGTACCCCACCATTTTGATACACCTGCAGCATACGAGCGAGGGCAATTGAGGCCAAAGGTGGCCCAAGTGAAATTAATAAATAATGTAATGCCAACAGGATAATTGCTTTCCTTACTTGATTTACTCCAATATTGTCAATATGTTTGCATGAGAGATACATAAACCTTGAAACTAATTACTTCACTTTATTTAACTAGATTACTGGGAGAATAGTTAACAAATGGAAAATTACGCATGCAGAACCTCCCACTTTAATGTACTAGGAGACGAGGGCAGCATTTCACCAAACACACATGTTCTCTGAATTAACTCTGGAACACTATAATTATATCAGCTTTTCCACGATTATCATTCTAAATAAAGCCTTAGAAGGAATATATTATAAGCTTATTAAAATAGCAATATTAATAAACCACATGGCACAGTTATGTAGAAAGGCACACAGCCTAGTCATAGTCTTAGTCTTTTACAGTGATTATCGAGAAAGAAAAGAAAACTTAATTTCACTGTTAACATATACTACTTAAGAGCTCAAGAAAAACAAAGTGTAAGATGTGTGAAGTTAGTGCACAAATGTCTTCAGGGCTTAAGACACAGGCGATTCAATTCACCTAGGTGTTTAATTAAGGCAAAAGATACACGTATGAAGCTCTGATAATACAAATTCACTTGTGCTACGATAGGAAGTTCTATAAAGAAAATTGATATATACAGATAGATAAAGGTTTGGTAGCACAGAACAGTTTTTTAGGCACACCGCGTGCGAACATATTAGCGTGGCAGTAACTTGAGCAACACAATGCTAGTTAGGTACTCGTATTAAAAGTGCTGTGGATAATGTTGCAACTATAGGTAAAGTAAAAGCAGAAAAGGAACTGTAGAGTGCAGCAGCTAATGTACATAAACCAAAGAAGTAGAGTTAATGCACACTAGAATGCGCTATAAGCTAATATTGGTGGCCCCAACAATGTACTTATTATCTGTTTTGATAAATATTACATGAGGAAAAGCTTCGCCAATGTACATATTAAGGTTTTTCAATTGTCTGTCATTAAGAATAAATGTTCAATAGGTATAACTGTATACCATATATGTCAACATTGGTATGTAAACAAAATGTTTAGAACACACAGTAGCAAAATATAAGTATAGTTATGTTACAGCCAAATACAAGTCCAATGACTTCTATGATATTTCTATAAATCTTTAAGACTGATAAATATCACAGCACTATTGTAGAATGTTATGTTCCTTAAGAGTCCTCTACCTTCATTCCCAAACTTACATGTTCGACATTGGGTTTAATTACAATTCCAATTATTCCAATTTTAAGGGGGTTACACTTCAATAGCGGAGTCAAGCACACTCTTCCCGATCTCGATGAACGAACATGAAAAAATAGCGGTCGTAAGCTAGTTGAGCTGCCGGCACAATCAACATTAGGATTAATCGATTTTTTTTTATGAAATACTGCTTTCTTACTTCAGATGTATATTATGTAAAACAAACCATTTTTACTGTAAGAAATTCATGCATATAACCATGTCCTGTCACAAGCAACAACCTTTAATTATGGTTATATAAATTCACCTACTTATGTAATATAGCACAGGAAGTGTATATGTATACCGCCATATAAGACTACGGACAAATATATTGTATTAGGAATACACACATTATTGTAACAAGTGCAAAATTTCCTTACTCTGGTAATATACAAATGCAATAAAAAGAATCTTAAATCTAACATATTTTGTAAATAATTAAGGAACATGCCATAAGACATTACCTTGGATCTAAAATTATTCCATGTAAGTAGGCTAACTAACATAGACTGAAAAAATAACCAGAATAATAAATAGTCTTCGGACTAACATGTTGTAGTATGACTAGTTCAATTGTAATGTATGAAATTCTTTATAATGTGAGATATGAAGTAATTTACGTGTCTAATACTCATATAGTTATTACTACCATATTATTTAGCACAGAATACAAACAGACAAAAACAAATGGTTTGCATTGCCATTCGTAAGGTTGCCTCCTCTGTAACGCAAGCTTGACCCTTCGTGCCTGACATCGCCTTAGGGACTATATGTATGAGGGAGGGGGGAAGGGACATACTCTTCAGTAAGTAATAAATCTACTTGTCATTACTCCAAAGACAAACTCTTTCCTGCAGACTCCACTACTACTACGGGGCTTGGCCGCCCACTGCAATACAACTTCACCTCCTGCACCGATCGCCTGACCTAACCTGGCCGATCCCCCACACAATTCAACCCTGTGTCCCAGGCGAGGGCGCCTGGATGTTCTTGAGAGGGGGAAGTGGCTTGCTGTGGCTGGCTCCTGCGAGGGTTACTCAGCGGCGCGTTGAGGCAAGGGACAGAGTGACCTCGGCCAGCTGAAACATTGTTTTAACATAACAAATTCCAGGGGATTGAGCACGAGGTCAGGAAAGGACTATATAAACTCAGAGTAATGGCGGCTCTGGATGCCGTCCTGCCTGCCGAGGACTGGGAGACGAGATTACAGCATCCCATGGGTCTGCCTTTGACGCCCGACGAGCCTGCAGTCGAGAGTTCCAACGAGATGCCACCAGCAAGAGGGTAAATATCAATTCCCTGGTAGGGCGACTAAAGGCATGATAGGGCATGGGACTCACTAAGTATTAAGCTCCCTCTGAGCATAGAACTGCCTTGATAGCATAACACTGATTCGAAAGAGATTAAAGTCATTAATGCCTATTGGAGACTTTGTATATTATTGACTTCCCGCTTATTATTTGAGATATTAGATTGTTTCTTGTGACACCTACTTGAGGGATATTTGTAAAGTTAGTGTTTAATAAAAGTGGTATTTTATAATAGAGTGCTTTTCCTTTGATCTACCCTTATCCTCCTTGTTAATTCATGGTCTGCTCCCTCAGGAGGGGTCACAGCAATGTGGTTAATAAGTTGCAAATTTTAATAACTGCTGTTCGCTGTTTATTTCGTGGTTGTCCACACCATGGTTGATCGCTGGCCTGGATTCGCACGACAATCATGCAGTTCGTCATTTCCCTCTTGTTTCATGCAGGTACCAAGCTGCATAGGGCATAAACACAATGGACACCATAGCACCATTGCGCTAGCGGGTGACCCACCAGCCATGATTCATGTTTGTAAACAAACCCACGTGGATGCACGTCGGAGACATGGGTCTTGGATGTGCAGCTTTGAGGGAAGGTGCACCATCCCTCTCGCGGCAGAGCCCTCCTGCGCATGCCAAGAGGGCGACGATTAGCTGGCGTGGGGTGGGGGAGCAGCACTCGCCTGCATGCTGCTGCGATCAATACCCTGCTCAGCTGGCTGGAGTGGGAGGTGGGTGGCTTGACATCATGCCGCCATCCCAAGATAGCTGCTCTCCTCCTCCGTACCTTGTCCTTGTCCACAATGGCCACTACTTCTGTTTTTTGGCGCACTGTCTGATTGACGCCGCATTGTTGGGCCCTGGGTGTCCTCCAGGTAGCTGGTTGGTGTCGGAAGATGTTGAGCTCTTCTGTGCTGCTTTCCTGACATTCCACATTGCTGGTGTCAGGATAGCAGTTGGAAAAACTTGAGGATTTGAATAAATTTGGAATTTGGGGTCCAGAAAACTTGTGGGAAAAATTTCAGAGTTTGCCGAAAGTTGACAGAAAAGTATGACAACTAAGCTGGGCGCCATTCTGACACCAGGCTGTGTGTCTCCATTGTGCGAAGAAATGAAAAAATAGCTTTTAAGTGGAAAATTGTATAACAAGTTACGATTTGCCCAGTTCCAGGCATCGCCAGAGGCAGTTCCAAATGTGTAGAGCTGACTCTTGCTGATGCTCTGGGTCGTGTCACCAACGACCAATGCATTCCTTTTATGGCTCCTTGAAGAATGATTAATAAAATCTATGTAGAACTTTGTGTAATATTAGGGCAGACCACACACCACATTAATTAAATATGTGGAAATAATGCAGTACAAAACACCCATGAATAAAACACGTAGAGTATTAATTTGAGAAATGGCAGGAAATGAGGGTCACATGCCCTTATGCACCCTCAGTTACAGACAGAATTAAACACGCACTTTCCTGAGTGACGGTATTTAGTCGTCCATAACTTTACATGCACCTCTCCGGAACAACTTAATATTGGTACCAAACCCAGACTGGTTAGTTATATGTAAACTGCTAAAATGCCACATGGGCCGATTTATTGAACAATTAAGCTCCTGGTGGCGATGCAAACTAACCGGGATGGGAGGGTTGGGTGTCCCGGGTGGCTGAATGTAAAGAGGTTCTGGGAAATTAGCATCTATTGCAAGTTAAATATGATTGGTAACAGATGATGTATGCGACCCAGGCATGCGCGACGCAAGACACTACAAGATGACTCACCCCTCCAGCTGTCGAATGTTAACTAGTTTAGTGTGCAGATGCGAGTTTCGGTGGTTGCAGGCCCATGCATTACCGATCACTGCTTTCTTGCACAAATGTACCGTTAAACTTATTTGGGGTCAAGCACAGATATAGAAGGCACATAGTAAATTAAAGAACACTGAAAAATACATAGTAAACACTTAACACATGTTAATGAATGAGATGGGGATGAAATATGTGTGATGAAAACAAACTTGAAAACACAGAAAACACTGGTGAATGTTAATACTCCTTAGAATGGCTCTTATACAAAAGTCCCTTCTAGTCTCACAATATATCTGAGTATTGCTTAAGCAATTAATTACACATTTCGTTCACTTTTTAATCCCCCTTGGTACTCATTAAATATTACTTTCCCACTTAGAGTAACTGGCTGGTTGACCACAAACCATCATTCCTGCACTAAGTTTCCCCTGCTACATCTGGCTTGCCCTACTCTACACTTGCACTCCCTTGCACTGCCTTGAGAACACTCGCTGGACGCTGCATGTTGGTTCGCCCTGGGTAGAGCGCACATCCTGTTGGCGCAGTAATTTGCTGCGGTGGGCAAAGTGTCTACGGGGAAGCCATGGTCAGTTTCAGCCTACATAACTTCGAAAGTCATAACTTAAAATGATTATAACTTAGAAACACAAAACTTATAACTATCATAACTTAGAAACACACAACTTAGAACAACATAACTTCGAAACATTATCAGTTATAAAATCATAACTTAGAGCAATCATAACTTAGAAACACACAACTTAGAAACATGCAACTTAGAGCTATCATAATTTAGAAACACACGACTTAGAGACACCGTAACTTGGAAAATAATAACTTAGAAATACACAACTTAGAACTATTTCAACTTAGAAATACACAACTTAGAACTGTCATAAGTTAAGGGCAGCCTACAATTGTTTTAGCACATAATATTACACATACACAGAAAGTAGAATGCAAAGCTTGGAATGGCTCTGCCTACAATAACGCACAACACAAGCACAGAAGTTTAGCGCAAAATCTACGAACATAAACTTCACCAATATCCTATAATTCCTGTGTTGGTGCGCCGTGCGGATCAAATCAAAACGTCGTTACCATAGAGTTCATGTGACGATCAATATGGATGCAAAAGTAATGAATTTGATTAGAACTAGGAGAGTTTTGTACCTCATAAACATTGGTTAATTTTGATTGAAATTGTTACTGTACAATCAATGTATGTTAAGATGAACGTTGTAAGAGGCATAATTTTGCAATTTCTAAATTATATGTTTCTAAGTTAGCTATTCTAAGTTATGATATATCCCATAACTATCTAATTTAATCAAAATTCGTTAATTATTGTTCGGCCATCGAGATAAGTAACAGTGTAATTTCTTAAATAGTTTTACTACTAACTAGTAACATCAGAGTTTTCAGTATAAAAAGAACATGGCCTATATCAAAATGTTTTTCCTTTCTCTATGGAGTATTTTCAAACATTGGAAAAAATGAAGTGCGCGTGGCGTCGGTGTAGGTTTGGCGCGCCAAATGAGAATGTTTTGATACACCTTAGAATGGATTTAATTTAAATGTTACAGCGAAAAAGTTGATGAAATGTTTGAAGTGTTTACTTTTTGTGTGAAGTGACTGCTAAACAGCTGTGATTATGGCCATCCCTCCTGAAGAACGGCTTGGCTTTGGCGAAAAAATTAAGGTTATAACCTAGCTATATGTGCTTGCTATTGATATTTAACTGCTTTCAATAAGTAATTATTTGTTATGGTTCTAAGATCTTTATGTAAAATAAAATTTTTGTTGCTTAAGTATATACAGAAATGCAACTTGACGGGTGCCAAGTAATTTCTTGTTGCTGTAGGGTCAGCCTGTTAATTAATTAATTAAATCACGACACCAATCTCGTAGCGGGCAAAATATAGGTCTTGTTATAATGTTTTTAAACTTATTGTGTATACAGATAACAGTAAACGAGTAACTATGATGGACATACCAGAAGTTGTACCAAGTATTTCCCGAATCATAAAGCTAGCAAATTGAGAAGTAATCTATACTTAATTGCACTAAAACTAGAAAATAATGTCATTAAATAAGAACCCTAGGAAGCAAGAGTTATGAAATCTATAAAACGTGTCCAAAAAATATATCTATAAATGTTATTCACCTATTTATTTCTTCATATGTAGCTACGTGTCATAATTGAGGTACTTATAGTACCCATTTATGTGTTTCAGAACTTATGTTCTCTATGCTGTACATTCTACATGCACAGTAATCTTTTGAATATTTGTTAACTTTGTAGTGGAACCCAGTGTAATTTTATTGCTTCCTGTACTGCAAGAGTTGTTTGCATTTTTATTGTAATTGTTTGATAAATTTATTTCAGTATTGTTAAAAATGAAAATATGTTAATAATAAATAAATAAATCTTACACTACTGCTGTAAAGTAACATTGTTACAGATTGTTAAAATGTTTACAAATACATGTCATTCACACTTTTAGAATTGTATGTTTGATCACTTACAGCATAGAGGTGTGTGTGTCTATATAGGCGTATAACTTGTGTGTGATCATCATCATCATCATCATCATCATCATCCATTGCCACTGCTGCCTCCAGTCTTACACAGAAATAGCATAGTGAAATGTCTCCATCTCTCTTGCCATAATTCTTCCTTCTTGAGCTTGCTCCAATTTTCTCCTCTTTCCTCTGTAGACTACTCCTCCCATTAATATATCTTCCTCCCACCTTCTCCTTGGTCTTCCTATGTATTTCATTTCAATATAATGTGTTTGAGCAGCCTCTCTACTCACATTCTGTGTATATGTCCTTACCTCTTCATTCTTGCCTTTTTGATAGTAACATTCAAATCCTGTACTTCTTCTCATGCTTATAGCTTACAATTTTGTTAGGGCCGGTTTCACAATGTCTGTTTAAAGTAGGTCTATTGGTTATCTGACCATTTAATAATTTTAAACAGAAGTTTTAATCATTTGTTATAGTCTCATAGGCGTACTGTTTCTCGAAAGACATTTCTTGTTTAAAGTGTTGGTTAGCGAAGTGCTGGTAAAGATAAATCTGACAACAGTGCAGTTATGTTTTTGTTTGTGATTGGCTGCTGTCAGGTCGTTGCCTGCTGTTCATGTTGTTCTGGATAGACAAAATTTGCTGTAAAAACATGAAAGGAAGTACCAATAATAAATGGTTTTGACCAGTGTAGTAAAATTACTTGTTGTTATGTGTAAATGTTTGTTTACCTTCAGAATGTTGTATAAAAACTTAATATTTATTTTGATTCAACTTTATGGTTATTATGCCCTCCAGATATTAAATTTAATATTTACTTGTTTGTTTACATACCTCAAATATCATATTGTTTTGGGTTTGAAAAGAAGATTATTCCATCATAGAGACTGGAATTAACATAGGTAAAAACTCTTTAAATCTATTCAATTTCAGAATTTCCTTTATACAGTTTGTTTATGACAAGCAGTCGTGCTCATCTTCCATTCACGCCATCTTGCAACACTACTGCCCTCTCATGGCAAACAAGTTGCTAACACGTGCTTGAGCACAAAAACAGCACAAGTCACATATCACGAATACCACCACATGAGAAGCTTTTTTCTTGTTTGTAAACATTCCGCCCACCAAAAATAAACATTTTTTTCCAATTGTCCTAATGTAAACCACTTAATATATGTATTTAAAAACACCAAACAAAAGTATGAGTCTGAAATCTCACACGATATACCATTATTCTTCAGGAAAAGGGCAGATTTTTCAGACTGGTCTGGTGAAGTTGCCTGGAGGTGTTCTTAATGACACAATACGCACTATCCCATCCTGCCCAGGGTGAACTTAAGTCACGCGTGCGGTCTTCCACTTCAGTGGAGGAAAGTTTGACTCATTCAGCAGCACCAATTGGTTCAATTGAATGATGGGCTGCGGTGACGTCCACGTGTTTCTCTGCTGGAGTGTGTGTAGATACTCATTACTCCACCGCTTCCACACCCTCTGTTGGAACTGAGTGATTAGCTCCCACCAGCCAAGATGGTTCTGAGGAAGATCTGACAAGTCATGATCTGGCAGAGCTACCAAAGCATCACGCACTGGGAAGTGCCTTGGGGTGAGAACATTGTATTCTCGAGGATCTTCCGACAAAGCACATAACGGTCAAGAGTTCAGTACTGCAGATATCCTTGCAAATAATGTTTCCAGCTCTTCGAAGGTAAGCAGCTGTGTTCCCACCACACGTTTCAGGTGTTGTTTTACACTTTTATAATCACCGCCTCCCAGAGGCCACCAAAATGGGGACTGGCAGGGGGACTGAACCGTCACTTTATCCCTTTGTGACTAGCCTCTCTGACAATTTGTTGCTGGCTTTCTCCACGGAAGAGGCTTTTGTACACATCTTTCAGGTAGTTTCTGGCACCAGGTTGATTCCATTGTCTGAGGATATCTCTGGTGGAAGCCCTCGAATGGATACAAAGTGCTTCAGTGCAGCAAGGAATGCTGCTACAGAGAGGTCAGTCACAAACTCCAGGTGCACAGCCTTGGGTACCATGCAGATAAACAAGCACAGATAAACCTTCTGGGTGGTCTTCCTTCTCGCTTTAACTAGGGTAGCAAGGAATGGGCCCCCTAAGTCAATTCCAACATTGCAAAATGCTCTACCCTGGGCGAATTGCAAGACAGGGAGTGTGCCCATCAGTGGGGCTGATGAAGCTGCACGTTTTTTAAAACATGCAACACAGTTGTGAAGGAGCTTACGAATCAAAGTGCGAGCAGAAATTATCCAGTATTCTCGACGTGTCAGGTACAGTGTGATTGATGGACCTGTGTGCAGGTTGGTCACGTGACAATGCATTATAATCAATTCGGAGTCTGCTTTGCTTTGGAAGTAAGATGGGATGCTTACTTTCTTCAATCAAAGGTGCATTATGCAGTGCCTTCGAGTCCAAGAATGGCACGAGGCTTTTAATTGCTTCAGAGCATGGTTCTCCCTTTTCCAAGGCTCTAATCTCTTCTCTGAAGTAATTTGCCTGCACAATCTTGACACAGTAATTACGGGCAGTGTACTGCCCTCAATTGTCTGCAACTTGCCAATGGAATGAGGCAGTTTTCGGAAAATTGCTCTCGCTTGTAAGATCCATGCCATGACTCTGAAGTCTAGAAAAGGAAGATGATTTCTGCAACAGGCCGAAAGGGTCATCAGAGCTCTGCATCTGATCGAGTTTGCCACCATGACACTTGACATCATTTGTTTAACTTCAGGAAGAGATACTCTCTCACAAGAATGCTGCACAGGCCAGCTCTCGTGAGGTTGCAACAGCCAACGTGGTCCTGAAAACCATATTGTGTTCACCAAGTGGTCTGGAAAACAGTCATGTGAAACAACATCAACAGGGTTGTGTTCCGACGGAACATGGCTCCAGGAACTAAGTGGTAAAATGGACTGGATCTCTGCAATTCGGTTGGCGACAAAGGTTTTTAAACTGTGTGGTGACAATCGTAACCAGGCTAGGACTACTGTGGAGTCTGTCTAGGCATGCAATGTCAGGTTAACAACTTTTGAATTATAGAGTCTTACAACACATTGCCAAAGTTTACATAACAAAATTGCTGCACGCAGCTCTAACCTTGGAACAGACAGAGTCTTGAGTGGCGCCACTCTGGACTTGGTGACAAGCAGTTGCACTTCAGTGGTACCACCCACTGTAACACGAGCATAAATGACTGCAGCGCATGCCTTCTCGCTAGCATTGCAAAAACCATGAAACTGCACATTATGTTCTTGGACTGGAACGAATCTGCTCACGTTAACTTCAGACAAGGATGGCAAAGAGTCCTTAAAACATGTCCACACTCTTGATATCTCTTCTCCAACTGGCTCATCCCAACCTAGGCCTTGAGTCCACATGGTCTGTAACAACATCTTACTGGATGTGACCACTGGTGCTACCCATCCACATGGGTCATAAAGACGATCAACAGCTGAGAATATACCACGCTTTGTCACTGATAGGTCAGGGACAGTCTCTTTGTATAAAAAGTGGTATTGTACTGGGTCCCAGCATATGCCTAACACTTTCACTGAAACAGGACAACCAAACATACGAGATGACTTCTCAGATTCATGTCGATGGTCATCCAAGAGTCCGATGAGCTGAGACTTTAGTAACTGAGCATCGGCAACAGTTGCAGCTCCTGTAACTATATCGTCAACAAAGACATCATTACTGAGCAGCTAGTGGAAACTTGTTACCCTCATCTGTTGCAAGTTGCTGCAGGGCGCGGAGGGCTTGAAAAGGCGAAGAAGCCAGCCCATACGTGACTGCGTTTAACTCGTACTCGCTAACTGGGTCGTCTACTGAATTCCTCCAAAGAATACACTGTTACTTACTATCAATGGGATCAACAACTATTCGTCTGAACATCTGGCATACATCCACAGTCACAGCAACTGGAAATGTTCGGACGCTCAAAACTATATCAAAAATTGTATTCTATAATTTCGGCCCAGAAAGTAGAAAATCATTCAGTGATTGTCCATTTGTGGTCTTGCAGGATGCATCGAAAATCACCCTCACTTTTGTGGAAACACTTTCCTCCTTGGCTACTGCTTGGTGAGGAATAAAGTATGCTGGCTGAGCAAAATCACTTGTAGTAAGGGATACTTGATAGCCATCCTGTCTGGGTGTTAACTTTCCAAAATGTGTCATGTGACCCAAGTTTTCATACTCCTCAATGAAGTCCTGGTAGTGCTGCTTCAGCTCTGGCATCTTTGCAAGTTGACGTTCTAGTCCACCAAGTCTACGCACTGCTGTTGAAGATAAGTTATCCAAATTACACGTGGATGATCTGAATGTAAGTCTCAGGACAAATCTACCATCTCCACCACTTTTGTGGGTACATAAGAAGTGATTTTCACACTATTGGGCATCGCTTGACAGAAACTTCACTGATGGAACTTCTTCTACCTCCCAAAACTCAATTTTCGTAAGAATGTAACCAGAGGCAGTTTAATACAATTTGTTTGAAGAGTCTAAGCGTGCTCGATGTTAAAGCTAGCCAACAATCATGAAGAAGTTAATATTTTAACTTTGCATACATAGAAAAATGGTTAGAATTAGTATTTTTTTCAATAATTATGTTTTATAAGCTGCAGATACGGAGGTAAATTTAATGAACATAGTTAAGGTGGCCTATCCTTGAGAAATCAAAATGGAATGGTTCACTACTATTCTGACAGCATAATTTCTAAAATATTTTGATGTTCAACATGTTTGCTATTTCTATGATGATTTCTTGCATTAAAACTCAGTTGCTAATTTCATGTTTTGTTTGTCATATTTTATTTAGAGTTGAAACTATTATTAAGTATTTAAAGGGTTTTGAAGTGATATACATGCATGTGTCTTCCTATTCGTAATTGCATGAATTTTATTTCAGATGTGAAAATCTGAATGACAAGGTTGATTTCTTATGTATTTGTTTTACTATCAAGGACATAAGAGCACAGCGATTTTTTTAAATCCAGTAAGAGTAAATGAAATACTAGGTATTCTCCCTTTCTCTTTGGTTCATGTGCTTGGAAGAATGGTTTTATTCGCTTTGTTTTCTCTTATAAACACAGTGCTACCAGTTTGCTAAGGCCTTCACGCTCATTTTAAAATTAACATAATATATTCTTTCTCTGCGCATTGTGTTTTAATGAGCACCGAACACACTCAACATAAGAAATATATTTCTCCCCCCTTTTATATCTCATATATCATACAATAAATAAAATTCCTAGCTACATTTTCATTGAGGATTTGTAATGAACAATCATTTCACAATGGAACCTATTTTCTAAGACGCTCATTAAGAAATCTGATAGAAAGTGAAACTTACTAAATGGTTCGAAGTAATTCAAGCACATTAAGTCTGGAAGGTGCGCCATTTCCGGGTGTCAACCCTAGTTAGAAGACTATAGCAGGTCTTGGCGCAACTCAATAATTTAACTAAAATTCAACCAATTTCAAGCTAAATTCAAACAAATTTTTAATCCCTGCGTCAAATTTTTCGAAGATATTGGCACAATTGAAAAATTGTACTAAAATTCAACCAATTTCATTTTTAATTCAAACAAATTTCTAATTTCCCATCAAATTTTTCAAAGCGCAAATCAAAATCAGTTTTCGACTTGTCACTCTTTGTGTGTGGTTCTTTAAAGACTAATTTTTGAGCTAAATCATCATATTTTTGATGAAATGCCAAGAATTTTCATACTTTTTTTTATAAAGAAAATATTTGGCTTTTTGACCTAAATTTAGCCTCATTCACCCTGAAAATGGACCACTGATCAAAGAGTGAACAAAGTATGTTTTAAAAAAAAGAGATGAATTATGTTTTCAAAAGATATTGAGAAAATGATGCTTGAAAGTGAGAAATTTGCATGAATTTTAGTTAAATTATTGAGTTGCGCCAATATCTGCAATAGTCTTCTACATATGTCTACATGTAAACACAAGAGAAAGAAAAAAATTCACTTCAAATATCAAAACAATTTCTTGTTTCTGTAAAATCGTTTACATTATCCATTTAGTACAATAAAAAATATATCTTCAGTGATATATTCTTTCAAATATTCATAAGTTAAATTTTGTTGGGTAATTAAAACATTACAAATTGTATTAGCCCCAACAGCTTCTTTAAAACGTACACTAATTTTTATATTTGTTTTATCTTTAACTACTGCTGTTTTTCTATATATGCAGTCAAAATAACATACAATGGTCTTCTTCCCCAAAATAAATAATAATTGATATCACCATGATAGTTTGCAGTTGGCTTATGATAAGTTCATTATTTCTGTATATAGTATCTAATTTTGTTCTAGAATTTCTAAAATCATTAAAAGTCAGAAACATATTTAGACAAGGAGATTGGCATAAATTTGAAATTGGAGATACAGAAGTAAAGATAAATAATGATAAACTATCTGTTAAAGGCAAAGAATATACATTAACAGAAGGACTTTCTAATTGGTTAAAAAAAACACTCAAATCTTGAAGGGGAATTCACCGATAAGGACTATGAAAATCACAAAAAAAAATTGTTTTATCAACCAATGCTGCATTCCAAGAATATTATCCTAAAAAGCCAATAAACTCAAATAGAAGTTGGAAGTATGTAAATATAATTAAGATAATTTGTAATAATTATATAAGAGCATCAAGATCAGCACCAAACACACTAGAAAGAGCAAATTTTACATATTCTCCTAGATCTGGAGAAGGCATAAAAAAATTCAGTAATTTGCAGACAGAACATACTTGGATGGACAATGTTAGGAAATTAATTGACAGATTATTAGTTATTCACGGTGAAGAAAATGCTGGAAATGAAAATTTTTACAATGCAAAAGTAAACATTATGAATATGGTAAACAATACATTTTTTGACTTTGTTGTTAATACCGTGAAAGGAATTCCATATCTAAAGAGTTTTAAATGTTATTCCGCACTCATTTTGAAATTCTGAACACCATGGCAAAGGAATTATAAACTGGGCATTAAATAATTTAAATTTGCCTGAAATGCATTTGCTGGGTTATATTTATTATGGGCCATTTACAAAATTAAATGAAAGATTAGAAAGAGGAGATGCAGGAATAAATAAATTAGATAAAGCTTGTAAATTCCATGATATTGCTTATAGAGACCACACAGATTTAGAATCTAGGCTTGAAGCAGATAAAATTTTACAAAAAGAAGCGAAAGAAATAATGTTCAATAAAGATACTCCAATTGGAGAAAAAATTGCTTCTGCAGTTGTTGCCTCAACAGTGTTTACATAAAGAAAATTATGTTTTGGAATATATATATATATATATATATATATATATATATATATACACACACGCGCGTGCGCACACACACACACAGATATATATAAAGGTTAACTTTCGTTATACCAATTGATCAATTAAGAGATTTGGGTATAGATAAATTTATAACACAATGTCAACTTGAGCAAAAAAATAAAAAAATTAAAAGAAGGCAAAGGTTTCTTGCTAACCTTGGCTGCCAATAGTAAAAAAAAATATTAAAAGAATAACCGGCAATGGTTTACATCATGGAGGAATTATCCCTCTCATAGCTGCTGCTTTAACTGGCCTTGGTGCTTTAGCAGGAGTAGCTACTTCAATATATAATACTGTTGAACAAACTGGCAAAAATAAAAAAGTATTAGAAGAACAAAAAGACCTAATTTACCAATGGAAAATAAGGCTGGTAGTGGTGCAGTTGCAAAATAAGAGGAAGACCAAAAAAAGCTCCTTTATCGAATATCGATATTGACAAATATGTAAAAATATTAAATATTAAAAATTTCAGAAATGTTTATATGATTTGCGAACTGCTAAAAATGTGCTGTGGTTATTTTTAATGATTCTATTCAAAATCATAGAATTAATATGGCTGATCTTATTGATGGAAAAGATGCTGTCAATAAAAGATATTTCGATAAAGAATTGCAAAATTTAAACAAATCTGTTTTGTATTACTGTGACACTCGTTAACACAAAAGTGAAAAAAGCATTGAAGCTGTTGATAAAGAATTAGATGTCAAATTACAAACTTTAAACCAATCAGTTGACACACTTGTTAGCACAAAAGTTGAAATAAGCAAAGAAGCTGTTTATAAAGAAACAGATGTTAAATTGCAAAATTTCAACAAAGTAATTTTGAATTATTTGCCATACACTTGTTGATTTGAAAGTTGAAAAAATGAAAACTTAGTTTTACTGCCTCTCGCATTAAAAAATAAACTATTACTTTTAGCCATATTAAAAAAAATACATAACAGCAGAATAATAATAATAAATTATATTAACTTTGCCACCTGAAACATCTAAACAATGATATAACCTCACTTTCTATAAATCTTTGCATACATATTTAACGATCTTTTAAAATATAAACAAAGGAATGAAAAAGATGTAAACACATTAAAATTGGTTCAAATATGCATGGAAAATAGTTAAACTGTAAATATAAACATAGGTAAATAACCATAAACAATGTAAACACAAATGGAAGAAAAAAAACAAAACTTAAAAAAATAAACAATATTTCTGGAGCGTATGATATGCTACACCACTCAAGAGATGGGTAACTAAGCATGGGATTAACAAGTGAAAAATAATACATCTACACATAATAACACATGAATTGCACCGACCCCTTGTCGATCCTATTTCCTAAGCAGGCATATGCAGAGCATATAAGTAGTTGGTGGAAGACCGCCAGAAATTCAACAAGAAGGAATTTCATTTGTGAAAACCCTTAACTTTACACAATGCCAGAAAAAACCTTGATGCAGCCAGGGTGGAGAAAAAAAAACGGAAATGGAACAGGCAAGGAAACTGGAAGGGAGACGATTCGGCACAGAGAAAGTCGCTTAACATGAGTACCGGCAAAGTCTTTAATGACACCATTAGCGCTGGCGTCTCAGTATTACAGTTACATTTCTCGCCAAGCACACTTTATTGTATGTCTACTTTTCCAATGACTACAAAATGTTTGAACTAGTTCCCATAGATAGCACCACTGTTACATAAATTGACATATTTTTAACAAGCAGAAATATACAAATTTTGTAACTAAACATAATGAAATTTCTATCCAAAACACATAATTTTACGAGTGTGCAGACTTTGCGAAACTATTTATAATAATTTGAAATGGACAAAATAACTTTTCCTAATAACTTACCTTAAAACAAAATCCAAAACATCCATATCTACTATTGTATAAAACATATTGCTTGAGCCCCTGAAAAAAGTAAGCATTTTAGAAAATCAGTAATATTTAATTATATTTATACAATATCGGCTTATTTCATCACCAAAGAAGTGTTTCCATCAATTTACATGAGATGTAGGTACCCATCCCAATATCGACCATAAGTCTTGAAATTGTATTTTCGCATGTATAAAATTCATCGGAAATTAATTATTTGTTTATAATCAAGTCCTAATAACCATAGCTGACTGACACAATCAATAATTTTGCCATCATCCTGAATAACCAGTTGAAATCTTCTGCTGACATTAGACTTAATTTAAATACACAAACATAACCTCACATCAGTCAAGAAATGGCCACCGTATTTCTTGTAATGTTCTGATTGGTCCAGTAATCAGGATCTATTCTTGTGTTTAATATAACCATTGGTTAGAGGCAATTTAAACATTGGTTATTCTGAACCATATTTTGAGAAACAGAAAATGTCTCTAACCAACAATTAATTTTTAATCAGAACTTAATTGGAACAAAAATAAACCAGACATTGTGAAACTGGCACTGCTGCTCATAAACCTTATGCCCATTACTTTCCTACCTCTCACTTATCCATTTTCCACATATATAAAAGAACTTTTGAAATTAACATTTGTAAGATATTGCTACTGTTACCTACGCATATTTTAATGGGCACATTGAGTGGCATGCACCTAGTAATGTTGGTAACAATGGAAGGAAATTAGTAGTTTTATATCTTGGTGTTGAAGAATTAGAAGTGTTATGTAAAAATTTGTGAAAACTGAAATGAATTCTTTGGCTTTCGGTTTTTATGTTACATCTAAGTGTAAGAATTAACAGGTTTGTAAAATATTGACTTTTCTTAAAATTTCACGTTTTCATTTGACTGATGCATGAATATAGTGATGAGGCCCGTGATAATGTTAATTTTACATATGGGGGAAGAATACACAATGTTCATACACATAGATCTTAAGTAGGGCTTTCAAAACTGCTGAGTTTACCATGAATAGCATATACATAGAAAGCACTGAACCTATAGGGTTGAACTGTTTAGTATTTGTGTTGGTAGATTTTTTAGTTCAATTACGGTTTTGTTGACTTATTAAATTTCTGTGAAATGCATATCACTTCGTTACACAATTCATACATGGGCAAGTGTAGCTAAATAATTTTTTTATTAATGTATATGTATAGTTGATTCACAATAAGTTCGGTCTTTTCTGAAGTCCTGCCAAATTTCTACTTTTGGTTTCTGATGTATCATTCCGCTACACGTAAACATAAACACTGCCATGTGACTTCTACTTTTATAACTGTCAAATTCATTGGTTGCTCTTTACAGCTATTCAAAGAACTGTGTCGTATTGCAGAAAAAATTTCGTACGAATGTTCACTATTTAGGTCTATAACAATATTTGGGTCAGCTTTATAAATATTTGTTACACACGATATAGGACGTTACACATAATACACAATATTTTGCCACGGCGGTGTTTGTTACAACTGTGACAGAAACATCAGTAGTATTTAACTTGTTATTATTAATATGTGTTTGGAATAAAAATTAAAACAAAGGGACAACCAGTCCAAAGAAATGACACAGTAAATTCAAGCATGCAACTCATGTCGCATATTTATTGTACGTAGCATCAACAAACGTAAAAGATAGTGGTGAACATGCAAACACACAGGCCTACCGTAACATTTATTCCCCTAATATTTACATACATTGGTACTTACTGGTTTGTAGGTATCTGGTTGGGCTTCGTGTTTTTTTTTGGGATTGTGGTAGACTCAAATCACATAAACTAAGCTCGTTACACAACTGTGTTTCAAACACCTAGCACGAAGGTACAACATTGTGATAAACAGATGTGAATATAAATAACTAACTTTGTCACAACATCAGTTCTTGGTTAAAACATATAAACTTTGTTCATATTTGAAATCCACAGGCCTGCGTAACGATTACAATGCAGCCACCATAGACGCAAATGGCATATACACCCTTGCAAACGCAGCAATCACAACACTTGTTACAGTATATTAATCAACCCTGCCATGCTGTGGAAACATATTTATCACAATGTTGTAACTTCTCTAGGATGTTTAAAAAATATGAGTACGAACTTGACGCTTCATTCAGAAACACGTCGTGTCATTGTATGTCGTCACACCACTGCCAGTCGTAATGCACTGAGTATAATCGGCCGCCGCCACCATATTGGGAACGCTTTCCACACCACGTCTACCAACCTACTGGATTTGTGTCGCGCAACGAGCTGTGTCGCGCCATCGCATTTGCAATATGTTGTTGCATCTAAATAACATATAATAGGCATTTGAACAATAAAACTTCATTTCAGTTGTAAATTACAATCTCAAACATCATTATTGTTGCTGAAATTAGAAATAACGAAATGTATACCTTTCCTACACAGGTGGTACGATCTTCCCGAGAGAGAGAATGAGAGAGAGTGACACGCTCTGCTTCTCTTATTGAACCTTTAATCCGGACAGAAAAAACACCAGCCTACACACAGGAATTTGCACGGATAGTTTTATTAACTGCAGCAATTAAATGTGTTTCCGTCAGTGCTAACTAACAATACAAATATATCAATTGGCGACATTTAACTTACAAATAGTATACATAAAAACGAGGTTAAAAAGTATTGTAACTGTGAATTATTTCTTACCGGCCATTGCCAAGACGTCGCTGCTCTCGCTGTTATTAATTCATATTTAATACAAAATAAATATTACATGTTATAGAAGATACTAAGGTAAAATTTCATTTATTCAATAATACAGTACTCTAAAGTTAATCACAGTATTAAATATTTGTGGGATACAAGTTATTACCAGGTTGACATAATATGCATAAGGTGATTTTTCAAAGGTTCCATTCCAAAACGCAGAAAAAAGCGTTAATGGATTATATCATACACTGTTATCAAAATCCCACGGATTCATTAAAACAAATTTGATTGAAAAGGTATAGTTTTGTAAATGTTAATACACCCAAATTTTTTTAACAAATAACAGGACATGTCAGTTTTTTCTTTTGTTTTACATTGCGTTTATACACATTTTGATCGGTTTTATAATGTGTTTTTCAGGTTCCCATTTTGTCAAATTTCACAGTTTATTTTGTCACTGATTGTATTTTGTCCAAACTTTTCCTTTCATGCTACTGTTTAGAAGTAAGGGCTTTTATCAGTTTAAATGTGAGGTTGTAATACGAATGTTATCTGTACTGCATGGCACTTTTGGTTCTCAGGCTTCAGAGCGAGGTGACAAAACTTTTGAGGTTAAACTTTTTTCTTAATTCCCATGCCATCAGCACTTTTTTCTTTCCATGCAGCTGCGTGACGGAATGAACAGCCAATAGGAAGCCATGAGCCAAATGTTTATTTTTAGATTTGTGTAATGGAAGGGGGCTGCTGCATGTGCCCAAGCTGCGGGCAGAGAGCCCAGGAATCTTTCTTATATTCCAAGAACTTTTGTAGAGGCAACATCCTCAAGGACCAATTTTACCCGCACCTACAAGCGCCGCCGACCAGAACTTTTCTTTTAACTTAAATCTATCTTCGTTAACAACTAATTTTGGGCTTCAACTATATATTCTGTTGAATTTCTTTTCCATAGGTGCGGGAGGTCGCTAGGCGCCAAGGGGGAAGGTTCTTTTTCCTCCCCCTTGTCTTCATAATTTTTCTCGCTATTCAAGATGTAGTATTCAAAATTAATGTGACTGCTGCTGTGATTTTGTACCTGTGTGAATGCAGAGAAGAGGAGTGACATGTCGGTTTATGTCATGCTGACATACATGTATTGTGCTCGACTGTCCGAATAAATTTATTTTGAATGCAGTGTACAACTTGTTTGTGGCGTAGCAAGTTGATGCTACATTGCAGGCTGTGGAAGAGTTGCTCTAAGTTGTCGATTGTGTAGCCCTATTAAGTTATCCACTATTGAGAGCGAGGGGAATTTTCAAACAATTGCAATGAATTAAAACTCAGGCATGTTTTGATTATATTTTTGCCTGTAAAAGAGTTGGTCCTTTTATGTGAGATTGACAACTCTCACCTTTTTTGCCATTTTATGTACAAAATTTGTCAGTGCATTTTTAACGTGTGAGTAGGTGAAAATAATTTGCACAGGTATTTAACAATTTCTCTCCATGTGACCTGTTCACCTACTCAATTTTGTACAGCGTTCTCATGAGTCCGTTTAGCTGTGCCAGTTACATAAAAGACACCTACACTTTCCTGCCTCGTCCCAGTTATTACGTAATACTGGAATTTCTTCAGGTTTTTGGATTACAACTCTTACAGGTTGTGTGTGTGACATTTTAACATCTGTAAAATAATTTTGACCTAAAGGTGTGTTTGTGTACAAATGGCCAAATATTTACAAATTTTTATAATTCAGAGTTCCCTGTACACTAGTATTTTGTAACCAAGATTCTGATGTATCTACGTCATATGATATAGATGCATTGTACTCTATTTGATAGGGAACCAACCCTCTGTACATTTTTTGTTACCATCCCACTAGTTAGTTTTGTCAAGGTAGTAATTAAAATACTAGTTGTGAATTTTAAGATATATAATATAATTTTGTGTTGTTCAGGGCTCAGGTAGAATTGTATGTAATGCAAAGCGAACTTTTACAACGCTGCATACTTTCTCCTAGCACAGTGACTGGCGGCTTCTTTGATAATGCTGACGAAGCAAAACTCCTTTTTGAATGAAAATCATTACATGAAATGTTTCTATTCCAAAATAAAATTATTGTAAATGGAAATTAATTGATATTCAACGTAGGTAAGTGTAACTTTAGTGAAATAGCACTTCAATATTAGATTCAAATAGAACAAATCATATACCCTTGAAGAAACATATAACACTGAAAAATCAAACATGAAAACGACGACAAAATATTTTCAAACCATTTGTATGAAAAGACTGTTAAATATATACACAACTAAGTAAGTTTACATTTAATGTACACAAAAGGAATAGAAGTGCGGTAGTAAATTATGCTTGTGAAAAATAAAAAAAAAAACAAAATCAAAGAATTTGCAACTGAACATAGGAAAATTAATTTAAAATTTTGTCTTCAGAGAAATATTAATTAGTTTCAGACCAGAATTGACTAAATTACCTCTTTTTAAACAAATCTACCAAATAAGTAAATTATGTGAAGTGATTAAACTTCCTCTTGACATGCATAACATTTAATTAAATATTTAAATTCTCTGCAAAATAGTTTTGCACTGCTAGATGCATGAAGATTCTTATCTACTGGCTACTAGAATTTCAGTAGAATTTAAGTGTTTTTACTTTTTAAAAATAGATTTTGAAATTTCCGAATTAAAATGACTGTTCTTCCAAAGGAAATAAAATTTTGGCCACATGTAAAACAGTTCAGTAGCATTGCTTCTTGTAAAATACCCATCTTTGACTGTTCATACTCATCTGCGACAGATGTGCAGAAGGCAGTACACTCAATAGTTTAAGCACTCCAGGTATGCTAAAACTTGCATTTAGGGTCTCTTTTAGTAGCGCCTATACACACACACACACACTTATACTTACAACTGAGGCGCTTCTCAAACACCTCTATAGCAGTATGATGGACAGCCATATGAAAATTTAACTAAGATCCGAAGGAGCAACAGTTAGGTTAGACTGCTCTACATGGCATCTAGAATGAGAGTGCCCTGGGTTCACACGTGAATACTATCAAGCCTGGATAAAATTCTAAGATATAAATTACTTCTCAGAGACATTACACTTTTCTAAAACTGTCTTATCATTGTCCTTTCTCATTGGACTAAGCTGTAATGCATTAAATTACACATAATGAGCAAAGAGAAAACACTTCAAAGAAGAATAAATCAAGCTAAAATGTAGAAATAATAAATTAACGAATGTTATTAGGTGTGAAAACGTCGAAATAAAATCAATACAACAAAATAAAATAGAAGTGTCTGTCTGTGATTTTCGAATTTTCCACTTTAAATTATTTTTTCATATATTATAATTGATTACTAAGCCATATCTAATTTTAATTTTTTTCATGTCTAGCTGTCTGTCCGGCCAGATTTAACTCAAAAAACCACTGAATGTAATGACATCAAATTTACACAGTATATTATAATAACCCCAGGACCAACTTAGTCTTTGTTTCATCGAGATATCGCAAATAGTTTTAAAAATATGATCATCACGGATGTACCCAGGTACTGGATTAAGCTTTTCTTAGGATTACTGCATAAAAAAGCATTGTTAAAAAAAAGTTTCATCATTTCTCCTTTCTTTTTTGTCTATGGGCTGCCCTGCCCTCCTTTGCTTCCCAAGAGTGATTCCAAATCCTAAATGTCATGCATACGAAGTAGCACAGGAAAGCTAGTAAATAATAAATTTAGTATGAAGTGATTCCAGAAAATGAAAATCGAGCTAAACTTTATGTAGGGGCCTCAAAAATAACTTTACATATAAATATTTATCCAGCATACTGTAAACAATGTTAAAATGCTGGTATCTCTACCATAGTCTAGTCGATTTGCTGTCTAATTCAGTTACTAAGTTGGGATTTTATTGAATTAGTTTGTCTGCTTTTTCAATTAAAGAATTAAATTTTACAGCACAATCTAATTCTTTAAATTCTAGCGTACACATAGCCTCTGATAGATTTATGATAACTGTTTAAAACACTCTTCTAGCTGAGGATAAAACTGGTTTAATTTTCTCGGGACTCATAAAACTGCTTAATACCTGTAGGTGTAATAACTAATAAATTTTACATCTCTTTAATATTGGTAAGAACATTAATCACATTTTCACATGCTACATGAAATTGCACAATCCTAAAAATATGTCTTGGCCAAGTGCTGAAATCTAGAAATACAAGCACCAACACTACATACTGAAGCAATCTATGCAAGTAATACATAGGTACATGCAAAAAATGTCTACAGGTAGGTGAGTAGGGTGATTAATGAAGGGTTTGGTGGAAGACAACTCACTTGCAAGAAAGAGCTAGGGAGGAACTGCACTCTCACCAGTGTAACACACTCTTGGCTCGTGTTGTGACTACAAGAATTGTCCAACAAAGTTAGAAAGGTGTGAAATGGGGGAAAGTGAGGAAATAACTGGCAAGAACTAAGCTGATATTAATCTTTAATAAAAGCTTTAAATTTACTACATGCAGTGACTTAAGTACATTTTGTTTTTGACTCAATTCTACCCTACATCTACAGTATTCTCACCCAGTATTAAAGTGCACTCACCACTGTTATTCACCACATTAAGCCTTTCTGTGCAGATCAATGTACAAGGGCTTGTATGCACTGTCTGGAGTAAAATCGGGACCCATCCCCACCCTGGGCAGGTGACCTTGCGAAGCAGTCAGCCTTGACGCTCGACAGAGCTGGCAGAGGAGTACGACGACCCATGTTATATGTTTACCTTATATATTATTCCTGCTCGGTGGCTTTGTTGTCAAAATAGCACACTGTGTGCAATAGCACTGCGTGCTTGCTGGGGTGCGGTGCCATCTCGGTGCACCACGTACTGGCAGTGAATGTATCAGTTTCCTGGAACCACTCTGGCAAAGATGGTGTCCAGCAGTGTGGAAAACATGCCTGATACTGCTGCCGCACAGCCGTCTCCTTACATTTAATTTTGCAGTACACTAACATCATATCTGCATTCTTTTCAAATGTGTAGTTGACCATGTTCAACAGCAAGGCACTGTCAGGAGACTGACAGCTCACTGCAAGCAATGAATGACATGCAGGACAGATTGCAGACACGTAACATCAAGTCATCATTGTTGACTGACGTACTCTACTCTGCTCATTGACGCCGCAGACACTGGATGTGTCCACACATGGTGGTGTTTGGCTTGTAGCGGGGAAACTACATTTCCGGACGTGGGTTCCTGTGCAAGCCCTCAACGTGTGCAATAGGAATTAAGATATGCTCTGTGTGTGTATAGATATATTAAAAAAAAAGACAATATATTGGAAACTATTAAAAGGTTGAGTCCGAGAACCCCTGGTATATTTATAAGTTTTATTGCAAACTTGTACCCACCACATTACAACATGTAGGCCTACCTAAAACTTACTACTGTGTGAATGGCTTGAACAATTTTTGGTATGATAAAATGGCATTTGATGTACTTATTTCTTCTTTATGTATTTTTATCATCACCTCTGTTCCAGAAAATAGTGTGTGTGTGTGTGTTCCTCTCTCATGTGTGTGTATGTTATATTAGGTCTTGTGTTTTTAAGGTTTATCAGTAAACAGACTGGTGAGCATAAGTTAAATTTTCCAAACTGTAATTGTTATATTGTATTTTTTATAAGTACAAACAGAACTCATTTGGACAGATGAGTAAAAGTATAAATTTGTTTCAGGACTACGAAGTCCTGAATTTGCTGGGAAAGGGAGGATTTGCCAGTGTGTATAGGGCAAAATGTTTGAAAAATGGAAATGAAGTTGCTATCAAAATGGTGAGTTAGCATGAATTAGTGTTGTGAGAATGTGTTAGGGTAGTGGTGTACGGTAGGATAGCTTCTCTACCTTTTGTTTAATTTTGCTCCGATTAGCGGATGATTTGCGATGCCACATTGATGCATGCTCTGGAAACCTATGGATTTATTTGCTTGTGGTGTGAAGTATTTAAATAATTGCTGTGATTATTGTTTCGTGAGTGTCACATATTCTGTGAGTAAATGTCTCTACCGCAGCATATTTTTTATGTAAAAAATTCATAAAATGGTATATCTAAGGTTTTTAAAAATTATTACATCACTCTTTGAAAGTTGAATTTAGAATTCAACTATATCTTCATGAAAACTCTAGAGTGGGAAGGCTACGAAGATCAGGAAATTGTGGAGTAAAATTGAAATTCTATTCATGACCAGAATATAAAAAATATATTGTTTTCAGTGTAGTTCATTGTAATTGCTTATAATAATTCATAGTCTGAAAAAAAAA
Organism: Dryococelus australis; assembly: GCA_029891345.1. Classification (NCBI taxonomy): domain Eukaryota; kingdom Metazoa; phylum Arthropoda; class Insecta; order Phasmatodea; family Phasmatidae; genus Dryococelus; species Dryococelus australis. The sequence continues at coordinate 79,519,237 of CM056994.1, read as the reverse complement.
AAAAAGGGGGGGGGGGGGACTGTACTCCAAAAATTCTAATTATCCGTAAAGCCTATCCTTCTCAAAAACTGTTCATGATCGGTTTCACCAACATCTCCTAATATTTAAGGGTTACTTAAATCCACAGTAAATGGCGATCAAGGATACAAACTGTTTCATCAACTTTTAAGTGGCCCTTAAACTGCTCTAGGTAGCCCTTAATTTAGGGACCCGAAGTCCGGTGCTTAAATTTTTATGGCCAACCTATTGCTCAATGCTCAGGCTGCTTTACGGAGTGTTTGAAATACATGTTTTTCTACAAAATTATCAAACGTACACCCAGTGTGATGACCTATGAAAAGAAAACACACTTTAGACAAGGGCTGTTGATTACTTTCAAAATTTCATGCTCGTTAGAAACACCATTTCAGAGTACTCCAAAATGTCTAAAAAAAAAGGCTTTTTAAAAACGCTGTATCTCAGAATATATGCATAGGATACACTGAAAACTACTCAAGAGCCCTGCACCGAACCGTCCTACAGATTTTCCACCAATAAAATAATATGGTCACCACTGAAAGTCTTACATGTACAAGCAGTGTGACTAGAACACTGCACACCAGAGCCGTGCGCTCGATTGCTTCCGCGCTTCTCAGCCTTTAAACGCTGAAAAAAGATCCAGGTAGGTGGAATACGCAAGGGCCTCTTAACCTAGAAGTAAGCTAAAGGAAAAAGGCTGCTACTAAAGAAATTTTGTATAGATAACCCCAACCCCGATTGTGTTATACAGTATTTACTTTGTAATTAAATTCTTAGTAAATAAAAATAAGAAGTTTTATAGCATCAGAGTTATTGAAGCTGGATCCAATGTACTTATTTGCTGAATTAAATTTCACTAAATTTATGCACTTATTTTGTATGTACGTATATATGAGCATTTTCAAGGTATTTACAAGAGGCAAAGCCTATATATGTGTAGAAAATGGAGTTTATTAGGCAATTGGTTGACAAAATATGAATTTATTAAGTATACATAAGTTGTGAAAGTACTTGATATAAATAAGAAATATTTGCCTTCACTACAATACGTATGGCTCCACCACAATTTAGTTAATTTCTATTAAAGGAAAGCAATTTTCACAGCGAAAATGAGTCTGAAACATTAAGCCTATATGTATGATGATACGTAAAAATTATCTGATTACTTAAATAAGTTTTTAGACGGGACATAATATAACACATGTACATTTTGAAAAGAGCAGGAGGGAATGAGTGAGCTGAACTTAACTCTGATATGTTAATTTTTATTATTTGCATTTCATTTAGCTTTGGTTTTATGCAAGACTTGTAGTGCATGTACATGTTCAGTTATTATATGGTACATGCGTGTTCATAACCCCTTACAGATACAGTGAAACCCTGTTAAGATGTTCAGAATAATACTGAAAAATGAATGCATGCTTATTAAGCAGGAAAACTTCTTAATAGGGTAAAATTATATATTTGTGAACAAATTGCAAACATTTTAAAGCTTATTAAGCAGGAAAACTTCTTAGCAGCAAACTTCTTAAGAGGGTTTTACTGTAATTAAATATTCTTTCTGGGCTAGAAAGAATAAAATGTTTTAAAGTATTATACACTTTAGGAAACGGGCTAGCGAGGAATGAAAGAGGCTTCTGACCAGTACGTATCTATTTTCTCTTGGCGTGTAACGTTGACAAGAGGGTCAATGACGCCATTCAGATCAGCTTGATTTGCAACAAAACTGACGTGAGAAAATGGCTTATAACCCCTTAATATTACCAATTACCAAAACAATAATTATTATAACTCAGGTAAGTAGATTTGTTTGGCTGGGGATACTGACGAAAGAATATGAGTTCGACATAAAACTTATGACACAAAAAATTCCATTATTGATTAAAGACAAAAACACAATAAATGTTCATACTATTTGTATGAATAACTCAAAACACTGACATGCAGACACTGAAGAAAATATTACTTACTACAGCAACACTACGTGAAAGCATAACTCCTTATCGTATATTGAGAAAAATTGGGTTTATTAATTAACAGAATATTGCTTGAAAATATTGTCATCCAAGATAAAAGTTTTGAGAATCAAAATGTGGGAATTATGAACAAATAAATTACTAGCTCAGTAGAATTTGACAATATCTCTACAAATGGCCACTGGCCTGTCCTGGAGAGTTAGTCCTATATGCAATTTTAACAAAATTTTGTTTAGTCCAAATAATTATTCCCAACATGAAATTCATAATTTACTGAATTTAGTTCTGTCAAACTTGATAATTTAGTCCAAAACATCTTGCTATCTCCTTCCGCAATAAAGTTACGCTGCAGGTACCATCACTGAAGAGCTCTCATGGACGCAGAAGGCGCAGGTGGAGTGGGCAGCAGACGTCTTGAAGCCTTAAAAAACTAGATAAAATTAGTCTCGGGTCTCTTCTTAGGCTATGCCCTGTATAGGATACAATTAATGGTACCTCTTTACACCATTCCTATCCTTAGGAAGTGCAGACGATCAAATTGTAACATAAAATTCAGCAGCCTAATTTTATGCTAGTCCGCCCATCTTGAAAGCTAAGGAGAGAGTCCTCGTTTTTCAGGGCCTTCATCATGATTTAATGCTAAAATAATGTATTGTGTCACACATATCATTAACAAATTTTTAGTGGTAATATTTATATTATGTACATATATGTAACACATTTGGTTGATTATCCTATATGTAAATATCGTCTTCTTATGTTTTGCACTTGAAACATGTCACATGGTTTGCATTTTTCTATACATGTAATAATTGTAATATTCTAATTTTTTTTTTTTTAAACACGTTAGGATATTGCATTTTTGTTGTAATGTGGCAAACTTTATTCTGTTTAAGCTAGGATTTAGTTAGGTCTTCTGTGTTACTTATTTTAATAATTTGATTAGCTTCTTTTTGGCCTCGTTTGTAAGTCATACTTATTAATTAAATATTGTATATTTGGCATAGAGACCCGTAACTCTAGGTTTCGTTAGTTTGAAATGGAGAAAGTGGTGCGTACGGGGTTGGTAGATAGTTTTCAGGATCCCATTGGAATACAGGTTTGATCCCTGTCCCCCATTGGCTGAAATCTCTAGGCTCTTTATACATGATCCAGTCATACAAGAAAGAAGCTCTCTTCTTATTCTTTGCACAATGTCATACTAGTAAGATGTAGAGACAGGATTCTCCCCTGCGAGTGGGTGGAGTGTAGGCATTTTGATTAGAGAGCATGGTGTTAATTCCCGATTTTTCTAAGTGTGCCAGCTGACGTGTGCGAGGTTTTACGCTCCTGCTAGGACCCCTAGAAGTCAGGGGCTAGAATTAGGTTCATTTGCATTAGAGCTAGGACTCCGCAATGCTCAGTATGTCCCATCGCCTACGCCACTGCAGAGGTCCTTTGGAGTTGCTGATGACCAACTACGAGAGGAGATTCTACATCTACAGGAGCTACATGGATTTCCAATTTTAGATCAGGTAACAATTAATCATATGTGGTGCATGGTTCTACTGATAGTGTTGCCCATATATATATATATATATATCTCTCTCTCTATCAGCTAAAGTATCATCTTAATAACTTTAGTGACAGTTAGCGAACTACATTTGTAACTATATATAGCAATTGGAAGTTATGTACTGCCACTTTTCCTTCATTGCTAGGAGGGTTTATGTGTTAATTTAGATTTGCTGTTTGCCATCAGGGTTTTAAGAAATTAGTTAGTCCAAGTAAATTTAAAGAAATTAAAAATTATGATAAATTCAATAATAAAAAAATTTTGTGTTTTAAACTAATTACCCATGGTTGCCTGACTTATTTGTAGCTATCATATGTTGTGTTCTCAGTGCTACTGCGTCCAAGTGTTTTTTCATAATTCCTTACAGGTTATGATACTTGTTTTTATGATTGGTCTTATATACAAGAAGTGTGTACATGGTTGCTGAGTTGTTGAAGGTAATTATAGGAGGTGTGGTAATCATCCTGACTGCCAGTAAATCTGGGCAAAGAAAAGTATTAAACTGTGGCAGTTACAATTGGAAATATTATGTGCAAATAAAACTACACATCTGTATCTGATTAAGGCTACACACAACTATCTTTTTTATAACTTAAACTGGATATTATTTTGTTGTGTGAGGTGATGTTTAAGATATTATTTACATACATTTGCTCACACACATCACACCTAAGCATGGGCATAATTATGCTAACCTATTTAGCCTTTTCATAGCTTCTACAAAAATAGTCGACCATACGTGGGGCCACATAGATAGGTCCACACACATCGTGCTGAGTATACAATTTTACAGAAAGTGGTGCACATTGTGTAGGCCGTACAAGCTAAGAACCTAGTGTTTCTATTATATGAGTAGGAGAGGACGGGACACCCTATAATTTAAGGCAGCTGACCTCGATAAACTATCGCATGCTAGAATATACTGTAGAGATGGAGGAAACCGTAGACATAACGAGTGAGGTTAGGGTAGAAAATCAGACCTCCCATGTAGCAGCAATGCCTGACAGGGTAAAACAAAACACTACTACCGTAAACACAGTTAGTAGGGAAGCACAGATAAACACTGCAACGTCTGTTTCTACTACGGCAGGACCACCGAATGTCATACAGCTATTAGTAACTATGATGCAGGAATTTAAAGAGGATATGCAAAGTTTAACCACTAAAATGGAGAGCCAGTCTACTCAGCTGGAAGTCAACAGACAGGATATGCAAAGTTTAACCGCTAAAATGGAAAACCAGTCTATCCAGCTGGAAGTAAATAGGCAGGAGTTTAAAGAGGATATACGGGGCTTGAAGTTGTGAGTTTCAAATGCAAAACACTCAAATAAAACATCAGGTAGCATTACTACGTGAGGACGTAGCCAACAGTTTGCAAAGAGTAACTGTGGATTTTACGACCGTACAGCAGGAAGTACAGGAAACCAGCGAGGAATTAGAACACGTTAAAGTTGGATATACGAGGCAGATAAGCGAAGTAGAGTTGCACCTGAAAAAACTTGAATTAAACTAGGCACAGCCCGCAAGCAGGACGGAAATTGAAGTGATAGTGGAAAAACAGAATTCCGTAAATCATCACGTGGAAACCAGATTTCCACAGATTGAAAGGGCAGCTACTGAGTGATTAGCCAGAAGTAGACCAGCTAAAGCAGGCTATAGAGGGAGTAAATAATCTACTGTTAGAAGAGGAAATGCAAAGGATGTTCGCCAGTACCGTATGAATAGAAGGTGCTACGCCATTAGGCGTTGCTCCAGTACACACATCAGATTAGTGCACTCTCATCAGCTACACCAGTGTCAACATTGCTGCACCACCCATCCAAATTTAGGGCTGAGCAACTTCCCAAATTTGAAGGTCGCACAGCTGAAAACCCAATAAATTTCCTGGTGAAGTTTGAGGACTACGCAGCACTTTTTGCATTATACAATTCCTATATGCTACGTTGCCTGAACATAGCATTGACATCTACTGCCTATTACTGGTGGGAGGTAATGCGCTGCCAGGTAACTAGTTTTGCCAACTTCAAAACCAAGTTCACTGAACATTTCTGGAGCTCAAAGGTACAGGAAAGTTTGAGGGCAAAACTTCATTCCCAGGCAAATGCCGCAGGCGTATCAGTTAGAATATTGCGACCCATTCAATAATTTTTCAATTTGTAGAACAAAGGTATCCGCAAAGAGTGTTCCACGGAGGTAAGTACTATTCCGGACAGACATCCTGGAGAGGATGACGTCGCCAAGGATATCAGGGCGAACGGGGCCAGAAAGATGAGGAAAGGTCACCGTCGGGTAAGAATACAGATTCACCCCCATCAAAGCAGAAGCAACAGCCGGAACAAGGATGTCTGGCACCACAGAAGGATACCAGTCCCACTGCGAATACGGGCGATAGCACACAACATGAACAGGGCATAATGTCACTTTCTATGACAGTAAACACCACCCCAGTAACATTTCCCCTGCCTAGTAATGGGATTATATTTAATCCAGCTTTGCCAGCTAATACCAACCAGCATAGGCTAGGTTATTTCGAAAAACAGATGCCTTTCGATCCAAGAATACCTGTGTTTGTGTCAAAATCACAGAATACTAGGTGGAGAGGAATGGGTTCCATAGGCCAGGATCAGGCTGATGAAGCTGGCTTAGCCAGTGAAACATCATGATCTTTCAACCACGTGAAAAAACTGTCTCATCCTACTTGGTGTGTATGCCTATCGACAAGTACCGGACTGTGAGTACTTGGATTCCTGTCCTTTATATATTATTAATTTGTAACTTCATATCAAGTAATAATACGTAGTGCATATATATATATATATATATATATATATATATATATATATATATATATATATATATATATATATATATTATATGCCCTTAGCAGGTAATTAACATTTAAATTTTTAATACAGAAGAGACATAAATTTATTTATTTTTATAATTTGTAATTGTCTTTAAGTATCAACTCAATAACTTTAGTGACAGCGAACTACATTTTGTAGCTTCTCCCTCCTGCCTGCCTAATCACACCCATTTTCTCAACTAATTTAACTCTGTTTCTACAGACTATTCTATTATCACTTAAGTTACTGCAGCACAAGGGGAAAACGTACACGGAGGTTAGTAACTCGATGGTAAATGGGAACAAGCAACCCAGGAATTCTCTAAAATACATTACACTTTTATTAACACAATTATTTACATTAATTGAAACAATACAGAATATTTACAATCACTATACTCAAATCTGTAGTCTCGTACCGAATGAATTTAAGTGGACTATAATTGTAACCTGCCTGTCCTTGCTAGAATGATCACCGTTAACGAAGTCCCAAGAGATAACCTTACGCCATACTGTCAAATCGAATATGCTCACCCCAGAAGTTGTATATGTAGTAGGCAATGAGCTCCTCAAGGCCTGGATTGATGTGATGCCTTCGTTCGTCTCAGCCTTGCTGGGACCTCGGCGTCATCGGCTCCGACGAGTAACACACTGTATACCTTCTGTCGCCTGGGGGGAGGGTGCGTTGCAGCCTTGTATTTATACCCTGGGCCGAGGGGGCGCCCTCTATTTATTAAACATTTAGAAGCAGCCGTACCGGCTGCTACAGTGGATGTAGTGTGTCGGAGGCATCCTGGAGAGAGGTCTGAGGCAGCAGGAAGGTCGAGGAGATCATAATCTGTGTAGAAGGGTGGCATGTGCGCACTGAATGAAGGGCAGTGTCGAGAATGCAAGACTAAATTCGAGACTCCGCTATAGAATTGGAACATTATTGTTTAGAACACAGGAAAGCAAAGATTATGAATCATGCATATTTACGTTTCTATCATTGCCAAGGAAGGTAGTAACGAGAATTTAATAGATATAAAATGTGGTATAGGATGTTAGATATTTTGCCATGATAATTAATATAAATGAGATTGTAATAAATATAATGTGTTTGGTCGACCAATAGATAGTAATACCTATGCACGTTGTATAGCGGGACCACAGGAGAGAAGGAAGTATGTCCAGCACAACATTTAAGGTTAAAACCAGCAACCCCCGGGACTAGGCGTTGGACATGGGTAAAGGTAGATTTGAAAGTGCGTGCGTGTGGTACTGAGTTCGCTCTACAACGTGCTAGGTGAGAAAATTTTGTTTGAGGGAAGTATAATTGAGCAAGTTGGCATGCCTGATGGCTTAGTTTTTGAGATAAAGTTAAATAAAAACAATAGTTATGTATACGTATATTCTTACTTATAAAATTAAAGGGATTATTAGAAAAAGTGTTAAGACATTACTCATATACTTGAAAGTTATAAGTGTCTACACAGTTGGTAGCAGTGAACAAGTGTGCCTTCTTTTGTCAGAGTTGACGTATTGGAAAAACACTAAGGTGGCAAAGTTCACATCTGCCGTGCGGTATGGTTATTGTTTTACACTTTGAGTTTCATGTTTACAACAGTTAATGACAAAAGTTTCAATTATCCGTGAGAAATAATGGATTTACATTATATGTTTGTAGCGTTGGTTTATAAGAACTGCAATGCTGGTTAATGTGATGTATACTACAGCTAGTGCCATATGGTACAATTCATTTACATTTTGTAAGGTTAACATCTTATTTAACAATTAAGTACTACATTTTTACCAAAACAAAATACCCTAATGGTAGAACAATAAAGGAACTATGAGATTTTGACATCAATTTTATATATAAAGCGTTTTCTGTAGGAAATGTAGGGTTAGTTAGTATATTTGCATACTCATATTGTCTTTGATTCACTTAAAACAATGACCATAAGGTGTTTATGTAATTAGAAGGTAATATACAATAATTGGTCATTGCCAATCTAATGATGTCATATTCAGCATATAGTTACACTGCTAAAAAATGTATTTCATAGTAAGTAACATAAAAACACTCAAGACGAAATACTTCGTATTTTGTATATATATGTGTGTACTGCCGTGAACTGGAATACTGATTAACATATAGAAATAAAGGGGTGGGCGATGCTTCGAAAATTCGAATTCGAATCGAATATTTTCAATATTCGGCTTCATATTCAAAATCAAATTTTTGCTTTGAACTTCAAAACAAAAAAATCTTTTTTTCAACTTAAATGATTTATTATTATTCCCCCAAAAAGCAAAAGAAGACAATATGTGCTTAATAATATCACTGTTTTTATCCCATGTTTGCCACACACATGGCTAGTGAAACATGAAAACATAACCTCAGCTCAACAGAATGGCCACAAATTAGTCCAAACTGCATTCAGTGTAAAATAATTGTCAGTATCTAATTTTACTCACAATATAGCAAAACTGAATTATCTGGGAAAAATCTTTTTATATTACTATACACTTCGTTATCTTTACAAACTTAATTTGGCACCTCACATTTTAATTGGTATTATATGTTTATTTTCCTCATGTACAACAGAGTACAACAGCGTTTTGCAGTGTGATAAATATGATATTAAACTGCAAGTTTTACAGACTTAAGTGCTGTGAAAAGTGTGAAATTGAACACACTGCTATTCAAATCTCACTTTTCAATAATGTAATTTAAAATGAATGGGAATTTTTTAAATAAAATACATGTGTGTTATAATGCCAGAAGTATTGTATCGACTCTTTACGTACACAATTATGATTTTATGAATCAAATTTAGTTGAGAAAATTGATTTTTCCACATATTCACAGACAGATTTGAAAGTCTGTCATATAAGCAAAAAAATAATTGTACGTCATATATTATGTAACTTGAACCTTCTTTCTTCCCAGCAAAGCGCTTTCTCTTTGCAGCCATTTGCAAATTAATCTGTTTAGGATTAGCCTTTAATCCACAAACTCTGTTTTTAGACCATTCCATCAATGTCATTCGCCTAGTGAATTAGAACCCGCCCGTCCCTACTACTACTCAAGCGTTTTATTACTCTAGGTGACATCAGATAAGGGAACCCTTGTCAAAGTTGACAGGTATAGTCTCAACTCTACAAAAATATGTTCAACCATAGGACACAAGGTATTTAAGCATGAAAAGTATTTGTCAAAATCCTTTGTCTCATGGCATGCCAATTTTGGAGGATTAGCTGCTTCTTGAGTAAGAAAAAAATTATGAATTGAAGCCCGCAGCAATGTTGTGCATGTAAGACAAACTTAAATACTGAACTAGCAGTGTCGCACATTTATGGTATTTGTGGCCCTAGGTTTTCCCTTATTTTTTTAATTCCTTTTCTGTCAAAAAAACCTTGTCATCCTTTTGGGTAGATATGATACATGGTAAAAAAAACTAAAAAAATTTTGTGCAAATCAGTGGAAAACATTTTTTTTTATCTGCCTTTTACCTATCTTGTAAAAATGTGTGTAGTTATTAAATTAATTTTAAAAATTGTAATTGGTGCAGTGTATACTTGTCAACAAAACACTTTGAATTTTATTTTGTTAGAATTCGTGAATATTTTAACAAATTCGCTTTGAGGTGAAATATCTAGCTTCCCACACCTCTGTAGAAATATAAGTATTATTTGTCGTACTATTATTTTTTTGTTTTTCTTAAATGTTGGCCATCTTTGTTATTTACGGGCCGTGTTAGTGGTCATATTGTTGGCAAGGTTAGTGATTTGGTTACCGGGCTGCTTGTCATTATTAAGAAGTGCACGAAGGTGCTTATTGGTAAGCACATTGCAACACCAACTTGTTATATCCCCAGTAAATTGTATTCCGAGGTTACTGCGGAATTTTATGTTGACATCGCCAATGTATTCTCGGAGCACTCCTCGTTCTACTACTTGCATGTATTCATAAATTAATTTTCTATTCGTGCATGAGTGTTAGTTCTGGTCATTACAAACGACATGCAAATATTTGTCAAGCGAAGCTGGTATGTTAGGGAGGTGCAAGGGAATGGTATAAATCAGTGGGATGCTATCTTCGTAAACAAAATCTACGTTGGTCGGCATCCAATAAATGCCGGCGTGAGTTCTGAAGGTGGCGGGTGCTGTAAATGTCGTTGACAGGACAAAGCAGACTGCAAAATTAGCCTTGGCCGTGCGCTGAGCACAGCAGGCTCCCTACTCGGTTCGTGCTCGTCTGCTGATTGGTGTTCCCATGGTGATACTCCAGCGCATTCGCAGAACATACCTCGCGCTTGCTTACTGCTACCAACTGCTGCTGGGCTGCGATAGCAGCTCGTCTCTGCCGGTGTGATACAACGCTCAGGCTGGTGTTGGCGGCCATGAATCCCTTCTCCATGTGTCTGTTGCTTTGTGGTTGCCCGGCGGTGTGGTGGCCGCAAGGAATTGCAGACTGGCACCTTGCGCTGCCTGAATCCTGCTGCGGTAGCAATGTGCTGGACTTGGAGCGAAGCCAGCATGCCCCAGTTGTGACGTGTCTAGATGGTACATGCATCCCCTCGTACGGCAGCGACACAGTAGTTCACGTACCCTTGATTGGTTCAAGTCACTCACTCACACATACTGTAACACATTTTAAATACGTTTTAAACACTAATCGTTTTATACATTTACAGCACACTGACGTATCAAAGAAGGGAAATTATTTGACGAATGCAGGTTTCGTGTGGCAGGTGCAGACAGTGTCACACTTAGTAGAGCCGGTTTTGTTTACTTGAATATGAATGGCAGAATCTCCTAAAATGGCTGGCACCCTATAAAGACCCCCGGTAACAATGTCTAAGCGTCTTCTGTCTTCTGAGGTTACGCACCCATAGGTAGTTGTTGATGCGCAATGTGTTTTGTTTGTGCATCCTATCAAACTGATTTTTCTGATGTCTTTGTGTCAGAAGTAAATTAGTCTTGGCATTATCGCGATCTTGAGGTAATTTTTGACAGAACTTGTTAGCGCGCTCAGAGTATTTGACTGCTATTACCTGTGCTAGGTGTGCAGCTTATACGCCATGTAGGAGATGAAAGGGTGTATATTTTGTAGTGGTATTTACACTTGTACTGTAGTTGAAAACGATAAAATCAACATATAAATCCCAATTCATGTGATCAGCATTTGCACATGCAGTTAACTGTTCTCCTACAATGTGGTTCATAGCTTCAACTAAACTGTTGCATCTCAGGTTGGAAGCAGTGGTGGTTAACTTTTTGATACTTAACGTTTTCAGCAGCTGGCTGATTATTTATTTTGAAAACTCGGGCCGCGATCTGTCAAAATCTGGTCGGGGCATCCAAATTGTAAAATTACTTGTTTAATGAGCTGGGCGCATGTAGCGGCGTCTATGGAAGGTATGACTTTTCCGACAACATATCTACTTAAGTATTCCGTTATTGCCAGAATATACTTTTTTCCATGCGCAGTGGAGGGCAGAGGTCATTTTGCATTGAGTGCCCAAGTTTTCAATAGTGACTGGGGTGGAATTGAAGTCATCTGACCCATAGGCTTAGTATTGGGTGCCTTAGTCTTCTGGCATACCGGACATTCACGTACGTAGTTTTTGATATCTGCATTTATTGTGTCCCAGTAGTAGGCTTGTTTAATTTTTTGAAGCGTCTTAAATGCACCAAAGTGTCTGCCCCCAAAGATTGCATCGTGATGAGCCTGTTCACGTAAACTTGCGGCACTAATGTTAATTTCTTTGGATCTTTTGGTGTGTTTACTTTGAGGTAAATTTCTCCGTTCGCAGTTATTCCGTATTGGTGACTAAGTATGCAGTATTTGGTATCTGCCTGTTGTGGGTTTAATAAAGCAAGTTTGAACTGTTAGATGTGAGGGTCGCGTTCGTATTCTCCTGCAAAGGGTGACGTGTTAACAGCTACAGGACAAGTGTAGAATGGAATTGTTATCAAGTTTGATAAATTCCTGCTCGTGGTGGTATGTTGGCAGGAAGTATGGTTTTCCGTTATAGTTTATGATAATAATTTTGCAATCTAAAGGAGGTTCAAAATAATGTGTGTCTACCTTATTGGGGTTGTTTTCCATTATTACTTGTATATTTACTTGATACAGGATAGTTATTATTTTACAAATTGCGTACATGGGGAAAATTTCTTCGTCGGCTATAGCTTTTGCTACCTTGGCTTTGTCTTTTTACTGGAAGTCATTTTGGAAGAAATTTTTCATATCTGCCCAATTGTTTATTATGTATTTGACTATGTTCTTTTTTATTTCCTTGTGTTTGGCAGGTTCCTTTAACATGCATTCTGCTAACACGTTGTATAGTGACGTATAATTTAGCATATTGTGTTTGACTTTGTATGTGGTGTTGACTGTAATGTTTTGAGTTTGTACGCCAGTATGGGTGGTAATGCGGTTTAGTGCGTCTGGTAATGTATTCAGTTTCCCCTTTACGATGCGTGGTTCAAAATCGTATTCGCTGAATGCGATGGCCATCTTCTGTATACGAATGTTGTGATCTGCCATCGTTCGTAAGTACCTGAGGCTGGCATGATATGTCTCGATTATGAAGTGACGTCTGTATAAATATTGTCTAAAGTGGTTGCATAAGTAGCAAATAGTACAAAGCTCTCTTTCAGTCGCATTCCAGCGTGATTCGTTAAGGGATAGCTTTTTAGAGGCGAATGCAATCATACTTCGTTGCTTGGTTTGTGGGTCTTCTTGCATGAGAGTACTGCCTACTGCATCATTACTTGCATCACAGGCTAAAATAATATTTTTGTGCTCATCAAATTTCTGTAAGATAGGTGCTGCTATAATTGCTTGATTAAGTTTAACGAATGCCTTTTGATGCTGTTCTTCCCATTTGTAAGGAATGTTCTTTTTAGTGAGGTCAATTAGTGGTTGAGATATTTTTGCATAGTGTAATGTATATCGTCGAAGGTATGAAGTCATGCCCGAAAACGTACGTAGATGCTTAATGTTGGCTGGCTGTGCCATTTGTTCAATAGCGCGTACCTTGTATGGGTTGGTAGTGATACCTTCTGGTATGATAATGTGACCTAGCATTTTAACTGACTGTTTTGTGAATGTGCACTTTTTGGTGTTCACTTTAACGTTAAAATAGCGGAATCTTCAAAAAACTTTCTCTATATTGGCAATGTGTTCTTCAAATGTGGTTCCTAAAATAAATATATCATCAATATAGGCTATAACTGTCGTCCATCGGAGAGGCCCTAATAATGCATTAATGAACATTTGGAAATATTGTTTTTGATGTTGATAACCACGTTGGCATACGTTTATACTAGAATAGTCACACGCCAACTATGCTAAATGCTAATTTATTGCGGTCCCTTTTCCTGACTGGGATGCTGTAGAATACGGAAAATTAATCTAAGCTGATGATGCTATAGTGTGAATTTTGCAATGCGATTAAAATATCCTTAGTACGTGGTAAGGGATACTGAACTCTGGTTAAATGTTGGTTGAGCTTTCTAAAATCTGTTAAGAATCTCAATCCGCCATTCTTTTTTGAAACAACTGAGCTTGGCATGGAATAAGTTGTGTCAGCTTCTTCAATTATACCTGCCTTTTCCATATCTGTAATTTGCATTAATAATTCCTCACAAATTTTTGGGCTTATACGGTAAGGCCTGGCGACTATAGGTTTGTCAGTGGTAAGTTCAAGTTTGATTTTGAAATTTTTTGCCTCTGTCAATTCCAAAATGCTATTTGCAAATGTATCCTTATATTCATTAATAATGTTAGTAATGGCTGCTGTTTGTTTGCTGTCTAAGCTTTTGTTTATATTGGGTAATTTGTTCTGTTCATCTTTGATGCTGTCTAATAGATTGATACAATGTTCGAGAGAAGCAGCGTTGTCGTGTGTAGCTGTAGCTGAGTGTATCGGTACCTGCAATAATTTTTTAGAGTAGTTCGCATGTATAAAAAGAACATTATGTTTCAAAATTGGTATTACATCATACTTCTTAATAAAGTCAACTCCTTGTCTACGACTAAGATGTCCTGCAGATAAGTATTGCCTGAAATGCACAAGTTAATTGTTGTTTTAAATTTGGGTGCTGCCAATACTGAAGTTGCTCAGACTAAGGTAATGTTTTCTGTTAATACCTGGAGCTGTTGTGTCAAAATCAAGATGCTTGCTACACTACTCCGGGAACACCCGTGTCGAGAATTGCATAGTATTTCCTGCCTTTTATTTTGACAACGGTGGCGTCGATGAGCGGAGTTTTGTGGTGTGGCGCGAATGTTGACTTACTCTAGATGGAGGCACAAGCCTGCTGAGGAAGCTATGATACTTTGGCTCATTATCACGAGCCTCTCAACTCATGTTATGATAATAACTGGTAGTGTATACGGTACTGTTTCGTGTGGCCTACTCTAGAGAAAGTGTTGTGTGCAATAGCCCAAATTTGTTTTTAAAGCTTCTATAGTGATCACCAATATTTGTAGCAAACTAGAAGTTCTGCTGCGGGAAAAATGTACCGTGACGGGCTTTATGATCTGTGTAAAATACAATGCGCAAGTATCTTGGACAAGGCTATATGGGCCCGTAACTTTCTCTGTCTGCTCATTGTTTCGTGGCAAATTGGCAATGTCGTGTTTCTCTGCACGCCGCGGCAGTGTGGCAACATTGACCTCGATCGCTACAAGGTTACGCTGTCCCCCCACCCCCCTCCCGGTGCTGAGGGCATACAAGCTTCAGCCGCGGCTGAGTACCGCCGAAGATACACGAACCAAGGAACTCTAACAAGACTGTTCCTACCTCCCACGCCAGCCGTACGGCAGGATGTCACGTGCCTTCCCCACACCCCGCTGCGACAGCCTAGACTTCAGCGCTATATAAGTCTGTGCATAACGGGGCTCCAGCAGTCATTTGTGAATTCTCTCTCACGGCATCCCAAGCACTGCTTACTGCTGGGACCTCCAAAGATATACCAAATCTTAAGTCTGCCCCCAGCCGCTACTTCCAACAACTACGATCAGTCGAATAGCGAACACGCTAACATTTGTTAACTTCATTTTGTCTCTTTTAGACATCCGCTTTCTTTAGTACAATTTAGTAATAAAGTATTTTTCACGTCTAGAAGAATCTTTCCCTTTTTAACCTTGGACCAGGTCACCTACACCTGGTTAATGTTGGTAATCTTCAGCACCCCACTGTTCAGTAGGAGGTAGCAAGAGTAACGTGTTTATTGATTTTTCAATAAACATAATTTTGTTCTCCATCCTTACATTTTTCCATTTACAGAGTATCTTTCTATTTTGCCCGCTAGGAACAATTCACGCTGTGCACTGCCGACAGGATCAGAGTATTTTTCTAAAACCTAATTATCTTTGACGACGGGTCCCCTTCAGGAGTCCTTCAGTCTGAAAACACACCTATTAGACGGCTGCATGTTTCTTCCCAACCACCTGATCACTGGTAGTGCTGGAGGGGAGGAACAGAGGAGCCACAACCACTAGGAATACCTTCATCCAAGGAGGGGCAACAAGCCCAGGTTATTCCCTTGCTTCGAGCACTGATAGTACTGGAGTGACCATAGCCTGAGTCTTGCCATTCAACCTTGCCTGAATTCACATCCAGTAGAGGCATTGGTGGTCCAAACGGCTCAACGTTTCTGATCAGCCCACCAAGCATGAGGGATCAGTGGAGACTTTTACTGAGCTCGTGCTGGTAAGCCGCTACTGGACTGACACTGTTAAATTGTTTCTTGTCAAGGTGCACTACATGTGTTGTTTAAGCAGCGACACTCTATGCCTTGCAAGTAGAGGTGATGGAAAATAGCATTAATTTTGTTACAGTGTAGCATTTTCATGTGTGTTCATAGCATTTATCTTTATATTTACTCAGTAAACAGGATTTTACGTGCAATATAGGTAGTAAAAATGGCATTCATTTTGTTTATATAATTAAAACACATGCTCAAAAGAATTCATTATTCTACTGCTCTAAAAATTTATTTTCTACGAACAGGTATGTTATTTGTAGAAAATACTCTTGAAAAATATCACTACATTAATTCATACTATTTTTTATTCTTCAACTACTTACAACAATATCACAATATCACTAAGAAGAAATAGGTTATTAAAAAACACTATACACTCTAGAAATAAAAGTGAAAAGGCTACTGTGAAGACAAATATCACTAAATCAAACCAAACATAGCACAGACTAAAAGTTAATTTAAGTCACAAAATGAAAGCATAGAGCATGTTTCAACATTTTATTCTGTCATACGAGTCCTTCTGTCAGTCACCACCAAGTTGTATTTACTGAAGAACATTTCAGCATCAACACTGCTGACTGGTGCCCAGCAACATCTCAAGGCTGCTTCTGCAAACTCCGGGCACCTTAACTTCACAGCCAACAACTGCACACATCAATTTTCTCAGATCCCTCTCTTATTTTGGAAACTAACTGTGAATGAAAATATTCATGACCTTCAATGAATTTGTCCAATGATATTTTAGAAAAAAAACATTAACTTTTTCTTGTTGCTCTCCAAAACTTTGACATCTATGCGAGACTTCTGTCCAGCAGTTGAGGGATTGAACAATTCCCTAACTGCCTGATAGAAGTTATTTGTCTCTCCTATTGCCATATGGTTTGACAGCTTCACAAGACACTTTTCCTTACAGCACTTCAATGGATTCTTGAGCATTTCTCGCAGTGTTAAGTTTCCACAGTCACCAGTGCCTTTTGTGTGCATTGTGGGAAAACACCATCTGCATAGCGCTGCAAACATGCATGAAGTGTCATAAGTTCATCCCACAACTTGTGGGCATATTGGTACTTTGAACCCTCTGGTTCAGTGATAAGCTTGGTTATTTTACTGAATACTTTAGTGACAAATGTCACTTGAAGTGTCAACTGCTGAGCAATATTTTTACTCTGAAACATCTCCAGAATTGCTTCAGTGTGAATGGTGCTATAGTTGCTTTCAGCCTTCAAGAAATTGATTATGTGGTTTTAATATGTGTCCGAATATTCAACTCACTTGAATCAAGAGTTCCATCTAGTTAGAACAGGAATTGGGAACAAAAGAGCTGGCAATTTAGAGTAATTTTCATTAGGTAGGCTATGTAAGCATTTTTCATTTTTCTGGAGTGAAGAAATGCATGTTTCATCTTTGTGAAAATTTTGGTTACTTCAGTCAGTTCTGCAACACAGACATCACCAATAAGATTTATTTTATCTGCCCAGCACTGAAAGTGAAATAAATTTTTTAATCCATGATAACTTTCAAAGCATTAAAACAGGTACCCATGTAACAAGCTGAGTCAGACGCAATTCCTACTATATTATCAAATGAAATATTGTAGTCCTTCATTGTGTCCAAAATGGCTTGACGACAAGTTGTTCCATTTGCAGCTGATAGGAATGAACAACTAGCTAACTGTACTTCCTGCTCTGCAGTTGCAGTAATTGTTCGCAAAAGAACTGCAAAAACACATCTTCCACGCAAATCTGTTGTTTTATCAGCAATGATCAGAAGCTTCTTGTTAAGGATGGATTCTTTATTTTTTTCCCGGAATTCATTTCCAACTGCTGGAACATAATCATGACGAAGAGTAGATGATTTGGGAAGGTCACCAGGCACGAATATATCTAAAAAAAATTAATAAATATCAATTTTTTTGGAATTGAAAAAAAAAATATCTGAAACAAATTTTGCATTAATTTTAAGGGTTTGAATATTTTCACTTTTGCAGAATTACGTTCCTAAGCAATTTATGTTTAACTTGCATAAAACAAAAGACATATGCATCACAGAGCATTGAAGTTTTCATGTTATTAACCAGGTAATTTATACACCTACTTTGCAAAGTATTCTCATACAGCTGGATGGTCAAAGCTTATGTAAAGGAATATTAGCCTTCAGCATCATTGATACGGTATGCTTTACAGAATCTTCCCCCCCCCCCCCCCCTTTTTTTTTTTTTTTTTTTTTTTGCTCAAACATTCCTTCTATGGTTGCCCGCCTATTCTTTTCCGTTGTTACCTGAAAGGTTTGTAGCATTTCCTTGTGAGTATTGGTTTGTATGTGTTTTCAGACGTCTCTTTTTTTTCCGCAGTTTACTCTGAGATTACAAGGTTTACACATTAATAAACCCGTGTCACCACCATAAAAATTATGGCTTTTATACTTGTTTGCGTGTGAAATTGCACACACACTTTTTGTACGACATAATGGCAGGAAAGTGGAGTGAGACACTTGATTCATACACTGCAGAGATTTAAACACATCACACAGAAAATAGGATACAATGCTGGATATACACAACCAGGGCAGTTAATAACAGAATGGAAATAATCCTGTCTGGCACCATGCTTCCACTTTCTCCTTTACACAAAAGGAGGAGGAGGGATGCATTCTGCTCGCTCGCTCTCTTCCTCCCTCCCACATCTTTATTCATCCATCCTCTCTCTTTGCATCCCTTTTGTCCTTCATTCTGCCAGTTAACAGCTTTCCTACCTGCCTCCCCCTCCCATTACTCTGTACCCTTACTGTTCTTCCCCATGTCACCCCCATTCAAACTTCCCCTCATCTTCCACTATTCCCCTCAACCACCACTCTTCCCCTAATCTTCCCCTCTTCCCCTAATCTTCCGCTCTTCCCCATATCTTCCTCTCTTCCCCTAATCTTCCACTCTTCCCCTCACATTCCAATCTTCACCCTTCTGCGGCAGTTCACTCAGGACCAGTCTTTTGCTTCTCTACCTCCCTCCCGGTTGTGCTTATCAGCCACCCTCGCTCTCTTAACTTTTCACACCTGGCACACTACCACTCCCTCTTGCTAGCACACTCCTCCATCTCTCTTCAAATCAGCTGCCTCACTCACCATGTCAAGGTCACTAATTCCAACAGGCTGCAGCTGTCAACATACTACCCCGCCTCCCAGCCTGCACTGCTCCCTTTGTCCCTTTTTCCTAGTAATGACTACGGCACCGGCTGCCGACCGCCCTGTCTGGAATCCAGAAACATGTGCGACGGGAAACGTGCATTTGCAATTAATCATGTTGTGACAACCACTGGCTCATGGGTGAACAGTTTCATCTGTTTCTACAAATGAATGCATATTATTGACAATAAATATTTTCGTATTAATGTGCTTTTAAAGTAGATTATAGCATTTAATTGCGAAAATTCGCAAAAACGATTTTACACCACCTTTAAGGGCACGGCCAAAGGCGTGGAGAGCAAAACCTACCTTTTTTTGTTTCCGAATAGTGGTCTGCACTCTCCTCTCTTACACAGGAAAGGCAGGTGGAACATGACCATGCTGCCGCACTAAGGCGCCAAGCAGTCGTGACTGCTCCCGTGGTATTTTTATATTTTCCACCCCATATTCTCACCAGCCAAGAGTACCACCTGGTTCTGAGAGGACTGGTTTACAGGACCAAGGCTAGGTATGGTCTGACCAAACCCATATTCTGGAGCCGGGAATCTGCTGCCTTGAATAGAATACGACGTGAGGCAACCAGCATCCATTGTTGAGACCAAGGATCGAAACCTCATTTTCATCAGAATCACGGAGGTCATCTGAATAAGTCAGTAGCTAACACCTCTCGCCAGCCACCTATAAACCTGTATATAACAGCGCACTTGGTCTTGTTTTGTTTATGGTAACAAATTTGTGGGGAAGTTTTCATTAAACAACTGGATGAAGAAGAATGAAAATGGTGGACTTTGCTATTTATATTGGTACAAGAATAGACAGAATCTGAGTCTTGCACTGCAAGTATTTGTAGTAAATTTGCTAAGTACCGACGACTTATATGTAAACATGGTTAGGTGTTAGGAGTGTACTATATATATGTGTGTGAGTGACTTTTAATGCCTTGATTGTGCTACGTCTAGCTTCAGTAGAACTGTTAAGTTAGGTATGAGACTTCCCAGGCGCTAATTCATGAGGATCTCAACTGGTGTCAAACCTGTAGTAAGGTGAACTGTATGATTATGAACTCCACCAGACAAATTTTATCCTTCCAGCTTTGTTGACAGTCGTGGAAATAAATGTGCAGCAAGGTACCAATCGCCTTCGTACTCTGCTCCACAGGATTGCTTTGAGGGTGATGTACAGAAATGGTAGTCGGAATAATGCTTAACTGTTTTAGGCCTTCTTGCCACACATCACTGGTGAAACTGGCTTCCCTTATTCGACAGGATACAGGCAGGTCTTTCCACTTAGGCAATGTACAATTTCACCTTTTGCAGTTTGAGCATTCTGGTATTTACCGGAACAACTGGATACAGCTTGATGTACTTAGCGAACATTTCTAACATGACGAAAAGGTATTTTACTCCAGCCTTGGATCTGAGTAACTGTCCAAATATGTCTACTGACATATTTTCCATAGGTTCTCATGCCAGGATGGCTTGCATCTTTCCTTATAGATTTTTTGTGGGCTGTTTTGCCTTCTGGCAAAGATTGCAAGTTGACGTAACCCTCCTAATGGTACGAACCTTGTTCGGCCAATTCATGAGGTATCTTAGGTATCATGAGGTATCATTAGGTATATTAGTGTATAATTTATTTGCCCCTATATGTCCACGAGTTGCATGCACTTTAATTGCCACTTGCAAATGTGGCAGGTATCACAGGTTTCCAATCTTGTTCAAAATTATTTGTGTTTCCGCCTCATTAAAACAATACCTTATATTCAGACAAACAAAATAACCAATGGAACGGGCGTTCTGGTGGTAGAGTTTCCAACCTTTGGCGGATCTTCTCACAGTACATGTCCTGTTCTTGCAGCGCAGCTAGCGGCTTCAACAGTTCATTTAGGCGTTTGTTTGACTTAATCGTATTGCTGTCGACCACAAAATCTTTCAACTTCTTGGGTGGCCTCAGGAGGTCTGGCTCGGCATTGGGGATCCTACTTAAATAATTTGCAGCTTTATTTTCCGTTTCTCAGATATAGTGAATTTCCAGACCATATTCTTGCAGATATAAAAGCCATCATGTTAAGCAGTCTCCAAATGCTCTCCCTGTCTTCAGGCATATCAGAGCTTGATTATCCGTCAGTAACTTAATTCAATGGCCAACGCTTCCCGTTCGGTCACTATAATTCTTCTCAATATTGTTCAGTGTTCTATTAGCCATTGCTACAGTTTTCTCAACACCATTATCATCCAGTTGGACTAGCTTTACTCTCAATGTGTATGCTGATGTGTTGGTATACAACAGAAACGCCTTTCTTTGGATAGGATGATAAAACACATGCTCTGTGAGAAAAATCTGCTCCAGGCTCTCAGAAGCATGTTAGTGCTTTTCCGACCACTTCCATTCTTTACCTTTCTTCAGTAAAGTAAACAGGGGTACCTATGTCCTCAGTATCTTATCCAAATAATTCTGGTATAATCCTGGGACACCCAGAAATCCCCACAACCGATGCACATTATGAGGGTTCGGAAGCTGCGTTGTAGCTTCCAGCTTTTCCAGAGCTGTGCAGATCTCTTTTCTAGACAACACATGACCTAAAAATGGAAGTTCAGATCAACAGAATAATGACTTTCTAATCTTGACTGTCATTCCAGCATGTATAGCTTCTCCAGTACGATGTGTACATGCTGTACATGTTCCTTGAAACTGTTAGACCTAATAATAAGTATGTCATCTATGTGGCTCGCGCAAAAGCTCTATATTCCTCCCTAGAGTTGCATCTAAGTGTTTGGTAAACTCAGTAACTTCACTGCAGAGAGTAAATGGCATAACAGTGAAAACGTACTGTTTATTCCTAAACAAGAATGCAGTGTACTGTTTTGATTCTTTAGGTAATGGAACCTGCTAATAGGTGCATGTTATATCAAGGGTAGTCAAATACCTGGCACCTTGATATAATCATAGGACGTCTAGTGTCTGGATTGGACATTCTCTGTCTTTCATCGTAATTTTATTGTTGTTACGAGCGTCTATTCAAAGCCTCACAGTACCATCCTTTTTGTGAACGCAAAGTATAGGGCTGGCGTGAGGACTAACCTTCCTCTGTACCACATTCCAGTCAATCATTAACTGTAAGTATTCTTCCGCCTCTGGTAGATACTTCACTGAAATCGTGTAAGATTTCTTATGGAATATATAAATGTAAACAGTCTATTACTATCATAAAATACTTACACAACCCATGTTGCGGACTTTATCCAAAATCCTTGCTGCTTATAACCTTAATTAGGTGAATAATAAAATACATATTTCATTTTGTGTTATTACGACTGATGCAACACAAATGATGTAATTAACTGATTGTTTTAAAAAAATAATTACTGACATACCTTTACATGGGTGCACTAGCATTGCACAAGTTTTCAGTACTAGATAATAGTATGTAATCTGAAGTGCCTATGTGGTGCTAGACTGATAAACTTGCATGCTCTGTTGCATGGCAGGCCACTTGGCACCTTACATATTTTGTTGTGTAGCCTTGGTACCATTTGGTTATGTGACATGCAACTTTGCACCTTGCATATTTAGTTGTATGGTATGTCACTTAACACCTTACATAGTGTTTGCTGTTATGTTATGTGGTATGCAGCTTGGCATCTTGTATGTTATGTAGTGTAGTTCATCCCTTGGTACAATGCAAGCTGTTTTTTGAGTTTAGAATAAAGGCTAAATTTGAAAATGTCTTTTTCAGGAGTAATTAAACAGTAACTTCTGTACACCTCACAAATAAGTTTTGGGGGTTGTTTCATTCTTCATAAGAGTCTCCAATTTATTTATTTAATACAATTGTTTTTAATTTCATTTGACTACACAAGATCCCAGATCTCTATAGCCCATACCTGCTATGAGGTTTCTTAGAAAATAGGATGAATGCAATATACATTGTGTGTTGTGACAGTTCAGTGGACTGATATGGGTGTGGTGAATGACTGGTGAACATTACCTACTTACAGGACCGTATTATTCCTATTATGATGTTTGGAGGAAGTGGTATCATGTTATTGTCCTGTTATTAATTTTATATTCTTGCTCTGTAGTGAGTGAGTGAAGAGATTTGGACTGCTTTTAACATCAAGATCTTGAGAACCGATCAGTTGGTAAAGTGAGATGAGTATAGAGCAGTGATGGAATTCAAGGACGGGGGATACAGGAGATTCCCGTGGAAAGCAACTTACCAGCGGCATCGTCCGGCACGATTCCCAAGCGCGAAAATCCATGAGCGACCCTGCCGGGAATCGAACGCAGTTCACCTAGGTGGGAGACAAGTGGTCTAACCACTTCACCACTATGGTGCCAGACTGGTTCAGGAGAAATGAGTTTGTGTGTTATATTTATAGAAATTATGTAATGGTTCTACAGCTATGTGCTTCATAAATATGTGTCAATCCATAATATCCATGCTTGAATTAAAATTAATGAACGTGTTTTACTTGTATAAAAGTATACCATAATGGGTTATACTTCAATGAAAAGATATTCAGTGCAGAAATTTTCATTTAATAACAAGCTTCCCATCAGGCCAGCCATGGAACTCTGCAGTAGTGACAAGATAATGCACAAGTTGAATTGGTATTCTTTATTATAATTAAATTAACTTGATTGTCACTGAGAATGGCTTTTGTTCATAGGCCTTATTTATGTACATGTAGTTTTAATGTTTCTGTATAACATTTGTAGCCCGTCTGTATAAAATTTTAACATTAGTGCATAATTTGGAGGAGAAGAGAACTGTCATTGTCAAAATTATTAATTTATCGCACACATACTGACAAAAGCAGATTATTGAAAAAATAAAAATGTGTACAAAATATTTAAATTTATTTTATGTAAAACATTTCATATGAAACAGTTATAGTTGTGATTGTACTTTTGGGACACAATGACCTTTGGAACACAGGGCACATAAATATCACAGTGGCCAGAGTACAGAACAGGTGTAGTGTGCCGTTTATCCAGCATGATTTCAGACGTGTACCAGTCACTTCGCTGACCACTTACTTCAACATGTGTAGTCACTATAATTTAGATAATATTGCCCTGCACTAGCATCTAGCCCTTCATTGGAAGTATATAGACTCACCTACAAAAAGAATGCTGCCTTTAACACTGTATGATATTGGTGCTATTGGGTTGAGAAATGTGTTTTTCAGATTGAAAGGAAGCTGATGGTGGCAGCCAACATGGAGGGACGAGTAAAACAGGAAGTTGCCATCCACTCTCGTCTCAAGCACCCAGCTGTACTGGAGCTTTACACATATTTTGAGGATGATAACTATGTGTATCTTGTCCTGGAACTGTGCCACAATGGGGAGTTGCAGCGGTATCTGAAGGGAAAAACGACTCTCACTGAAGTTGAGGGTATGTTCTAGCATTCTCTGAGAAATTTTATGGGAGTACTTAATTAACTTCAGTATTGTTTATTTGTGTTTGGTTTTATTGGCTCTACATGTTTTTAAACATTACTTAGACTTTACTTATACAGTTGTAAGATGGTATG
This sequence comes from Dryococelus australis, assembly GCA_029891345.1. Classification (NCBI taxonomy): domain Eukaryota; kingdom Metazoa; phylum Arthropoda; class Insecta; order Phasmatodea; family Phasmatidae; genus Dryococelus; species Dryococelus australis. Next base: position 79,494,353 of record CM056994.1, on the reverse strand, counting down.
TTAATCTCCACTATCTACTAGGGTCCATGGTAGTGTAGTAGTCACATGGCTCACCTCCCAACATGGCGAACTGGGTTTGAATCCTGGTGGGGTCACCTATATATTTGTATGTTGAACACATTGTGGACTTTGCCATTGCCTGATGGGGTTTCTCATGGCACTCCATTTCCCCCAACCTTGCATTCTGCAGCTGTGCTGAGTTTGTTCAAGCTCAGCAAGAAAATATGTGGAGTAGGGTGGCTCTTAATACACAGGTCTTGAGAGAAGAAAATATTCAATTACAGATCTGATATTCAACATTACTGTCGAGAAATTTTTTGCATTTCAAAAACCAAGTTTTGTTGAAATCTTTTGGTATTAGACTAACTGCTGCATCAACTGTATTCATTTGGTCGAGGCATACGTGGAGTTTGTGTATCTTATTAACTCTCACTTATGCAACCTCAACGAAATATGAAATCCTTTTATTAAAGTGCTTAATTTGTACTTGGAACTTAAAATCCAATAAAAATGTTTGAAAATTCATTGTGGCTGTTATCAAATGGATGAAAAGGTGGGTAGAAAAGTCTACGTCCAAATACAATGAAATGCATAAAGCAAAGGTGAGGTTATGTATATGTATTACACACAAGACATTTGTAGATTAAAAGAACAAAGTACAAACACAGAATCTATAAGATACAATACTACTAATCATGAACTAGGTGTTAAACTTTAGGAAAGAAAATAAAACAGTTTAAGGTGTGCTGTACACAGAAAAAAAATCAATATTTGAACGAGCTGCAGAATAAACACAACTTTAAAACAAATAAATAAGACTTGAAATCCAATAGTTTGGAGAGGCTTCTTGAGACAACATTTTTTTGACATTTACCAGGTGACAGGGCCAATCAACAAATAGATGGCAGCACAGAGATGCATGATGTACATAATAAGTGACAACTAATTGTGGGATACACAACATTTTAAGGCACAAATGCGGTATTATTGCATAATACATTATTATGAGATTGCTATGACAAGAATTCAGTGCAGAATAATTTGATGTATCTTCTAATATTGCCCATAAAATAATTCCAATGCCAGTGCTAGGACAAAGTTAAAATGTAATTGTAATCACAATAGCTTCAGACTAGTGCTGAAAATTTCAGTTATTATTTTCAATGTTGTTTTTTCAAGTAAATCTTCTAGAGTATCTATATACACACACTCACACATGCACGCGCACGTTAGTCTTCTCTCTCTTTCGTCCTCCATTCGTTTGCAGTGGCATTTACAGATTTCAGATAACTGGAAGATCTTTTATAAAAAAAATTGAGGATATGGTAAGGAAAAGTTCAGAAAATTCTGTAATTTTGTGTAGTGTGTCATTTTAGTACCTCCAGGACAAATTTGAAATTGGGTTCATAAGTCAACCTTCTGAATTTATCTAAACATTTAAGTGTATTATAAATTATTTTTTAGATATCACTTGTTAATTTTATAGATATTGAATTTGGTGATATTTTAGGAGTGGCATACAAAGGGCCCATTTTCAGTCACCTTGTGGATTTAGCCAAGCCAATAATGCTGTTTAAGTAAGTTGCATCACTGGTATACATAAAATCTGCTTTGTTTATTGTGAAATTTAGATTACTGTTATTATAAAAAAAGTATACTAGTTAATTATTAGGCCCATTTCAAATTTCAATGGTAAAAAATTACTGTGAAATATAGGCTGTTCACGGTAAAGTGAGCACTTTTGAGGCCCTAGCTACTTTTTTCTTTTCAGCCACCTTTTATCCTTTAACCACCTTTTAAAATAAATATTGCCATGTAAGTAATAAACAGTGTGTATATTCCACCACATTCAGAAGTTAATGTCTAAGGCTACAATAAAATATAGTTATTGACTACTATTCCAAATGAGAGAGAGCTTTCAATATGCTCAATTTACAGTGAATAGCTTATACTACACAATCAAATTTTTGTTAGGAGGGAGGCTAGAGTCTCTCACTGCTTCTCTTTGCATCTAACTGGTTGACATAATGGCACACCTCTTCTGTGATTAGTGTAGGAAAGGGGGCACAGTACGGTCACAATTATAATAAGTAGGTATGTAGAGACAAAACCTAGTTTCTCTAAACTCAGCTGACTTCTCGCTTGCCAGCATTATTCTGTAAAATGTTGTACGTTGAAATTTCTATATTGATGTATTTTACTGCAAAACGCAATTTGAGTGTAGGGAGATTACAATTAAAGAACAAATGAAAGATTTAATCATAATACAGTTTACACAACTTTACTATTGTTGCTCATGGCACGAATAAGGCAGCAGGTAAGCCATCAGCTGTTCATTACACTGAGATCAAAGAGACTGCACCACCATTTTGTCTCTGTATATCTAGTCCCTTTGTGGTAGCACCATGGTCACTTAAAGAGAGTGGTGTATGTTGCAGCAAGCCAGGTAGTGCGTCAGGTGGTACATGGTCTGCTCTACCTACATAAGCACAACATCCTGCACCGTGACATGTCACTGTCCAACCTGCTGCTCACCAGGGACATGCAAGTGGTGAGTACAGCCTTTTTCTCTGCTCTTGCCTGCCTACTAATATACTAACGTATTCATTTTAATGCAGTGCTGAATACCGCTCATCCAGCATCTGAATTTCTTCCAACTAGATTGACTTCAGAGTATGTACATATACTCAAAATTATTGTTCTTTATAAATGAAACAATTACAATGACGTGCCGATACCAATGCTTCCGGGCAAACTCATGAATGTCAACTAACTTTTGACATAGTTTTATGGCATATTGTGGGGTGACTGCTTCTTCTTCCTCTGGATGTCCGAACGTTAGGTCATCAGGGAGACGGAGCTCTCTCCCAAACAGCATCCTTGTAGACTATGAGATTCCTGAACAATATTCTAGGAGAAATAAGGGTACTTGGGATTCCCAATCATTCTGGTTGTCTTCCACGAAGATAGCCAGATACTGTTCCAGAGTACAATTCAACCTCTCGACCATCCCATCTGATTGAGGGTGTAATGCTGTGGTATGTTTTCTTCATTCATAAAATACATATTGGCTATTAGAAAAGAGTTACTTCAAAATTTCGTCCTTGCCAAAATGAAGCTCAAGTGTCTCTCAAAACCTGGAGAAAACATGCTCTGCAAGTGCGTCAGCTAGGGTATTAGCCTATTGGTTTGCCACCGGTATGACCTCGGGCCACTTAGTAAAGTAAATAGTCTTGTGCTACCAGAAGATACAGATTCCCCCTCCCAGTGACCGGTAATGGCCCGAGAATGTCCACTGCCATCTTCTCAAATGGGGTTCCAACATTGTATTTCTGAATGAGGTCTCGCCCCTTAACCGTCAGACCCTTCCTCGTGGTACAGGAATCATACAGCTGGCACCACTTCTCAAGATCCAACAATGCAGCCAATAGAATCTCATTTGAAATCTGTCGAGTATCTTATTTACATCGAAGTGACCACCCACCTACTGTGGTTGTACAGCTCTCTTAACACTTGTGGGATTCAGCACTCTGGTAGGACCAGTTGTAAGTGACTTTGTTTCCCATCGTTACTTTCCCAGTTGCTGTAAAGTACACCATTCTTTAGAAGAAAGGAATTCCATTGTGCTTAGCCTAGTATGCCTTGACTATCTTGTCTAGGCTGGATATCTTCTCTCATTTTGGTTGACACCTGGCGTGTTACCACTCCAATATTGGATGCAAGATGAGGTCACTTTGCTGACCATTTCTAATGTCCTTATTGTCCCGTGTAGGTGACCTATCATAAGTTACAGGGTTTTTAATTCTTGTTCTCCTTGCTTTCCACGATACACCACCCTTTTCCTCCTGGCATTCACAATGACGACAGGAAGGTTTGCAGGGTCTCCTGGAAAGTGCATCTACAGTGCTGTGAAGGCGTCTTGACCTGTGATGAATTTCAAAGTCATATTCTTGCAGGTGCTATATCCACCGGGCTATTTGATCTTCAGGATTCTTGAAATTTATTAGCTAGTATAGTGAAGCATGATCAGTTCTTAGGATGAACTGTGGGCCATAAAGATATAGGTGAAAATGTGCAGTTGCCTTTACCACTGCCAGAAGCTCCCTGCGTGTCACACAGTAATTCCTCTCATGCTTGTGTAGCACCTTACTGAAGAATTCCAGTGGCCTCTCCTTTACATACTGTATTTGAGATAGCACAACCCTAATACCTACATCACTAGCATCAGTGTCCAGAAGGAATTCACCCGCTCTGCTCGGGAAACCCAACTCTGTGGGAGATATCAGAATCTCCTTTAGTCTATTAAAATTAATTTCGCACTCCAGAGACCAATGAAATTTTCTTTTTGCCTTTGTCAATTCTTGCAGAGAATTGTCGATCATTGTGAATCTGGGCACAATTTAACGGTAGTAAGCACATAAGCCCAGGAAACTTCGTATTTCAGTGTTATCAGTTGGTAATGGCCAATCTCTTATTGCTCTGGTCTTCTTGGGGTCTGTTTCAATCCTATGGGCCTACACAACATGGCCCAAAAATTATATTTCTTTTTGGATAGGCAGCATTTCTTAGGAACTAATTTCAGATTGGCTGCTGCTAATTTCTGAAACACAGAATCTAGGCGTGTCAGGTACTCTTAAAATATTCTTCCTGTGACCACAATTTTGTCACCTTGCAAATATCTAAGGGCAGAATTTTCTCCCATCTCTCATCCAAAAGTGGTAGAGGCATTGCATAGTCCAAAAGGTATAACCTTGAATTGCCATGTTCCTTTCCCTTGGACACAAAAGGCAGTATTTTCTTTGTCTTCTGGGGCCACGTCGCATTGCCAGTACCTGCTCTTCATGTGTGAAGTAGAAAACCACTGTGAACCTCCTAGGCTGTTAAGTGTGTTGTCTATCCTTGGGAGTGAGTAAGAATCTTTCTTGGTCACATTAAGTTGTCAGTAATCAACACAAAACCTCATAGCCCCATCTTTCTTTTTAACAAGCATAATGGGAGATGACCTTGGTCTGACTGATGGCCCTATCACATCTAAATCCTTAATCTATTTCAGAATACCATCAACCACCTCATATGAAGTTATCGTAGTTGCCTTGGTGGCTTCTCTATGAGCCTGGCATCCCTATGTGTCAATGTGATGGCATGCAACATTAGTTCTAGCAAGGTCATGGGGCTCACAGGAGAAACCCCTCCATTTCTCTGTAGCAATTCTGAGACTGTCTCTCTGGTCACCAGTTTAGGTTTACTCTTGTTCTTGTCAGCCATTCCCCCAGAGCATCTGGTAGAGGACATTCTGTATTTTGTGTTATAGAAGCTTCTGGAACATTTGGAAGTACCTGTGAGACCTACTTGCAAATCCCTAAAGTGGACCCCTCCTCAAGACGGATAACACAGTCAGATATATTAATCATGACTGGCAAACTGTCCCATTTTGAAGAAATCAAAGTCTTTGCTACAATGATACCATCTGGTAAAATGTCACCTTTCTGGGTTGTTTGGATTAAGCCCAATGACCTGACAAATTTTCCCTAGTATCTGCAGAGAATAATATTTTTTCTAGAAGCAGGAAGCATAGTCGTCTAATTACATGCTACTGGTCAGCTCTTTGGTGAAGATAAATCTTGTGTTGATATTACCAACTCGATATTACCTACCCATAACACGCCCAGTAGAGTATCGATACACACCTCAGCTTACGTAATACATCAAGACCCAAAATGCATTCGTCCTCTATTTCTGCTTTGTAAATATCATACTCTATGTTACGGTTACTGATTTGTAATAACACCCTCCTCTTGCCTCTAACTGGTGTGGTCTCTCCTGTTACTGTAGTTAAATATTAAATAGCAGTGATCCATGCTCTTATTGGACAATCCCCGAGGGGGGGGGGGATGCCCCAGAATGTCCAGTCTTAACCCTGTTATGATCACCCCTGTGTCAGATCATCTGACAAGTAACATCATCCAGGCTGCCATCCACCAATATGGCATTCAAGTCCTGTTTCTTTGAATGCACCTGCAAATACGCTGGAACCTTCCCTCCAGCAATCCCTGACCTTTGCCCCTCAAGACTGGTGCTTAGGCATCTTGCATGGTGTGAGGCACAGCCAAACTTACAGCCTGCCGCACTTCTGTGTTGGCAATAGCGTCAATGAAGAAGCTGATTGCGATGACATCTCGTGCCTCTTCGAGGTATCCCTCTAGAGACAGGTGTGACAGCCTCATGATGTCCTGCCAGATTTTTTTGCAATGGTTCCCCTGGTCGCTGGATGCGGCTTTACAGTTGGAATGGTGGTTATGTCACACGTATCAGTCTTTGAATCACAGTTCCTATATCGAAACCAATGTTTAGTACTCAAGTTGATGTTCTGGCAGGGACTGCAGTATGCTCAGTGCAGGTACCCTCAGTAAAGCCGTTCAATTTCTAAGACTCTCATAATAAAACCGATAACATTGAAATCAGGTATTTTTTAAAACAAAATTTTGTTTAAAATAACACCACAAAATCTGGCCCCTAACAGTAGCGTTTACTCGTCAGGTTTCATAACATCTCATCCATCACACGAGAAACACCTCGTCTGCCGTCATCTCGCAATCTCCCATCATTGTCCGCCCTCTTCGCCTGTGTTCCTCGCCGCACTCGATTTTCTCTGGTTGCCACACTTAGCAAAAGACTTCTACCATAAGACTCGTGACCCTCTTACCACTGCGACATTTATAGGGTCATAGGTCATGCCCAGAATATTATTGCGCATCCTCTAAAGTTGTCGGCTTCACCGGAAGAGGAGGAGGGGCTGTGATGCCAGACAGGTTAGCTGCCAATCATTCTCGGCCACCCGGCGACGGGACTTCAAGTTGGTCTGCCGGGGGAAGGAAGGGTCGAGTTGGGTCACCCCTCACAGAGCAGAGTCCGCGCATAGTGCTTGTATCCCATGAGACAGTAGGCATGTGACACTATGTTTTGCCAGAAAATTTAAAAAACCAATAATCTAATTTTGTTTAGTTTTGCTAGGTGTAATCAAATAGAAAAATGTAGTGACTGGTAAAATAATGAAATTTTAAGGTCTGTGTGCACAGTTTCCTTTAGAGGTAGGAGATAAGTGCCCAAGTGTACAGCTGCACATTATTTTAGCTGTAATTGCCTGTAATGAAGTACCACTTTTGCAGATCCAATTTGCAAAGTACAGCTCAACAATGGAAACGCTTCAAGCTAGTTCAAGCGTCTTTTATTTATGGGTGAATGGGTGCTAGACGCGCATGCTAGTGTGGCCCATATCACTCCCTTGCTTCTTGGCCTTGAACACACACAACAGCTTCAGGCACATGAGAGCCATAAAGCACAGCATCATGTTAACCTAAATTGGATGCTTTTTTTTCATGAACAGAAATTAATTGGAAGTAATTTTGGAACTTTTTTTAGAAATGTGTTTGTGGTTTTTTAATTCACCAGAGATATGATAGTTTGGTTGTTGTTTAACTGGTAGTTGAATGACCCCTCTGGGTTTCCATAAATTATGTCATCATGGAAAATAGATTTCTAAATATATTTTGGGAAATTTTGAACCAATTTGACCCAACTGCAACCTCTATATGTCAAAATTTGTAATTATTTGCTTAAATTTGGTATTCAATCATCTATAGCACAACAATGACACATTTTTAAAATTAAATATTAATTTATTTTAATTAGCAGTCATTTTCTAAAAAAAAATGGTACTCAAGAGGCATTTACTTGGCTTCCTTGTTCCTCTCAAAATATTGAAAACAGTAGTGCTGTGAGGTTCTACCAAGCATTGTAAATCCATGTGTAACAAGCATGTTCTAAGAATTAGTCTAATCAAGCTGAAATAAAAAAAAACAGATGTTTTTTGCGCTAGAAGTATTGAGAAGGTAAACTTTAGCCAGCATGCATGACCCAGACACACCTAATGAGCATGGAAACTATAATAGAACAGGATGATTTTAAGTATTATTTACTGTTCATTTACTGGTAACAGTTTGAACTAATGGAGAGTACAAATAACTAAAATTGCTGTAAATCATTTTGCACTCAATATTTTAGATATAGCATTTTATTGTGTACTGTAGTTATTGGCATTGTTTGTTTTGAGCAGCATGCTTTCTTTTTATAACATTTATACACTATGGGTCTGGGCTAACCGGCATGGGAGTAGGCCATGGGGGTTGGCTGAAGGCATGGAAGAGATAAAGATCACATCTTTCGTCATCATGTGTGGTGGATGTGGAGGACTGTGGTAGAGGAGGGAGGCCAAAAGAGGAGCAAGTAACAGCACACAGGCAAGACAAACATTCAGCCATCTAAGGCATAGAGGGGGAGGTGGAGTCAGTAGGTATTGTCTAGCACTGACAACCCAAGGGGATGGTATTTATTTTTAGATATGCGCTATGTCCAGTGCAGCACTCACCCAGAGAAACCAACATGCAGCAACCGAAAAAAGTGCAACAAATTTATTTACTGCATATTTCCCTCAAATTGTCAACTTTTTTCATGCAAATTTGTTATAAAGTTCCTCAAAAACGAGATTATAGAAAGATAGTCACTGTAAAAGTGTTCAATATGGAGAGGTTCTACTGTAGATAAATTTACTTGATAGCTGTCTGTTGATAGTTAACGTGTTCACAGGATTCTCTTGTTTACAGTTGTATTGATTTCTTTGTATTTGCGTGTTCCAGAAAATAGCAGACTTTGGATTGGCCACGCAGCTGTCGCAGCCGGATGAGAAGCATCTCACTATGTGCGGGACTCCAAACTACATTTCACCAGAGGTATGCAAAATAAAGTCGCTTTTAGATGTTTATAGTGTTAATAATTTAATTAGTTAGAATAGTGTTGGGTCTTATTTCTAGGATAGCCGGATAGGTGCAGTTCAACAATTACTGCTTGTGATCTGAGAAATCTTAAATTAATTTTTATGTGACATACACAAGTAACACGACACAAAATTCGGTTAACAGGTGGTATATTTGATCTTTTCAAAACGTTAATGCAACCCAATTCAGATAGTCTCAGGTACATGATCTAAGTAATCATATATTATCTTCATCTTAACCCTAGGTATAAACAACTTTAATCAAGTGAAATGGCAACCTTGACAACTAGGGACATACAAAGTCCACACTATAGATTACATTAAAATATTTACCACCTTTACTGTACGGACTTCTGGTCATGCAAGACCAGACTACAGTTGCGGAAAATGTTTAGGGCCTCAACCGAGACTATCCAATTAGCAAATATGTAGTTTAAAAATTCTGATAATCACAAATTGACATAATTTCAGAAAACCATAATACATAAATTTTAGGGGTGGTTGGGTACTCAAAATTTTGGGCAGTATTTCGGGGAATGGAAATGCCCGGAATACGGACGGGTATTGTGTCTGCCCAAAAATATCGGGCCAACATTCCTTTCAATATCCATCCATAGAGACACTTGTTTTTCGCAGTAGGCGAAATTGGGAAATAAACGCAAAATACACAGTTTCTCACGAAAAATGACATACCTTGTGAAAAACAACAAAACACACTAAAAATGTGCAAAAAATAAATTTTTGTTTTGAATTCTCATATTTACGATGCTAATTTCATAATTTGTTTCAATATGTAGTCAGGATTGGAAAGTTGACACAATCTATGTTTCAAATTTACACAGCCGATGCGATATTGTCAACGAGCATCTACACCTATGGGATACCACTATGTTTCGGAAATAAATTGATCTCGGTGACTTTTTTAAATACGCTAATTTTGTTTGTATTTCATCCTTTTTCACTTTTCATCACATAATTTAATGTAATTTGGTTGGTAGTATACCAATGTGATAAATAGAAAAATTACGGAACACTTATCTCAAAAATATTAACACCATTTTCCTTTGCCACTAGGTGCTGGTTGCATGTTTATTCGGCGAAGGCACACAGTAGGCCCCATAGATTCATATATCTATGGTTTACCAAAGGTTTTTTTTTTTATTTTACATTTTATGTAAACACGTTTTTAAAATTATGACGGTTATGTGAGGGCAACTTGTATCTGGTGCCATTTTATTGTTGTTTTGACCAAGTAATACATTAATTAAGGTTCTGCTTATTTTATTGGTGGGGCGGCAGCTTTAGTTATCACATTTATCTTCTTTCGCAAGACGAGGTTGTTTTTTGCCTCTTCTAGCAATTAGAACTGCTCATTGTTTTGGTGATGCAGTGGGAAAATTTTGCTCGTACGAAAATAACATACTATAATTAATAAAGTTGTAACATCAACGAAAGAACAAAATATGATAAATGTGACGATATTATTCGTATTGATACGAGAATTGCACAATAAATATTTTCAGTAAAGTTGAATATTATTGGGTTTTCTTAATGAACTATACAAAAATCAGTGAAATCAGTTTGGATTCCAGTCAGTAATATAGACACTGAAAAGAGTTTCTCAGTGTCAGGAATATAATGACTGACAAAAGGACAAACGAAAATCCCAGTAATATGATAGTAATTAATGGCAGTTGTTTGCATTTTCGATAGTAACCAAAGTTTGTGTGCAATACCGCTTAGTTAATACTTGTATGAGTATTGGAAGCTAACTGTGAATCATTTAAACTAATCTGATGTAAATAAATTTTTACCGAACATGGATATCAGTGGTAGTGTTTTTGAAGACGAGGACCAAGCAAGTAGTTCATTCCACAGAAGTGAAAACAAATATGATCATGAAACTTCAGGTAGTAACAATTATTATTTTAAAACACCTGTCTGGAAGTTTTTCACTCGTATGGACAAACAAAATGCTAGATGTAATTTTATACTCGCATTTCTTTTTCAGTTTTTACTAGAATGAAAACTTCTTGACAAGCATATTGCATCCTATTTCTTAAACAAACATCTTACTTTTATCAATGTAAACTGTGTGAGGAAATATTTTATGTTCAAAATTCATTCACTTATTTTGGTTTGAATGCCTGATCGAAATTGCCCGAGCCCGAAATAAATGAGGTAAGTACCCGCCTGATCCCACCCGAAATAAAATTTCTGTGTCTGACCACTCGTAATTAATTTACTGATAGATGTTGAAACAACAACACGTTATTCAGCCTAGATTCCGTTGGTCCAAACACTAAAGCATGACAAAAATCAATAACTCCATGGCACGGCCAGTAGACCGCTAGCGCTGTTAGTTCACATTCCGTTGCTTCAATCACGCTGCTATTTCTTCCTTTTGTATATTCTATGGCTCACGCCATGACCTTGTGTCAGGTAAATAAACGTTGTGTGTGTGTGTAATCTAAATAGTGTCAGAAACCAGAGTTTATTTTAATGTTACGCCAATATAACATGTGTGCATATGTGGCGTGTGTCGCCAGTACAGTTGGCAGAAGATGGCTATGTCTTTTTTTTTTAGTGTGAAATATTAAACTAGAAACTTGACTGTGGTGCAGCTTTTTATTTTGTCGTCATTTGAAAATAATCAACTTAGGGAAACACATAACTCTACATTGTTGTCCAGCCTTAAAATTATACTTAAAATGTGCCGATGGCAGAAATTGGTGGATTAATTTGGGGAGAAAAACCTAATGGATCAATTTAAATGTGTTTTTATTTGTGAACTATTGCATTTTTATTTTTAATTTTTTGAACCAAGTGCCCGTCTACTTCCACTGGCTGACAATTTTGGTAGTGTGAAAATGCCTGGAAAGTGCAGTTTTCAGGACAGTTGGTATAACCTACCTTGTGCAGGTACGTGGAAAATTTTGTTGAAATGCATTGAAAGTGTTAAATTTAGAGCATTTTGAAGTGTTTACAGAACAGGTTTTGATGTAGCTCATGCAGAAGTTAATTCTGTGAAAGTACACGAAAAAGGGAAACGTCATGCCTGGTTAGTGGCTGACATTGTTTCGGGAAAACAATCTACAGTAAATTTTTCCAGTACCGCTAACTTAAGCCCTCAAGAGCCACATGTTATACTGCAACAGTCAGATAACTCCAACCCAACCACTTGTGGAATTTTTCAAATGTACCCACACAAAGTGCTTTCAATCTACCATCACAACCAAGTCATGTCAGCCTACTTTCTCAACCAAGTATATCTGACACATTGTCCTGTGAATTGACCCATGTGAATTCTTTAGTTGCAAGCCATACATGTAACCCGAGCTCTAGTTCTAGGCCTAGTGAAAACATGAAGCCTTATCTTATCAAAGACGAAGTAACCAAAGCAAAAATAATCTGGTCCTTAAATACGTTTATGTGTCATAATTCCAAAAGAAGTGGTGGTAGTTACAAGTGATTTATTTCTGTTGATGTTTGCAGATAGTGCAGTGGCCCAAAATTTTTTGATGTATAAAGACAAACTGTCTTATGTAGTTACCTATGGACTTGGACCATTTTTCCAACAAAATCTTGCTCAGGATGTTAGAGTTTCACAATTTTATATAGTATCATTTGATGAGAGCCTAAATGTGGTAGTTCCGAAAATTCAAATGGATATTGTGATCCGTTATTGGGATGATCTTAAAAATGAAGTTTGCACTCTTTATTTAACTTCTGTTTTTTCTAGGCAGGACTAGAGCAGACGACTTGGTTAGTGCTTTTACCACAGGAATAGCCAAATGGGATTTGTGTTTGCAAAACATAATTCAAATTTCTTTGGATGGCCCCAACGTAAATGTAAAATTTCTCAGAGATTTACAGCAGAAGTGTTTTTTCTCAAGTGGGTGAGATGAATGCAACGACCGACAAATGTTTGATGTTGGAACATGTTCTCTTCACATTATGCAAGGTGCTTACTAGACAACCCATAAAGAGATTGGCTGGGAAATACACAAGTTTCTTCAATGTATCTATTACAGGGCTGCCACCAGCCCTGAAGCTGAAATCCTGGTTCCTGTATATAAAATAGGGTTGTGCGAATATTCAGTATAATGAAACGAAAACGAAAAATGACAGCTTTAATTTTCGTTTCTGTAAGAAATTTGGTTATTGAAAGTGGTAACAAAATGAAAATTCTCGATTTCGATGAATTTTGGAGTATTTAATGATATTCATTTAATGCACCAGCAAAGAAAATTTTTGCCTGTAAATAATCTTGTTTGTTTTCATTATTTTATAACTGAAATAAATACGTAAAATGAAAATTTAAATGTAGGTAAAACCCCCTTTGGTAAATACTCCATATCCTGCATATTTAGGGTTTTATTTTCCAACAAATTTGTTATAATGGATAATCTGCTATAATGTTAGGAAATTTGTTAAGCTTTCATTAAGGCTGAGACTAATGGTATAATTTTTAATTTTCGTTTCAGTTTCACGAAAGTTCATAACATATCTTTCATTTTCATTTCATGAGGAAAAAGTCAAATTCGCACAACCCTAATATAAAAATCCTGTAAAATCCTTGGAATTAAAAAAATTGCAAATTACAGAAAAAACAAGCGGATATGAACGACGTTAAAATTTTTAATGTAGTTATTTTGATTTGGAATGTACAAACCATGGTAATTATTTTCTGCACTCACACTTATACATACTTTTGTTTATAGGACTGTATCGGCGATAAATTTCATTTCCTCACCATTGTGATATCAATGCCAAATGTAAAACACAGTCACCAAATTCGGATTGTACGCGTAAGAACTGGAATTCGCTTCAAAGTTTCTTTTCTATAATTGTTTTGGCCTTTGCATTGGATCATACAGCTATGAACAGAAATATGTAGATAACTGTTTACCTGAGTCAGTGAATAATTAGGCAAAATATTCTGGACACTATTGAAGCAATGATGTATGTCCAAAATGTTGCACTCAACTGTCCACCTCCATTTTAAGAATCTTTCAAACAAATTCATCAGGGAAAAACTGACACATATCACATGCCACTTTGAGCAAAATGCTTTAAAAAAAATTTAAGATGTAGTTTGGGTTTGGATTTTTCTAGTGTGTTAAAAATCTGTAATAACTGATAAAATCCATTAAAACGGCGTTACTGATCTATTACCATTTCAAAAACTTCCCTTGTAGATGTTCTGAGTACACTCTGGTTACTTCTTCCGCTGTTTCCATTGAAATTTTGTCAGATAAGATGGGTGGAAAATTCAACAGTTTTAAAGAGAGCAATAGAAATTTTCCAGTTTCTTAGTAAGTATGTTGCTGCTGTTGAGAAACATCCCCCAGACTCAAAGAACTTTTCAAAGATGAAATCTCTTCTGACCACGTTGTTGGGACTTGTGACTTTGTTAATATGGATTTAATAGAATTTTAGATCAGCAGTAATTTAACATCAAAACTTATGTAGTGTATTTTACTGACCGCTTAGTACTTGTTGGGACTCATTTTAAATTTCCCACGCACCTAACTTGGTACACATCCTTCGTTTGTCAATGCTGTGGTAAGTTTAGTCTTGTGCAGCTGCGGCCAGTCAGTCGTTTTATCGCTGAAATTTGTTATACATTCCACTAATGGCAATTTAATTTTAGTAGTGTTAAATTCGCCATAACACATGTTGTCAATTTCCTTGCAACTTGAACCATTTTTGACAATTTTTCGGTCTATTGATCCATTGCTGCCTTTTCTGTATGAGGAACTATACTCTTTGTTGACTGTGATAGCTTACCGGTTTTTGAAGAAGTCTGTTTTAGCTGACTGCAACAGTGCAACCAAACTTATAAGAAAATTATGAGAAAATTACATTTAACAGAGTTGACAAACATCACATACAAACAACGAAGTCCCCGGGGACAGCGGGCAACCAAGATAGTTTCACTCAGGCCATGCAGAAGATTTCTTCATTGGGAATATAGGTGAACGAGCTGGTAACTGCACAAGGCATGGTTGAAAATAGCGACGCATGGCTTCAACTAACAAGCCCAGATGTTCTTCTGGTCTTCACTTGGAGCAGGACGACAGCAACGGCTTCCAGTTAGCACAACTCGGAGTGTGGGAGGGGTGTGGGGGGTAGTAGCATGCAAAAAAAGAAAAGGGAATAAAAAACAACTTAAAACCAAAGGGAAAGGGTACCAAAGAGGCAAGAATGATTTAAACAACAGTGACACAGCTAGATATTAAAACTAAAGCAAAACTTAACATCTTAGGCACATAGGGTTTTAAATAACTAACATGTGCCTTGTGGAACACTATTTTTGAGCTGGGTGAAACTGAACTAACTGCATTAGGGGCAAGAAACTTATTACAGTGGAGCGTCAATAATCCGGATTAATTGGGACTGGACCCGTTCCTGATTATCAAATTGTCTGGATTTTTTAAATTAACCAATAAAAGGGCCGGTAGACGTCTTCAACGTAAAAAACCTTGCTAAAATTGTTCATAATCACTCTGTTGGTTACAGAAGTGAAGCGGATGAATAAAACCATTAATGTAGTAAAATTTTTACATGTTTTAATACAGAAAAAAAATATTGTACCGTATTTACAGTATTGCATGTACAGACTGTTTTATTTTATGTACTGATGCATGCCGCTCCTACTACTAATCAACTACGATTATGACTCATCGCTCTTTACTTCAACCTATGTAAGAGTTGTCTACATCAACCACCCACGAGAGAATTGTGCATGCAACACTTTGCACATGAGTTCGTGGCCATCGAGAATCTGCCAGGTGGCCGAGCACGTGGCCATACAGTTATGCAACCAGCGGGCATGCCGCCTCCTCCCCTCCCCCTCCCCCCTGCGCAGAGAGGCTATAAGCTGCCCGCTACCGGGCAAGGTCGAGCGCTACCGAAGATGAACGAAGCAGTATTGCTGACTACTGCTGACCAGAAATTTTCAACTCCCACGCCAAGGCAGAAGGGCGTCACACCTTCCCCGCATCCCGCTGCGGCAGCCTAGACTTGAGCACTATATAAGTCTGTGCCCAGCAGTCATTCTTGTTTCTTCTCTCGCGACATCCCGAGCACTACCTATTGCTGGGACCTTCAGAGGTGTACAAAGTCCTTCGTACGCCTCCTGAGGTAACTTTCGTCAACGACGACCAGTCATCCAACGAACACGCTAATACTTATTAAATTCACTTTGTCTCTTCTAGACACCCGTTTACTTATTAGAGTTTAACAGTAATTTACTTTGTATTCGTCAAGAACTATTTCCTTTCCCTTGTAACCTAGAACCAGGTCACCTACACCTGGATAGCACAGTTACCTTCAGCACTCTACTGTTCGGTAGGATGTAGCACAATAGCACAAGTCCTTTTCCTTCTACTTCTTCCCCCCCCCCCCCCTTTTTTTTCTGACTCTGGTGAATCAACCTCCTATTCGTTCCTACCTATGAGGGGAAGTAGGAGAAAGCAAGGAATTAGGGGGGGGGGGGGAGCCCTAAAGTTAAATTGAAAGTGCTGATTTCCCTTCTGTCGGATGTAAGGAACCCTTCGGTGATGAATTAAAGTTTGATGGGTGTTTTGCCTGGTGGGTTCAGGATTTGGCCCATGTCGGGGTCCTTGCTGGGGGTACTGCCTTACAGAAGAATGATGGGAAGCTGGAGGGGAATCAAAC
Source organism: Dryococelus australis (assembly GCA_029891345.1). Taxonomy (NCBI): domain Eukaryota; kingdom Metazoa; phylum Arthropoda; class Insecta; order Phasmatodea; family Phasmatidae; genus Dryococelus; species Dryococelus australis. The sequence goes on along the minus strand of CM056994.1, from coordinate 79,477,837 downwards.
CCCAGGGTGAGTTTGACTGTGAATGTCTCCCTCCCAGGAAGCAAAGCCTTGCTCACCGTGAAGGCTGCCAAAATCCAGGATGCCAGCTGTCCAAAGTAAATGAAACAATGACTTCTGAAAGATAAGGTGGTCGGCGTACGCAAAAATTGTGTTGATCCTCCTTTGGATGCTTCCTACTCATTGTCCTTTTTGCAATAAAAGCGCCCAGGGGGAGATGGCCTCATGGGCTTGCGCAATGGGATGTACATGTGGGGAGGGGAAGCTATCCGGCATTTCAGTACAGGTGGACGATTGATGGCCAAGGTTGGGGTAAGAGGTTTTGCTACAAATATGGACTTTGGTGGGGAGTAGTAGCTTACAAATTCGTAACTAGGCCACGACCAGCAGATGCCTAGCCCTACGTCAAGTTCGGACTCGTGAACGCAATCTATTAGCTGGGCGAGACTGGGTGTGGTTCTGGTGCAGTGATCTTCAGCACTGGCAACGGGGGTAAATTATCTGGGGTTGTGTTGTCTAACTGGGGGTTGTTGGAACTAGATAATTATCTTTGTAGGGTCCGTCGAGCCTGGCTATTTGTAGGGTCCGTTGGGCCTGGCGACGTAGTCAGCTGGGGTGTCCACCCCCCTTCTTCGTCATGAGGATACTGAGTCAGGAATGCTAACCAAACTCTTTTACAATAAAATATACTAGGTTCTCTCACTATGTCACAAAACTGAGGCCTCCCCTAGCTGTCAATTGATAGTCCTGGGGGGAATTAATTCTTAGTCATTCAGAGGCCCTACCGATGAGAATGACGGGCTAGAGTTTTGGATTGCATCTGCAGGCAAGTGTGGGTGTTCCGGACTTGTCCAGAATATCTTTGGAGACTAGAGATCTTTGCAGACCCAGTAATACTGAGGAGCTTGGCCCATTCACACTTGTTCCACAGAGAGAACTTTAAATTTATGTCGAGCCAAATTATTTAAGGTAATTTTGCATGAAAAGAAAGGTTCAAAGGTAAAATTCGCAAATTTAACAGTATTTAATATTTTGACTTAAAATATATTTATGCTTTTAGAAAGCACAGTGGAACCCGATTATTTTTATAAAATTAGCTAAGTTATTATTTAATCCACTTGACGCCAGGTGAAGGCAAACCTGACTATTCGTTTCTCAACGTTTAGTCTAGAATTCAAAATTCTATCGCTTTTAACAGAGAGGTATTTAAACTGAGGGGTGAGTTAGGATGTCGCGACGGCCTGTTACGGCGGAGTCAAGGAAGATGGGGGTAGTGGATGCAGGGTGCGGATGTCTTGGTTACCTCTGGAGCATTTGCTGCTGGAGCTGGAGTGAGCTTTTGCAAGCTGCAGGCTGGGAGAGGTGGTGGTCTTCTCAGACCCAGAAGAGCCTACTGACCATTGCGGTCGACGGGCTGACACTCTAGCAGGAGCGTTTTGGAGTTTCCTTATATAGTCCAAATTTCATTTTGGAGGCTCTCCCAGGGGTGTGGTGGTTGTAAGCCTCTCGACACAGGGACTGGTTATCTTCGGTAGCGGTGTTGCACATTTCTTATCCCCCTGGGTGGAGGCTGACGACAGGTTTACCTCCTCTGCCATAGGCTCGGTGGCTGTGACTTCACTGTGCGCAGGGGTGCTGCGATCCTGTGGCAATTTAATTAACTTTTTTTATCAGAGTTGGCTGGTCTGTGGCTCGTCTGGTAAATCAATTTTTAAGTTGAGTTGGTGGTGACCGCATGTTGAAGTCTGGATGGGCAGTTCAATCTCATAATTAATTGCGTTAATTATGTTCGTGTCTGTAGTTGTCCAGCACATGGAAACAACCCTGCAGCCACATGGAATTATATATGTCGCTTTGGACTTGCCCCATGCTTCTCAGCGCTCGCTGATTGGGCGAAGTTGGCCCGTAGAGTATGCAGTCGCGCTACGCAGCAGTGTGGCATGTGTCAATACTTATGCTGTATTTAAACCCTGAATATATTAGTTAGTTCATTACATTTTGAGTGAAAAAATTTTAATAATAAAAATTTATTTGCTTTATAATATCTAAAATGCAGTACAGTATTATGTGAAATTTATTCATTTGAGTGTTTATGAGTTCCAAGCTGATTTTTAAATGTTTGTCGCGATGTGAAATGCCTTGAAACATGGAACAATGCACAGTGCTAAATCAGAATCTTCACATACATACAGCAATTCCCTTCTGACTTTTTTTGCCCTTCGCATTACGAACACAGCTGCTTATACCGCAAAATCTTGTGGGATGTTGTTTTTTTGCTGTGGCAGGAATCACTTGATGGGAAATGTCGGCCAGTCAGATGCACAGGGTTGCTGCTGGATGTTTGACGTGGAGCTTCTTTCTTGTGGTTTGAAATAAATTTCTCAATGGTAGCAACACAAAAGTCAAGAGCATTAGCCCACCAGTTTTCTTATACAATACAAACGCATTTCACATTGCAAGCTCCACTAAGTGAAAAAAAATTTTTTGTAATATTTTTCCCTCTTTTTCAAGGAACTGGATTTGCAGCTAAGTGTTGGTCAATTTTATCCACCCCACCCATTGTTCTATGTACTCCACTACTGCAACTGGTTTCATTTTCCTTATGCCCCTCTTCTGAACTGTCACCATTTGGGCATTGTGAATGGTGGTCAGTATGCAAACATCCTTTTTATCCTTCCACTTCAAAGCTGTCACTTTCCCTCATTGAAAAGCTGCAACTTCACCTTTTCTAATTTTTTTGCTGCGAAATGATGGTGGCATGTCTCTTCTTGTCTGGCACACAGTACCGTAGACATCAGTCCGGTTGGCAGTTAGAAGGTCAGCAAGTTGAGGCGAACTGTAAGAATTTGTAAACAGTTAGGCAGTAGCCTTTGTTCAGGAGTGGTTTCATCATCATGATGACCATAAATAACCACTTAGTGATTCACATATCATGAATGTCTTGATCCCAAATCTTGCTCTTTTGAGAGGCATATATTGTACCCAGCCTAACGGTCCCTTATAGAGCATCAAGCTTTCTTCAATGGTGACGTCACACCTTAGGGTATAGACACTGCTAATCTTTTTATTCAAGTGCTCTAGAATTGGCCAGATTTTGTTTAGCTTCGGTTGCGGGTGATTTTCAGGATTGTAGACCGAAGTATCAGAAAAATGTAAGGCAATTTTTTAGCTGTAGAAAACATTTGTAGCTGAGGACCTGGTGAAAAAATGGAGTTGCAATTGAAGGTTGCTTAATCCAATACAGCTGGTAGTTTGGTTTTTTCACAATACTCTGAAGAAGAGTTACATAAATGAATGTTCACATTTCATCTATTATGGTGTCTTTCCTCTTTGGTATATCTTTTTTTCATGCAATATGAGTTCATCATCAAGAAAGATGTTCAGATACTGAGTGATATCATCGGCAGGACTGAATTCAAAGTGAACTGCTAGCTCACTTAAAAACTTTAAAAAAGGATACCTTGGTGGAGCAGGTGGAAGTTGAGCAGATGTGTTTATTTGTACCCACTGTCAATCACTTGCCAGGATGTCCTCAGAAGATTCTGAACTATTAGTCTCATCTTCTGATGATATCTCACTAGTAGATTCACTGTCCGATACACTAAAATTCAGTGTCCAGTTCATCTTCACTTTCCTTTTTTTATTTTGAAATATCAATAAATAATTTTCGTAACACATCAAAACAAAGCAGTTATCATGCAATACTGTCTGCACTATTTTACACATAAACTAGAAAAAGTTTTTGACATATAGTGGTAAAATATTCAGTGTGATGTGTATATATGTAAACACATTTTGACCATGGAAATTAATAACACTCTGTAGCAATGCAAATCTAAGCAATTATTTTTCTGCTTTGTAACAAAAATATAACTGAAACTACTCTTGAAGAATGATCATGTACTGCTATCTAGTGGCAGACTTGCAGTGGCTATAGAAATAAACTGTGCATCAAAGTGCCCCTAACTTCCCTCTAATGGTGGAAAAAATTACTTCAATATTACTGGCACATACAATAACATCAGTATACTATAGCGTTGTACTTATGAACTAACTTCCACGAAAACTAGGGTGCTATCCAGCGGCTAAAGATATAACCTCAATATTCGAGATGCAAACACTCACACATTGCAGCACCCTAGCGATGTACTTCTGGTCAAACTAACAAAGGGAACTATACTGCTATCTAGCGAGGTACGTATCAGTTCTATTGATGGTGTAACTATTAATTAACTGCTCTTTAGTGATGGATGTGAAAACTACAAGCAGTCAACGAATACTTTCGGGGTTAATCATTATTTTCTGGTTACTGGAAACATGCCCATATATATTTGGGTTTTTAAGTTAAGGGGTTAAAGAAAACCTTCAAATCTTCAGGTAATCTGATAGACACTTGGTCTCAGAAATACCATACATAACCGCAAAATGCATGATTGTTTAAATCAGCCTAAAGATGTCATTAAAAATAACTTGAGATAATTTTAATATTAAATATTCACTTCAATTTGAGCAAATTATTTTTAATTTATATTAATATTATTGCTCAGAATTCCTTTGTCGGCCGAGCCATTCTCAATCCCTTGGTTAAAATGATACTTATTTATTTGCAACAATTTTTTCCAATTATTACTTGCCAAGTCTTGTTCAGACCTTTAACATTCTAACCAAAATCGTAGCCGATGGTTTAAGAACTACGCCTGTCAAAATTTAGTGTATTTGCTTTCATTTTTCATTTACAATAATACCATCACCACAGATTGCTGAATACTGTTTCATAGTGCGAGATTCATTTTCATTGTCATCAACCTACCAGTGCAGTAAACGCATAAGAAGAATATGAATACAGTTTGCTTGCTCATTGTCCCAACCTACGAATGCAGTAAAATCGTAAGAAGAAAATAGAACACAAAAAAACTCTTGTGGGATGACATCAATACTATCGATAACACCAGTTGTCGATTATCCGCGTTGTTTTGCATTCACGTAGTGTCCAAAAACGAATGATGGACACAGTCTTTGACGAATGCACCAGGAACAAATAATCGGAAAACAATTGTTCCGTATATATTTTGGGTTTCGGACAGAATATCTGATTGATAGATGCAGTGAATTAATGCTTTACACGATTTACCATGCCAGTTTATTTAACGTTGTGTTAAATGAGTAGTGCTACTAATTGGTCACTAATAATCTGCAAATAATATTCAGATACCGATGGTTGTGGTATCAGCCGGTTAATCGGCATAGGCGTCGGCCCATCCCTATTTTTTAATAATACATACTGAGTTAACTCTTAAATCTACACACAATTGACAGAGCCAAATGTTAAAATAGAACTGTCCAATTTCGGTAAATAAAACCTGAGATTTTGGTGTTATATTTTAGTGAAAATTTTTTTTTGTTTTGTGAAACATGTGCGCTGTACTCACAAATTACATTTATAAAATAATTTTTTCCATGAAAATCATTGCATAATAAAATAAAATACAAATAAAATCATTACATGAAAACACCAGATTTTATTTGTTACATATATACCATACCTTATTTCATACTACACTGAATTCTACATGATATACCAAACCTGAGAATACCAGATTATTTGCACTATTGTAGCCATATTGTTGTTAAACTAACTGGATTTTATTCTAATTAATGTACGGTATCATGATAGACGATGAAAATTGTACAAAAATTGCTATGTTTGCTTTGTACTCTTTTTGAATTACACAGCACCAAAACACATTCCAAGCATGATTTCAATATTGTCAGGTTTTAATGCTGTGCGCTTGTCTGTCATGTTATTGTACTGAGAGAATGCTCTTTCATTGTGTGCGTTAGCTACTGGTATCCACAGACACTTCACTGCACAACGTGAGTATTCCTGAAAATAATTTTTTAATGAGAGCAAAATTGCATGAACATCTACACCACCACTTGCATTGATAACAGCTTGCCCTGTTGTGGAATACCCTTCAAGCATTTGGTGCAGTGATAAAGTAGACAGGAAAGGCAGTGTTTTGACTCAAGCATCTACATCTAAAGCATCAACTTCAGGACCTTTAGCAATGATATTCCTTGAGTTATACAGCCTTCCAACATTTTCAAGGAATAACTTTGCTGGATCAGCTCCCATTAATGATGAGAGCTTATGAAAACACTTTCAGCCTATAGCAGCAAGTTTAGCAACAGTTGGCAACAGCTTTCTGACAAGAAGGTTTAGCCAGTAAACATGATGTTTCTGGTCTAAAAACCTCGTCACTGACAAGTTTGAAGCAAGTCTTCAAATCTGACAACTTTGATGTGCCACTTATATAAACATGACTACGACTCATCCTAACGTGTTACATTTACCAGAAACCACAACCATAGTTGGCTACAGGATTGTTCCCATGCAGGGACAGTTACTGAAATATGGTATTTTCCTGATGTACCATACCCAACTCGTATAGTTTCTATGTATCCCAAGGAAGATTCAAACCCAGCATGTTATTCACGAGTGCGCACAGAATCGCTCCAACCCTAGTGGCCAATCCTAGAACGTGAAATAAGCATTGTTCCAAGCGGCTGCGGAACACGTCAGCCTCCCAGAAGCATCTGCTAGACAGAGTGTCGCCTAGCTCTTCAAAGATGGCAGATTGCCTCAGAGCCCCCGAGGCCATATAGCTGAGCGCAAGGGTAGTTCTACCACCCCGCTCGCACCAAGGCAAACGTCACAGAATGACGTCATGCCTCCCACTCCAGCCCAGGCATGAGCCGGCCGAGCACACAATAAAGGCAGTGCACAGCTGAAGATGCCAGTTTTATTCTCCAGTAGCTCGCCTCAACACTTCTATGCTGGGGCTCTCTACTGACCATAGGCACTCACGGTCGTCTCCAAGAGCTTCCAGTTCTTCCAGAAGTCTTCACCACCAGAAACCTGCTCAACTATACTCCACATATCCGCTGCTGACCCTTCTGGATCAACAGCTGCCGCTACTTGCTGGTAAGTGGCAACTACAATCATCACCCTTCTGGTAGTGGCCCCTGTTGTTAGGTCTTTTCTAGACATCCCCAGGTTAGAGTAACTGCATCAGAGTTGTTTTCATAGCCGTCGAGTTCATTCTATACTTGGTTAGTGTAGGAACAGGTCACCTCCACCTGTTAAGCATAGCTTACTTCCGTTCTTACTTTGCTTGTTAGTAGGTACGAGCCATCAGTATTTATTATGTATAATAAATAGAATTTTTAATCCTTTTCTGAGAGTAAGTTTGTTTACAGGTAAATCCTGTACGATACTAGGAACTTTACTTCTAGACGGAGCAAGCAACGCGACCGGGTGTAATAACATTATGAACCATAGTGTAGGACTACAGATTTCCATCAGGTATCTGTACGTCAACACACACACCACTTTCGACGGCCACCTGTTCTGTGCACCAGGTGTACAGAGAGGTAGAGCCCTAACCACTAGGTACACCTTCATCAGGAGCAGGACAGCCACCTCAGGTTGTATCGCGGACCAGAGCGTCAAGGGTGCTGACAGGGGTATTTGCCTGGGACTGGAGCGCCCAACTGTTGCTGGAACTCACCCTGACAGTAGTAGGAAGATGTCCCATACGTCCTACCGCTCTAGGTTTATGCGCCAAGGAGCATAACCATAGGAACACAAGGTTTGCGCCGTCAACTGCTGTTGGGTACCGTCGATTGCTTACTCCGACGGAAAGTAAGTTATGTGTCAATACCACCTGTATGCTATTTGGGCTAAGGCACGATACTCGAAGGGAGGAGACGAAGGAGGAGTTCTTTACTGCTAAGTGAGTGTGCACCAACCACACATCCACACTTAGTGGAGATACCCCACCTGGAGAGGCAGTCCTCTTCAGCCAGCACCCCAGTGTATTTTGCCTCACACACCAGGCGTGGCACAGAGTCACACCCTGCAGTACGTGCCTTGGTCACTAGGAGTGACACCAGGTTGGGCATAGCCAACTCGTTCTTTGGAAGCAGTGTAGCTGTCGCTTGGAGCCAGAGATACCTCGCCTCTCCGTATGGCACCTCATCAACCAGCACCACCGAGGCAACTGCTGGTCCTGTCAGCCTAACTCTAGATTGGAACCCAGGAGATTGGTGCTTGAGTACCCTGGTAAGTCAGCCCTGCCTCAACGGGCTAAAGTGGTAGTAAGAAATATTGCGATACTACCCACGGCAGACTTCGTACCAAGCCACCAACCCACTCGACCTGTGCTAGTCTCTATTAGAAAGCCTATTCAATCACAACAATTGAGTACCCGAGCGCGCCTGACCTTGCGCTCACCAAAAGTAACATTGACTAGTCTAAGCGACACGTGTCAACTTAAAGTGCAACTTATGAGTGAAAGGGTATGAAAATCCTTCTAAAATCTTCAAGTCAACAGTTTGCTTGCAATGTTCTACCACTAATTTAGCTGACATTTCAAAACGGTTATTTCGGCTTCTTCTAGTTGCTTGAAATATTCAGCAGCAGTGCTACAGTCCAGGGTGGCCATAGAACCGGGAAAACCGGGAAAAAGTATGGAATTGAAAAGGACTCAGGAAAAACCTGGAAATAGTCTGGCGTTTTTTCCATCTGTAGGGAATTTCCCCCCCCCCCCCCTCTTTTCGCGCGTTTCTAGTTTCCCCGCAGAATACTGTGGTGGTAGGTCGGGGTAGTTTTATGTGAACAATCATTTGTCAACATTGCGCAATATATTTTCCTTCCGGAGTAGTTTCCCATGCCCAGTTCCTGCCCCCGCCGTAGTAGTTTCCCACGCCAAGCGACTTGTCTCTTTGGAAGGGAAGATTGTCGGCAGGCGTATCTCATCTTACCTCTTCCAATGTCTAGGTCACACAGCTTGCTTGTTTTTCAGTGTTTGTGTGTAATTTTCTGCATGATTAAGTGATCATGTTGACTAGATATTCATCTCATTACGAGTCAGAATTTCCATGGGCTTCAGAAGACACTAAAGATAGAGGCAGTGCAAAATTTGTGTTAAAAGTTTTAAAATAGATACAATAGGCAGGGGAGCATTTCTAAGCCATGCAAAATCTAAACTGCATCATAAAATACTTGCTGATAACTCAAGAAACTTGCTATTTACTGCATTCTTTTCTGCACATTCGAACCAAACCGCAACTATATTTCTTGCAGCACGTGTAAGTAACAATTGCTTGTAGTATTTTTTACTGCTGTGGTGTGTGTTAATCATCCCAAATGTTTCACTTGATTTCAACATTTAAACTAACAATGTAACATACCCTTAGCTTTATTTAATTGTAGAAGTTTACAGCATAGCTTTAATTGCCACCCACCCGCACAGTAGAAAACTACAAGTCAGCAACGCCTCGCGAATGCTGACTGCTAGACTGTTCGTAGCTTTCCTGCAATCATCACATGGCTCCCATGTCGCTTGTAAAGAGATGGGAATGATGCCCACTTTACTAATTTTATTTAATCTGCAAATGGCTTCAGAATAAAATGACAGGGCCATGTGAAAGTGTATTTTACTACCCTCTAGTCTCAATGTTAAAACACTAATAAGTGTCATGACTTTTTACCAAGCCGAATAAGTCCGCATTTAGTCGTCTATGGTAGAAAAACTACCATTAACTCAATTATATACTAATTAAATATAAAATGTAGACGTTTTAAAAACGATAGATGTCCCAGAAGTATTATTAACAATCTCATTACTATAAACAAAATGCGCGATGTACAGGTTAATTTTCTGTTGCTGTTGAGTAAACTGGGCAATTTATTTAAATTTAATAAATTTGTTTTAATAAGGACACGTTTTTAGAATAAAGTGATATAAAGACGTATAAATACATAATGTCTTTATTGCCTAGAAAAGTTCTAAATTTGCGCGACGTGTCTAATTTAGTGAGCTTCACATTAAGTTTCAGTTACTTCTCGCGAGAAAACCAGCTGATAAATCATGTTTTAATAAGCAGCTGAATTCAGAATAAATTATGCCGTAGATGTATAAATACAGCCTCTCGTTATCGCAGAAAAAAGTTAAAACTGTGCGACGTAATTTAGGCTCGAGTGTCGCTGCTTTTTAGCAGGCTGTAAACATTTTTACAAATACTGCGTACTGTAATTGGTATGCGCAAATTCATTTTAAGAGTTATTAACGATCGTTTACGTACCATGGAGACACCCATTAATATCGGAGTCAAGGACGATGCTCCAGATATTTGCCGTCCCGCTGTGCAACCAGTACTTTCCTTTTATTATTTCATATTTCTCCAGAATTGTTATGGTTTTACACTAGCTACCGCTCACTTTGTCTTATCAAGAGTCGTCTAAAGTCTAACCCCCTAAACGTAAGCGAGTTGTCAAATTGAAGCATGAAATGGAAAATAAAAACTAGGGCTGACAAAAAACCGTCATTCAATAAAATTGTGTACAAATATAGCCAATAATTGATACTTTCAGTTCCAAACTCATTGCGGAAGTGAAAATCCAAAATTGAAATCCTAAAAATCGTCATTAATGTAGTACTGTTATGTGGCCTATACAAATCTGAACTGCACGCACACACAACACACTCTGATGCGTGTGCCCGACAATCATTCCACGGACACGTTGCGATAAAAGGAAGTAGGAACAGCAGTCAATAGTCAGCGATGCATGAAAATAGCCCAACTTATGGCTGTCCCTGCTTGTAATCACTGCTGACAGGCACGCAGCATATTGCACGCTGTGCACAGTTGACCTGTAGATAAAGCAGTACACGGCACGCTGCCTACATGGAGGCCAGCTTTATATGTAATGTGCATATAAATTCGAATTTTTTTTTGTCCAGGACATATATTGCATTTATTACAGTTTTTCAAGGATAAATCTTTATAAAAAATGTACATTTATATTGATTTTTTAAATTAGTCTTATAAATTGCATTTATTGCAGTTTTTCAAGGAAAGAATTTTATAAGTAGTAACTTACTGAATGTGTAAATAAATTTCTTTGTATAGGGAGGTTATATTGCATTTATATTGTCTTTTTAATGCGAACTTGTGCGTATTGCTATATATACTTCATTGTAACAGATGGGACACTGTACAATACCGGTTTTTTTAAATGTCTTTGTAAAATCTGGAAAATCTTTAGGATAACATGGAAAAACTCTGGAATTTTATATTTTCAATAGAGTGGAGTCACCCTGACAGTCACTATCTTCTTTTTTGAAGAATGTAACCAAATGAGTCAAATACACATCTATATGCTCTACTGTATGGAGCCTCAAATTCCATCGGGTTACTACTGTAGAAGGAAAAAGTTTAGGATTGGCATTAGATGCGTGTAGATTCCGACCCTTGCCAAGCCCTTGACTCAAGGATGTAGCAAGGCTGGAATTACCCCAATCCCAGAAAAATTTGAACACCAAAACAAATGGCACAAAATGCCAGCAGGTAAAAATCATTACTTTCCCATTTACTGGAAAATGTAGGTACATATAATTTCTAAATAACCAACCAGTATAAAATTTCTGGTTAAAACCACGCAAAAGATAAATTCCACTAAAATCGTTTTTAAAGTCCAATACTTTGACTTAACAATATTTAAGTTCTGGCTACCAGGCCATCCAAAGGCCATGTTAAATAAACTCCTTTATTATAAGTGAAATTCCAACATGGACATATTTGATATATTTTTAATTTGACAATACCTTATTTTTCTGGCTACCCGACCATCCAAAGGCCATGCAAAAAATATTTTCACTTTGAATTCTGTCTCTTGGCTAATCTCTACAATTTTAATTTAAATTGTCATTCCATCTTGCAATTAAAATTAACAGTTGATATCACAATTAAAATTTGCCATTTAATCTCTCGCATTTTCAATATATGGCAACAGTAAAACATTTTTAAAATATTAAAATTCCAGATGGGATGGACATGCCTGCCATTCATATGCTATATCTCACAAAATATTATTTTTGAAATTTTTCCTTGCGTCCAACTGACCAAAGCAATTGCTTGCGAATGGCGAACCTTAACTTCCGAGGAGAAATCCCTGTTTGAAAATCCTCAGGTTCCTGCACAAAGACGACGGCCTAGAAAACATTCTAAGATCTGTAAGTCGTTTACTTGTCAAATTCCAATCAGAATCATATTTGCAAAATTATTAGTATTTTGAAAATTTAAGCCCTTTTCGGGCATCTATCCTAATGTCAAAACGACGTCATGATCTATTCTCGCTTGAAGAGCGTAACATTTTAAAGATGTATAATTACCGCTACATAACTTATATGGCTGCTCCCTCAAGGCTGAACGTCTTGACCTCGACCGAGCATTAGCAAACAGTATTTATACAAATTTAACTAAACTAAGTAGTGGAGGGGTAAATACAATTCATTCCCCAATGACAACACATTATTATTCACTTTTAAATGAATCCACCAATGTATTTGCCCAAAATAGGAGACAACATCATTTTCGCTTACTAGTGGGATGTTACAAAGTTCATTAAGCTGTAGAGGGATCTTCAGTGGAATGCCCTATCACAGGCGTTTTCTTAAAAAAAATGGCTATATTTAGGGTAGACTTGTCGGTGGAAAGATCGTCAGTTCAAACTGCGCACCAGCTAGGGCGCACGTGTCACACCCGCCAGCTGGCAGGGAAGGGAATGCTGCCACTCCACGCCCCTGCATATGTGGGTGCTGGTACTACTGCCCGCAGTTGTTACCGGAGCCATGATTAAACCTTTTGAGCCGTCACAGGACATGAATTCATTATTAAAAAGTCCAGTGAAAAAATGTTTTTCAGCTGCGCCAGGCCACACCAAATTCAGCGTGCAGCAAACAGGTTTGCAAATATGTAATTTTTTTAGATTAGATCACCAAATTCAATATGAATTTTGTCAATTTTTCACTTCCAGTAAATTTCCACACGTGCTAAAATTGAACTTTGAACATTGTCGAGTTGGTTTGGTTGAACAGGGACGGACAGGAGACAACATAAACACGTAGGTTTTAGTTGCAGTTGTCTCAAGATGCTGGAGGTAATAATGTTTCCTCTTCCATGTGTTGACGAACATTATCTTGGTCTTTACCACACATTCATTTATGGCAACAAGTTCACTGGACCAGATGTTTCCAATTAAGTTCAACTTGTGTGCCCAGCATTGACTGTGTAAGAGATTTTCGGAGACAAGTACTTTTAACATTTCTGCACTTTTATTCATATATTTGGCAGAGTCTGAAATGAAAGAGCACACATTTTCATATTTAACTTCATATTTCAATAGTATGTCCACAACTGCTCTTGAGCATTCTGGTGAAATGGCATTATTTAAAACCTCAGCCCTTGCTACAAGCTTTTTGTGTTCAATACTTGTCAAGAGAATTCTGAACAATACCACAAAGACACATTCACCTTTGCGATTTGTAGTTTCATCACATAGAATCTGGCCTGATCCATTACAGCTCCTTTCAATTTGGATTCTTCTTCCATTTCCAAAATATTCATGTATGAAGAACGTAGTGTTATTGCATTTTGTAGGTCACCAGCTCCTGCAGAGTTTAAACATGAACTCAAATTCTTAACCACATATATTTAGACTAATCTAACTATTTTACCATATGAATACAAATTAATCACATTAACGCAAAAAAGGTAATACAGTTTGTCAAGATACTTTTATAAAGAGTAATCGGATTTCTAATTTTGCGTCTTAAATACAGTGTTTCTAATTCTGCTATCAATTTTTGTGTATTTTAATGAGCATTTTTAAGATTATTTACTACATAAACCTTTATATTTTCAAATAAGCAATTTTTTTTCTTTCAGTAAAAATTTGTTGAAACTTGTAGTTATTGATATGTTTTATTTTTCTCTATTCGTAGTGAGTAGGTGCGTTTTTATCTTCAGCCTGAGTACAAAAAAATAATGTACTTTGGAGTGCCAAACAATTATGAATTTATTATAGTAAGAAACAATTGTTAAGTATTTAATGGGGATTTATCAGTTAATAAACATTTACTTCTCAGGATGTAGGCTGAATACCAAAATACATCCAATCAAAATGTGTGAAGTAAAATAAACACCTTTTTATAACAATTTTTTAGAATTTTTCGTCAAAAATACCATAAATTCTGTATTATTCAATGACCTTCATGACATTATAATTTCTTTACGTACCTTTGATGTATTCATTTAACCATTCCCTGATATCTGGGTGATCAAGTTTCTGTAGGGGAATATTTGCAGAAACAAATGCATGCACTTTGTCATTCGTAAATTTAAGTTTAGTTTCTTTTGCTCATTTATTGAGAGAAATATTATCTTTGAGTGTCACTTGCCTTTTGACTCCTGTACCTTATGGTGATGATAGAGATTTAATTTTGTTTGCAGCATGAGATGCTTGCTGTTTGCAATGTTTCTCACACGTGTCTTTTCTTTCCCATTCCACTACCATGTTGCAAAATTTGCACATCATTACCCAAAGAGTAAACATAGAATCCTTCATGTTTGTATTCCTTGCCTCGTTCAAACACTGGCACTACCTTAGGCATTGTTCTATGGTCGCCCACATTCCTTGTGTGATCGTTGCTGGGTTAACTGCCAGCGATAAGCGGTTGTGGGCAGCCATAGGGGTTCGTGGTAGAAACCCGGCGACCGGGTAACTGACTGGTTCGTTCGGGTAGCTCCCTTCTCGCAGTGCCGGGTTCAAGCGTGGTTGATGTGGAACTGGCTACCGTAGTTTCGTTTCGCTCGCAGATGCCGCAGGTGGCACCCTCCTCTGGGGGAGGTGTGAATCTTTTCTTGTTCAATCCAGACACTGATGTGGTTCGTTCAGGCTGACACACCATCTTTGTGGTAAATGGAGACCTCTGGTATCACCATAGCACTAGACGGGGCCATAGTGGACTTGGCCATGGGAGGATCTCTGGGGAACCACACCCTCCTTCCTGGTTCGAGCCTTGGTGGTAACCGTCAAGGAGGTACTGGCTCGTACTTCGTCCTGCGTGGTCTGTGTCGTCCTCGTCAATATGGACAGGGGAAATGATTGAGGATCTGATCTCGTAGTCATGGTGGTCTCTCCATCCTCAGGAATCTTGACTTCCTCTGATGGCAATGTTGCAGGTACAGACCCTCCAGGCAAGGGCAGGTCTGCGACATCAATGTAAACCTCTTGTCGGCTGTCCAGACCTTGGGCACAAATAAAATTGGGCAAATCCACAGGTTCTTTCGCTCAGACTATGATAAATTAGCATAATTCCTCCTGGGGTTAACTGCCACCATTTCTATCTTAGGTGGCGCTGAGGCATACATGACTCGGGGTTTTGAGGGGGTTGGATGCCTCCTAATCTCTTGATTTTCTTGGGATGTCTTCAGCCTCAAAGGGAGTACTTGGTCGAGCAGCTTTCGCCATGATAAAATGGGACTTCGTCCACTGGTTGTACAGGAAGGAGTATGGATGGGATGGGGCAAGGAAGCCCCGGAAGAAACTCCTCCTAGTACAGGACAAAGGTTCCGGGGTGAAGCGAGGGGAATATTGCATGGGGCTAGTTTCCTCGTGCTTCCTGTCCTCCGCCTGGTCTGCTCTGGTTCTCTGTGGTATCAGGTAGTGAGACGCTTACTTTTCCACCCTCCTCTCAGGGGGTTGCGGCGGAAAGGGAGGGACATTCTATCTGTTCAGGGCAGGGTCCCACCTGACGGTGCATCATCTTACGATTTTGCCCTTTGTCATCCTCAATCCAGCACGTGTTTAACTGTGCTCCTGTGATTACGTAAGGGCATATCCATTACTGCGCTAGGCTGGCGGCATATCTATCTGAAGCCTTGCTTAGGGGGTGGTTCCGTATTAGTACCCTTTCCCCCATGGCGACTTCTCTTATCCCGTGACGGGGAGAGGGGTACTTTCACCTAATATACTTCTCCTGTGGCCCAATGTTTGCCGTTCTTGGATAATCTGGTTTTGGGTAATGCTCTCAGGCGTTGGGGGAATGGTATGGGGCTTCTCCCATTGTCATTCCCCCGGCCTACGTAACGTCTGTCCTAATAGGAGTTGACTCTGCGTAGTCTGTGTGGCGTTGTTTTCCCTTTGTCTGAGAGCAAACAAAATTGCAGGAAGCTCTTGGTCCCACCTTCGGTGGTCATCGTAGACACTGAGGCAAATACATTTTTTTAAGCTCCTTGTTTCTTTTCTTGGTGGGGTTGGCCTTGGGGTGGTACAGAGGAGTAGTCAGGTGGTTGATGTTGCAATCCTGGAGTGCTGTTATCCACTGTCGACTGGTGAACAGGGTGCCATTATACGTCAGTAGGTCTTTGGTGTTATCCCCACTGGGGGAATACTTCCGGAGCTAATTTCCGGATAAGGAGTGTAGAACCTTGACTCGAGGTAGGGATAGCCTCCAGCCATCGTGAGAACAGGTCCATTACCACAAATAAGTATTGATTGCCCCGACTACTTTGGGAATAAGGTCCCATGACGTCAGCTACCAGGTGTTTCCATGCCTGGGTTTGTTATCTTGGTTGTGGTGAAGGGTGAGCTGCGGGATGTCCCTTGTGTTGACAGCAGGTTTCACAATTGGCGACATGTCGGTGAACCTCTCCCGAGATTCCAGCCCACTCATATCTTTCCCTTATGCTCCACAGGGTTTCCTGCAAACTGGGGTGGTGAGCATGGGGGTGGGATAGCCCATATGTTCCTTCCTCGTACAGCGTGGCCCCTAGGCCGTTCTGACAGGCATCTGTTTGGAGTATCAGGGGTGTTGCCTCTTGGGGCTGGTGTAACCCCTTGGTAAAATATTCCTTAAGGTTATTGAGTGCTATAGGCTGTTCATGGTAAAGTGAGCACTTTTGAAAGCCACCTCATTTGGAATAATAGTCAATAAATATATTTTATTTTAACCTTAGACGTTAATTTAGGAGTACGGTAGAATATACAAACAGTTGTTTATTACTTACATGGCAATATTTATTTAAGAAGTGGTATAAAAAAAAAAAAAAAAAAAATAGCTGAAAGAAAAAGTAACTAGGGCCTCAAATGTGCTCACTTTATCGTGAACAGCCTATACTTGGTTTTCAGGAGTCCATTTCCAATGGGTGTCCTTGGTGAGTAACAGGTGGAAGGGGACTATAATACTGGCAATATCGGGCACAAAACTGCTTAGCCAGTTGCAGAACTCCAAGAAGTGGTGGAGTTGTCTCTTGATACAAGGCCTTTCTGCCTCCTGTATGGCCCTAATCAATTTCTGTTGGGTTAAATTCCCTTCAGGCATCACTATATGCCCCAAGTACACATCAAGGACTTGTTAAAGTGACTTTTGGCTAATTTGCACGTTAACCCATGAATTATTAGCACTGTAGCTCCATCTGTAAATGTGTACAATGTTTTTCCCAATCTCGGGAATATACAATAATATCGTCCAGACAGGCAAAATAAAACTTTCCGATATAACTCGTCAAAACTTCCAAGGGCATGAGTCGCTGGAAGATATTTTGGGCATTCTTTAGCCCGAACGGTGTTACCTTAAATTGGAGGGTTTTCCCATCAGGGGCGGTAAAGGCAATGTATTTTCGACTTTCCGGGTTTATAGTGATCTACTGATACCCCGATTGTAGGTCTAACGTGCTAAAGATCTTAGAATTCCCAATGTTCCATCTCCTGCATCTGCTGGAGAACCTCTCATTGTCGAGGTGACATGCAATAAGGTGGGGTATAAATCAGTATGTCTGTTGTTGGCCAGATTTTGTGTTGTATACTGTGGGTCTGTCACAGCGCCCCCAGAAAATTAAAGACTGAGGAGTGTTATTTTAGGATGTCCAACAATTGTCGCCTGTGGTCAGAATCAAGGTCATGGTTGATCTCCCTGGGGTCGAGTTTTGGGCGCTCTACTGCCTTAGGTTCGGAGCCCTAGTGAACAGTTGCTCAGCTCGAAGAACCTAAACAGACTCACCTAGTATTTTGTCCAATACACAACAGTACTGCACTAACCACGGTTGGCTGAGTATGACTTCCTAACCGATAACGAACGTCACCGCGAACTCCATCTCATGTCTTAGGTGGTGTAATTGGATAGGAAGAGTGATATTCCCTTCAACCTTAAGGATATGGCTTGGTTGAGCCATCCTTACTACTCGGTTTTGAGGCTGTTTTTTAGCACGCTGGTTAGTGGACAGTAGGTCACTTCGGATGATGTTAGCCGTATCCGCTGAGTCCAAGACTGCTAGTCATTGAAGTCTGTTGACATCAATCACTATGTGGGGGGGGGGGAGCTATGGCGATGGAGAAGAGAGGATGGGGAAGGGGAGAGGGTCGCCTGCTCTAGAGGTCTTCAGCCTTTGATGGTCAGCGAGCGGATGAGGTGGTGGCCAGGTTAGGTTGGGAGGTGGGTGTGTAGGGTAATGGTGAGGGGTAAAGGGGAGTATAGGGAAGTGACTTTGTTAATTGGTTCGAGAACTGTTCAAGGTAATTCAAAAATAATTTTAAAGGCGACAGGGGTAGGGAAAGTATAGGGTTGGTGGAGGAGGGTCGAGGAGTTTATATTTGGTTCGATACCCTATTGTAGTAATGTTTTTTTTTATTGCATAATAAGTAATTACTAAGTACTTGTAAGGAGCAACTACACAGTAAATATGGGTAATGTTTAAAGGCCTGGTCTGCTCTGAGGTGGCTGCCCCGTGCATATCCCATATTTGGTGTTTACTGCCTGGCGGCAGGCGGTCGACAGCGGGCCGTTGCAGGGCAGGGCATGGGGCTGTGACATTTAGGCCCCTGGCAAGCTGTCAAGGTGCGCCTGTACTTTATTATTCTTCGCTACCTCCCTTGCGTTATCCGCGAGTTCCTCCAGGCTTTTGCAGCGTGAGGGTGAGGAGGTGGTTTCGAAGGCTTGGAAGCAAGGCGCATTAAATGTTTCTCATGCAATTCGCCTCACTCTCTGCAGGATACATGCGTTTATACATCTGTGCCTTGCATCGTATGTATATCTCCACTTCCTCTTCTAATCCTTTACTTTAGTGTGGAAGTAGGCAATCAGCTGGGTGACAACCTTTTCCTTTGTTAAGCGGAATGTCAGCTGTCGACTCAGCTGTTCCCAACTGTTGATAAACTCCCCATACTTCCTCCACCATTCTCTGGCTTTCCCTGCTAGCTGGTGTTGAGCTATGTACCCATTGCCACTTTGGGATGTTGTGCTCTTCTAATTCACATTCACATTCTTGTGAGAAGGTCTCTGGGTCCTCGTGTGGTCTCCCGCTGAACTCTGGTAACTGCAATTCCGACTCTGTTTTTGGGTTATTAGGCCTTTGGGCAAGGCCTCGCTCACATGCATCACACTGATAGACATGGTCTGGGCGAGTTACCTGCTTGTCAGGCCAGTCTATGCAGCACAAGTGGAATTCATGCTGACGATTGCGGCACGTGGCACATCGGTACTCTAGGCCGTCTGTAAACCTGGGTATGTCATCCCACCCAATGCAGGTGTAATGGTAGCATTGGTGGCAATAGGTGCAGTAAATTGTGTGTGTCCCGGTGTCGGAGAATGTCTCCAGATCACACCGGTTAGTCATGTCCTGTGTTCGTATGCCGGTTGGAAGGACCGCAGTCTCTACGTGGTTGGGTTCACTCGAGACTGACATGTTTTTCTGGTTATCCGTGCCACAGGGTGTTTTTATGGATTCCTTGAAGTCTGGGCGGTTAGGCCATAGGGGGTGCTTTCTTACAAAGCAATTGGTCACGGTCTGTGAGCGACTGCGAGAGTCACTAGCTAAGAGTGACTTAGCGTGGTGCGGGGTTATCACTGACGAGTGACGGAGCCGTGGAGTTAGTCAAAGACTTCTCCATGTGGGTTGCTATTGGATTTCTCCAGGTGGGTTGCTACAGCAATTGTAGGGTCATGGGCTTTGCGTGGTGGTAGGAGTGTCGGGCCTACACTAAAATGAGGCAGGTCACATATGACCAATGGGCTTATACGATTGGAATGGCTGGTTATCCTAACTGACCAAGTCTTAGCTACCTGTTAGTCATATTCTACGCGAGTGGTTATTCCAGGGGGTGTCTGGCTTGATGCAAGTCGCCAAGTCTCAGCTATTTGCAACTTATTCCCCACATTGGGCACCACAGTTAACGGTTCTGCTGTCCTCGGTGCAGCCAAGTTGCGATACCTTAGTAGTTAAGAGGAAAGCTACTCCTGAGGTATTTCCAAAAATTGTCCCCCAAGGTGGTCACGTCATTGATTCGGCAGGGATGCAGACTGGTTTCGAACCCTGATATCCGAGCTGGGAAGGTATGTCACCTAGCCTTATGAATACAAAACTAAATTCAAGCTCATTAGCTAACCGCACCTTCATGAACCCAGGCTAGCTGGGTGTCGGTGGGTTCCCCCACATTGTGATGGCGGAGGGAGAGTTTTCTCCTCATAAGGGCCTTGGATGATTGGAAGCTTGGGGAGTGTAATCCCAAGAATTAGTATTATGTTCACAGACCAGTGATTATGAGCACATACCTTTGGGCTAGTGGAAGCGGTGAATGTCAATAAGAGGTGTAAAGCCAGTGTTACTGTGTACCTCCCCTTGTGGGGCCTTACTTTCTGGCTGGCAACACGCCGGTGTACAGAGTAGGGCGTGTCATGTTTTGTGTGGCCACGAAGTCTGGAACTGTGGGAATGACCATACGTTGACTTTTTACCTGTGGTTTGCCGGTTGTGGGCACTCTCCCCTTCTCGGGTTGACTCTGCCGGGTGCCCGGCTGTTCAACAGCAGCCGACTGGTACTGCAGCTGGATGCTGGTGGATTGTGGGGAGGTATGGCTATATAGGGTTCAGGCAGGTACTCAGGAGCAATTCTTACTGTGTGTAGGTCAAAGTGTACTGCCACAAAATGTTCAAAACGGATCCTGGTGGAACTCAATGTTGGTGATGCAAATAACGGAGTTTCCGTGGTGGGTTTTGGTTAAGGGATGTTTACTTTTTGTCTCTCAATTTCCTTAAGTGCCTGGAGAAGACGGAACCTTTTCCCACAACGGTGAGTACGTGGCGTAAGGCCGGTTGGAGAAAAAAAATGAATGATTCAGAAAATACCCGGAATAAAGCCAGTTATTATAGCAGACCTGATGTGTACTTCCAAGGTCCGACTGATCTAGTGCCACCCTCTGTACAATTTTGATCTGGTTTTTTATAGCCGAGAAGGCATTGTAAGAGTTCTGGTACACTTAGACAGTCGAGGTGCTTGGATGTGTGTGTTCCTAGTGAAGGGCTCACCTGAAGATTTACCACTGCAACACGGTTAACACTGGAAGCAATGCGAGGTGTTACCTGGAAAAACCCAGAATACCACTGAGTGTTGATTTTTCCTGCAGTTTGGCGTAAACCGAATGCTGGCGTTACCTTGAGTAACTACGAGACACTAAAACATACTATCACTAACACAATCACTTCTTAAAGGTCTAACAGGGAACTCATTCTTAAGAAAAGAAAAATATCTGGTAAGATTATTTTTACTAACGTAAATTCCAGTTGCTACATTACAGGGTAGAACAATACAATTTTGGTGCTATGTGAATTAATGCCACTTATTACAAAATTAAAAATTGACTATTCAAAATAGCTACGAGGATCCCACACTCAATTCATTAATTAGTTTTAGTTTTAAAAGCTGAAGCTTCTCTGAAAAAGCCAAGTGATGGCAACGTGGTGAAACGTGAGTGGATTTATGTATCTTTACATGGATGATATAGAATTAACTAATAGCTATGGTACTTTCCCTATCTTAATTAGGGGAAGTCCAGAAGGGACCTACAGTGATTAGTTAGTAGGATTACTTTACGCTATTGGTGAAGTGAAGCCTGGCTGGAGCCTTAATGGGAGGTCCAGAAGGGAGGTCATAGCCACAGCCTCACAATACCTAAGAGTACGTAGTAAAAAGGGGGGTGAAGGTTAGGTCTGACAATGGAGTAAGAGCCTTTGGTGTTAGTTGATGCCTCGGGTGCTGCCAGAGAGCCTGGAGAAAGAGAAGACCTCTGACGTGCATCGAACCTCTGCGGGTGCGCTAGGCGGCCGAAGGAATCAAGGGTCTTCCGGGTACTGGCATCCTCCGGAGCTCGGAAGGCATTGTCGACTGGTACACCACAATTGCTGGCGTGGCTGAGGGTCTCTGCCCTATTCGAGATGCCTTTGGCTTGGCAAAGCCAGAAAGGTGTCACAGTATTCACTGCCTGTGACCAACTGCTGAACTCTGCTATGCTCTGTCTTTTATACTAATTTTGGCAGTTTGTAGGCTCTCAGGGGGTGCGGGGATTTTAGCCTAGCCTCTCGGGGGTGGAGCATGTGTCGTCATCACAGGGCTGTCTAGATACTTATCGCTGGTGATGCTCACCCGAGGCCACGCTATCTGTGGAGCATCTTGTCCTTCGGGGCGGCCGGGACTCTCTCTAGTTTGTCACATCCAAAGTGGCATCAAGTTTGAAAGTTGCTGGCTTCTCATATGGGAGTGGGGGCGTGGAAACTCATGGTTTCTTCAGGGTTTTCTGGGCTTCTTTTAGGGTGGAGCGATGACGTGACTGGCTTGTAGCTTCTTTTGGTGGGCAGTAGGAGCAAGGAACACATGAGGCGTAGAGGTATTGAGTCTCCATCAACATAGTTTTGGGGTCACGTGTCCTGCCTTCCCTACAGCTAGATTATGGGATCTTGGCCTGCCCTGGCATTTTCTGCCAATCAGATGGGGTGCAGTCGGCCTCTAATTGGTGCGCTGCCCTAGCGCGTGACACATCACGCATCAGTTTGTATTTCAATAAACTCCTGCTCCTGCATGTTGGGGTTGTATTTGTGTTTGTATTTTACATGAGACTGACAAATTTCACCAATATTTTTTTTGTTTAGCAAGTGTGTGTATTTTTTTGTTGCATTTACTGGTGCGAAGACTTTTCTCAATCTGTTTGAAATTTCTTCTCAGTGATATGTTCTGCGATTTTATTTTGGATGGCGTTGTCATACATGCACTTTGCTGTACCTCCCAAATAAAATATACAACTACATTTCTCGTGTTCATCCCAGTTATCACCTGGTGTAGTGTTCCAAGAATTCTTGAACATCTTGTCCTGCCTCTCCTGTGACTGTTAGAATTTTCTCTGTATCCTTAATTATTGCTTTAATTGGCTGTGTACCTGCCATTTTGTTTTGTGAGTTTGTATATGTGGTTAAACGAACAAATGTGGCAAATGGCGACTGTAATTTAGTATATATAGGTTGACTATATTAATGTTTTGGTATTAATATCATCATAAGAATTATTTGTGTCTGCCTCGGCTTGTGTTGGTACTAATCCTTTGCTTATGATTTTGAAAACTAATGCTTTTGTTGGATGTGTGGATTTACTATCTAATTCAGGAAAAATTAGGATCATCTTGTTTGAGCTGATTTTCTTACACTATCAATTAATTTAATTTCCCTTTTGATCTAGTCTTGGGTTTCTAATGCGTATCTATCATCTGATAAGACCAAAAAACTGATTTTAAATAACTTTTTAGCTGATGACAAGAACAGTTTATTATTTTTGGCACTAATACATTTCATAATGTATTTATTATCCTGAAAAAGTTAAGTATTCATACAACATGTATGACATATTCACACAGTATGTGCCTGTATATATTACACTGTTAGTACAAGCAATTAGTATGCTGCTATTAGCCTGTTATGTTAATACATGCAAAGCGTTCTACTCAAGTAAGGGAATAAGCAAAAGCTATGAATGGGGAAGTGGGTGGAGTATGATTTATGATAAGGTTGGCTAAACACTCTTGTTGCGAAAGGTAGGGAGGATCAGCGCATCCACCAATTAATAGTCTTGGTTTAGTCTAGTAAACCAAAGGCTTTCCGGTGACCTTAATTTGGTGAGAGATGAAGTGCCGTTAAATGAAAGATCAGGTGTTAGACTAACTCTACTTTACTTCTCATCAGTCACTACACTCAAGAGGTAAAATCTAAGTCCCAATGGCAAAGAACAAAGATACCATTAATAATGCTTGCTGTTTGCAAAGTCTACAAACTATCTGGCTACCATCTACTGCATTTAAGTCCCTTCACACTCTCTGCTGCGGGTTTTCACCACTGAATAATTGTCTGGAGACTCATTATGGCTCACGGGCGAGGACTGCCTGCCTGGGCCGGAATCTGCTGCACTGTGAAGCACCTCGATGTTGGTGTCGTCAATCAAGGTCATGCTCACCTGTTGCACGACCACCTTATATGTGGCTCGCTGCCATTTCAAGAGTGCACATTCTTTGGTATTCTTTTTAAGTCGTTGATGCAAGACGTGTGGTTCTTGGAAAGGTTCTTTCTTAATAACACTCGTCCTTCAACCAGACATTTGAGGTGCAGAATCATTGCATGGTATTTTGTAGCAGCTTCAGATGTTTGTGGTGAGGTCCCCCCTAATGGGTACCCGAGATCCTTCAGGACATATCTTGTTATGAAACTCTTCCTGTCATTTGCATTAGCTTACGAATGTTACTGTGACGGGCCTTGAACATTCAAGAGCTGATTGGTCTGACCTAGTCTGACTGGTCCGACATGGTGACTGTGATCAATGTTCACCAGGTCTTGTGAGACTCTTGACTTCTTTAATGTTTCATTTCCTATCAGTTCCATATTTCTGTTTGCACTTTCTTTGATGCCACAGATATGAAGGTTTCCTCGCCGCTGGTACTGTTCCAGTTCATCGGAACACTGTTCATTTCCCTACGCATACAATCAACACTTTCTTGCTCACCTCTTTATAACCAGTACTGTTAAAACTTGCACTTTCCTTGAGCACAGCCAACACCTTCGAGTTAACTAACTCGGTTACCATCTTGACTATCAGTTTCACTAAGTTTGTAGAGCAGAGTACTTCACTGAACATTTAGTATTTTTTTGATAACTTCCCCCCCCCCCCCCCCTCTCCCATCCGGATCATTTCTAATCCCTTGACTTTCACGCCAGTAGCAGAAGTGCCTGTACATGCATTGGTCAGCTGCTGAATTTTTGTTAATAATATATAAACAAGTAATGTAAAACAGATAAAGCAATATGCACTACACTGATGAACCATAAGAGTTACACACTACGCCGCACTTTGAAATTTGTAACTGCTTTTTACTACCTTCACAGACAATTTACATTGGAGAGCTACGTACATGTTGTCCATATGGCTGCCATCACAAAACACCTTTTACATGTACACGTGTATACCGAGCAAGATGCTTGTCTGATTTGCATGTAGTTGAACCATTTAGCAAAATGTGTGCAAGATTTTTGCAACTCTGGTTTTGTGTGTGTGTAGGTGGCCACTCGCAGCTCACATGGTTTGAAGGCAGATGTCTGGGCTGTAGGCTGCATGCTGTACACCATGCTGGTAGGGACGCCACCATTCGACACAGATGCCATCAGGAGCACACTCAAAAGGGTTGCAAAGGGAAGCTATCAGGTACCACTTGAATACATATGCCTATTTCAAAATCCATTTGTTCAAAAGGCTAGTTGAATAATTCAAGTATGTTTAAAAGTTCCAGTACTGACTAATTTATGCACCTCAAATTCAGGACTGCAAAATATGGTTTGATACCCTATTTGTTTAAAAAGTGGAAATATTCTGTTATCAAAAATTTAATTAGAAAATACTCTACTGTAGTTGCAAACTGTAATGCATTCAACCAAAACTGGCAGTCATTGTTTGATGAAATTGTCATCTGTGTGTCATTATTGCATGAAGGTCCCATCACACATTTCACCAGAGGCCAACGACCTAATAGACTTGCTGCTTAAGAAGAATCCCAGTGATCGCATTGAACTGAAAGAGATACTCGACCATCCATTCATGAAGCAGACTAAGTCGCAGAACTTCATACTTGAGGTATGCATACTGGGATAGTTGGGTTTTTTTTTATATATATATATAAAAAAAGCCTTGCTTCTCTAAATTCAGTTGCTTATAACATTCACCTTGTTTTGGAGATCTTCTCTGAATATTTGTACAGTAACTATTCTACTTACTTAAGTGTATGTGTTACCCAAGCATAATTCCCATCCCTTTTTTAGCATGTTAAAGAATGACTTATCAGATCACTTTTCTGTGTATGTGTGTGCATGCGCATGTGTGCATGTGTGTGTGCGCACAAGTGCATGCATGTCCCCCTTTAAATTTCTGAACGTTTCAACTGAATTTCACCAAACTCAGAACATATACATATAGTACTTAGTATGGACACCTGACTTTTATAGTTTTGACCATGCTGGGCACTTAATTTCAAAATGGCGGTCATTTGAATATTTAGGGTGATTAGGTCATGTCGTATCACTTGTAGTGTTGCGGTTAATAATAATTTAATCACATTTGGTTTATTTTATTTTGTTTTGTGAGATATTGTAATTTCTTAACTGTATTTGAAGTTTTAGCCGTGTTTGTATGTTTATCTGTCATGCATTTGCATTTTCTGAAATTGCAGTTAAGGTTGCATCAACAGTCGGAGATAAGGGCTGTTACCACATTCGTAGACATTTTTTTTCTTTTTGAGAATGTTCTAGAAATTCAATTATTCATCTTCTGTGCAGTTCGTCTTGAGACGCCCTCTACCCCATAGGGTATCAGATAGGTCAACCCTGCCTCACTTGCTTTCACTTAGTACAACAACCTATCCCCCCCCCCCCCTCTTACACGTGATAGAGGAATACCTCGTCTTAAATTTTCCTCATATTCCAACCCAACAAAATCCATTCCTTAGTGTTACAAACTGTATCTAATGCTATGATTATATTAGTAGAACATTTCATAACATTGGCACCATCACAGGATTTCCAAACAGTTACCACTCTCTCAATTCCAGTTATAACAGATATTTATTGTTTTCGTTAATGTTGCCTTGGTTACATAGGTCTAGTTAATTTTTGCACAAGTATATTTTAGATAAAATTTCCACTAAAAGCATGACCATTCAATACTACATTTTACTCGATACCAATGAGCCAAAAAAATACATACACATTTCCTCAAATGCTATCCCACTAAAATTTACTGGCCACAATAAAAATTTGCTAATATGTAGAATGGAGTATAATGTACCTATAATAAGCAGCTCAATACTTTTAAATCTGCCGATTTGAACATGACCTTACTCAGACATTGTGGACCTCTGTGCCTGTATATCATTAAGGGGGGAAGGTTTTTTAATTTTTTTTACTTTGCAAACACCAAAACTAGTACCACAGTTATTTTCAAGCATGTTCTGGCACCACTAAGCCTACACCACTGGAATCTATTTGAAAGAACATTTTATACTAAGTAACCATTATAACAATAGTTTGAACATAATGTACATGACACTCAAACACAACAGCATGAAAATAAATATATTAAAAAATGAGCTACATTCAAAAAACAAAGCATGTTGGTCTAACCGGTTTTAACGCTAGCATTGAACATTGTAGTATCTAACTGATAATCTAACATGGTGTTTTATAAAATTCAAACATAGCCTAAACTTAAAATTTTATTTAAAAAAAGTTTTCTGCAGATAACAGAAAACCGAGATGTAGTCAGTTGGAGCATACAATTTATTTTGACTAATGCTTGGTTGATTGTTGAGCTGGGAACCATATTTTAAGGACAATTTGTCTCTCTCCTTGCATTTAATCTTCTGTGCCCCAAATTTTTATTAACCATTTGCTCTTCTAAGCACACAGCTCAGGCAAAGTTACATGGAATTTTGTTCATGTGTCTCTAAACTTTAAGTCAAATCCCGAAACTGATAATAATTATCTCTGCAGTCACTTTATTCATTTGAATGGATAATAATCAATTTTATCCGCATGGTTATCAATATTAGAACTTGTAAATTCACTTACTGATGGGGGGAAAAAAAAATCAAATTTACAGTTGCATTGCTATCCTATATGTGCCGCCCCATGTTCAAAGACAAATTACTTGCAGCCCTTAAGATCTTTGCCAATAGTTGTGTAAGTTGCATGAAGTAGTTATATTGGTTCCATTTTGAAAAACTAATCAAATTATTTTTCAAAACCAGTCCGTGACAAAGATATTTTATTTTTATTTGCTTCCATTGCACACATACAATTTCATGCTCATGTTTTACTTTCAAAGATTAATAACCATGTAGCCTGCGAACTGTAAATAGTCATGGCTACCAAACTAACAGGATTGAATTTTTCTCTTAAATTATGATCATGGCTGTATTCTCGTCGAGTTGATACAGTAAATACGTTAGTTTGATTAAATTTTTTTATATTTTGTAAGTGTTTTTCTTTTTGAACTTGAATGTGAACATAAAATATTGTTCCAGTTCATATAAAAAATGAACAAAGGTTGGAAGTTGATTCATTTGACAAAAATTCCACGTGTTCCACAGTCGTTCCAAACAAAAAGGAACAAAATAAAATGGATGTGTTCTTTCCAAGTTCTGGGTGAAAACGTAGTGGAAGAGTATCCAGTTATAGATAATTTTTGAGCACTTAGGGGTATGGTTATAAATTTTAGTTATTGTCTTTTCTATAGATATTAGCACTTAAAGTCTCATTAGTTTATTAGGCTAGACAATCATGCCACCTTTTTTTTATTCGTTAGTATTTCTCTTTAGTTAACTGTCAGAATTGAATTAATTATAAACATTTTCTATAATAAGATTGCTACTTATATTGTTAGCACCTTAGTGTTTTCAAACATAAGTAAAAAATGTGTTATATGAAAGAAATATTTATTACAGACTTTTTTTTCTTTTTTTTATTACAGCAGTTTTTATTGTAGTATTAATTTATTTGTGAGAAAGGGGGGAAGTTAACAGTACATTGTTGGTTTAGGATGGGGAAGAAGGCTTATTGCTATGTTGGTATCAGTACTGTGGTATGTGTACAGCTCTACACAAAACCTTTTTTATACTGCAGAATTTTTTTACAACCTAGCTCACAGCAGTTAAATCAACATATTTGTGGCCTACTAGAAATAAAGTTCTGTAATTTCTGTTTGAAGTTTTCACAGTATTGTGATAATGATGTTTTGTTGGCGGCACTGTGTTTCTGTGTTCCAGAAGAGTGGTGGAGTGTCTGTAGATAGTGGGATGGACAGCATGAGTTCTCCTCGCTCCTCATCAGATGGGCATCAGTCACACAGCAAATCCAGGTAACCTTTGTGATCACTGAAGCTTTCTGAATAGACTGACAGAAGATTATTTTTATCTTCAGTAAAACTTCTGTCCTAAGAGTGATAAATCATTTAAGCATTATTTAAATATGCATTTATATCTCAGAGGATGTTCAGTGAATAGAAAATGTGGAAACATCTCAAATAAAGTATAATTACAACTGGCACTTGTAGCAAAGTGATACTTTTGATTTTTCAGATATATTCTTCTAGTATTGATGAAACTTCATAAAAATATTTTCAATTAAGTAATAAATAGAGCCACAATTTTTAGACGCTTAAAATTAAAACAATATTGAAAAATAACATTGCTGAAATGCGAAAAATATTATACACCTACAAAATTACACAACAAAAACAATAACAAATAAAGTAGGTGTACGTGTGCATTCTCGTTTAACTTGTATCATAGCCAGATGATATATGCTTCAAACTCACCTTTAAGATGGATGTAAATTAATTAAAGTGGGAAAAATTGTGTTGCTTTTAAAAATACACAATGTTTATCACTTTTCTCTTATTCCTTGTATATGTTTCACACAGCTTGAGAAGAAAACAGATGGCCAACATGATGTGCAGAAAATGTCTGTTAAATGTCAATATTTTTCCCACGTATTGTTTATAATGCATTTTGAATAAGAGGAAAACATTTTTTCATTGTTTTATTGAAAAACTCAATATACTATGGGAGATGCAAAG
This sequence comes from Dryococelus australis, assembly GCA_029891345.1. Lineage (NCBI taxonomy): Eukaryota > Metazoa > Arthropoda > Insecta > Phasmatodea > Phasmatidae > Dryococelus > Dryococelus australis. Next base: position 79,448,005 of record CM056994.1, on the reverse strand, counting down.
TAACACTAGGAGCAGCACCATTATGTATACCAGACTGCAGGAATGGTAAAAAATATGTGTGTACGTACTTACTCTGTGACATCTTACCATATGTTAGACAATAGAAAATTAAGTTTTTTTTTCAGTAGAGATGGGACGATGCCAGTTTTTCTCAATACTCCATACTCTACACTAAGATGACAAAGTATTGACGATACTCAATATTCAATGCTCGTTACTCTTGATGATAATAATAATAATAAAGTTTCACTGGTATTAAGTACAATGAAAACTAATCATGATGCAATACCAAACTAAAATTTGTATACAAAATATATTATCCACGTGCTCACACTGACAACGTAATGTTTATTAGTACTATTCCATCATAATAATAGAAGTGCTAGAGTACTATAGTTATATGCTTACTACATGCTTACACTGACAACGTAATGTTTATGATTACTATTCCATCATAATAAAAGTGCTAGAGTATTATACTGCAATGCTAAGTGTTTTTTTTTCTCCCAAAATTCGTGGTTTTGTGTGATTTACCACCTCGGGAAAATAAATAATACATATTCACTTATTAAAGCCACACTCCAAAATAATCTATTACCACACATTTCTAACCACCTTAAGGTATCACAAATACGACCACTAAAAATGTGGTGTAGGAATTCTTTTTTTGTACTACTCACATTAGCTCCACTCAACATAAAACCCTCTAAATAAGAGCTGGCTAGCCACTAACAGCTCGCACGGGTTGATCTCTTTAAGTATAAACAAATGAATGTAAATTTCTTCAAGCAACACCTCTTTCATACATTGGCAACTCCTTTCAATGACACACAATTAAAACAAAGGACCACGGGTGGTAATAGCCCAAATAAAGTGGTGGCACTGATAAAAACACACGTTATAACAGATACACACTTGGAAACCTTCATACAAATGATAACTCAATGTTGCCGATGAAAAGTTAAACCAGTAACCCTACTTTTCCATGGCAATTGCCAGCTCAATTAAGATAATTACTATCACAGATAATTCCAAATGGTCGTTGTTGTACCTAGCTTGGTGCTCATACAGTCGTGAATAATAAACACTACTATTTTAACCTGTTCTCAATCAAGCTACCAACGTGATTGGGTAACACTAGACAAGGAGAAGCCTGAGAAATATTGCCACTTTAACCATTTATTTTACTACAGACATGCCAAAATGTTTTCAAGCAAGGAGACTGTGTTCAGCTCAAAACTATGCCTTTTGCTAGATTTTTTACTAACCTGATACTAAACATCACGACTGTAATGAGTCACCAAAATTCATCGTTTGTGAACTGAAATGCTGACACAAAGATAAACTGGGAAAAGCTCCACCGCACACCTCAACAGGCTAACCCAGGTACTAAATGCACCAACATCCATGCCCGCTGTTGTGAAGTCAAACGGACCTTCGTGTTGACAGCAGAAATCACCGGCAGCAACAATAGAGGCTTGCGGCACCGTACCCAAACCTAACCTCTGCCGGGAGGGGAGAGGTGGCAGAAAGGAAGATGGGAGAAGAGGACAGAAGGAGAAAGGTAGAGGGAGGGAGAAGGGAGAGTAAAACAATGTTAAACTAAATGGCCTCTGTGAGTCCACACAGCCAGAAGACGATCCGCCCAATTGTCTCAACTGAAATTAGCTTTTACTTTGCCCAAAACTGGAAAAATCTAGAATATAACTTGAAAAATAATTATTCTGAAAAAATCAAACATGGCAGAACAAAATCTTTCGGAGAATTTGTATTAGTGCCTTTACTTTGCAAATTAATTTAGCACTATCTTATGTGGAATTTGGATTAAAACAATGAAAATCTCAAAAGTTCTCATTGATCCAGCATGACAAAGCATCACACTAGATGTGCAGGAACCAATAGGCAAACAGTTTCCCTATAGTAAGCGATTGGGCTTATGGTGCTGTAACTACAGTCCAGATGTACCTCAATAGCCGTAGGAATTCTATCTATCCTCACTGAATCATTATGCTGGCGGTGACCGACAGGCTTTCTTCAGCTTGTCATGCGTCTTCGTCTGTTCCAAATGGTCTGTAATTCAGTGACGAACTCGACTAATTTCTTATAAAATTCTAATTAGATCACATAAGGCTCAACTCACTTGAGCAGCTACCTAACATCATGTACCAAGATAGCTAACTTTCCTTTTGAAAAAACTTACTTGAGAATATTCTACAGACCTATCATGAGAGGGTTAGTTCAAACTCATTCATTATACCAAAGATAAAAAAAATTAATAAAATTATCTGCTTAGACAAATTATATATTTAAGAAAGTAAATATTGACTGCAATTATAATAACTCACGTGAATAATATTATAACTGATAAACATAAAACTATTACATATAAAATATTCTATTCAGGTCCAAAATGTGACTACAATACATAGTAATTTGTCGGCCACCTTATCATCCAGATTTGAATACAATAGAAAGCATCTGGGCTAAAGTTACAGGAGAATTTGCTTGAAGAAATGTCACTTGCAATTTGACAGATGTAAAAAATCTCTGCGAGGACATATTTAACTGAATGAGGTCAGAAGACTGGCTACCAATTTGCAATCACGTCAAGACACTTTAGAATGACTATCATGACCACAATGTGCTTTTTGACATTGAAATTGATAAAGTAGTTACAAATTTAGATGGTGCGGCCAGTGACAGTAGTGGCAACAGTGGCATTTACATGTCAGACTCATTGGCTAGTAGAGCAATGAGAGGGGACTGAAGAACTGCCGTAGTACTTCATGCATCAGTTGTTAGTTGTCAATGTTTTCTGATTTTCTCTACCTATTGTGAAAGCTTAATTTTACTCTTGTTTCTCTCCTCTTTATACTGCCCCTCTGTGCGTCTGCTGCCCGCCCCTCCTTATGTGTGACGTAGCTCAAGCTATTGAGTCATTCCACATCAAGTGTAACTATATCAACAACTGCTTTTTGTTGACTGTGTTCTAACACAAGTATGAGAAAATTGCTTTTACGTTTTTAAACATTTATTGTTTGTTGCATTTTCATTAAGTATGTATGTTTTTTATGTCGCCAGTTTAAGAAACATGTTATCAACATGAAAGTCATCTTGTATCACAAACCTTAATAAAATGCTGAATAATAAACCAACAACAGCTGCACATGCAGCAGAAGTTTCAAATGAAGGTTTTTATGTTAGTGGTGGCAAAATATTTATGTGTAAATTTTGTGACTGCAATTTGGATTGTGAAAGAATGTACGTTTTGATTACACACATTCAGTCTAAGAGGCATAAAAATTGGAATCAAAGGCAACAAACAGTAAAATGCCAGCTTTTAATTGATGAGGCAGGGTCAGTGCTTAAACAAGCAAAACAGCAGAAAAAAATCATTTGTGCTGGAAATGGTCTAAGCATTTATTTCTGCTGGAATTTCTGTTTAGTAATTGGACAACTGCACCTCAGAGAATGTATAAGGGAACGTGTTCATGTTGCTGGTGATATACGTACTGCAGACTGGGTAAGAAAAAATACAGTCCTCGGTTAAGGGGGAAAAAATGGGCAGGCCAGAAAGTTGTTCTGGCAGACAAAATCACATTTAAAAAAAAAAACTCTTTTTCAACATCCTTTTTGAGATTTTGCAACCAGGAGCAGAACATAGAATTTTGTTAGGAGCTTCCTGTGTACTTGAAGCTGCTGATGCTGCTTGTTCTAAAGCTATGATTGACATCTGCACAAAGCATAAAGTTAAGGAAGAAAATGTAATTGCATATGGAACAGATGGCGCAAATTATATGATAATATCTGCAAGTACTTTGAAAGGTGTAAAGGTGTATTTGGTGATCATGTGTACCATGTGCAGCGCTGAATGCATAAAATCAATTTGGTAGGATAGATTGGGCAAAACAATGTGGAGGATTGAAATCTCTTTGTCAGAAAGGTAAAAAATTAATTCTTAAGTGTATGAAAAAGATAGTGCCTACATTGATTTTTGAGGGACATGAATGAAGACGCTCAGGAAGTGAAGATGTTTCCAATTGCCATTGCGACATGACAGAACACATGGTGTCACTCTGTTTTCTACTTGGCTGTCCATCTGTGCGACATTTTTTACTTTTTTGAACACTTGAATGAGGAAAATAATGCTTGTGTTAAGTTTGGGAGTGCAAGAAGCTGAGGTGTAGGCATTTGAAGCTCAGTATGTGTTTTGTCACTGAAAATTGTGCCTGGTTTGATGATACCATTAACTTTTTGGAGGGATCCTCCTATCAAAGTACCCATCTTCTATATTCAAAGGTTCAGAAGCTGCAAACTTCACTGGACGTCTGAACAAATAGAATTTTTCCAGTAACTGTTCAAAGTCATTCAGCAAAAGAAAGGGGTTCATTCTACGGCTTTGAAAGAACAGTTCAAACACACTTCACGACTTAGCTTAAGTTTAATGAATATCTTTCTAGTGATCCTTCTCACTCACTTTTTCATAACATTGATGCTCTTCTGAATCCCAAAAATGTTGGGAACATGGGCATAGAAGACAAGAAATTCTTCAGAATGGTTGATTTTCTACATTGACACCTCACGTTTGGGTGGTAATATGGGCTCTGAGTGTGGTGTTGAACCGTGTACAGTACTACTATAGGCAGACAAATTAATTTATCGTGCTGCTACTTGACACTGATGATGGCGCAGGGGTAGAAGTATCTTGCTAGGGTACTGGCCGTATCCAGCAATTATGTTTTCCAAGCAGTTTGTTCAGAGGGGCGAAAAGCATGGTCGTGGGTTACTTAGGCTGAGCTACCGACTGGTGGCATTCTCACTTTGTTTTTTCTTTTAAGAATTGTCTTTCTTTGTTCTTCTGGACATTCAATTTGTGTTGTGCTGAGACAAACACCAACGCATGGCTAGTGTAGCTGGTCCAGTGATGTTGCAGAGGAGAGGTGACGAGATTTGGTGAGGGCCAAGTGGGTCTGGTATTGGCCAGCTGCTTCTCTCTCTCTCTCTCTCTCTCTCTCTCTCTCTCTCTCTCTCTCTCTCTCTCTCTCTCTCTCTCTCTCTCTCTCTCTCTCACACACACACACACACACACACACACACACAGAGAGAGAGAGAGAGAGAGAGAGAGAGTGTGCCGTTGTTTGTTAAAATCGCCTTTGGATATCCCCATCGTGCAAATATCTCAGTTTATATCTTTCGCACAGTTGGGGTGGTTTCTTGGCTATGTAGATGGAAGGCCTCTACCCACTTTGAAAACTGGTCAATTACTACCAGCATATAGCGGTTCCCCTTGGTACTGCATGGATAGCGCCCCCATGAGGTCGGCGGCGATGTGCGTCCACGCCGTCTTGGGTCTCCTTGGTCGTGCTGTAGGAGGTGGAACCGGGTATGCTTAGCCACGACAGCATGTAACACAGTTGCTTCCGTACTGTCAGACATCGCGGCTCATCCCATCCCAGCTGTATCAAACTGTGATGTCCAACAGGATCTCCCTTGTACCCGGGTGTCCAGCTTCAGGATGGTTGTGGTGATGCCGGTATATATCGGCGCGTAACTGCTGCGGAACCCAGATCTTCCAGGGTGTATTGGGTTGTCCACTATGCATCCACACAACGTCTTCCTGTAATTCAAAGCATTGGGGCTGATCCTATAATAGGCGATGTATGTGGAGGTCCTCCTGCTGACTCAAGGTAACCTGATGACGGGTGATTTGTAGCTGGAGGAGACAGATTCGTTCTTCAGGACTTCTTTTATTCTGAGGAGGTAGGGATATCTCCTCTTCCTCCTCCTCGGCTTTGCCTGCCAGGGTTGGGGGAGACGATACAGGGTGTCTGGTAGGTCATCCAGTACTGAATTGGGTTTGTTAACTTTGGTTTTCTTTGTTTAGTCGCACATGATCGATGGACGTGGGTACAATGTTGTCTGGCCTACGATTCCAGTTTGTTACCACTCGGTTCATTTTTCTCACATGCACATGTTTCTGCCCATGATCAACTATGCTTTGGTGTTTACGGAGCCACGGACATCCCAGTATCATTAATTGTGACAGGGAGGGGGATACTATGAACTCTGTTGGTGTTGAGATGTGATGTAGATTTACCGTTACGGTAATTCGGCCATCTACGCACAGGGTTGCATTGGGCTGCGCCAGTCTGACTGTTCTGGTTTGGGGTCGTATTTCCGATAACTGCCTCGGAGTTAGTAGGTTGCTTCTGATAAAGTTACCAGTCGCCGTGGAGTCCAGTTGGACGAGCACCCTCCTGCCTCTACTGTGGGGCTACTGGGAGTGATGAATCTTCATTTAAACCTTGGATGACGGGCCCTGGTGGTTCGGTGGTGGTGGCCAGCTTCTCACCCTGGCGGCGGCGTTTCCTGTCTTGATGTGGGGAGTTGGCTTTGATGATACAGTTGCTGGAGTTCAATTAGTCTTGTTGGGTGGAATAGCAGACCCCTCTGGTTTCCGGGGTCAGTCTTTATTCCAGCGGTTCTCTGGGCAGACCCAGTATTTGGTACGAATGCCATGCGAGTGGTTGGAGCTGGTTCACTCTTAAGTGATGTGACTGGTGAAGCTCGTGTCTCCTAGACCTTGACCGATATGGGTTTTTCGAAACTTGCATGTGCCGCAAAGTTTTGCTCTGCTTCTCGGGCTCGATTGACCAGCTTGTCCAGGGTTTTGGGTTTAGCCGTAAGGAGGACGTTCCTTAGGCTATGCCGTAACATCCGACTAATTGAATGCCTGGTGGTAGCTTTGTCTATTTCGGGGAAAACGCATTGAAACAACTGCTCCTTCTGGTGTATGAAGATTTCGGCTTCGTCGTTTGGTACCTGAGTCTGGCTATAGAATTGAGTAGTCAGTCGAGCTAACCTCCACGCCAGTGAACTCAGCAGCGAGCCTATTACTGAATTGTATCCAGTCGGTCAGGAACTCGCTGTACCGTTCCCACCATGTTAAGGCTAGGCCTTTCAAATGCAACTCGGCCCTGTCGACCCATTGTTTTCTGGTAGGTCTGTTTTCCTGAACTCCTTTTCACATTCTTGTGTGAATGTTACCGGATCCTCATGGGGTCGGCCTGTGAAATCGGTAATCTGAATTCCATTGTATCTCCCGGTTGCTGGATGGCCAGGTGCCGTCTCTGGTTGTATATAAATACAGGACGGTTTGGACCTGCGAGAGTGAGAGGTATGCTTTCGTCGGCATTTCTCGCACTAATAGGCCATTCCGGGCATAGAAACGCGTTTGTCGGACCATCCTTCTTATAAGTGATGGTAGGGTTCGCTGCATGACGTGCACTTGATACGATTAATGCCTCGGCCAGGACAAGTAATTTAATTGCAGAAGCTAGTGGGTTGTTGACGGCAGACTGCACATCTGTATTCTAATTCTTATGTATCACGGGCCTCTTCAGGCCAACCACGGCATGCGTAATGGAATATCTTTGCGTAGTATGTGTATTCTATTTGCAGTAAGCCACTGCCTGGACAGTTGGCGTGGCTACACTGTGAGTCTGGTATGTCATGCTCATTGTCGCGGTTTTCATCTGTTGACATTTTAATGGTTATGGGCACCACAGGGTGTCTTGTGGACTCCCCGAAGTCTGTTTGGCTTCTCCAGCTTGACTCTTAGTTCTCTGGGCCCTGGTTGGTCTAGTTCGACCATTCGCTGCGTACAGTTAATAGTCTGGCGCCCCATGTTGGGTGTCAGAAATTCACTTGGCACGTGCCCGGCTATTGGCTGTGTGGCACAGTCATCGAGATTTGATGTGCTAGACCAAATGCGTGGTTATATACGGGTTTATCGGTGGCTAGCAAGAGGTGTTAGCTACTTACTTACTCAAATGACCCCAGTGAGACTGATGAAGCTGATTTTTCGATCCGTGATCTCAACTCAGTGGATGCTGGGTTGCCTCACGCAGTATTGACCATTCCAGCAGCAGATTCCCGGCTCCAGAGCCGGGTGGTTCTCTTGGCTGGTGCGAATATGCGACTGAAAATATACAAATACCATGGGAGCAGTTGCGACTTCTTGGCACCTTATTTCAGCGGCGTGGTCCTGTTCCACCTGCCCTTCTTGCATAGGAAGGGTGAGTGCAGACTACTATTTGGCAGCAAGAAAAACTAGGTTTTGCTCCCTACACCTTTGGCCGTGCCTTACCTTGTAAGGCATAGTGTGTCGCTCCTTAAACAACACTCATAGTATACCTTGACGAGTAACAATTTAACAGTGTCAGTCCAGTAGCTCGGTAAAAGTCCACTGATTCCCAACGCTAGGCCCACCAATGCCTCTACTAGATGTGAATTCAGGCAAGGTTGAACGGCAAGACTCTGGGTATGGTCACTCCAGCACTATCAGTGCTCAAAGCAAGGGAATAACCTGGGCTTGCTGCTCTTTCTTGGATGAAGGTATTTCTAGTGGTTGTGGCTCCTCTGTTCCTCCCCTCCAGCACTACCAGTATCTTTTAGAAAAATACTCGGTTCCTGTTGGCAGTGCACGGCGTGAATTGTTCCTAGTGTGTGAAATAGAAAGATACTCTGGAAATTAAAAAGCATAAGAATAGAGAACAAAATTATGTTTGTTGAAAAATCAATGAACACTTTACTCGTGCTACCTTCTACCGAGCAGTGGGATGCTGAAGGTTAGCTACATTAGCCAGGTGTAGGCGACCTGGTCCTAGGTTAAAAAGGGAAAGATTGTTCGCGACCTGAAAAATACTTTACTACTAAATTGTACAAAAGAAAGCTGGTGTCTAGAGGAGACAAAGTGGAGTTAACTAGTGTTAGCGTGTTTGCTGATCATTGAATGACTGGTCATCGTTGTTAGATGTAGCCGCTGGGGGCGTACTTAAGACTTGGTAGATCTTTGGAGGTCCCAGCACTGAGCAGTGCTCGGGATGTTGTGAGAGAGGATTCAAGAATGACTGCCGGAGCCTGGCTGCACATGGACATGTAGTGCTGAAGTCTAGGCTGCCGCAGTGGGGTACGGGGAAGGCACGTGACGTCTTTCTGTCCTGAGGCTGGCGTGGTAGGAACCCTCTTGTCCGCGTTCCTTGGTTCGTGTATCTTCGGCGTCGCTCGTCCGCGTCCAAAGTGGCTGAAGTTTGTGGCACTCAGCTAGGTGGGAGGGGGGAAGCGGCGTGCTTGCTGGTTGCATAACCTTGTGGTCACGTGCTCTGCCATCCGGGAGATTTAAGCGGCCAAGAATTTATGTTTAAAGTGGTGCGTACACAACTCTCACATGGGTGGTTGATGTAGACAATTTTTAGGTAGGTTGAAGTTAGGGTGTACTTCACATAAACGGCGATGAGTTGTAATCGTAGTTGATTAGTAGTATAAGCGACACACGTCACACTCTTGTTGAAATTTTATATTATTTGGAAATTCTCCATGAAATAGAAGCGTACTCATACATGTCTGTTCAAGATGGCTTTCTCTTGGAAGAAGTTTGTTGAGTGTTTTTGAACAGTAGGAACCATTGCTTAGTTTCTTTAAGGGAGAGGTTGTAAATGAAAAACCTTCATCTTCGAGTCTCGCCTTTTACAAAATTCCCAAACTACAATCATCATCCTGTTCAACCTCTAATGGGATTTGTCAGAAAAATATAAATGAGAAAAGGAAGAATTTGGTTTCTGCTATTGATTCCAGCAATAAGAGAATTGCTTTGACATCAGCAAACAGTGATGCTCCTATTCTGAAGAATACAAGTACTTTTGTAAATCAGGGAAAAAAACTATGTATTTATGTTCCTTTCTTCTTATCTAAATAAAGCATTTTGTGCATTTCTTCTAGGTATCCTTCTATCATATGAAAAACTGAATGTACCCTATTTCGGCGTGTATAGGCCGGTCATTTTTTTAGAAAAAGAAAAAACAAATGACCACAAAAATGAGTTGTTGGTTTATTTATGAGATACTGGCAATATAAAAATTTTTTCCTCCCAAAACATGTTTAGGAATTGGTCAAAATACAGCACGTTTTAATGTTTTAGTTTAGTTTCTCAGGAAGCAAAAAAAAGAACAAATTAATAGCTTATCACTTGTTAAATGCCTATGGGCACCCTGCGCCACCCAAGCTGGCACACTCCCTTTCTCTTTTATACTTATCCATCTTGCTCGGCATCCTTCCTTTCCACCTCCCCCCTCGCTCTTCCACATCAGCCACCCAGCACCAGCCCAGCTTGCTTGCTCCCTTTATTTTCTCTCTCCCTCTCACTCGGTGTCCCGCCCTTCCACTCTCTCATTCCCTCTATCGTAACCATTTTCTTTGTCACTCCCTTCTGCGCCCCCCACCCCCTTGTTTTTTCCCTTTTCACTCTTCACACTTGCTGTTGCTCCACACAGATGCTTGTTGGTGGTTGAAGGTGAAATACGAAGAAGGGGAAAAGCTATAGGATTTATGACAGAGTATGTCAACACGTACGAACAGTAAACGTTTCCAACCAATGACTAGCCATGTTTATGTTTCCAGTTTCCATTTCCAGACCGGTGAACGGCCATTGTGCGTGTGCTTTTTTCTCGTAGTGTTTATTATACGAATATCTTGTTGGTGTTGTTGAAATATTAATTGGTAGTTAATTATTTTTTATTTGCTTTTTTCAATCATAGTTGGTTGTAGGTGCCGTTGTGCGTTTTGTTGAGTGAAATGTAATATTAATCTGGACATGTTTACCGAGCTACTTACGCCATTTTCCTTACATTCCACAATGAAGTGACACAAATATAATATTTACGTATCTAAGTTTAAATTTGTTTGTATCAGGAATGATTATGCAAGTAAATTATTTAATGCTAGTGACAAACAAATGTGATTTTAGTGAAGTAGACTTGAAAAGGATTGCCATAAAAACACACATGTTAAGAAGTTGCAATTTTACAAACAGTTAAGTTTGCGTGTTTTTAAAACGTATTTGTAAATTAACATAATTATTGAAAAAGCCGCACTGCCCACACTTTTGTAGCGAGTGAATAATATTTGTTTGTTTGTAGAGATGGGTCGAGTCCTTTTTTTCTCTATACTGATCCCGATACTGATTCTTTGGCCGATTCTCAATTCCAATCCCAATCCCAATTCCAATTCCAATTTTCTTATACAAGATGTATTTTGCAATATTGTTTATGTTGTTTTTAAACATAGCACAATATTGAAGAAAGTAGTGATGGTTCAATTCCTGATACATCTTTTTATAACATACTTTTGACAGTGTGGCCAAATAAACTAAAAATTTCCAGATGTAGAGCTTACCTTTAATAAAAAAAATCCATTTTGAAATTTTCATAAATCGTTATTACTATTACAAAAAATACAAGTGTCATGCTATTAAATTCAGTTCTGCACATTAAATTATTGTCTAGTGTAAAATAATCCAAATGAAAAAACAGTATACATTTAAGACAAAACATTTGAATAGTAAAATGTTCAGCTTCTTGGAGGTCTTTGGTGGTTTGTTTCTTTTAGTAACACACCCCATTGATTGAATTACTTTTTACTCTCTCAACTATAAGTGTGCCTAAATTTGCCAATGACAGAGATGTTCAAATTCCATTTGATTGAGGCAGAGACTGCTGAAAATTTTCTGTGTTGAATTACTAGGTTGGCATTCCAACCTGTTTTATTTTTGTAATTGCCAAGTTAACTTTTTTGGGATTCTGTTTATTTTATTTTGAAGTAAAAAAAGGAAACAGTGACGGGTTGGGTCCTTTAGTTAGTCTTTCGTGAGATGGCAATGTTTAGATGTTCAGATGAGTGTGTGCCATTTTGAGTTCCATATCGTTTTGATAGAGCAGTGGAAAATTTTGTTTTTATGGAAATAACATTTAAATTATTGTAACTTCGAAAACTTTAACTTCCATGAAAAAACAAAATGTGAAGTATATGTCGCTGTTCGTATTCGTACAGATGCAGCAATATACACACACACTTTGGCCGAAGTTAACCTTACACTCATTGAATTTGCGATATAGACAAAAATAAACATTATTCACGCAGTGTAGCTTGTTCAGGCCATGCGCATTTCAATAATTATAGTAACGGTTTATAAATATATTATTTACAGAACACGCAAACCACTGTTTGTAAAATTTGCAATCTCTCCAACATGTGTTTTTCAATGTAGTAATCCTTGAAAATTTACTTCACTAAAATCACATCTGTTTGTCACTAGCATTAAATAATTTATTTGCAGAATCATTCAGTAAAATCAACACTCCACACATTTCCTGAAATCAGCAAACTAAACTGTATAATACACAACAACCTCAGAGTAAATACACAATTGCGACACCGCATAATTACTGACAACAGTGCTATTTTCTCTTTCCAGTGTTGCCATGATTTTTACTGATTGTGATACCGAATTTATTGTTCTGTTTGCGAAGAATACCGAAATTGTTGTCTGGCATGGAAGCTCGTGGTAAAAGTACGATATTTACTGTACAGCAGACAATACATTGTACCGTATATGTGGATCATTCTGTTTGCAGAGAATATCAAAGTTGTTGACTCACATGCAAGCTTCTGGTATGAGTACGATATTTACCGTATGGCAGACAATTCATTGTACCATAAATATACACAAACTAAAAAAAAAAATACAAAAAATTCAGACACATTGTCAAGGCTATCAATTTCCATAATAAACAAGCAACCCTCCGTAATTCGTAACTGGACATTAAAATCAGTAATAATCACGGAAAATCCGTAATACTTGGCAGCTTTGTATTAAATCGCCGCGTCTTATTTTTCAGCAGTTAAAACAAACACATAGACACAAGGAATCGATAATCGATGCCCCAAAACGTTGATTAATCGATTCAGAGTACTATGTAAGAATCAGTGGTATCGATGGATTGAAGAATCGACTGGATCCATATTTTTTAATTTGTCTGTATCGTAATTATAATGAGTGTATGGTTAACTTCGGTCAGAGTGTGTGCGTGTATATATTGCTGTATCTTTATGAAACGAACAGCGACGTATGTATCTCGTTTTGTTTTTTCATTAAAGTTAAAATTTTCTAAGTTAAATCATTCAAATATTATTTTCATACGAGCAAAATTTTCCATTGCTCCATCAAAACAATATGCAACTCAAAATGCCACACACTCTTAAGAACATCAAAATAATGCAGTCTCACGAAAGACATTAACCTGAACCCCCCTCCTTTTTTTTTTTCTATACAAAAAGTTGTTTCCTTTTCCCTCGAAATAAATAAACAGAACCCCAACAAATTTAACTCAGTAATTACACAAATAAGACAAGTTGGAAATGCCAACCTAGCTATAATATCCTACATTAATTACTGGATGGAAGTTTTCTACCGTCAGATTTTCAGTGCCTGCCATGACATGGAACACGAGGAAGCAGGAAAATGCAAGTGTGCATTGGACTCAAAACATTTGTTTACAAACGTATTTTTCTACAGTGACCAGACAGCTGTGGTGGAAGGATACATTGTGGCTGTGCTAATTTTCTAGAGCTGTAAAAATTTATCCCACTTACATGAAATGGACAATATTTTTAGAATGCCACTTCACCTCACACACACACACACACGCACGCGCTCACTTTCGCTCGCTCGCTTGCTCTTTCTCTCAACTAATTAGTTTGACATTGCTGTAGTTTGCTGTTGCTTCACCAGTTGGCCTCCACACTACCATGATGAGGCCCAGCGATATTTACAGGAATACAAAAATTCAGTGCGGCCTAAACTTGAAATATTAATTATCTATAATTTTTCATCAAAAACTTATGGTCAGCTTATACACGCACACAGTGTATACATGTCAAAATACAGTAATTCTTCAGCCAGAATCTCCACACATTCATATTTTGAGAGAACCTGTTACTTGATTTTCTAAAAGTATTGCTATGAAATTTTGTGAAAGCAAAGACTGTGAAAAGTTGCTCATTATTTGAAATGAATTATCTCTATTCAGAATCAAAAAGATGACACCAAATTAGTAATAGGAGGTAAAGTATCAAACATTATGAAATCACTTGAAGAAAAGGAAAAAGTAGTTTTCTTTGGATCGGTCAGGACTTGCAGTTTATAATTGATTGTAAGCTGACAGAATTCAAGTCGGCCACTAACTTTTAAAATCTCGTAAAAAGAAAATACATTATATAGAATGCAAGTCGAATTTTCAATGTCCCTTGCACACTATCAGCTGAGAGATCATGCTGTGTTGTCATTGATAGTGCCAGAGTTTTCACGTCTGTTGACTGGTTTTTGTTGCCACTTCCCCTCCTCCCGGAAGTGGTGAAAAGATGTGACAGCTAGTGCCATGCGCTGTGTGTAGGTAGGGAGAGTAGGACAAAGAAAATTCGGAGCTACATGTTATAACAGTTCCCTCTAAAGGTGATTGGGGGGGGGGGGGGATTTGGAGCAAGAGGATGAGAATGCAGGTGATAGAAGAATGACACCGTGAGGGAGGGGGGGGGGGGGGGAGAAAAAATTGAATGAAAAAGAGAGTAGGGGTGTGGAATGGAACTTGTAGCTGTGAAGGAGCACTGGTGGGGCAGGAGGGAGGAAGGAAACTTTGTGTGGTGTGGGCATGGTTTGAGGAAGGAGGGATGTAAAGAGAGTAGCGGTATGGGCTTGGCTGGAGGGTGGTGAGAGGAAGGGAGCGTAGCAGTGTGGGCTTGGCTAAGGGCAGTGATGATGGACAGCTGGTCGAGGGTAGAGCTTTGAAAGGGGGAGGGGGATGGAGGAAGAAGAAGGTAGCTGCCAGTTGCTGGTAAATAATGAGAGACCACTCCACGTCTGCCGAGATGCCGTGACCTTTTCAGAGGCCAGACCCAGCCAAGCGATAAGGGGATGTTGTATTTGACAAAAAAACCACCACCCCCTAGAAACCCAGAACCCACAATCCAACCTACACAACACCTCCGTCAAAACTTGAAGGGCATCATAACCTCAACATTCCAAGAACTCCGAGCACTCATTGCCATATTACAATCATTCCTTCCCATCATACAGCAAGTTGCATCCCAGCTATGCTAAACAAACTTCCCAAAATAAACCCAAGCCCTCCCCTCTCATGTTGTAGTGGTTCTTCTGTATGAAAACTCATGGCAGTTCGCAGCAAACTTTAGTTCGGACTAGCTCATTTAAAGTTTGAGACTCTGACTTATTAAAAGGGTGTAAAGTTTGTTGATTAAAACCAGAAAGTAAATAACAGATGATTACACTGTTCACTAGAAAGTTTATTGCCGTCTCTTCAAAACATCGGCAAACAAAACAATTGGCAATTGTTTTGTAGTTAAAAGAAATTGTTCAAGAGACAGAATGGCCGTCATCACAAAATAGAACTTCGCACTTCGAGACTTGATAATTACGAACACGGGAGAGAATTAATACATTTCTCTCCCAACACCCTAACGACTCCTCGCACTGATGGAAAATAAATTTAGTAGATTAGAAAAATATCTGAAATGAAAACAGAAATTTAAAATCGCGGGCGCTTGTTGATGCGAGTGAAATGGTCACTCGCCAAAAGTCATTCGGCTGACAACTGTGTGATGCACTACGATGACGAAGAAACTGTGATACTTGTGACGACGAGAAAGTCGTGCTACCCATATTTATGATGGCTGAAATATTGCATCAAGTAAATGTGGTCCAATCGTGGCTTCACAAAGTGCGCTTATATCTAAAAAAAAAAAAAAATAGCCTGTGAACACTGACATGGGTCTCGAAATCAAAGTATTACAATGAGCGCGTGAGCTGTCACGTTGGCCTACTGTGACATCAGTACCCGAGTTTCATCAAATGGTGCAACACGTGGACCTGACACTCTTACTAACTCCTTTAAAAAAGTTGCTCTGTCATCCTATGATGATTAGATATACTACTGATGCAATGACTTGAATAAAATAATAAATGTGGAATAACGAACATGTACAAAATAACTTATCAACAAATTATTAATGCCACAATCTTCTAATTATCAAATGAACTAGGCCTACTATCCTTTACACAGAAATATAACAAACAAAAATAATTCCCGAAAATATAAATTATAACATATTGCAATGCTACAACGTCCCTACTGAGGTATTTAACCTCACACCCTCAACACACAAATATGCACACAAAGGAATAAAGTTAACACAATACACAAATCCCATAAAAATAGACTGCCAGTACACAATAGTAGGGATGGCGAACAAAAAAAGACATTTTTATGTATTGGGACCACTTTATTGTATAATTAGTAGGGCATCAACAGTACCGGTAAATATACACTGTCCTTTTTATCAGCTTGTTTTATATATAATTGGTCGGAACTGTACGTAATATTGCCAGTCCCAATTCTAAGCCTAGATGTGATCTTGGGAGATTCAAATGGATAAAATAAGTTTGGCTTACAATGTGGTAAATACAGTATTGTGTTACACTATGTGGCTACATTTTCCCAAATTCCCCTTGAAAAATGCAGCTATGGCAAGAGTGAGTAATCTCGACAATGCCAACTTTTCTTCTGTTCTCTACTTTGTGGATTTGTTTCCTTTGATTTTGCATGTACAAGAAGGACGAAATTGAAAAACAATTCTCTACTCTTCAGATAACGACATTTCAGCCCTTAGTGCTACAGGAGATAGTAATGATGTCAAGTGGGCCAAGTTTTCCAGAATTCGTAGTGTTGATGGCATTTTAAAATACAACAGAATATGTAGAGTAATGTTGTCCATTCTGTCCATTCCACACAGCAATGCAGAATGCGACTGTGTTTTCATTTTTGCGAAGAAAAAAAAACACCCCAGTTCAGATCCTCCATGTTTATTGAAATGACACTATAGAATCAATTTCAGTTTTTAAATGCAGGAAATCGGTCCTGTGTTATGAACAAAATTTTAGTGCAGAATTCTTAAAGAAAACCAAGGAAGCCACAGCTGCTTTTTAAAACCATAGAGTTCCATTTCAACATAAACAGTAGAGTACAACTTTCATAGCAAAAGTAGGTAATAGGTTTATTACCAGAGTACTCTAACTTAAGTAGAAAGATTGTTTTAGTTCATTATTTTAATGCAGACTTTACCAGTTAACCTAAAAATGCAATACAGATGTCTTGGAGAAAGCTACGGGTGCTAAGTCAACTCTCGATGTATCATTATCGCATGAGTCGATAAACCATTATCCATCAACAATTTTTTGTGGTCCCTGCGAAATCCCTATGTACATAATGTTAACATTAACTGCTTGTATTGTTTATTGCTTGGAGCATTGATCAAAGTATATTTCGGGTTCCTTCACTTAATATTCCCAGCGAATATCTTTTTTAAAATGGTGGTTTATGCAAACATCTAGTAAGTGGATATGAAATACGTCACTCGCGCCGCCGTTTATAACTGCTCTGCTGTGCACTGTCTAATGCCTTGTCTTCCCAACACGTCTGTTGACACTGCTGCCGTGCGGCGTGGTGCGAGTATAGCTTGATACTTCCCCTGACGAGAGGATAAGTGGTTACCCATAGCAACAAGCATGGCTATGTCCTCTCTCTCACCCTTCTTTCTGTCTTTTTCAGCGGCGCACCTTCCGTCCTCCCCTCACATGCGTTCCCGCCGAGAGGGGAAGTTGTTGTCAAGCAAAAAGTAAAACCTGCCCTCTCTCTTTCAGTTCCGCCCGCTTCGCTTGCCTTCCACACACCGCCTGCCGGCAGCAGAGCAAATAAACTGTGCCTGACGAGTGTAATTTTATCAAGATTGTACATCGCTCAAAATAGTGGCACCTATCATCACTTGTATTTCAAAGCAAATGGTTTCACCTGAAAATGTTTCACAAAACATTTTAACGAGGAATTATTATTTGGTAAAAGGTTTTATTTTGTGATAAAGGTGGTTCTTTTCCCATAAAGTTGGTATTTTAATGCATCTGACTTAGAATTAACATGATTTAAAAAAAATTATATTTATTTAACTCAAAGGGCAACATCTTCGTGAATAAAGTTGTATGCCCAGAAGTATATACTTGAACTCCTCTTGTTACCAAAAATTGTTTTCAAATCCAGCGACTTTTACTATAAGTGTAAAATTCATTTTCAGTAACTTCTGGAGGGAAATCAATAGATACATGTCTTTTGAATAAACTGATAAAATGTTAGGAACTATTCAACACCTTTTGCCATTAAATGGTTGGAAGATGAGCACCGAGCCGAGTGCAGTGTAACTCACTACAGGAAAAATCAGAGGACGGGGTTTTGAATTATTAATTATTAGACAGTGAAGAAATCAATTCTAACTGCTTTTTTTTTTGTCTCAAGGTTACAAGTTTTCTTTGCAGTAAAATGTAACAAGTTATTTTCAACGCGCAAAATTTGGCCGAGCAGTAGAGTTGGTCCTCATTGGACAATGCGATTGATAGCAGCATGGAGTGGTAATCCTCCCATTCTGTGAACATACTGCTGATTGATAACTATGGCAACCAAGGCAGGGAAGGTGGTAACCTAGCATGTTGCCTTCCAGTCGACAACCATATTCTTGTTTAGAATGGTATGTCGTTACCGATGCCCACAGTTTGTCAGGCAGTGTTCGCTTACAACCAGAGTCGCCGTAGAACCATGGGTTCTCCCAAGTAAGAGGCCACTAAAAAGGGGACCTCCATGTTACGACCATGGATCTGTATGTTTAGTGTAATTTCGCCTGACAAACGGAGATGAGAGTTGTCTAGGCCATTCTAGCCATCTGACTTGTAGTGTAATGCAGAATACATCAGCCTCACCACCAACTCACTCGGAGAATGAATGGCCACAGAGTAGACACTAAACAAGCCATAGCTGGTCACATACACAACATACAAGACAAACCAGTTGCAGCACATGCACCATCACATAAAGATTTTGATTCCTGCTACATTACCAGAGTTGTGAGAGCCAACCATCTTCAAGCAATAGATCAGAACTCAGATGCTAGGAATTAGCTCATCCTACTATATAAGTAGACATATCTGTCTGTCTGTACGTCTTTAATACTTCTAAGACCCTTGAAACTCCACAGAAGTTCTTCAAATTTTGCAGAGTGAATCCTCAGGGTAAAATACAGGTTAAGTTCGAATTTCAGCAAAATCAGATTATGCAATCATTACCTTTTACCTTAAAATTCATTTTTTAATTACTTTTTTCCTATATGAAAGTTTTGTATTAATGCATAGAGATTATTGCATAGAGATATGAAGGTAATGAAATATCATTTTTGTTTACTTTAAATGTCTCGCTTCAATTTTTAGTTAATTTCCAAGTGGGGCCACGGTGGCTCTATGGATAAAGCAATTATAAGTGGGACCACGATGGCCAAGTGGATAGAGCGATTCCAAGTGGGGCCGCAATGGCTCAGTGGATAGAGAGATTCCAAGTGGGGCTGCAATGGCTCAATGGATAGAGCAATTTTAAGTGGGGCCACAGTGGCTAAGTGGATAGAGAACTATCAAATGGGGCCGCATTGGCCCAGTGGATATTATATATATATCAAATTGGGCCTTAGTGGCTCAGTGGATAGAACTATATCATGTGGGGCCACAGTAGCCAAGTGGATAGATATGTATAAAATGGCTCAGTGAATAGAGAGATTCCAAGTGGGGCTACAGTGGCCCAGTGGATAGAGTGATTCCAAGTGGGGCCGCAATGGCTCAATGGATAGAACTATGTTAAGTGGGGATGCAGTGGCCCAGTGGATAGAGAAATATCAAATGGGGCCGCAGTTACTTCAATGTTGAGTTAGTTGAGTTAATTTCACATAATTTCATTATTGTGTGTGTGTGTGTGCGCGCGCGTGGGCGCGTGCACGCGCGCAATTGCAGCAGTGTTTTTGAGTCATCAGGACATCTTGTTAACAGTCCATACTAGGTATCAAAACTTTCTTGCTTATTGCCATACGTCATTGAAGTTATGAATGTTTGTGTATGAAGATAGTGTTTTACACACAAAAATAAACTTTTTTTAAAATTAAGTAAAAAACATGTGTAGTAATTGTATTTGATCCATTATTTTTTCTTTTGAGATGCCAGCCTGCACAGTAAACAGTATCCATTTATATTCAGAGCTGAATGTAGACTTGTAGGTACTGAAAATTTACAGACTTCCCTAAAAGAAACAATAAATATTTTGGTTATATGCTCTTAAGGATCCCATTTATTGAAAACCTTGGAGCTGTGAGAATTGTGTGTCAGTGCATATTCTTTTAGTAGCCAGGATAATATTTTTTAGTTTTAACCTCAGGATTTTTTAGTTGTATTAGTTTTATTACTTTAAATTCTAAACAATTTTATAAATAACAGTGTGTTTTTAAAATAAAGTATTTGTTGTAGTCAAACATATTTCTTTGTATTTATTGTGTAGGTCAGAAGAAAGCTTTCAGTCTCATGATACCAATTCAAGAGGACCAGTGCTTCCTGGTGTATGTGGAGGCTCAACCAGCAGGGCTCTTCATGACCATGGCAAGTCCACATCTTTGTCAAACGTACATGAGCACAGCAGGGAATCAGTTTGTCCAGGGCAGGACACCACGTCAGGAACTACTGTCCGCAGGACAAGAAGCCTGCACTCGTGTTGTAGTCATTCTTGCAGCAGGACTCAGCAGCTGCTCAGCAACCACAGTGTTGATGTCAAGTCACTGTCTTCTTGTGAATGTAGTCACAGCTGTAGAAACAGTAATTGTTCCTGCATAGGCAGAAGAGTTAATGATATTGATAATAAGGTAACATCATCATGTGAAGGGAGGTGCGACTGTATAGACCATAGGAGTGGTTGCTGCGGAAATGAGAAAAGTAATGCTGAAGACATAAAGACCTCCATTTGTGATGAAAGGAATGATTTTATAGCTAATGGAAACTATAGCAGGAGATTAAGAAATGAGGAAAGTGACAGTAAGACATCTTCTTTTGATAGGAGGCATGACTTTGCTGATGGTGGAGATAGCAGTGAGAGCAGGAGACGTAACCATAATGACAAGAGGACACTGCCATATAAGGAACATCATGATTGTGCAAATGGAGGAAATATAAGTGGCAGCATAAGAAGCACATTTGATGATAAGAGATCATCATCTTGCGAGGGGAGGTATAACTTTACAGATAGTGGAAGTAGTTGTGAAAGCAGAAGAGATGAATATTTTGAAAGGAGGAAATCTTGTGAAGGAAATCACGACCTTGTTGGTTCTGAAAGTAATTTGGGATGCAGAGGAGGAATGGATGTCTCGTTGAGCTGTGAGAAGAACAGTTTCCACAGCAGTGGTCTACAGAGAGACTTGGAAGGTCATCACTGCCACAAGCAGAGGAAACACCATGAGGGCAGCAGTGCTGGTTGTCCACCGTTCTGTCAGGAGCATGTTGGTTCTAGCAGCAGGGAAGGCAGTGGGATATCTGTGCAAAAGCCAAACCTAGGAAGCTGTTGCTTACGAAAAGGCCTTGCATCTTGCTGTGGTCCAGGGAGCTGCCAGCTGTTGTGTCACTGCGCTGACAATGGTGGGGCAGCTGCATCTCCCAATGGAGAACAATACAAGGGGCAGATGGAGAAGCTAGCTGATGGGCTTGCCAAGCCACCACTGCTCAGCACTCGCAGGTTGCTGCCCACCAGGACGAGGAACAAGGTGTTAGTTTTGAGTCTCCTCAACTCAGGGGAAGTTGTTGTTGAGCGTCTCAAGAACAGTCGTGTCGTGGATGTGTGTCGTATCTCTGGAGATGGGTTGCAGGTATATACCTTACAGTAATGTTGTTCTAATGCTAGTTGTAGAACCCTGTTATCACATTAACACATATAACATTTTCCTGCATATAACACCATTATTTCAGGTTCCACCATTTCTCCATAGGCTTAGTGGTTTATATTTTTCCTGCATATAGCAATGTTTACATTTTTCATTTCCTTCTTATAATATCAGTATTTGTTCAGTTCCTTATAGCATCTCAAATGTAATTTTTTTCTTAAGTAAAATTTTAGATATAGTAACAATGCAGTAGTCTACTACAAACAGGTACAGAAAACATTTTATACATGTAATTTAAAGGATTTTAGAGATGATGGTTCTGAAAATTACTAATATAACAAAGAGTAGATGAGTGAGCAATCGTCCAGAATGCATGTCATTGTGCATAAATTGGTGATGCTATGGTCCATAGAATTCAGATCACTGATATTTTTGCATCGCATTGTTCAGATGAAGATGTTGATGAACTTGATTAGCTATTTATATACAAAATATATTACATAAGAATTTTGTTTCACTTGATGTGTCCCTGCAGGTGTAATACTGTTTCCTGTTTATAACATTTTTCTGCATATAACATTTGATTTTACTGATCCCTTGAAAAATGTAAAAAAAAAATGTTCTTCTGTAATACATGGTAAACACCTCCCCACTGCCGTCCTTTTTTTACACAGCTTATGAGACAAAAATAATGTTGCAAATTGTGAGGGAAAAAAATGTTAAAAACAGGGACATTTATGCTGTATAATTATTACTACATGGTGTGTAGTAAGCGGGAAAAGAGAGAAAACTGGGAATTGTATGGTAATTGTAGCACCCAGGAATAATCCGGGAATTGTATGCACTAGAATGTCTTTACATGTCCGGGATTAATGCCATAACAGAAAGGGCTTCTTGTAGTTACACGAGACATTGGAGGAAATATAATTGCTCATTGATTTTCTCTTTTAAAGTTAGGTAGATACACATTGTTTAAATTACTATTAGCGTACAAAATAAATGCTGTGGTACTGTGTTGCTAATACATATTTATGGAAAATTTGCCAATTTCCTATATTACCAATAGAGTAACATTTATTTCTGCCTCTAGTGGTAGTTTAAGAAGTTACTAACTCCCTATTTAATCACAAGAAAAGTCACAATATTACATAGTTAAAAAAAAATTGAAAGTTTGTTACTTCTACCACCAGAGTTGCTAAATTGGCAACTCCGCAAATGTGAGCTTGCAAATAATGTAATGAAAATGAGAATAGTTTTATTTTTATGTTGGTGTACCTATTACAGCCTGTGTTGCTCCATTCCAGTCCATTCTTCAAATGGTGATCTTTTGCGAGATTTATTTCTCGCGTGCTTATCTTCTATTCTTCTGATTTTTTTTTTTTTTTATTGTGCTCCGTATGGTTACGACAACAAGCACAATGGTATGGCTAAAGATTTGGTGCGGTTAGTGTATTTATCTTAGTGCTGCAGAAATTGTTGGCATCGTTTTTTGCCCGTTCTAAAAAAAAATTTCAATTAAACCAAGGCGTTTTTAAAATAGGAAATTAGTTTTGTTCTAGTTTTTGCAATTGTCACTTCAAAACATTCCCGAAAATTTGTTATTTGCGAAGTTCAGAATTAATCAAAAGAAAATAGCTCCGCACAGTGATTAGGTGTGTGTTTATCATTGTTCAGAATTGTAAACATATAACACTGAATTACAGTAGCGGTTGAACTCAAGTCTAATTTATGTTGGTGATCTGCTTATAGCAGTTGTACCTATGCCATTAGTTTTAAGTAATGTGACAGACAACATTCATGGCATGACCCCTAACTGAAATTATAAATTAAATTATACAAAAAATGTTTATAAGTATGGTTCACTATCAACTAATAATCCTAACCAATACAAATTATATGGGATGTTTACGGTTTGTCCAATCTGATAACATAACCCTAATTACAATACTCGGGTTGCACTCACATTCAATCCTAACCTAACTTGCCGTGGGCAGTTCCTTGTTCATAGTATTTGTAAATGAAATAATATTGTTACGTGGGGTGGAAAGGGATATAGGAGTGGTTAGTAGGGATGTGTGATCTCCAGGAGTAACCAACCAAGGAAACTACCCAGTGACTACACCAAATGTTACGAGGTCGGAGAAGGGGTAGGGTGAGGGAAGGATAATATTTAGACTTACAAAAAAAATAGACAAATGGGCCAACGCCAAAAGCTATCGTGCAAAGACTCCACCACATGCTGTAACTTTTACTTAGCAGGGCCAGCATGATACCCTGTAACCTAACCAGCTACTTTATTATACAAAAAAATGCTAATTGAAACCAAAAGTGAGTGACTGGGTGAATGAGTGACAGTGTGACTGAGTATGTGACAGTGAATGAGTGAGAGAACGAGTGAGTGAGCAAGCAAGAGGCTGAGTAATTGAGTGAGTGACTGACTGAGTGAGTTAATGAGTGACTGAGGAAGCAAGAGAATGAGTGTCTGAGTGAGCAATCTAGTGATTGAGCAAGCGAACAAGTGACTGGCTGAGTGAGCATGCGAGATAACAAGTGACCAATCACAGAGTGAAAAACAATTCCACATGACAAAAAATATATTAATGTTGCCAGTAGTACCAACTAATTTCCGATACAACCAAATCTGATTACCAAGTTCCATCTTCATCTTCTTATGTGAATACATGGATACATTACCAAAAACGCTAATTACAGCAGTATTGTCTGCCTTGCCCTCATGAACTGGAAAAGTCTTCCAACAGATTATCCTGTTTGGATCAATCTCACTAATATCCTTTGGTGCAGGCTCCTTTTCGACATGAGATCTTCTGAAGAAACACATTTCCAACAAACCACTACTAGCTTTAGCAGTTATTCCTTGAGGACCAAAACGGTACAAAAAAGACAACAATATAACTTCTATATCAAGGACCTTAACTGTCCAAGACCCATCATCTTTATTAACATCCTTAGTAAAAGACACAATATTACGTTAAACCTTCCTCTAGTAATAACCAGAAAAACTAATTCGCCTCCGATTCATGTCAGAATTAAATCTGCAAAAACACATCCATACTGTTAATAATTGTAAAAATTAATATACTATGCAAAAAGGAATTAACCTATCAATGCTACACAGATACATACCTCAAAACAAGGTAAGAACACAAAAAAAAAAATGGAAAAGTCCAGGATCAGCCCGCACCTACTACTTTAACCTACTCACTCGGCATTTAACATGAGAATGGGAAACTACGCGACAGCTCTCTGTATCTCTAGTCGCTGCAGTTATGCGCTGGGATCTTATCACCGGATGCACTTTCGGACCCCATCAAGCCGCCACTTCCGGGCGATAAACAACTTCTGGTCACAACCAAGCGTAATGCACTATCGCAACTGATAGCAACATCCTGTTACATGTAACACACACATAAGTGCAAACATTTTGGCCAACATAAACATTTGATCCACCAACTTAAACATAATTACTCCTTTTAGGAAGTCACTCAAGGTGAATGCCAGGAGGTCTGGCAGATGCAACAGCGCGTTGGGGAGGTCATTTAGCTAGCCCGGACAGTGTTGTACTGAGAAGTCAAGCTCCATCAGAAACATTTCCCACCATCCGAGTTTCGCTTTATGGTTATGTGACTCGTGGAGCTACTTGAGTGCTTTATTGTCTGTACACAACATGAAACGCTTGCTGTCTAGGGGTTATCTGTACTTGCGCACAGCCCAGATGACTGCAAGGCATTCATGTACATTAATGTGGTAGCACCTCTTGGTTTTGTTGAGACGGATACTGGCATAGGCGATGACCTGTGGCAGCCCTGAGGCGTCTTTCTGGTACAGTACGGCACCTAATCTGCCTTGGCAGACGTCCGTCTGTAAAATAAGAGGAGTTCCCTCTTGTGGGCGGTGGAGTTGGGAGATATTGGCAAATCTGCATTTAAGGGCAAGGAAGGTGTCTTGGTGGTCCTGTGTCCACTTTTAATGGGCTTCCTTTTGCAAGCAGTTGGTGGAGTGGAGCCATTTGGAGTGCTATGTTTGGTACAAAACTTTGTAGCCAATTACACAGCCTTAAGAAGTGGCAAAACTGCTTCTTGTTGGTCGGTTGTTCTGCCTCCTGAATGGCGTGAATCATCTTAGGTTGGGGGAACTTACCTCTGGCGTCACTACATGGCCATGTTAATTGTTGGAAGTTTTTTTAAAATGACTCTTGGTGAGTATGCATGTGAGTCCATGCATCTCGAGTTGTTCAAGGACTCACTGGAGGTGAGAATAGTGTTCATCCCACATCTTGGAGAGCAAGATAATGTTGTCCAAGTATGCGAAGCAAAACTGTCCTATGTTACATGGTAATACTTCCGCTGACATCAGTTGTTGGAAGGTGGTGGGTGCGTTCTTCAACCCAAAAACCATGACCTTGAATTGAAGCATCTCCCCTTCAGGAGTAGTTACGGAAGTATACTTCCGGCTATCAGGGTGGACTGCAATCTCCAGTATCCGTACTATAGACCAGCATACTGAAGATGGAAGCTTCGCAGATATCTCGGAGAATATTGTTGAGGTCAATGGAGAGAGAGGCAATAGGATGAGTCATGCCATTTAGATCTTTATAGTTTATGCAAAAGCATAATCCATTCTCTCTTGGAGACTAGTACAACTCGTAAGTTGTGTGGGAAATTTGACGTCTCAACGATCCTCTGTTCCTTCATTTCCTCCATTCGCCGGAGAATCTTGTGTTGCCTCCTGGATGACATTTTATACGGGTGGTTATAGGCTGTTCACAGCAAAGTGAGCACTTTTGAACACGTTCTCATTTGGAATAATAGCAAATAAATATCTTTTACTGTTGCAGAGTGCAGTAGAATGTAAACACTGTGTTTATTACTTGATGGCATATTTGATTTAAAATGTGGTTAAAGGATAATAATTGACCGAAAGAAAAAAGTAACTAGGGCCTCAAAAGTGCTCACTGTACCGAGAATAGCCTATATATATGGGTGCATCCATAATTTGCCATATCTCATGTTGTATACTACGCATCTGTATAATGATCCTGGTGAGGAAAAAACACTAGCGTTTTCTTCTAAAATTTTCCAGAGCTCGGAAAATTTAGCAGGTTCTAGTTGGTGTTGTATATCTTCAGGATTGATCAGGGCTGCAACAACTGTCTCTGGGCTGTGTTCCCAGTGAATTGTGGTGCTGTTCTTTTTCCCGAGATATACACTTTTTTTTCCAATGGTCCATCATGCACGGTTGGCTGTTGAGCCAGGATTGGCCTAAGGTGAGATCCTCCCTAATATTGTGCGATACTGTGAAGTCCACAGTGTGCGTAAGGTTGTGGATTCCCACGGTGAGGGTTATCTTCCTGTCGCCCTTCAGGGTCTGACTGGGCTGAGCCATCCGTACAAGGTGAGTTTACCTTCTGCTCCTCTGTCAGTAGATTACTAGATTACTTTGTATGAAGTTAACCGTGACAGTGGAGTTGAGTAAAGCTAAGTATGGGCTTCCTATGATATCCACCTAGATAAATAGAGCCTCTGGTGGTATGCACTCCTCATAGGCATGATTCAATTTCGTGGTTTTGAAGGTCCTTTCTTCGCCTGGGGTGGCTGCCCTGTGTGCACCCTATCTGCAGTGGTTCCCACCTGGGCAGGTCCCTTAATGTGGGTTGATCACGGTTATGCGTCTGGCACCCATCTTTCTTCCTCTCCTTGCTCTTGACTGCGGGCAATCACTGTTGAAGTGCCGTCCTGGGCAGAACCAACCCAACACTTGGGGAGTGCAGGGGCAATGGGAGGGGATGTCCTGTGGATGACCTTCCGCTCGGGAGGCTTTTCTGGTTCGACGCCTTTGACAGCGTGTTGCTTGTCTAACAAGGCATGTGCCTTGTTGTTTCTCTCTATCTCTTTAGTTCTCTCCATGAGCTCATCCACAGTTCGGGGTTTAGGAAACTGCAAGAGGTTCCTAAAGCTAGGTAGGGAGTAGTATACGTGTAATATTCCTCATACAGCTCTCCTTGATCTCATTACGGTATATACACCGGTATATTTCTACTGTGTTGTGGATATAATTCTCTGCTTCTTCTTCGGGGGTCTGGACTTGGCTGTTGAATTCATAGGTGAGCCTAGCTATTACTTCCTTGCTTGTGAATTGGGAGGCGAGTAGAAAGCTGCCCCACTCTGTCACAAATTCCCCATACATAGCCCACCATTCCCGGGCTTTTCCTTGAAACTGCTTATGGGTACGGGAGACCCATTGTTTTGGAGGTAGTTGGGTGTTTTCTAAACTCGTGTTCACATTCTTCTTTATAGGAGATAGGGTCTTCATGGTGCCGAACTCCGAATTGAGATAACTGTAATTTGGGATTGACGAGGGCCGTGACAGGCCTCTGGCGTGGGCCAGAGTTTGGTGAATAGTAGTATAGGGCATGCCTACACATTTCACAATGGTACATCAGGCCAGGACACGTGATGTGTTCATCAGGCCATCCAATGCATACGTGATGGAAGTCCTGAGCCAAACGCTACACCGTAGTGTGTAGGTCCCTTGTCCGGTGCAGTTAAGGAAACAGCACTGTGCAGTTTGGCGATTTCTGCATTCTATACAGTGGTACTCCCGACCGTCTGTGTATCTGGATTTGTCTACCCACCCCAAACATTGGTTGTGGTAGTGTCGGGATCAGTGTGTACATGAGATCACATGTACCCCCGTGCCAGGACATGTGTCTTTATGGCAACTGTCTAGTGCTTTGGGGGTGTTATTGCCTCTGGGTCATCAGGTAGGCTCTTTCCAGAGTCTGACATGATGTGGGATAGCGTTGTTGAGCGCCACAAGGTGTTTCCAGACTGCCTGAAGTCCTTGAAGACTTCGACTCCCGGCTATTGTGCACTGGTTGATGGGGTCTATTGGGGTAAAATTAGTTACAGAGGCTAAGCTAGTGCTAGTGTAACTAGGGTAAATCACAGTCAGTGCGTGGTGGTTAGTGGACTTAGCTGTCTGGCTAAGGCACCAACTGGAGGGTCGGCTGGCTCGGTTGAGCTTCCTAGTCTGAACTAACAGCTATGCCCCACATTGGGCGCCAAGAAAACCTATTTGACGCGTGCCCAATGGAGAATGGAAATGGTTTGTGGGGGCTAGTCATGTCAAACAATTACTTTAACGTTTGAGTTTGAAAGTTACACTGACTCTGCTCACGTATCGTTTAAGAGGAAGTTGACGACTTAGTCACTTTTACAGTTTTAAGTTTTGATGCCAGAATCACAATGTACATGGGGCACCTTAATGCTTTACCAGCGCACGGTCAGTGTACAGGACAGGTCTGGTGACCTGTCGGAGAGACACAAAGTCAAAGCACGCTGTCACGGCCCTACGAGTGGGCTGACCCTTGCTCACAGTTTTACCTTGTTGTACAATGTTCTGCTGCTGGTGAGGTTTCGGCTGGAGACTCTTTCCCTGGCATGGTGAAGGCTGGTGGTCGCCTTGGTTGCTCGCAGGCTGTGCAGTGTTCTTTCTTGGCTGGTTACTGGAGGGTGATGGTTGACTGTAGGTTAGGTGACTGCCAAACCACAGGTTCACAATCCCTAATGGTGGCTCTTTGCCTCTTAGGACCACCTCGACCACAGGGTGAGGGGTACCATTGATCGTAATTAAGGGCAGAAATATAAGGGCTTTGGTAATTCTGAAGGGAGAGGCCTCTCGGTTGTGCAGACAGTATGAACTCTGTTCTGCTCGGGTAAAGTATTGCTGAAGGCAGTAGAGGAATGGGTTTGCAAGTTGAATTACCGTTGGAGGCATAAGACGACTTTGTCAACCTTCTCTGCACGCCTCACTTCCGAGATTACAGCATAAGTAATAGGGTCAAAATATGGCCTCATGAAAGGTAAGCCGGTGACTCATTTCCCTAACATGTACTTCTAAGTAATCACAGCCTCACAGGCAGGAACGGTACCTCTTGTTCTTTTCGCTCTTCCCAATAGAGAGTGGTGGACAGAGCATTAGATAATGTTCAAGCTCTGCTTGACAGGATACTTAGGTATAGTACCCACAGGGGGTCGATGAAACAAAGTTAGTTCCAGCTCTGTTCTGGTCCCATAAAGAGCGGTGGTGGAGTATGGAATGATCTGATTGCTTGATTCACCTAGTGGAGGAGTTTCTAATGATATAGGCTCTACTAAATTCTACTATGTGGCAGAGCTCAGGTGGTCATCTAATGTGTGTGTGATCTGGCTTTGAATAGCGCTAGGTCTACCGGCTTCACTCTAGCGAACTGTGTTTATGAAAAAATAATACAGTGATACTGAAGAAATAAGTACACAGAATAGTTAGAAATCATGTCTTATTGACTGAGTAATATGATACGGTGGCCCTGTACTACCTCTTACACTAATTCAACGTGACAAAGAAGTTCTGACTAGCGTAAAAAGGCCAGGTGAAGGCGACCTGGATAAAAGCTGGTGGGAAAATAGAGGCGATAAATTTCTGTTAACCAAAATAATGGACAACTCTATCTTAACTATCACCAATCACCTGGTGTTCTTAAGGAACCAAAGTGGTGGTTAAACTACCAGAAGGGCTGTTTTGACGATTGTCGTCCCCTTCCGGTGATGCAGGGTCCTGAAAAGAACTGACTATCCGTTACCAATCTGGAGTCAATTCAAGGGGGGTTGTAAGGAAGGTGCAGATCTCTTCAGGAGCCATTGAAGGTCCATTCTTTCAGAAGCAGAGGGGCCTACAACACGTGCAGAAGTGGCTTCTGGAGGGGTTGTCTTCAACTGGTAGTTAGATGTCCGGCCCAAGAAGAGTGGGGGAATCTGCGGGCATACGAGTCAAGCACGAATCGTCGGTAGCTTCCCCTGAGCATGGAATCGTGAGCGGTGGAGAAGCAGAGACTGTCTTTGGCAGGATACACCAGCTCTTTTATACTAATCTCATCTTGGTCCTCCGGTGATAAGGAGGCGGTAGTGATATGCTCGGCTGCTGGAATACAGGATGATAAGGGTTTATCATCCTGTAGAACCAATGGCGCACGCTCTGGGAGTTTTGTAGCACCATCTGTAGCCTTGGCACCGTGTTCTGTGTCTTGGTCCGACAGTACAATCTCACTTCGGGCTGTGTCAATCTCACTTCAGGGAGTGTTGACGTGACATTTCTTGGAGAATCTGGGCGAACAGTACAAGCTGGACTGATATGTCTGCAATACCTTCCAACATTGTGTCGGCATATCTTGTAGCCATGTGTCCAGTCTCTTCGGTACTGTTTGGAGATGTTCCAAGATGGGGCAAAGTCGAGTGCGCATTCAAGATCTGTAAAAGCATCGTGCGTCAATACATAGCATCGTCTTTTCACATTTGGCTGTAATGTTTAAAGGTTTTGTGTAACAAGATCATTCATTGTGTGCCATACACAAATAATTGTACAACAAAATTTAACCTAAATGTACAATTTATTCAAATTAAATGGATGTAATTTTTATATTTCTTCTTCCTGTACTTGACAAGATTATTTAAACACAATATGGAATTGACTAGACCTTGACAACTTTGCCATAAATGCAAGTCTTTTAAATAATTAAACTAGCTAGAAATGGTATTAAAAAAAACCTAATAATCACTATAGAAAATTTACAGAAGCATGCTAGTAACACAAACATAAAAAATGAGGGGCGGTCTGATAGACCCAACCCAACATGTCATTAAACAATTTAGAAACAATTAAAACACGTAGCAATTAGGAGCAGTCTGATGGTCCCAACCCAACACTGCATTATAAGTAAAACCATTTAAAAACAATTAAAACACATTGCAATGAGGGGTGGTCTGTTAGACCCAACCAAAGGCCCTCAGTACTAAAAATTACACACGTCACAAGGAAACATAACAAATGGCATTAAAATTGATTAAAATCCATTGTTTAAGTAGCACCAAAAATTTCATAACAAATTGGCCATTAATGTTGTGTCCAAAATCAAGTAAACTGCTAACGAGCAATGAAACTTCCACAAAATTCACAAACACTATCAGTTAAAACAAAGAACAAGACTGCTGAGAAGCTGCTTTAGTTATGCCAAACAAAATTTTGAACGGCTATCACTACAGCAAGCTCCAAAATACTAAAATGCATTACGCCACAGTGAATTAAAACAGCAATCACACTAAAGCAGCCAACTGACAACACATACACTTATAACTGGAGACCTGGAAAAAAATAAGTGTTATTTTTTTTTTCAAAAATATGTGTTATTTGGGGGGGGGGGGGGGGGTGTTATTTTTGTCAAAAATAGCTGTTATTTTCTTGCTACAGAAATGTAGGTTTCTGCATGAGAATTGCTCCAATTTTTAATGTGCTCTTTATAAAGATATACATAATTTGAGATATGTCACTATATTCGTAAAACCTGAAATTGGCAATGTTATTCCTATTGATAAGCTGTGCTTTCTATCTATCGTTATTTCCGTGCCAAAATGTCTAACTCCCAGAGAAATATACAGTTATGGTTTTAATACAGACAACGGTTTATCAATAGACAACATTAAAAACAAGTTCAGATTTTACTTAAGATTTTGTATTCTGCCTATCACCTGGAACAACAAATGGTCGCAATGCACTGGCAAGGGCATACTGTTTCATGAAAAGAATAATGTAAAC
Source organism: Dryococelus australis (assembly GCA_029891345.1). Lineage (NCBI taxonomy): Eukaryota > Metazoa > Arthropoda > Insecta > Phasmatodea > Phasmatidae > Dryococelus > Dryococelus australis. The sequence continues at coordinate 79,415,671 of CM056994.1, read as the reverse complement.
AATTTATACACATCTATAAAAGCACTGTCAAAAAAAAAATAATAAAAAGTGCCTAGAGAAATCTGCCTATACGTTTTTGAACTATCAAAACTTTCAATGACAGATTTTTTCATTTGGCCCGCTAACAAAACTTTTGTTTCTTCGAAACATCTAATTTTTTACCGCATATATTTACAGACAATGTGTATGCTAAACATACAGTTTACTGGACGAATACAAGTTTACAATACGTGATAAATTGATTTACAAATATATTCTACGTAAGTTAATGTATATAAACACATTTTTCACGACAGCACCGCTTGCTTTGTAAAAAATAAAGAATTGTTTGTTAAAATGTGACAATGATAAGATACGAATGTAAACAAGGCGTGAATTCCTTAGATAACATGGTGTTTAATGGACGTGAACACTACAACGGGGTGTTTTCGTAATGAACAAACTTTTGCAGGGCTGCTAGTAGATTGTTCACTCAAAGTGATGCATCATCACTTGCGCTCATGTTATCTATGGTCGTAAATACATGTGATGGAAAGTAAACATGTTTTCGTTTAAGGTGATAAATGGAAGAAATCTACTTGTCAACTTATGCATGCATTCGTATTCGAATATACAAAAACACATAAAATACATCTTAAGAAGCAACTATGTGATGTAAAACAATAATAATTCTCGAAAATACTACAGGATTTTGTACAATTTGTGAATTACAGCTGAAATTCTCAAAGATCACAATTTTTTTGTTTTTTATGTTAATTAAAATTCATGTTATTTTTTGCATTTGCTAATTTTTTAGGTCTCTGTTCATGACTCACCATAAGAAAGCTAAATACCCAATAAAGACAATCGCTCAGCTACATCGAAATAAGCAATGTAGAGTAGGGAGGTAGTAGAAGTAGAGAAATGAGCTCCCTAGGGTGAAGCCTCTCCTTAAGAAGGCAGCTCTTTCCAACAGAAGTTAAACGTGCTTGTGCAGGGAGAGGGGGAACCATAGAACATCAGAGTAAGAAGTAAGAAGTAGTTATACGTACGTATACAAATACAGTCAACTCTCGATTCTCTGACCCTTCACAGTTCCTGGGAAAAGGGTAGCTATTTCTAGAGGGTTAGTATTTCGGGAGGGTCGTTAATGGAAGATTGTTTTATGGTTCCCCAAAAAAAGGGTCGTTATTTCAAGGCGGTCGTTATTCCAGGGGTACTAAAATTGGATGTTGACTATATACCATATGCAGTATAGAATTTTAATTTTTAATTTCAGGTATATTTATACCAATCTAAGTCATTAATTTTTATTTATTTTTATTTTTGGCCCTGACTTAGATAACAGTAATTAGTAAATATTAATCACCCATCCATTTGGTTTTGTTTCTAACTCGCAGTACTCCGGATCTGGAATTTACATGTCTTGGCAGCTTTTGATTTGTCTGTGACCTTTCTCCAAGGCCAGCTTCTTGGTGGGAATTTTTAACAGGGTGGACGTTTCTGGGTTCGCTGGGATTTTCAATCTGAAAATCTCCGGAGCCATCATAATATTGTTTAATTTAGTTCAGCCCACAAGAAGTGAGTCATAATGTTAGGCTGGCACTACATTTGTAGAAGAGGTTGTAGGGCCGACTTTTAGATATTTTATTTCTGCGTGAGATTTTGGTGATCATGACAAAGTCATAGATGACAGCCATGTTGTTGTATGACACCATATCTATCACTAACGCCACACTTTATGCATGGCCGGAGGAGCCACTAAACCAGCCTTGTTTGTCATTATTGAAGTAACTTTCGTATAATTTTGTTTTGGACCATTCGCTGTAACCCAATGGTACTGGGATCTGCCCAACCAATAGAAGTTAGCTGCCATTAACATCAACTATACATACAAATAAATTTATTTATTAATTTTTTTATTTTGTATATTCTTTTGAGATTTCTGAAAGGACAGTTAATTTGTGGAATGTAATTTAGCTTGTGTTTTAAGTAAGACAATCTTTTGACCTTGAACTTCTGTAACATACTTTTTTTTTATATTTTTTTTTTACTGCTGAGACGAAATCCCCCCCCCCACTGTAATTAAATTTTGTAAGGAGGGTGATGTTTTGAAGTTAAACTCCCAGATGTACCATTTTTTTTCATCAACACCACATTTTACAGTCAGCACATTTTTTGCTTTTCATTACATTTTCAATTTTTAATATCGAATTTATTTATTGTAACAGTCAGTGCTACTACCCTGACCTGTTGCAATAAATATGGCACAATCTCCGACAAATCAAATGTGCACAACATAAAACTTTCTAGCGTAACAGAATAATATGATGGAATGTACAAATTATTATATATTTGTGTGTGTGTTTATATATATATAAATTACTATTCATTATGTTATTTACTTGCCACTGCTATGAGACTGCCATATATAGAGTGCAAAAGTCAATATTACATAATATTATAAAATAAAAATTAAAGTCTGCATATTCAAAGGTATGAAAATTATGCTACAAGAAAATTATGCTACCACGTAAGCATTTATAGATAATCCAATTTATTATCAGGAACACCCTTCAAAAATGCACTACTAAGTAGCCTTCGCAAAAGGTTCGTGAATAATATGGTGTATGCTGGACTTATCTGTTGATGATAAAAAATGTAGTCCACAGTTAGATCTGCGTTTCTCCTCCTAGGTTTGAATCTGGTACCTTACAACTCCCTGTCGACTGCGATTCCATGATGGCATAGGTACTCCGACATTCTTCCTTCATTCACGGTCCTGGAGTCGACCCCCAACTCAACCACTGAAGCGGTGACAGTGTTCCTGAAGGTGGAGCTATTCCTCGTGACATACCTCCTTGAGAAGAATGGATGATAATGTCTGACTAGAAGTTACTTGGAAAACCAAATGACGAAGTTCTCAATCCCTTTGAAAGTTCATCATCGACACATCTGTTACTGACGACTCTGTATTATGCAGTTGCTTTCTTCTTTTGCATACTTCCATTTCTTAGACTTGACAACATTTAATCATAAAAAGAACACTTCTTGAAATTAAACACCAATATTAAATTAACTTCAGTAAAAACTCATTCAATCAGAACCTCTTACTTATTTTAATTCCATAAACTAATACTTTTTAGAACAACCTTAAAACATTCCTAACATTACATAAAAAACATTTAGCAAAAAAAACATAATTAATGCATATATTAATACAGGGTTAAATATCACAAATTTACAACTAAGGGATCTCTAACATTTATACAACTATTTTTTTCCTTTTGAACTAGATAAAACTTTATATATATGTACAACTTGTGATATTCGAATTACGCTAACACCATTCAGCAAATTAGGAAGAAAAACCAGGTGTTACATTATTTACAGTATTAATTTTTTTGGTTATGTTTTGTAGTTTGTTGTTTTCATATTATTTCTGAGTGAATTCTGTACGTTGATTTCAAGGGTTTCATGTTATGCTTTTCAGGGGTTATGTTTTGTCTTGTGTGTTTTTTAAAACTAATGTGCCTCGCTTTATTTGCATTTACACACCTAACTGTCCACACTGTTCCGAGCTAATTTCACGTAGCGCTCAACAGCCTTTGAATGAATAAAGATTACACATTAAGTTTTATTGAGTAATACCAATTATAAACTGTCATCTCCTAACTTTCGTATACAGCCTGCCATAAACCAACCAATTTATACTATTATTATATCCATTTTAGTATTTTTCGTACAAATGAGTCAAATTAATATATAATTATGTTAGACACATTTATAATTAACTTATTTGGATTTAGAATACAAGTTTAACACCCTTGTCTAATTAATAGCCAGTTCCTATTTTGAAGTCTGTAAAACATGAAACCAAAAATCATGTACTTGTACAAACTTTAAACAGTGCTTATAATATAATTCAAAATACATACCATTACAAACCTTTTACTTTAAGCGATCTGGATTATTTTATAATATAATATGCTATTGTTTAATACGTTTAATATATTAACATAAAATAATATGAAATGGTTTGAGGTCTAAAAGAAGAGGTAAGATATGTAAAATTGTTAGGTTTTCTGACAAATTGTATAACAAACCATTGAAGAGGAAATTGAATATATGTTTTTTGAACAGGTTAGGATTATTTAATATTTTTATATTAAATGGAAGTTTACTATGCAGTCTATTTCCAGTGTTATTTACAGTTTTTAACATGTAGGTTTTATGACTATAATTGAGATTGGAATGTTTTTTTCTTCTTCTTTTATTGTATTGGTGGATCTCAGAATTTGTATGATTTGTATTTTGGTTTTTGTGTATGTGCAGCATTGTCTTGTAGATGTAAATACATTGTGCTGAGAGAATCTTCATGACCTGGTATATATTTCTGCAGCTGTCAGTGGGTGATAGTTGTAGCATTTGTCAATTATGACACCAAGAAATCATGTTTGCTTGATTGTTTCAATTAATTTGTTTCCCACTGTTATTTTTTGTTCTTTCCCTTTCGTTTTTGAAGTAATAAGTACAGTTGGTTCTGTCAAGATTTCAGGCAAGTTTGTTTGAGGAGAAACAAACATCAGTTGCCACATCTAATGACACATTTTTGTGGGTTTATTAAGTATGTTTGTGTAATCTGCAAAGGAGACCATGTAAACATCTCAGAGTTAAACTACTAAATCATTTACACATATATATGAGTAGTCACCTGTTTTTCCCAGTTCGCAAAAATTTTGCAGAAATCCATTAATCATGAAAATAACTCATTTATCCACATAATCAAAATATTAATAGAATCAACACATCTGTGTGATAATTATCATGAGAATTGCGATGTATATCACAGTGTTCTAGATGTATCGCAAATATACTATTTGTACTGCAAATACTGGATACTATATTTATCGCAAGTATAAAATACATATTGATACACATGCAATATATATAGTAATATTGCCCGATAAACTGTAACAGCGTGACGCTAATGGCAATGCTGATGGCTGGTGGGATCTGATTGGTCGTCAGTTAGCCAACCACGGACTGCAGGTGTCCATTCCCGAAAATACCTGTCACAATGGTAGTTACGATTGCTGATGAGCTCTTTTGAAGAATCACTGCACAGGAGCGGTAAAATCGGCCGCATGCTCGATTTTTTTTACATATTAGAGAAGTTGTTGTCAGTTGATTTTGAGATCACACTATCTCTCCTACAGAGGCCCATGCATTTTCATTTTTTAAAATATCTTTGTAATCATTGTGCCTAATAATAAATAGCATTGTCTGCTGCTGGACACAATCCATTAATAAATTGTTGACGTCATCGTTTTACATTTTTAAATGATGTACTTTTAAGCTGGAATCACGCATCCCCTACAAGCACAGTACAGCAAAAACCGCAACCTGACCATTTTCAATGTGACTGCTCGAATTTACAGCCCAACAGTTCACTGACCAAACGTTATTTGTTGATTATTGTTGACCAACTAGCATCACTAAATTATTTAACACAATGTTAAATAAACCTGATGCTACATCTCATAAAGAATTAATTTACTTCATCCATCAATTAGATATTCTGTCCGAAACCCAAAATATATTTGGAAAAATTGTTTTCCGATAATTTGTACCCGTTGTTTACGTTTTACCGTATTGCCAGTCTGCACATTTACCAAAGATTATGTGCATCATTAGTTTTTTACATTATGTGAATGCAAAACAACATGGATAATCTACAACTGATGCTATCAATAGTATTGATTACATCTGGCAAAATTGTTTGTGTTCTATTTTCTTCTTACTGTTTTACTGCATTCATAGTTGGTGACAATGAGAATGCAACCTGCATTTTTATTCTTCTTATGCATTTACTGCACTCTTAGGTTGGCAACAATGAGAAAGCAACCTTGACAATGAACGTACTCCGCTGCCACTTTGCTAGTCAGTTCTAGTGGTGATAGTAGTAGTTGGTAAATGTTTTTGGCAGTCATTTTGCTAGTCAGTGCGACTTCCAAGATGGTTGGCCAGATTGACAGAGCAAGAAATTCTGCATTGGCCATCTTTTTTTTGTGACGAGTAAACTGACTTATGGAGGGGAAAGTGTTATGGTTGAGGGTGGCTTCATGATAAGGACACACAGCCGCCAAAATGACTGTCCGCCATCTTGCTAAACAGTGCAGCTTCCAAAATGGCCAACTGGATTGACAGAGCAGAAAATTTTTGTCCGAGATGGCCCTTGTGACTGGCCGACAACCTTGCACATGCCGGATGGAACTTCCACATGATTCATCGGAAATGTGCAAATAGTCCTCCGGATTGTGCATGGCTGCATCGGGGGTGGCGTCGCGATAGGGACACCCATGGCCGAGGGGTGACCTCGCTGTAGGGACACATACGGCCACCATATTTTGCCAGCGGCATAGGATGCCGCATTGGCCAACATTTTGTGCTGGTCAGAAACAGACTTATGGAGGGGGCAGTGGTATGAAATGATAGAGCGGGAAGCTTCCAGATGTTTCCCTATCGTTGGCATACTGGCCACCAGCACGGCTGCCTGCCATATTGCCAGTCAGTGCGACTTCTTAAGATGGATGATGAGATTGACAGAGCAGGAAGTTCTCTGGCCGCTGTGACTCGCCATCATCTTGCCAGTCAGTGGTACTTCCAAGATGGAGGTCCGGATTGACAGAGCAGAAAGATTTCTGGTCGTTGCGACTGGCCGACAACCTTACACAATCTGGGTGGAAATTTCTCAACTTCCACATGATTTATCTGGAATGTGCAAACAATCCGCTAGATTGTGCATGGTTGCCCGCCATGCACAATCCAGGTACATGTAAAATGGAGTCCTGGCTGTAAATACTTTTTGCTGAAAAATTTAATTTGAGTTGCTTAATAGAAGATTTCAAATCAACCAAACTCAAAAGCATAAAACATCCTGTGTTTACATTCAGGAAAAAAACAATTACTTCAATGTATTCAATATTTTTTATATAATGACAAACATGTGATTTGCCAGTGATAACTAGGGGCATTATATTTTCATGAGTAATGTTTTTACGATGTATTAATATGTGTAAAAACTATAGGTAATTAGTTAAAATATTTTTTAAGTGTATTGTCTGTAGTATTTATTTATGCTGCTCATTTGATACACGGTTCTCCATACTGCATATGACAATATTTTGTGTATCTGTATATTTTTGGTCAATGTTTTTGTTTACATTGGAAATAGCTGCAGTTGCTCATTTTACCACATATCATGTTACAAATGGTTACTGTTAAAATTAGAGTAGTAGAAATAACACAAAGCTTGAGGAACTTGTTTAAAACAGTATGTTTTAATAGTAGTCATGACGGTTAAAAATTAACAACATACATCATCATTATCGATGAAGGTAGTGTTGCCACCTAATGCACTATAAAAGAAAATGCCAAAAACAAGTTAGTAATATTTTCAAATTCAAAAACTACTTAATTATTAAAGTTATCACATATGAAATTTTTTCATTGTTATTTAACACCCTCCATTACAATTTCAGAAACAAAACAAAAAGTTTTTAAATCGGTCCTACATCTCGACAGAATCTTTCAAGAGAGGCTTTAGTTACTGCCTTAGTTAAACTGTCAGCAATTTGGTCGTTAGTCCTAATATAATTCAGATTAATCATGCCACTGTACACTTTCTCTCGTACAAAATGAAATCTAGTGTCTATATGCTTCCTTCGACGATGAGAGGCTGGATTTCCGTCCACATAAATGGCAGCCTGGTTGTCTTCGTTGATGATTATAGGACAGTTGTTCGTCACACCAATGTCTTGAAGGACATTTTTGATCCAGCTGGCTTCACTCACTGCACTGTTTAACGCAATGTACTCTGCCTCTGTAGAAGAGAAACTGACACACTTCTGCTTCAATGAGTTACATGAAGTGGTACAATCCATGACTTTAAATCGTTAACTGTCGTTGACCTTCTGTCTGTGGGATCACCTGCATGGTCAGAATCAACAAAACCTTCTACAATGGGGCTTCAGAGTTCTTACTGAAAACTAACTTGTAGTTGACAGTTATTTTGCTGTACTTCAAAATTCTTTTGAGAAAAGTAAGAAGAGCTTTAATTGGCCGACTTTGGCATCTACTAGCAAAATTTAGAGTCTGCCAAATCTGGTCTGGTTCCTAAAACTGCATACATTAATGATCCAATGATGCTTCTGCATTTGTTGCCTAAACTTTCATCAGACATAGCAGTATCAATCCTTTTAAAATTTGGGTCCATTGGTGTTGATATTGGTTTGCAGTCTGCCATGTTAAATCTTTCAAGTGTTATTTAAAATAGTCACCTTGATCAATTTTAATTACGCCTTTTGAAAGATCTTGAGCAATATTTAATCCCAAATAACTGATCTTATCTTTATAATCTTTCATATGAAAAGCAGATAAAAATTTTTCTTTTAAGGTTTCAATGAGATTGCAAGTCTTGGCAAAAGATTAGGATATCGTCAACATAAACCAAGATATAAATAAACTTCCCTCTGTGGTTCTTGACATATAAGCAATAACCTGCTTTGGATCTCGTTAATCCGTCCCTCAGCATCAAATTATTAAATTCTGAGTTCCAATTTTTCGGAGATCTTTTTAATCCATGTATGGATTTCTTGAGTAAAAGAACCTTTCCAACTTGGATGAGTAAATAACCTTTCCAACTTGGACCATTCCTTCTGTTTTCTTGAGGTAGACTTGTTATTAGATTTCATAGCTGCAAGACAGAATAAGGCCAAAGCAACAATGTGAGCACAGAGCCAAGTTCAGTGAACATGCAGCATGCCCCGACGGTACGTTTCACAAACTGGCATCACTGCGTACCAACCAGGGTGATTTTATTGCAGCTGGGGATACACCTATGTCCTCCAGTACCATATCTAGGCGGTGGTGATTGAAGGAACCTTGACAGTGCAGTGATAAGTCCAAGAGATTCTGGAACCATATGCACTCCCCTTTCTGGTGCTGCTTGACAACTTTATTTTCCAGCAGGACAATGCCGTCGTCACTCAGCATAGATATCTTAGGCTTGGCTTTGTGATGTCAACATACATCCTTGGCCAGCAAATTTCGCGGACATATCGCCCATAGAGAACGTTTGGGACCAGATTGGACCAGCAGCAAGTACAGCAGATTTGGTGGGTCAGTTGCGCCACCTGTAGCAGGATTTTCATGGAGAACATCTGACATCTGTATGCCTCCATGTCCGACCGTATTGTTGCTTGTCTTTGTAATGGCTGGACCAACAACATACTAAGTGCATCCTGCAAGCATTGGTCCCCTTCATTACATGATTTGTGTGGTAAAATATTTTGATGTTTTCTGTTTATGTACTACCATGTCTTGTGCCTGTAGCCACTTTCGAAGTGATCAATTATTTTTTTTAGCAAATGTGTGTGTTTGAAAGAGCAAGCTTCTGCAATAACTTTTTGTCAGTTAACTTCATTGACATAAAATTGCAGAGTCTCCACATTTTCAAGGCAATTTCAGGAATAGTTTTTTTTAAAGGTTACATGTAATTTCAAACAAAAAAGGTTATTTTTCCTTTCTTTCTTTCTTTCTCTCTCTTTCCTGGATTTAAGAAGAGTGGGTGTTCTAGAGTTTTTCATGGGTTGAAAGAAAACTTAATAATTTTTCAGAACAGTACTCAATATATTGCACATGATAAAGTAAAGTGCTAATCTTGTTGTGAAATAAAAAAAAAAGATTACTTCACACAACCTTATTTTTGTGGTGGCTCATTACTTTGAGCAAGTGTGATATTACATTCAAAGTGAGGTCCTAGTAGGTCTGTATTGTCCCAGGATGGACGGATGATTGGTTAGATAACATTACACTATCACCTGTTGGGAAGATGCATTTAAAAGTTTCAGAGTGAGTGTCTTGAATTGTTTGTTACCTAATGCAAAATATGTACATGAAATACATTCAGTCAACTGGGTGGTTAGTGTTAGTTTTCAGTGATTTCAATACTCTTTTACATACTCCATGTTAAAATAATTTATCACCATCATCCACATAATTTTTATAATAGTTTATTTGACATAAATTTTAATGTATATACACTTCTATTTTAATTATGTCACAATTAAAAAAGTTAATTTTCTCAGTCTCAATATGTAATAAATTAAAAATTTGCAAAAACTAAATAGATTACAACACTCATGCAACATGCCCGTTTTACAATCTTCTAGCGAGTGGGTTCCCTTTTGTGATGTTATCCAGGGAGCCACAGCAAGCTAACTCTGGCTGCATACACAGTAGGACACCAGCAGAACGTGGCCTGCTACCTGGTGCAGGTGTTGGTATACTGTGTTTCCTGTTGTAGGTGGTGGTGTACCAGCCTGGTGCTGGCGTGGGTGGTGTTCCTGTGCAGGACGCCCCTCCAGACCTTCCCCCACAAGGGGCTGATGCCATCTACAAATATGAATTACTCCCACCCAAATGTTGGAAGATGTATCACCTTGCAGTTAGGTTAGTTTCATTAAGTTTTTGTTTTGTGTCCTGTGTGACATTTCAAATACATTATTATATCTACACACTGAAGATAAATTGCATTTTATTAAATTGCATTACATTTTTCCATATACAGGAAGTTTTTCTGATTTTGTGCAGTTTTTTTTTTTAAATATCCAAATTTCTTAAAGTATTTTGTTTATTCCTAAATTTTTTTGGGTTCAATGATAATTATTTTGAGACATTAGGAAACTCTTAGTCAATTATAGTTATGGTGTTTGACAATAATATTTAGGTGTGTATGTGACTTAATTATTTTTCTGGGGCTCTCCAGTTTATTTTATGATGCTCCTAGCTTGTGTATGCAGGCAAGAAGGTTTCCACATAGCCTGTAGCCGTGAGAATAACTCCACCTGCAACACCTGTTAACGTACACTCGGATGTTGGCATCACTGTTTTTATTACAGTGTTTCTCTTTCCAGCTGCATCAAAGCTCTTGCTGAACCGTACCTCTCACTGTAAATTTTCTGTTATGTACGCAGTCTGTGGCTGTCTCCACAGAAAAAACTACCCTTTGCACCGTCCAGAACAGCTTTTATGCATCCCAGTGCCATCTGTCATCATTCTCTAACTAAAATTTATTGTGTCACTCCTCCAGGGACGCACTAATTCATGTATCTCTTTGTGAGGGACCGGACGTGTCGTGCCAGGGTCATTCACATCTACATTCATCTTCGTTATAGCTAAGCGTGTTTTACTGCAGCACAAACTGAACTTGTGGTTTTTTAGAAATATGTAGTTGTAGTATGCATTTTTTTAAAATTTATTAAGTAGAGTAGTGAACTGCAAGAAGATACGTAATTTTAGCGTAACTTAGGTGACTAGTTTTTTGTTGGCAACCTACTGTTTATGACATGCAACTATGGATACGTAAGCTTCTACTTGAACCCCCTTTTGGGGCAAGTTTTTTGACAACAGGTTTTTTGTAACTGTGTAACGTTTGCTTTCGTTATCAGTCATTAATTAGTTATGATTTAGTTCCACTTTTTACAGAGGTTTTTTTTTCTTTCTCTTTCTTTCTTTCTTTTCTGTTCTGCTCTTGGGTCTTCACTTTAATTTTCATTTCGGTGTTCCGTTTGTGCTCTGTAAAAATGTATTAACTTATTAACTCCTACATCAATTGGACGATCACAGCTTCTGTTCCATTTCCTGTGGTGTCCATATGATCTAGGATGAATTGGCTCAACCACTTCTATTCATCTCGGACAACTAGTTTTCTTCATAATTTTGTGTGACATGATGGAACATTTATTAAATCAATTGGAAAGCAAAGAAATTTAGAGCCATTAAAGTCGTGATGTAAAAGTATCTATTTTGTAATGTAAAGAAACAATGAACTGCCAGAATATTTAAATTCAATTTAATTATGATCAAGTGATTGATGTAAAACAGTAGTAAAATGTAATTTAAATGCATGTACAATGGTTTATTGTAAGGGGCCCCATTTTCTCCTATTTTACCACCTTTAACTTTCACAGCTTAATTTATAGCTGATAATTTTATCTTAACTCAATTTAACATTGTGCTGTAATCACTTTACGTAGTCTTTTGTGTTTATGTATTTAATTTTAATATATAAGATCTTAAATTTGCCTTCTTCATGTCTTTCTTTTAACTCCCTGTTAGTTATAATTTTATTGTGTATCCTCTGGTATTTATTAATATTATAAAAGTGCCAGATTGCAGTAGTCTTTTATTATAATGATTTGTGTCACATTTTCCTACACTCTTAACATTACTTTAGGGTAGCAGTATTTGTTAGTGGCACTATGTCTTGTTTCAATAAATATTTGTCTAGTGTTCATGTTTATTTATTGATTGATCAATTCATTCATTCGTTCAAAAAATAGTTTTTCCATAAATTCTACTGGACGTGTGCAAAAGTCTCCAGGATGTGGAGAAACATCTCAATAAATACAATACGTGGAATGCCTTATACAATAGTGAATAGATATGCAAAGTCATATTACAACTTAAAATTATAGATATCCCTTTACAAAATAAAATACAACACAAATTATAGGCCTATAATTTTTCAAGTTTTTTTTTAAATTCTAGTATTACCATTGTATGATAATCTTAATTCAACTGGAAATTTGTTTTATATTTTAATGGCGGAGAACTAAATTCTTCTCTGATACATATTCATCGTAAGTATTGACGCGTGACATACCGGGAATATATACTCAGTATATTGTCAATGTCTTCATTCAGGATGCCTGGGTCTTTTTGTCTAGATGCTGAGCTAGGTACTTCTATAAGTACAAGGAGGTTCAGTTTTGCTTGGGTGCTGGCGCCTTCCTGTTGTATGAAATAGGCCACGTGGCTGTGCGGCGGGGCACAAAATCAGGTGTGGGCAATATGATTCAGTGTCTAGGTGCCACCACTGCCTTGGATGTACCTGGGCGACATTTGGGTGGAGCAACACTTGAGAATGGCATGGCTACTTCTGATACAGAATTCTGACTAGTAATGACCTGAGGCTTTGGCGGAGGTATAGGACAAAGAATAGTAGGCACTTGGTAGGCTATTACAGGTGTTGGAAGTTTATCAGGTTGGCGTAGATACTCAACGATCCACCCTGGGTACTTGATGGGGCTAGTCCTCTTGGGTGGTGTGAAGGAGTTGCTGGGCACAGGAACTTCCACAGGATCTTGCAGATGACATAATGCTTGCGCCTGTTCTTGAGGTGAAAAACTAGCTAGCTGTTTGACCAGGGAAGGTTGATATTCGTGTTCTCTACGTGATGCTAAGAGAGAGTGCCTAACTCTTTCCCTTAAGCCCTTTCTCTGGGTGTAGGATATTGGGAAGTGAAACTTACCCTCCTACTACTGCACCATGTCTGCAGGCTCCTACAGTGGTATGTGTGGCACCACGGGTGGTAGTGGACAGGCGGACACCATATTCCTAAGTTTGCCGGAGACTGTTATACACAAGGGAAGTCAGGCCTCTTCTTGTCCAGATATACACGGGTGTGTGGCCCTGTCCCAGTCTTCTGAACCTAGGGGACACAAGTGTCTCTCAGCAGAGCCCACTCAAAAGAGACCAATGAACACCAAGCCGACAAGCTGTTCTAAGGACAGTGTACCTGTGTGGCTCCTCCTTTCCGTCAATCCCAGAGGGTTGAAGAGACGGACTGCCAAAGCTAGTGCCTATTAAGTAGTAAATTAGTTTCAGACTCGTTTGAGTGAAATTCCCTGGAATCACATGAAAAATTGATACGCAAGGTTAACTATGGAAAGGTGCTAAGTCTACAAGGATGGTACTCAAAGTAAAAGCTGACCCACGTTTTATTTTGTTTAATGATAATAAAAACGTGTTGAATGCACACTAGTTCCTGGTCAGCAGCACAAATTTCAGCCGGTGATCTATAAGTACAAATTATGTTGACTGGTAGAGCCAACCGACACAACAAAAGGGGAATGCGGTGTGAGCTGCTGTAGACTAGGCAATGCGGTGTGAGCTGCTGTAGACTAGGCAATGCGGTGTGAGCTGCTGTAGACTAGGCAACAAACTCTTGCATTGTTGTACGAACATGTTTTAGGTAATGATGTAACATAATCGCTGACACGTTGCAGGATGACTAAGCAAGGAACGTGACAGGATCTAGCCTTGAAAAAGACTGGTCCTCTACAGATACGTCTGTAACTGTAGGAAGTCACAGGGTTTGCAGGGTACATAACGGATTGCTCCTAACTAATGTAACCTAACCCTATCGCAAGTGTAGCTTAAGCAAAGTACGGGGTGTTGTCCTGAGCAACAGGTGCTAGAATGAACGTAGAAAAAAAGGGGGGGGGGGGTTCCTGAGCAACGAGTGCTAGCAAGCGGTGAGATCAATCTGGTCTGGTCTGAGCGGCGAGCACTTGAAATGAAGATTGCTGACAATCTGGATGCTTCCCGAGCGGTGGGCGCTAGGAAGGAAGACTGCCGTTGGAGACGTGGGTTGTCTCCACTTTTATACTAATTTCGGGCTGCTGCCTGCTGCTGATTGGCTGGTTTCGCTAGGGCAAGGGGTAGTCACAGCGGGAGGTGCGAATGCATGGCTTGCCTCTGTGGTGTCATCGGCTGGCTGGAAGAGGATGCAAAACAAATGACAAGTGATAATTACTTCTAGAGCTATCTAGCGGGGGGTAAAGGAAATTGCTGTCTTTAAGCATTGTTTCAGTGGGCTGGTGAATAAAACAATCTGCAAGGCAGACAGTACAATTTCACATATTAACAGGATAAAGTTAACTTCCCACTCTGTTACAACTGATCTAGGGATGGGGCAGAAGTCGTTAAAATCACCCTTGTTTAAAAGACGTAATGCGTCAGTATATGCAAATCATCCTTGGTTTTATTATAATGAGTGTGTATAATTGTATTACTTTTATATTTTGTGAAATTTTACTTAACAAACAACAGTGAAAAAATATACAAACTTGATAATGGTAATATATTGAGTTCTATAAATAGTGTTTTACAGAAAATTCCACTTTTACAAGAAGTAAAATTTGGATAGCTGATTTTTAATCTTCAAGTGAATTGCACAAAAAATTACTCCACACAAGAAAAGAGAGTGAGAGTAAGGAAAATACATGGATTTCAATTCACCAGAACAAACAATATTATTCATATAACATAAAGTATATAATACCAACTGTTAATAGTAGCCTGTTTTTGGATGAATATTGGTAAATCTTTTATTCAGATCCAACACAACAATGGTCCAAGTACAGAGCCCTGAGGTACTCCATGCAATATTTTACCTACCTGTACTCAGTTATGTGTGAATATTTTCTCCCAATTATATCTTTTAAGGTAATGCTTTTTTGTTCAGTGTTTACTTATGTGTAGATGCCACATTTTGCTAATCTATGGATGCCAAATTTTTCTTTTGTATGGCATGTGTGGTTTTGTTATAGCCAGTTGCCTTCAAACTTAGTTTATCATTTCTATCATGGCAGGTTTCTCAGGTACCTTTGTTGCTTGGAAGAAGACAGCTTTGGCACAGTCAGCAATAATCCCTTCTACAGCCATAACATTAATTTCAGTTCAATAGTGCATCTCACTCTTATATTGCAGTGTGGAGTGTTATAGGCTGTTCACTGTAAACTGAGCACTTTTGAAATCCCTGCCAAAGATCAAATTGTATGCATTTTGTGTATCCTTCCACATTATGTAAAATTAACGTTGCCATGAGCCTCATCACTTTACTCATGCGTCTGCCAAGTGAAACTGAAATTATCAGCCGTGTAAATACATAGTTTACAAATCTACTCATTTTTACACTTCGATGCATTTTAAAAAAAAAGCAAAAGAAATAATTTAAGTTATTGTTAAGATATAGAACTACTTTCACTCCGTCGTTTCCAACTTTGCTGTGCGCATGTCACTTAGTGCATCCATTAAAATATATGCAGGTAGGAGCAGTGACTTTTTCCTAAGGTTGATTTCATAAGTGTCCACTTTATCATGAACAGCCTTTAGCAGCATTCATTCTATTACCAATACACAGTGAGTGATGTAGCTCTGTCCTTGTGTGCATCCTTGTTTGCTGTACAAGGTTGCCAAACTTACCATTAATGGGAAAATACAAATTCCAGACTTTTAATGTATGTTTATTGAACTTTAAATGCTGCATAAGGTGAGGTTAATTTTGACATGTAATGGGCTGGATGTTAATCATATGTCGTGGAGCTCCGGGGGTTTCTGTTTGAAAAGATAGCCAGTCTCTCCTCTAAAAGGGGTTCTGTTCTGAAATGATACAGTGGCTTTGCCATTATACAGAGCTGTCTGTGTGGCTACTCGGCAGGGTACGAAATCTTGGCTAATCAGTGCAAGTCTACGTTTGGCAGGTATGGCAGATGGAAGGCTACTTGGGCGACATTTTAACAAGGCAGTAGCTTTCTGGGATGCAGTCGTATGTGATGTTGGTGGATTGGTGTGAATGTTCTGTGGTTGGTAGACTGAGTATATTAGGAGTACAGTTGGTGTTAAGTGAGTTCTCGGCAGTGTAGGTGGTAGTTCAGGCTTCTTCAAGTACTCTGTAATACATTCAGGGTAAGCTGCCTGTCCAGAGCATACAGATGGAGAGGACAGATGGCTGGGCACTGGAACTTTTCTTGGCTCTTGCAGTTTGACCTCAGATGGTTGATATTCATGTACTCAGCCTGATGCAGAGAGTGCCTCCCTAATCTTCTCCTTCAGTCCCCCCCCCCCTTTTTTTTTTTGGCAAAAAACATCGGGATGTTGTAAGTTACCCCACCAAACGACTTTGCGCGTGCAGGTACTCGCTTGGTTGAAATTACGTCTTTCACCGCTAGGGTGCATGGCCTGGTAACCGTCTATCATATAAGGGGTTACAGGTCCCCAGCAGAGTCCTCTCCAGGGAGAAGTAATCGTCAAACGTAGTTTGCGGTTTCACAGACAGTGTACCTTTTGGCGGCTCTTCCGTTCCCCACAATCCTGGATTGTTTGGAAGGGATGGTTAGTACTAGTATATGTTCTGTGAAACAAAATATGTGTGTTGAACGCTGAGCAAGCTTCCTGTGAATGCCTACTAGTACGTGGCTAGAGTAACTACAAGGTACTTCACCTACAAGGAAGTGGAGTCAAGGTCACGCACGTTTTGTTTTCGGAAAAATAGAAACGTTGTGATAGCGCTCTAGCTCCAGGTCAGCATCACAAGCATCAACACCTGAAAGTTATCTTTAGGCTGGTGTGCAGAGGCGTCCGACTCAAAAAAAGGGTGCGTTGAAATCACGGGTTAACTTCTTGCATTGTTGTGGAAACTACATCACAGAATCACTGGCACTTCGCTTGGGTAACTAAGCGTGAGAGTGACAGGATGATAGTCTCTACAAAGGCTGGGATAGGATCCACTGCAATCACGAGTGAAGGCAAAGGGAGGGGGGGTAGGTTTGGGGGGGACGTAGCTGATATCTCCTAACTGATGTAATCCTGATGTGTACCGTCGGCAACAGGATGTGTTCCGAGCAACACGTGCTGGAACGACAGCAACAATACAAAACTAACGTGGCAACTGGCATAGGCCTGAGCGACACGTGCGTGCCTAGGTGCAACAATGATTAAGCTAAGGTTAAGGCGGGCATCAATTCTGAGCAACGAGTGCTGGAATAGACTTAACAATTGAATTGGATCCTAGCAGCGCATGCTGGAAACAAAAACTATTGCTAAGACGCGGGCCGTCTCGCCTTTTATACTTATCATGGGCCTGTGCCCATCGCTGATTGGCTGATACACTAGGGCGAAGGGTAGTTGCTGAGTGTGGGGGGGGGGGGGGTGCGAATGCATGACTTTCCTCTGTAGCTTCACCGGCCAGCTCGAGGGGGATGCAAAACAAATGACAAGCAATATTACTATTAGTGTGATCTAGCGGGGAGTAATTGAATTTGCTTGCCCTCCTAGAATAATACAGTGGACCGGTGAATAATAAAAGCTGCAAGTCAGACATTAAAATCGCACTTTCAGCGTAATAGTTTTAATCTCCAACTCTGTGCGAAATACCAGAGGGATGGAGATGAAGTCGTTTAAAACTAATTTCTCAAAAGCGTCATGCATCCATTTGCCCCCTCTCCGTTGCAACTGAAGCTGCGACTGAAGCTCATCCTTGAGGTCTAGGAAGTCCGGTCTCCGCAGAGTACTAGCACTTTCCTCTAGCCTTCATCTTGGCAAATGTGAGATGGGAGACAATTGGTCGGGGAAAGCTACGCTAATTTGCTCAGCAGTCTTGACTACAGAGAGATGCAGGAGCCCACCAACCAATTTCGTAGAAGTGTATTGGTTCTTCTAGGCAAGCCTGTCTTACGATTCACCGGCAATTCTGGACTGTCAGTCTGCAAGACAAAATGGGTCTGTGAACCCCCTTCTCGGAGAGGTAGCGCGCATTCCCGCTACCAGTTTCCTTACCAGTGGCTCTCCCTGACACCATTGTGTCAAACAGAACATACTCCCTTTCCTGCGATGATAATGTCAGTGAAGCAAGAATAGTGTTCTGCCCAACTTTTGCAGGTTTTCAGCCTGAAGCAAAAAGTGCATTTCTGGGTCAAATCAACTTTACTCTCGGGCTAGCACCTTCAGAGGGCTGTAAAAAAGTGAAAATTCCTTTGCAGAAATGTGAAGCTGTTTCCACAAGAGCAATTTTCTCTCCTGCACTTCTGTATTGCACACTGCTCTGTGCACACGACTCAGTAGTTGCCTTCCCTCGTTCGTGAACTTTACCTTCTCCTAACTGTCAGCTGGGGAGGTGGGGTGACAGTCGTTCAGATCACATCTGGCATCTAGAACACCTGTTAGCTTGCCCACCGCAAAAATCTTAACATAAAAAAGGGGTACATTTACTGTCTCACTCGGACCCATACTCTAACGCTAGCTCGTTCTCTCTCCACTACCAGGATAAAAAACGGGAAGGAATTGCTTTTTCTCTGGCTGGCATCAGGCACGTGTTGTCTCATTCCTTTTTATTGTCGCAATGGTGTGACGTGTTTTTGTTCATTTTCTTTCTACAAGGAACCCTGTGCTGTCTATTGTCTCTGATTCATTACACTGTTTGTACACATTTAATGTTTATTCACAAACTGCTGTGACTTTCAAGCACATGTTTTGCATGTAAAAAATATTTGACTGGGGTAGGAAATGTCTTTTGACAGTGTCCTAGTCATCACTATTGTTAAGCACGTCACTCTTTTTACACTCCATTATTCCCTAGAGCAATGCTGTGGCCGGCTACATGGAAGATTTGCAAAACATATTGTTGCACAGCTTGCTTCTTTAATTTTTACGTCTTTGCTACTTCACACAATATACGGGGTGGCAAGATACAAGCACTTTCAACTTGCATCTTGTTGAGGACTGATTCATAGAGTCAAGCACTAGGGAATAGTTACATGGGTAAGAGTGCTATAACCACTACAGTCATAGGATTTAGACATACACACAACACTTTTGCATTTCATTGACTTTTTGCGACTAGGTACATCACTTTAATTTTTACTTTCATTTTGCAGCTATCTGCGAGCTTAGTATTATTATTTTTTTCTCTTTTTTTTCCTTCCTTTTTTTCTCATCCCCCGCTGGAGTTTACCCTTGCCAGCTCCCATGCAGTGATTGTGCATTGAGCAAAATAAACCAGTAGCATACTCTAAACAGCATTATTTTTGGTGACAAGGGGAGAAGTACCAAAAATATAAACTGGAATAAATGGTGACAAGTGCAGGTCGTACTGTACTTTGCTTGTTCCTACGTCATTGTGAACTATATTCTATATAAATGGTATGGATGGTATGGGCACAAGTAAAGTTGTACATAAGACTCCACAACTTAACCTGTAAGGCAAAGACATGGTCTCCTTAATAGCAAAGGATTACATATCAGTGGAAAATTGAGTAAATTACGTAGAGAAGGGACAAAAGTTGTGGTCAGTGATAAGTATTTTTGTATGTATGTCCTTATTAATTCAGTGAAGTATAACTTATTGAGTATTGATAATCAGTTGCAATCTGGCAATGGGGTGTGCCATTTACATACTTACTGCTATCTAAGCTTGAAATATATTGTAGAATCAAGTATTTTCAATTTTCCTTGCGATGTTGGTGTGGCATTTATATCCTATAATACAATGATCAGTCACAACATATGTGTTATCAATCTTGTGTTTCTATTCCAGCATCTATGAATATAAAATACACTAGCGCCTCATGAAGTTGACCTCCCTTAACTCAGATCTCCGGATAACCCGGACTAATTTAGAGGATAAAATAAAAAAATTATGATAATATAACAGTTAAGATTGCTCAGTAATCAGAGTGGGCAAAAACTTACAAACATTTTTGAGGAGGAAAACATATTTTGTGCAAGAATTACAAGCATAATCGTACTGTACTGTACAGCGAGTGCATGATTGCGGGATTGTACATGTTTTATAATTATAAATGATAACATATTCGTAATCTATGCTAATTGAAGTTCTACTGTATAATCAGACCTCTACATTCTTAAGTTATTCAATTTAAGTCCTGCTTTATATAATTTGCTGTGTATTCCTCAAAATTGGTGGTTGCTAGTATTCATGTATACATAGTTACATAAAGTAGTACCTAATAAGAATGGTTTCGTACAATTTTGTCTCATTTGGTTAAGAGATTGGTGTAAACAGCATATATGTTGATTTTCTGAATTGACTATGGTTCTTTGTATGAACCTTTAAGCTTTACCAATATTGATTTGTGTGGTCATTTTGTATGTGAATTTATAATTTAGTAATGAGTAGTATATATCTTAATCATTTACTACAATTTTAATTTTCAAAAAAGCTTGGTAATATAGTAGAACCTCTCTGTAGGAACCCCATTTGTAGACTCCATTTTTCTATAATGGCTCGTTTTTTAGGAACCGTAAAGAATTTTGGTGAAAAAAAGTTGAGAATTTGGGGGAAATTAGTTAAAAAATTAATCTGTCACACTTTTTTGGTTGCTACGATGTTCTCTTGGTAAGCACTGTATTGGATATAGATGCCACCCCTCCTCGCTGGCTATTGTAGCCAATGCCAGTTTACAGTGCCCACCCACCTCGTACCGCTCAGGTCGTCAAATGTTTATACAAGCGACATAACTACCATCACCTGTTTTTCCTTCCATATATCATTATGCCATTGCTTACTTGCCTTCTCACTTTTCATAGTTTTTCATAACTGTTGATGACTTATTACTCCTAGTTTTTTTGGACTCCTCTTTGGTACCATTTTTTGCCATGATTTTGTATAATAGACTTCAGATATAGTTACAATGAGTGCGAAGAGAGCCTGCTTGTCGCACTTTATGTTTACTTTCGAAAACCCTTTGTAGTTTCTTTCTTCTGTTCGCATATCCTTCTGCCTCATCTCATTATAACAATTGCCATCTGATTTCATTTAATGTTCACTTCCACTACAAAAGTCTGCTGTGTTTACCCTACAAATTATAAAAGTACCACGTAATTACTGTTATGATGAACAAAAAAACTGTAGAACACTCCATTTTAATAAGTAAACAGTACGTGGAAAATAAGGGAAAAAGTTTTTGCATGTTGAAGTGTTTTAAAACAATGTCTGTATTTTATTTCATTAGAGTAGTGCAAAAATCACATGTCACTGCATTAAGATGGCAACGATAACTGTAAATGTGTCCAAATGTCCACTGTAGTGGTGTATGCAATTATGCATTTATGTACATACATATAATTAATACTGAACAATAAAGCAGTCCATTCACCTAGAGAGTGGTCTTGATTGCTCACGAAGTTAGCAGAGGAGGGGAGGCAAGCACTTAATGGGTGTGGTCTGTAGGCACTTGACAGGTTAATAATCACGGCGTACAGACAGCTGGTGGCAGCAGCTTTCCCCTCACCTGACACGTCCAGCACCTTTGGAACCACGTTACTTCACAGCAATTGAACGTGTCATCCCCTGTGGCTATATTTTGAAGTGAATGTGATAATATTTCCTGTTTCTGCGGGAGGTACATCACCACATAAGGAGTTTTGGAGGGTGCTAGGACCGATGGGGGGGCGGGGGGGGGGGGGGTTCGAAACTTGGACTGTAGTCCTTGCGTGCCACTGAAGTGCGTCCAGTATATAGTACTGACCTGGTAGCTTTGCGGCAATGCACAAAATTGGGTACAGGGAGTACCACTTTGCACTTTGGTGGGTTTGCTCTGGCAGGAATACCTGGGCAATGTGTAACCTGAGGAGGTTGCCTGACCTGCGGCGATTCTGACTTGCATGAGTTAGAACTTGGTAGACTGGTGGGCAGGTGCTCGTTAGGGTTAACGGTCGCTGGGGTTGGCTCTGCAGTTTTAATTCCCCAAAAGTGTGGATTGACGAGTCTTAGGGATTTATTCTAATCATTTATGCTGCAAACATGGGGTGTGTCTACTCGCGGAGTCGGACGGGTGCCATGAAGAGGTCCGTGTGTATCTCCGGTGTGGTAGGTCTCCAGGTGGAGGATTGCTTGAGCCCTCTCTCGTGGTGGAAGGTGCCCGAGCACAGCGAGGAAGGAGTTAAGTTTGTGCTGGTGCCTGGAGGCAGCGTTCACCCGTAACCCTCTCTTGGACACCACTCCAACAGGAGTAGGTTATGAGGGCAAGATTGCTACTTTCAAACCTGCGGAAGTTGAGCAGGTAAAGTGTTGTCCTTTATAGGTGTCAAACCACATACTGTGTCTGCCAACTGAGTGCGGTATCCCTATCCCAGTACTTAGCACAAGAAGTGTGGTGAATACTGAGAGTAAGGTCTCACTGGCGGACACTCCCAGCATGGGGGTGAGAGGGTTTCAGGAGAGCCAGTCTTCCCAACTCGGGGAATACCCCCTTCGGCGCAAGGAGCGCGGTGGAGGGAGTAAGCACTTAGCCGACTAGCTGATCTCAAGAAGTGGAGTATCTAGTATTGGGGCTCTACCCTTCCGTATACGGTGGTGCACAGAAAGGGTGACTGTCCAGAATGCGTGTGTGTACTCGTACCTAGTGTGTGGGCAGTAATGAGCAAATCTCCCAGTCACCTACTGTCCCTCCGATGGGCGTGATATCTACAGGGCGAGGTACTATTATATGGGAAATATACTTTTCATTAAATTAAACTCTGTTTATTCCGGTGAAGGAAATAAAGACGACGTAGACAATGGCATGAGTCTTTAGCACAGAATGTGGTGAAGATGGGCAAGGTGCAGTTAGGAGTCGTCGGCAAAAAATGTGGTAAAGACAATGTAGTTGAAGATGATCGGCACAAGGAGTGCAATGAAGTCCAGGGAGCTGATGGTTCCTTCAGTACAAGCGTGTGGTGAAGGAACAGAACAGACTGGCGTTACAGGGGATGTGGCCTACTATTTATACTCTGGCCGGTGCACCCTTGCTGGAGTCGGAGTGGGGGTAGACTAGACATATATCCTCTTGTAGTGATGTCAGTAGCCGGCGTACTGGAGTAGTTGAATGATCTCAATGCATAGCTGCGGTGGCTCGGCCAGTGAACAATACAATCTGGCATGGAGCTTCCATCCTTTGCCTTGGGTAGATAGTACAATTCCTGACATCTTGTGATGTGTGGCAACAATCAAACTCCATAGAATTGAGCGGAAAAGTAATTTGCACTAATGAATAGAAGTCGTTTTGAGACAGAGGTGAATAAATACAGTCCTTAAAAGGTTTCCTTACATTCTCAAGTAATTGACTTGCCTCGAGTTATGGGCACCTGGTGCTTGCTGCTTACGCATTAATTGGTGATAAAGAGATTTCATATGTTCTGTTCGGTGATATCAAATTATTCAGCAGATGAGTGTCTATTAAAATTAAAAAGTAATATTTCAGTAACAAATCCTCCAGTTTTCTCACAAAAATCTACTGATAATTGATTTTGCTGAATCACCGTGCAATATTTAAAAGTTTTTGATGACAAGAGCAGGTCAAGTACACACGTGGGGTGTAATTTTATTCAGAGAATTTTTGATTATTGAATTAAATTAATATTTCATGCTAAAATAATGTTGGTTTTATGTTAGAGATTATTGAACATGTACGTACAATGCTTGGTAAAACCTTGCACCGCTCAATGTTTCTTAACATTTTATTTTGAGAGACAATGGGAGGCTAAGTATATATCTCACTACTGTCATCTTTTTTTCAGTAAATGTTTGCTTATTAAAATAAATCTATAGTTATTTTTAAAAATGGGCCATTTTCATGCTAAAGACAATTGAACATTGACTTCATGCAAAAAAAAACTGCAAATTTTTACATACGGGAGTTGTATTAAAAATAGGTTCAAAATATCTATAGTGTCCAACCTCTAGTAACGACCTTATTTCTGGAAACCATGAGAGGTCATTTTAATAAGGTTCTACTGTTTGATAGGTACCAGTATGGGTAAGAAATTAGTTTTTGAGTTCATCATGATATGTTTTTTATGATCTATGCTACTTCATTAATAGACTTTATAACTATTAATTGATGATCCATGGAAATTGCGTACAAATTTGACATTGTCAATAGAAAAGTGGGTTTTAGAAAGTTTATAATTTTTTGGTAACTCGCAGGGTGCTCACTTTCCTTAAAAATCCTTTAAATGTATTTAAAATCTCAAAGGTCCTTAAAAGTGCATAAAGAATTTTCAGGTGTTTGAAAGTGCTTAATTTTTATAGTGTTTAGTTTCATAGTATTTATGGCAAATTAAAGTGATGTGTGGCCGTTATGTGTACGGGAAAGTATGGTACATACAAATTGTTTTTATTGCAATTTTGTGCCATTCTTTGAGAACATAAAAATAACACATATACAATAAATTATTATTAGTGGTTGTTGTGCCATACCTAATCTACTTTCAGTTATTGGCAGTTCTGTTTTGGCATTATTTTTAGCCGTATCCATATTGGAGTTCACTGTAATTGATTTTAAATTCCCTGTGCTCTCGAGTTTGTTTTGTGAAAATGCTGAAAGGAACGAGAGTTTTTAGTAATGTGTGGCTCGCTCACTATAATTAGGTATTCATTATGGTTATTAAAAGTGCCTGACGATAAATTAAAAGCAAAGTGTTTCACTTTGTTGTTAAAAATTTAGACATAGGAAGTATGGAAGAAGCAATTTTGAAATCTCATGTGAAGAGTAAGTTGTCATAATTTTGTTTTATAAGTTTATCGTTTATAAATTTTCTTTACCATGTCTGAATTTATTGTAGGACATCACGAATTTTGTGGGTCCTTGAATTTAAGTCTTTGAAAAGTGTTTGAAATATTTTAGCCAAAAAGAGTGGAAACCATGAACTCTGCAATGAATATATACAATAAATAGCATTGGCTCATGATGTTCTGTTTGTTACAGATAGCCAAAAAAAATTTAATGCAGCTACTTTTATTTAAAAAAATGGGGTATAATTTCCAGGATTGTTTATGAAGTTTCTGTTATTTTCTGTTCCCAGATTTGTGGATTTGCTTAAGGTGAAGACTATAAAGCTAACATTCTATGGCAAGGAAGCCAAAAGTTATCTTATGGAAAATGGTGATTTTTTAGTGACATTCTATAAAGGTAAGTGTTTTTTTTTTTTTTTGTATTGCTTTCAATTATTTATATTATTGTTGGCAAATTGCTGCAAGCATTTGTAAACAAGTATATGAACTTAAAGTATATCGTCATTCTGTGTCATGGTAACTGGGGATTCAATTGGCAATTGGTGACTTATGTGTTACATTTGTTTATTTTTGGTTTGTACAGCCCCAACAACATTTTTTCAATATGGATACAGGGGTGTCTGATGCACTTGAACGAAACCTAAAATAGTTTTACTCGGTACCTAGCAGCAACACAAAGAAAATAAACTAATTGATAAATGTTAGTTGCCTGCATCTTAGGAACGTGATTTTAAAAATTGCAGTAGCAACAGTTAGCTTTCTGTGATTCTGTTTTCCAAAATTTATTAGTTGGGCAGCATTAATAAGATGATTATAGTATATTTTATTTCACAGTAAATAAATATGTATCGTGCTCATGATCCCCAATTTCACGAGGCCTCACAATTCTTGAGAATGGGCTTCGTAAATTCAATGCCCTCGTTAATCCGCAGTAAACTAATTTTGACTTTCCAGAAACCCAAAAATTTTTGTTAAAAGTCTATTTCTCATGGTAAGACAGGTTTTAGTTGTCTCTGGTTCAAAAATAACATGTTTAATTTAAATGAAATAATTAATTTCAGTAAACAGACATGTTCGGAATAAAGGTATACGCCATAATGGTATATACATACGACTTCCCCTTGCCTGGAAATTAGCATCAACACCAGGTGCAGGGTCACATTTAGCAAGTGTAAAGCCTATTTTTAGTAGTTTATTGCAGAAAGATCAGACAATAAGGAAATATTAATTCATTTCACTACACAAATTTATTCAGAGTAAAATTATACACCAGAATGGTGTATATAACCTCCCCTTGTCACCAAAAAAGTGTAAACACAATGGTGCATACTCATTATGCATACATTAGTAGCCATCACAATTTTCATATTAAAATATTTGTCACACTAAAGTAAATAAAACAGTTGTTTTTATTATTTAGCTTGGTGTGATGTCTGCCTTGGAAGTGCTGAAAAGCATAAAGCATTAGCCATAAATTACAATAGTCTATTTTAATTTCCCAAGTTAAAATATCACAAAATATATCCAAAAGTGAAACACTATGCACACAATAATTAACATTAGCAACAGTGATGGTAAAAGTACAGAAAAAATGTAATCAGCCTCAAGTATAATTACTTGGGGAAAATTGTTACTAATTACAAGTAACAGTTACTTTAGATTAAAGTAATCAGTAAAAATGCAACTACAATTACAAGTACATGGTATTTGTTTCATAATTTGAAATACTTTTATAGTTTCCTACACTGGCAAATTTGTTATATTCTGCTTACATCCTGAGTTAAGGTAAGGTTACATCTACTACAGGTTGGGAAGATCAATCTTAAAAAGTTTGGCAACCAAAAATGTTCGCCATTAGGTAAGCTGCAGTGTTGCATGTGTATCAGATTTTTATTTTCTACGTAAAAAAATAAGGTAATTGCAATAAACATAAATCAAATGTAAAATAACTTTGTAACTACGTAAAATCTTTCTCTTTTGTCATTCACGTAGATAAAAATTCTATTTAAAAGTGACCTCTTTGGAACGCTGCGCACCTAGCTACGGAAATTTTTCCTATACCAAACTCGCCCATTAAAAAACTAGTTTTTTTCCTAATCTAAGGAGAACTAACCTAAGTTATGGTATAGTGGAGAAGACTATGAAGATACAGGACATTATGGTGAAAAAACTTTAAACAGTCTTAAAAAAATACTATCACCACATCAACAATGAGCTGAAGACAGCTGACTACAGGCAAATCTGCCTGACTACTTCACAGAGCGTGAGTAATACAGGCAAAATACATTAATGTGTAGTTGTAGGTTGGAATCAGCCCAAAAATTATGATTTTGGAATTTTCCAAAATTTTGATGCATTGATACTGATGTTAGTACAGACATTCACATTTGTGAAAAATAAGAACAACATAGGTCCTGTCACTGCCGGCACTTGAATTTAGTACTGAAAGAATGTACTTATCAATAATGTAAGTACTTACTACATATTATGTTTTCTCAAGATTTGATGGGGTGCTACATGCTGCACTTTAAGCTTTTATGTAACACACAACTTGCAACTTATATATATTGATGCATGACATATTTTTCAACAATGGGGATTAGACAACTTCTCCATTTTTACCTTAGAAGCAATGAAATTCCTAGGTTAAGTACATGCTATGTTGGCACTATGGAAAACAGTTATCTAGTTATTGATGGGTTTTTTCTTGACATGATGGCGAGGTGTGGTGTGTAGTAAGATGTGCAATAAAGAATAATAAAGTTTGAATATGTCCAGAGAGATTAGTTATCGCCTTTTATTTAACAGTTTTGCTCAGGAGTTGGAAGTTTGCATTTTCATTTATTCCGACGTAAGTTAACATTGTACTGTCTGCAATGTAGATTGTTTTATTCACCAGCCCACTATAACTATGCAGCTTAGATGAGTTCTTTTTCCCACCACTAGATAGCACGAGTAGTATGATTTTTGTTTGTCTCTTTGCTTTCCTCCCTTCTACCGGCTGGTGATGTTAGATAGGTAAGCTGTGCATTCATTTACCCCCCCCCCCCCCCCCCTGCGACATCTTCTCGCCTTAGAGACGCCAGCCAATCGGCGTCAGTCAGCGGTCCATTTTAGTATAAAAGGAGCGACAGCCCATCTCTCCAGACTAGTCTTTGTTCCCAGCGCCAGTAACTCGGGATCTGACCAGATTGAACAGTCTTCCAGCACGCGTTGCGTGGACACTGACCACCCTGCCTTCATTTAAGCTCCGCTTATGATTAGGTTTTGTTTCCAGCGCTAGCAGCTCTGTATTAACTTGCCCTGATGTTAGCTAGGATCTCTACCTTGCTTCATACCCTGCAGTACACGGACGTGTTTGTCAGAGTTCCTATCCTCTAGTTCTTCTCAAGACTCATCCTGACACCACCCAGCTTAGTTTTCCACGCTACATGTCAGCATCTTTGCTTTATGTCGATCTACACCCATCACAACATTCAACAATGCAAGAGGAGTTCGCTTGGACTTAAATTGTTTCACACCCAGAAAATCTCCGTAAATATACCAGTCGCCTCTACCAGCTTTTTCAGTGAAGTACTGTAGCTTCCCCGGCCGCAACTTGTGCTGGCGACAGGAGTTAGGGTGCGTTCACCACATGTGTTTCCTATTCTTAAATAAACATGGGTCGACTCTACCTTGAGTTTGTAAGCGAGCCAGAACACTGAACCTTTTTTACCCACATGCACTTACCCAGACCGCCCTTCCCGTCAACAATTGTTGGTTGAAATGAGGAGCCACACAGGTACCTCTAACTCTAAACCATCTTGTCAGCTTGGTGTCCGTCATTCTCTCCACTGCTTTCCGAGCCAAGAGAGGCAGATGTTCCCTGATTTAGGAAGACTCTGACTGGATCTCACACCCGTATTGCAACCTTGGACAGGTGAAATAGGGTGTCCACCGGTCTCCAGCCTCCACATGGTTCCATACGTAATTTTGTGCACAAGGAAGACTCCTTGTGCACAAAATTACGTATTCCATCCTGTTACAGTAGTAGGAGGGTGGATCTGTGTTCTAATGCCCTACTCCAAGAGGAGAGGATTTAAGGAAAGGGTACGACAGATCCTCCTGGCTTCTAGTTGCCAAGTGTGTGTGTGTGTGTGCGCGCGCATTTTTTTGTGTGTTTTTTTTGTGTGTTTGTTTTTTTTGTGTGTGTTTGTTTTTTTTTCCAGTTAAAAAGTTATCTTCTTCATAGTGAAAACTACAAACTCCAAACACTATATGACAAATAATGGGTATTAATCATTGTGACATCCTATACTAGGATTTTTTTGTCAGTTATTATAATAGTACCTTTTCAGCAAATATTAGTTGACTGATTCAGTGCTACATTTGTACCTTCCCTGTACTGAACGGCTTTAGTCCGAGTGATGTGAAACAGCCAGCCCTACAGCTTCATTCTCTAACCCTAGTGCAAAGTACAACCTACCATCTGGCACGAGCAGAACTGGTTTGATGAGTTTATCCCTGATCCCAATCCTCACTCCTAACTCCTGACATGATTGCCACTATGAATTACCATATTTTACCATTGCTGTATTATGCTACGTAATGCTAGTAGTCACGCAGAGTGCACCTCAATACCTCCACCCTCCAACAGTGCCTGTAGGTGACTAAAAGAGAACATGAGACACTGCAGCTTATGTAGCGAGTCCACACGCTATGTCATGTGTTAGAACTGTAAATGGAATGTGCCTTTAACATATTCTATTAATAAAATACGTTCTTTTAGAAAATGAGGTAGACAAATGTAGTAGAACTTATAGCCTAACACAACTCCTGAAGGAGTTTTTGAAAATAAAGTTTAGAAATTGTTTAGTTTACAAAATATCAGAAAAGACTTGGAATTAAACTATGATTCTTTGGATAATGTTTAGTGTTATTGAGGTCTTCAACCTATTAAAAAACTGTGTTATGACCTTCCTCATAAAAATAATAGGGGTGGCCACCCTCTAATCTCATACAATATTTTTTCCATATCATTTTCTGCTTTTTTGATGCAGTCTTATTGAGCACTACATCCTACTTAACCAAAATGATCCCCTTGTTGCAAGCGCCTATGATCCACCATTTATTTTTCGATAAAAAGTGCAAAGTTTTCAGTGGTTACATTATGTCTGGCACTTCGGAATTAGAATTTGAAAAGGCTTAGGAATTAGAATTTGAAAAGGCTTAGGAAAATTAGAATTTGAAAAGGGTTATTAAACATCCCCTGGAATTATACCAAAAGGTTTATCAGGGGACCGCTTGCAAACTAACTTATGACCAGTTTTAAACTAAAATCCATTCCTTTGCTAGGATTGAAAACCAGAACCTTTTGCACCGCAGACTGGGGGCTCACCAACCAACTTTGTCACCGGAGGGTGGCCTTGCACTTAGGCAATACTTTGTATTCGCAGCGGTAAACACATCATAAGCAACTAATATTCAGCCAACTATTCTTAAGTAGGCATGTACTAACATGACATAATCATGTGTTGTGCATACGTACAAACATTCACTGTGATATTGTTTAGACAGGTATAAAGGTTCAAATGAGTTAGCAAGCACCAAATAAGTGCACAGTACAATTTATCCTGGTAAATGTTCATGTTTCCTTTATGGGGCTGGTCAACTGCGACAAACATCAATGATTGAGGGGTCATATGGCTTGAGTATTTCTAATGGTACAAATGGCATGCGCTCAGACCACTGCAGCCGTCTGCACAGTACCTTAAATGAATGTTGGCCAATTCCTCCCATGTAAACCTTGTCTACACAGCAGTCCTACACACATGTAAACCCAGTACTATCTTTCTGTCTAATTTCACTTGTGATGCTTTCAGGAATAGTTGGCGCAATATTGGTTGCTTATGAGGTGTGTTTATCTCCGCAAGTAGAAGTATTGCCTATGTGCCAGACATTGTATTGTCGATGCTGAAAACTTTGTGTGCATTTTCAAAGGAAACTGTGGGTTCTAGACATTTGCAACACGAGGACCTTTGTGATTTAGTTGGATGTACTGAATCAAAATTCCATAAAACTTGAGGGCAACAAAATTGTATGCTATAAGAGGTTGGGAACCCCTATTATTTTTATGAAGGTGGAAGGTCTTAGCACTAGTTTTTTCATAGGTTGAGGATCTCGTTAACACTAAACATTATAGTGAGAATCGTAGTTGCATATGTCTACCTCATTATACACAAGGGATCACCTCTAGAAATATTTCCGGTGAGATTTTAACAGCCTGTATAAGAATTATGCAGTAAAGCCTGTATAAAAAATGTATTATGTGTTTAGCCTGTAGTGGGTTTTGACTTTGGTGAATGTCCCATGCAGGAGGAAAGATCACAAGGACATCTCGAGGAGTGGAAGTGGTAGACCCAAGGGAAAGGAAAGTGACTCTGCATTTTCCTGTCAGTGGGATGGAACAGTTACCTGCTGCCACCAGGTTGCTCTGGGACCACTACCAGATGGCAAGTGTATTGTTACTTCCTCTTAAATTATATATCTATATTTTCCTTTATGACTTACATTGGTGACATGTTTAGGCCAGTTAAGGAATCTGTTTAATTCCAAATTTTGGGCAATATCTCAAATCTGAGAATAATTTTTTTATGTTGGACATATTAAAACATTACTGCAGTTGTGTAAATTTTTCTTTTTTGTCCCACATAAATAAATATTTATTTAGAAATTTTTGATAATATGCTTCTTCTGTAGCTTGATCTTATATTTTAGTCCTTTTTACTCCTTTATGTTTGTAATTTTAAGGTGTTTAAAATTTAAATTTGACTATCATGTGTTTACTACATACATTTCCTGAATCCAAGCCAAGCGCATTTTTTAACAGAAAAAATTATAACAAATGTTACTAACTGTAGCTGAATCTTGGTCTTTACTAATCATAGAAGTAAGTCCCCCAAGCCCAACAAACAAAAATGATATGGAAATTAATTCAAGAGTAGGATTATATTTAAGAGTATAATATTATTATGACATTGTTTCAGTGTTTGGTGGGTGTGTGCATGTTTGTCATAATTTACCAAGGTTGGGGCATAAGTCATGGCAACTATGTTGTAGTGTGAGAATTAGTGCTGAGCCGATACAGGTTTTTACAGATACAATGGACGTAAGAGTAATGGACTGAAAGACTTCTACTAGCACTAAAAATATTTTGGGAAGCTGATGAAAATTTGTGTTGAAGTCAGTGTCACGCAATGTACTATTAGATGCTTTAATTAAACATACTAAACATTAGGAAAATTAATTTCACATTAATTCTTCAAAATCAGAGATTAAAAGCAGCACTTAAAATATACTTTAGTAATTTATTTTTAAATTTAGGTCATGGCAATATAAGCAATTTATGATCTAAACAAATAAAATTATAAATATTAAATCTACAAGGTCGTGTATCATATTTCTCAGCATAATTCAGCTTTGTTCATATTCATAAAATTAAAAATTATTAATATTTATAGTTTTTAAATTCAGCACTCCCTTATTTTACTGAAAGTAAAATTAAAGCACTGCCAGTTCCAGGGTTATGAATGTCAGAATCATTGCTTTTAAAACATTTTAAATACTTATAGGACAAGGTGTAACACTGAAGGGTGGTGCCTGCAAAGCTGGTAATTCGGCAACCTGCATGGCAAGCTGTAGATGATTTTCTCCTTAAGTGCCTGTCACAACAGGCGACCACAGTGGGATGGGAGCGGCATTTCTCTCTCTTTTCGTCACTCTTTCCTCTTCCTGTAGATGATTATCTCACAGCAGGGAGGCATGTCCCTTCCACATCCTGGAGTGACAGTCTGTCAGTTTAATACTTGGTATAAGAATGGCAACTGGCAACTGCTGACTAAAAAAGTAGCCCCTCTTACTCCAACATTGCCACCCTATCATCCTCTGGTTTAAAGGAAAATATTGGGTCTCAATATCGGCTAAAAGTAAAATAGGTTCAGGAGGGCTGATATTTGACATTGGGTATCGGTATCGCCTCAGCACTAGTGAGAATACCGGCACGTGTGGATAATGTGAAATAAACACATGACAGGACAAGGTAAGCACTATGTGTATGGACAATAAAGAACACGGCAACAATTGTATATGTCCTCGCTGAAACGCTCCTACCCACCTCGCGACTGTCCAGTATGGCAGGGCATTATTCCCAACAGCTTCTACCAATTCCCTGTGACATTCTCTGGCAGTTCCCCCACGGAGAACTGCTATTTTGATTTACGAGCGCTGCTCAACACTGGTTACATCCATCTGGCATGGCAGTCACCAGACAACTGATTTCACATTGCTCTCTGCGCCCGTACAGGCCAACCCTGTGCCATTTGACATTGTCAACGCGCACTAAGACCGCCTGTCTTCTCCGCAACACATACCATTACATGCACCGATAATAGTTCGTCACACTGTTTAATAGTTGCCATTACTTATGCCCCAACCCCGTATAATACCTTTAAATATGAAAAATGCTCATTTTCTGTAACTATTCTATTTGGAAAAATTTTACTGTTCACAAAACTTAAAAAACTTTGCAGAAACTTTTATTATATTACTGTTAACTCTGGAAACTGTGATTTTCATGGTTCCTGAAAAAAGGGTAATTATTTTGAAGGGATTATTCTTGACATTTGGACTAATTCTAACACATGAATTGGCTCGTAAAAACTATGCACTTTTTTAAGATCAAATTTTACTTATTGTAATTGATTTTGATTGCTTTCAATTCAGCCATTTTGTAAAGGAAATATAATAATATGTTGTTTTAATGAAATATTAATTAATTTTAATATTTTGACATTTTCGGAGAGAAATTATACCCTAGATGGACATATAGGTCCTTCTCTTGTCGTTAAAAAAAAAACCCTAACACAGCACGCTGCACAACTTTTGCAAGTGCGAACTCTATTTTCAGTGGTTTATGTAGGAAAATCAGAGGATTTTTCATTTAAATGTTAACTTATTATCACATCACCCAGTCATTTGCAGGCTTCACACACACGTGCACATATATGCACACATGCACACAATGGTGGTAAAAGGTAGATGTCCAAATGCAATAGGTAACATGCACATTTTTTGCTAGCACTTGGTTTTCAATAATTTATGTGATAGAAATGTATTTACAAAGTATCATGATTTAAAAATTAGTTTTGAAAAAATTGTGATTAAGTAAATGTTTTATGTTTGAAAGGCCCGCAAAAATGTGCCTGTCGAGCCCGTTCACTCCGTGACGTCACAATTTGGATACACCCTTGGCCGCCGCATTTGTTTACTTCAGCAGTGATGCGTATTTGGTTAATATAAGTTGTTTGAAGTAATGGAAACAGAAAATGAAAGTGTTAAATATACCAAAATCATTAAAATGGTTTATAATAAAATATTTGTTAGTTACAAATAACGAAACAAACAGGATGACGTGCTTCAACGAAGTTAGGCGAAACATTGAAGATGTTTCGCAGAATCAGTTCTTTTTGTTTGCGAAGACCATTTTGACGTATGTAATTATATTTAAGGTGTTTGTGTTTCCCCTATATAGGTATTTTTAACACTGGACTCCTTAATGTCTACAATTTACATCTGACGTAACCTTCATTACGGTACTATGGTATTGTTTAATACACACCACAACGCATTTAGCAATTCGTATGTGATGTAGACGTGAGCATGAATAAATATGTTAACATATTTCATAATAATTAAGGCATATTAATATGTTTACAAAAATTTTTGCCGCGCAATGTAAATTTTTCATTTGGTAAGTTTATAAATCCAAGTTAGGCCTAACAGATGGAATTTGGTATAGATAATTTTTTTTAACTTCTAACATTGGTTTCAAGAGCAACATTTGATTTTTAGTCGATGTTTACATTGTATGCCTAAATAATAACATGTTACAATGTTAAGCCATGCAAATCAAACAGTAAATTGTTTGGTTGGGGCTCAGAGTCCCACTTGCAAAAAGTTTGGTTTATATTACCATATTTACCCGAAAGGAAGACGCCCCGTTCCTAAAGAAATATTTTTGAGGGGAAAAATATTTAAACCTGAATTCAAGACTACCCCTGTGAAGTGCTGAAAAAACTTACGTTGAAGTATTTTTGCATGAATTTATGACAAACCCTTCAAGAAGAAACGCTATTATATGAATAATATAATATATTTGATGTACTTTTAAAGAAAAGCTAATCAAAATTAAATGTGTATAACCCAGCTGTATGGTAGCAGCATTTTTCTTACACTGTAAAACTTTTGTGGGTCTTATATATTCATGACTTCAGCCGTTTTGCTTCCCAGCAAAGCGCTTCCTCTTTGCATCTGGCTGGCAGGGTGACATCAGATAAGGAGACCCTTGTCAAAGTTGACAGGTTCAGTCTCAGCACTACAAAAATACGTTTGACCACATGAGATACAGTATTCAAGCATGAAAAGTAGGGATGTAACGATTCCACTTTTCCTCAATTCTCGATCTCGATGCCGATACCACTCTCGATTCTCAATTCCAAAACTCGCGATTCATTTAGTTACAGAAACTTACTTTACAGAACTATTTAATATATAGGAGGGTGTGAAATTTAATTATTTAAACTAGGCCTACACTAGTAGTAGGCCTATTACTAACTTTAATATAACACTTGAACAGTGGGAGCATATTCATATGAAATTCCCAAAAGTTCAAAAGTGACATATGAGATAATAGTGAAAATGTACATATATATATATATATATATATATATATATATATATATATATATATATATATATATATATATAAAAAATTATTATATATTTCGTCCATATAGTTTATTCGAAAATATTTCCAAACTTCACTTGCCATAATAAATGTTCATGAACATAATAAATATTTTAAATGTTTGCAAGGCTGGCACTTATTGAAAAGCACTCATAGTTAAAAAAAATTTAAAGCAGTAATTATTTTAAAAAGCTCCAATTTTAAAATACAGTATCATTTTGGTTAATTCACAAACAATTTTTCTGAAAAGGCAAAGAAGTTTAAAAAAAAAAAATATTATTTACACTTAGAAATTTTAATACAAAGGAGTTATAAGATACATACATAAACTAGATAAGCAGTATCCACGTAATATCATCATCATTTATTAATTTTTTTTATTAAGACCAGTTTAGGTCTGTGTTTGTATTAATTTTTTACACACTTCACACTCCCCTTTGCACTTTAATCTTTATATGAAATGTCCAAATGAGACATTTTACTGTCTTTTACATAGGCTGCAGCATCTTCCATAATTTATGCGACTAGATATTTTATGAAGCAGTCCATTTAATGTGTCAATTTAGATATCACTTACTTGTTTCATGCACATCCGTCAATGTTAGTAAATAAGTGGCCGCCATAGATTACTGCACACATTCGAGTTGTGAGTGTTCACTTCGCACGATTGGAGGCGGTTTGTTGTCAAACTCTGTGCAGCTTATCTCGAAGTACATGTTTTACTGCTTGTGTAATCTTTGGAATGTTTGTTTACATTTAGTTTCGCAAAAAAAAAATGTATTTACGTGTGGTGTTGCATTTAGAACTATGATTTCCGAGATTTAAAAATTGTCTCAAGAGGAAATCGAGAATTTTTTCATCTCTAGAATTTCTCAATATTTCCAAGACTCGCGCGTGTCTAGATTTTTACAGTGCCAAAGTAAATTCGTGATATAATATGGGAGAAGAGTTTATTTCTTTTGGAGAAAGCTCATTTTGTGAGATGTTGCGCATTTGTTGTATTTTGTGTTATTTCACGTTTTAACTTGTATTTCCATGTTATTTCGTTTTGTCGCAATTTACGAAATCGTGCCTCTAGTGATATGTTATGTATTTGTAGAAATCTGCTTTTAATGTTTTGATTTTTTCGTCTTCCGATTCTCAATTATACGATTCTTCAAGAATCGCGGGTATCTAGGAATCGTGGAATTGAGTTTGACATCCCTAATGAAAAACCTTTGTCAAAATCGCCTAGGTTTTGAATTGAAGATGATTCCCGAATTGTAGACCACCCCTCATTTTTTCTATTCCTTTTCTGTCAAAAAACCTCGTCTTCCTTTGCAAACGTAGCGATTTCTAATAAATTTAAGTTGTTTTCATTTTTCTCTAGTTAGCTATCATAATCATAAACCTAATAAGTTAAGTTAAATAGCAACTTAATTTTTACTTTCAAAACACTTGAATCCATGTTTTTAGAAATGTTTGTCAAGGATGATCTTACTTTATGTACCCTTCCTCTTTTTTCTAAGTTACTAAGATGAACGTTACAAAATTTACGAGACTAGATGCACAAAATTGACATTAAATAGTCCGACAAGTTTTATGCCAGTAAGCTCTGTTACTTTTATAACCTTTTTCCTTAAATAAACAGAAAAAAAACGCTTTTGAGGAATAAAACAAATTCTTAAGCTTTTGTTAGAGATTTTCTTCGCTGTATTTAATCTTATCCCAGGTATTGTTTCCCAAACCAGCATATCTATATTTTCAGCTAATGTGTACAGTTCTTACATTTTTAAAATAAATTGTAGACACGGCTATCGTGACGTTAGAATAATAAAAGGTATGTTAGGTATAAAAAATTAAGAAACAATAAGATAAGCAACAGCAAGTTATTATTTTTTTATTTATTTATTTTAATGCCTCAAATATAGTGCTTAGAAATTAGGTGAAACGTGGAAATACAGGTTTGCTGGCTTGCAGCGCGACGCTCTGCCTGCCAATGACCTGTACCTACTCTAGAAGTCAAGCGGTTTTGGATAATGACTTAGAGTGATAGCTTTAGGCCTACTAAGACTACGATGCTTGTTATCTGATATTTCTAAAGCAAAAAAGTGGTTTTTGAATACTGAAACGTGGTTTGTAATCAGGAAAAATTTGTTACCTTCTTTCTCAACGTTACGCTTTATTTATAAATAATGTAGTTAATTTATCACAGGCATCAAGAATGGCGCCCGACAACACAGTATGCTCACTACAGTCGCCTTCATTACAATTTTGTTATTCTTGTGAATGTAAAACTCATTCCACATTTTAATTTCCAACTTTGAATCTTAGCAATCGTAAACAAACACAAATAATAAAATACGTACCTCAATAAAACATACGGACAAATAAGTTTTATTATGTGATGCAGGCCTACTGTCGCTGTGAAGATCACAACTGTGCGATTTGAGACATGTTCGTACCTTTGTAATTTTCACATCTTATTTCAGGTTTCACAGAACAATGGGGATTGAAGTAATCAAGTACCGTATTGGTATCTATTCGTGGCAGATTTTCGGACTGCGCTTTCACAAAGTTGCCTTCCATTTTTGTGCTGCGTGTTTGCAATGTGCTGTGGCTGGCCGCCAGCGTAGGATTAGGGACATCAAACCAATAGAGAGTGTTCCGCTTTGACGTGACAGCGGCAGTGAAAGTTACTGTTTTAATACTAAAATAACTTTGTCAAAACCTATTTTTATGCAACAAAGGCCACATTTTTATTTTTATATGTATATACAAATGTGTTTGCATCATTTTCAACTATATTTGCAAATTTTGCATGTTGCCTATTACAATTAGCATGTTTTTATTTGCTCTGAACAAGCCATGTAATGGAGCCAGGAGACATGTGAAGGGAAAGGCTGGCTGGCCCTCTCTCCGGCAGCAGAGTTGCGCATGCATCCTCATGATCAATAGTGCAGTCTAGCAACCATTGAGCATAGAACTGCTTGTCTAGGGGGGAAGGGGGACAAAAAAAACTTTTTAAATAACTCACTAAAATAAAACATTTTACTGTCTCAGTTGTTTTGTGGTCTTGCCTTAAAAATTTACGTACTGATCAATTATAAGTTATTATAAACTGGGAATCTATCCGATTAAAAATATCATTGTTGTAAGATTTCAGCAAATAAATATAAATGATTTTGCATATAGACTGTTCACGATGATGTTAGCATTTTGAAAGCCCTGCTTAATATCTACTTGTAAACATGTTGTATATTCTCCCGCCTTATGTAAAATGTACATTGCCGTAGGCCTCATCGCTTTATTCACACGTCGGTAGGGATGTCAAAGTTGATACCTCGATGCCCTTGATTTATTACAGGTATCAAAGAATCAAGAATCGAACGGTTAATTTTTGAAAATCCTCGTCCACTTTCACATAATATTTTGAGGTTATGTTGCACAGCAACATGTCTTTGGTTTTCCAAATAGGTTGAACTTGTACTAAACTCGCATGCATTGACCGGAATTAACCATTTAATGATAATTCAACTATGAAAGAATTAAGATAATATAGTAAAACCTCAATTATCCATGATAATGCAGGGGAAGAGATAGTTGGAATATCTAAACTCGCTGTAAACAAGTCGTGTTTATCTTGATGGCTGCCGTGTGACAGATGCTATTACCAGTATTTGGCTGCCTCACTTCACTCCGTCAGTCTATGTGCTGTGTGGCGCAGCTTTAATAGGAAAACTGCACTTGTTTTCTTTTTTTGTTCACTTTCTGAGATGATTCAGTATTAATTGTATACTGTAGCAAGAATGCTACAAACACACACAATATCAAAACCTGTAAATGTCAGCATAGACGACAAAACAATAAAACAAACTGGCAGTCACAGATGAAAGACCACCGCCACACACGCGGATACTGTTGGAGATAGCACTTTGTTGCGCATAAGTGTGATCAGATCAGTGTTAGTTGATAAGCTGTGTGCAGATGTGGTTTGTAGATAAGAACCCTCGTTAGCTGCAATCTCTAGAGTTCTGGGTCACTGATGCAGAACATGCATTGGCTGTTAGTCTGTTGTACGATAGTTATTAGTAGTGGGAGCAAAAGGATCCTGGACCAGGATCCTAAATAATACCAAGATTCTTGGTATTATTTTTCGGATTTTTGATTTTGTTTAACTACCTGTTATTTAACGGTATATTAGATAAAGGACAAGTATATTTTCGTACCATACATATTTCCTGTTTGTGAAATTTTCTTTTTGATGTAGTTAAAATAGAAAATATTTTTTTTTTTTTTTCGTGTTTACCTTTACCAAAAATATCCATCTCTTTTTTCTAAAAGTAGGTAGTGTTAAAGTTTTCAATGTATTAAGTATTTTATTTACATAGACGTGAAGAAAATGTCGATTGTGGAATTATTTTCAGTTGATGCAAATTACTGATTTTGCAGTTTGTGTTCGGCAAAAATTTCACGTGGTGTGGTTAGTCGTACAACTAGTAACATGAGAAAACACTTATCTAAACATGACGAGTACAAGAAAATTGTTAATAATTATGATTCAGAAGATCTTTTGGGCAAATATGCATGTAGCAGCAAGTCATCCAGTGTCCCTGCAACTTAAAATGTCTGGCAATAGCATTTTCATTTAGCAATGCTAAATGAAAGGTTGCTTGTATTTCAGTTTCATTACTGGATAGCGTCAATTTTTGTGTACAAATTGGTTAGATTCATAAGTTGACCTATAGGTAATATTGCATTGAGAAGTTGAGAACATTTGTTTAAAATTTTTTTTATAATACCTTGTCTAAATTCATTTCAAATCATATATTCATCAAAAATACTGATATGAACTTGTTAGGCCTAATTAGATAAGTCTGAATGTTACATATATATAGAAAATTAACTTCACTTAGCGAACTAGAAAGTCTTTCCTGTAATTGTCTTTATATTTGTGTCTGTCTAATTTTACCTATAAAACAAAATTTCAAAAGGATACATTGACTGTGGCACATGTTGATAATCATTATATCTTAATTTATGGTATCGGAATTGAGGTGGAATTGAGTGAAAGTTTTGCAGTTGGAATCGAGAAAAATTGATATTTTGACATCCCTACACGTCGGTCAAGTGAAACTGTGAAATGAGTGGTAAGTAAAATATTTTACTAATCTGGTCTTTTTTATACTTTGATGCATAAAAAAACAGAAAGCAAAACAAATAATTTAAGTTATCACAAATGGTTACCTAACACTTTTTGTTCTACGATAAGATATGGAACTACTTTCCATCAGTCGTTACCATCTTTACTGGGGGCATGTCACTCAGTACGCCCGTTAAAATATATGACGTTTGTAGCAGTGACTTTTTCTTAGGTTGATTTCAAAAGTGCTCACTTTATCGTGAACAGCCTTTAAACAATAGACACATACAGCAATATTAGGGGCTAAATATTAGGCACGTGCGAGACTCAAACATTCTAGATCGAATCGAGAAAAAATTACCATTTCGATCTCAAATCAAACTATTTTTAACTCTCAAAAATTTCAAGGGTTTAAGATTTTATTATAACTGTTCTGATAGCCTAATAGTTTCCTGTTTCCTTCCACTAAATAATTGTGGCAAATTTTCTTTATTCACGTTACAGTCGACACTCGTACCCAATACGCATGTATTGATAAACCGTATCCATAGTTAATTTTTATTGGTCCTGGTGAAACTCCTATGTAAATGATGATAAAGCTAACCACTTGTGTTGTTTATTTGGTGTTGCGTTGGTCAATGTACATTTCGGGTTCCGTCACCTAAGATTTCCCTCTATGATCATTTTTAAGCTGGTTGTTTATGCAAACGTTCAGTAACTGGATGTGTAATGCGTCATGTGTACCACAGTTTTTCACAGCTTTGCAGCGTTTTGTCTTCTCAACACCATGTCTGTGCTGTGCGGCGTGGTGTGATGTGCTGGCTTCCTATTTCCCCTTACACTCCTGACAAAAGGGGAAGTGGTTACCTAGCAACCTGTGTAGCGACCTAGCATCCTCTCTCTCCCCCTCCCCCTCTCCATATATCTCTGTGTCATGCGTGCTATCCTTCACACATTGCACGCAGAGCAAATAAAGTGCGCCTGGCGAATTTAGAAATTTTATCAAGATTATCCGTCGCTCAAAATAGTTGCACCTATAATCATTTGTATTTCAAAGCAAATGGTTTGACCTGAGAATACATTTTAACGAGGAGTTATTATTTTGCAAAGATGTTTTCTTTTATGATTAAAAGTAGTTTTTTTTCCCGTAAGGTTGGTGTTTCATTGTATCGTGCATTAAATCAACATGATTTTTAACGTAATATTATTTTAACTCAATGGACAGCATCTTAGCGAATAAAATTATATGCCCAGTTGACCTACTTGTCTCCAAAAATTATTTGAACATCGAACAACCTATATTAGTACCAAACGTCAAGTTCATTTTCAGTAACTTCTTGCGAGCTAATTGGAGTATGTATATTAATTAATTTCAATAGAAACATGTCTTTTGAATAAACTGTTAAAATGTATAGGTCTATTTGACGCCTTCTCTCTTCTAAAAATAGGTATGCACCGAGCCCAAGAGCACTGTAACTCGAGGCAGGAAAAATTTGAGGACGTGATTTTGAATGATTAATTATTAAAGACTGTGAAGAAATTCATTTTAATCACCATATTTATTCATTTCTGTCTCAAAATTACAAGTTTTTTGCAGTGAAGTATAACTAATTACTTTAAAAACAAACGTTTGCCATGCACGCAAGGTGTCTGCAACATGTAGCTGTAGCAGCGGGAGGGGTAATCCTCCTGCCGCCGTTTCCCAATTGACATTCTGTCGGCACACACTCAGCTGATTGAGTGTGCGTGAGACATTCAAAATTTGACTTGCATTCGGTGTCATATCATTTTCATTTTCACAGGATTTGAAAGTTTTAGGTAAATTTGCATTTGGTGTCGGATTACAAACCTGCTTTCTGAACATGTGGAAGAGCTTCT
The DNA here is from genome assembly GCA_029891345.1 of Dryococelus australis. Taxonomy (NCBI): domain Eukaryota; kingdom Metazoa; phylum Arthropoda; class Insecta; order Phasmatodea; family Phasmatidae; genus Dryococelus; species Dryococelus australis. Next base: position 79,372,705 of record CM056994.1, on the reverse strand, counting down.
GTTTCTGCATGGAAGATTATCCAAATAACTTACTTTTTACCATAGGTACTAGTATTTCTGAAGTTTTCACCAATCTTTCTGATTAAAAAATATGGTACAATTTATTGTGAGTGTGAGAAAAACTGAAAATGCACACCATTATATGCCAAGGCATTTTAAATTATGTTTTCATAATATATTATATAGTCATAACTGCCATAAACACACAGATAAGACAGACATTTCTATCAAGGTGACTGATGTGTTTTTCACTACCTGTATTTATCAAAATGTGTGTTTAGGAATTTTAAAACCTGAAACTTTATTATTAATTCCATTTGGTGAGTAGGAAAATTACATGGATTGTTGCAAATATTTTTAATTTCTTGTGATTTATGTGTACATGTTAACACACTTACCGGCTCGTTGCTTGCTACCCACTCAAGGCAGAGTGAGGAGGAGGGTGTGTCCGACCCTTCTTTCATTCGGTACTTGTTAGGGAGTAAGGCTGAGCTCTGCGGTTCTGAGTGCTGATTCCTTCCAAGGGGTGATTGTGTGGCCCTTCTTCGGTGATAATGATTCTAATAGGTATTTTGCCTAGTGGGTCGAGGATTTTCCCATGTTGAGGGTCCTAGAGGGCACCATCTGGTCGGAGGGGAATCAAACCTTAGGGTGAGCTCAATCATGAATGTCTCCCTACCAGGGAGTTTGACCTTGCTCATCGTTACTGGCCATCAAGAAACGTGACACCAGCTGTCACTAATTATGAAAATTAAAGTAATAATACAATTTTTAATGGAAATGAGGATGATAATGAGATGAGGGTGAATTTATTATGAGGCTGGGTAATGACCTAGTCGACTTCACCTAGGCGATAACTAGAGGTTTGCCATCGGAGTCCTCTCGGTACAAGACTGAGCCGAGGCCGTTCTGACAAGCGTTGGTCTGCAGATCAGGGATCCTTCTCCTTATGGTTGATGTCTTGAAAACTGGTCTTGAGAGTATGAAAGGCGGTGTGATGTTCAGGTCCCGATCACCACTGGGCTTCCTTCTCTAACAGTGGGTGTAGTGTCATGAGTCTGGCGATGTTGGGCACGATGTCTCTGAGCCAATTACTCAGTCCAAGGAAGTGGCGGAGTTGCTTCTTGGTGTGGGGTTTACTTGGCTTCTTTGAATAGTCCATATTGACTTGGCTTGAGGGTAGTTGCCTTCGGTTGAAACTATGTGGCCCAGGTATTTGATTGAAGACTTCCTGAAGTGGCTCTTCGAGAGTTTCGCCATCGTGCAGTGGAGTTCCAAGCTTTCAAGTACCCTTTGCAAGTGATTGAGGTGTTTCTCCCAATATTTTGAGTAGACGATCACGTCGCCAAGGTAATCGAACAAAATTACCCTATGTAGTCTGTTACTACTTCAGCCAACATTAACCTTTGAAATGTAGCAGAAGTATTCTTGAGTTCAAAGGGCATGTCTCTAAACTGGACGGTTTCTCCTTATGGTGAGTGAACGCGGTATATTTTCAGCTGTTGGGGTGTACAGCGATTTGCCAATACCTGGACTACATGTCCACGGTGCCGAAAACTTTTGCTTCTCCTATGTTACTCGAGGTGTACGCCAGGTCGAAGAGGCTTGTAGAAGAATCAGAAGTGAAGTCCTTCAGAGCTTTGTAGTTCATGCAGAACCATAGCTGTCCGTCCTTTTTTTGAAACAAGTACCACATGTGAATATTACAGTGAATCAGAAAGTTTGATGATTCCTTGTGCATGGGTTGATGATTTCCAAGGAGTTGTCCTGTCCACTTAAGTAAGCTACAAACATGGGTTGTTTTTCTTCGCTTAAACGAATGGGAGGTTCGAATAGGTCTTTGGGGATCTCTGGTGTAGATGGTCGTAGCAGGTGGCACAATGCCTGGTCTTGATCCCTTAGTGAGAGTTTTGCGAGTGCGGCCAGGAGGGTGTTAGAATCCTGCTGATGCATAGTTTCCGTGAGCACTGGTCTAACCTTCTCTCGGATACCACTCCGATGGGAGTTGGGCATTAGGACATAATCACACTTTCACATCCATTAAGATAGTAGGTGATGTGTTGCCCAACACTAGTGTACAGCCACGTGCAGTGTCTGCAGACCGAGGGCGGTGTCCCTATCCCAGCACTTGGTGTCAAAACAAATTTTGCCTGTGGACAGTCTCAACACATGGGTGAGTGTCTCAGGAGGGACAGTCTCCCCCAACTCAGGGAACACTAACTCCGGTGCTGGGGGCACAGTGGAGAGAGTAGCCACGGAGCAGGTAAGCTGACCTCTAGAAACTGAGTACCTAATGTCGGAGCTCTATCGTTATGTACACCGTGGTGCACAGAAAAGGTGGCCGTCCAATGTGCGTGTGGGTACTCTGTTGGTGTAGTGCGCTTTTGAAGTAACTCACCCTGTCACCTGCAATCCATTGGAAGGGCATGGACTCACTGGTAGAGGAATTACTACTACGGAAAAGATACCCTTGACTTTGTTAAAATATCTGTTTATTCCTTTGACAGAAGTAAACAGAGTGGTGTCGTACTACCTCCTAACATCAGCAAGAGCTTACGAAGCTTAACCTTGATGCATGCCAACATGCTGCGCAGTGCACATGCGCTCTGTACGGGCAACTTTGCCTCATCTCAAGCCAAGGTGAGATCGGGACAAGTCAGTAACAGTTACAAAGTAATTTCATGTATCGAGCATGGAGACTCCACGCGTTGGACAGCCGCATACATAAAAGTAATTGACGCATTATGAAATGTATGGTCTGCCCAAAATTCCACATGCAAACGCCAGCCCCGCAATTAAATAAAATATTTTTAATGAATCACTACCCTACATTTAGCTGTGGAACTTCCAGCAAACCCATGAGATGGTAGCACCCCTGCGACCTTGGGACGTCACAACCCGCCAGCCTCAGGAAGAGGTGTTTAAATTTGTCGTCATCTCCATGCGGGAAGATAAGAAATGAGCAGCGGCGGCACAACCCTAATAAATCTACCCCTGCACTGGAAGGCTACTCTACTCCGCACCCCCAGAAGAACTGTGATCAAGGGATTTTTTCGTATATGAGGAAGTCCAAGAGCACGCTCCAGCAGAGATGCCAGGCTCACTGGCTGCGTAGGTCAGTGAGCATTCCCTGGTCTGCGGAAGACCTCTCTCTCTCTCCTTTCCTCAGCCTGCGACATGGATCAACCTCCAGAAGCCTGCAACAAGACTTTGCTCCACCTCTGCAGACTGTGAAGGCTGCACCATTCTTGCAGCTTGGAGAAAGCTCATTCACCGCTGCACCAGCTGACCATGAGGGCAGCACACCTCCAGAAGTAATTCCACTTCCTGCACACTGCATCCTTTACCCTAGTCAACTTCCATGACTCTGCGGTAGCAGGTCATCGCGCCTTAGTTTACCCTCTAGATAATCCCTGTAAATTGGGAGATGCTGTAAAATTGCGTAATTCAACGTAGAACAATTTCTACATATTTTATTAATTATCTGCCAGGCTCAACTTTGCCCATTTCAGTACAAACTACATTTTACTAACTATATTTTAGCTAGCTAATTATTCTTGCATTTGATTAGCCGAGACTTTCCCCTTTCGTAAGGAACGTGATAAAACTTACGTTAACTAAAATTTTCTTTTACCCTTATTTTAACGTTAGTTCCTGAATCATAAGTAATTTTAGTATTTGTTTGTGTGAGTAAATTTTGTGACAAGTGCAATTGTTAACCTCACTGAAGACTAGCCGTGAGGTGCACCAAACTCAACAGGAGACGGAGCTTGTGTAAAGCTTTAGTCTGCAAAACACATGCTGCAGCTCCGGGGTTTCTGGTGTTCCCGCATCTACCTACAGGGACATCCCAATACTGGACTGCATGTCTGCACATCAGGGCCTCGGGTGTGACTGCACAAGTCACACCCCCCAGGACTGCACGTCTGCGAAGAGGTCAGGGGACAGAACAGATGCATAATGAGAAGTGTGGATTTCAGTGCCATCGACGACATAAAGAACGCCGTGCTTTAGAGAGAGCTCTCAAAGCCAACCCTACTAGAGATACCACGAGGTAAGAGTCCCCATAAGACTATTTATTAGGTGCTTGTTGGCCAGAATATAACCAAGAGGGGACACACCATACCCAGTCCGAGACTTTGCCACTGTTAACAAGCGTTACCACAACCAAGGTAGTTTCGGAGAAGGTCCCGACTAATTCTTACTTAATAAAGTTGGCTTCAAGAAAAATAATCCGGGTTCGACTCCCGCGTAAGGTCATACCCCAACTCGTGCAAGCCTCTCCCTGGCCAACTATATTCCAGCTCGCCAACCGACGAGACCTCTGCGGATATCCCCAGCCAGAACCCAGGGACAGCTGGCGTCCCGCCTATTATCAACTCTAGTAGTGAGAAGGACTGAATTCCCTGGGTGGGAAACGATTGCAGGTAGCCTCACTCTGGGGTTTGATTCCCCTCTCTTCCAACGAACCCGGGAGGGTGGTCAGCGTCATAACCTCTATCCTCCAGAATGCAAAGAGGAGCGCATGTCAACCTATGCTGAGCCCGGTGAAGGCGACCTGGTCCTAGGCTAACAATGACAGGGTAGACAAGCGTTATGTAACTATCTTGAACTGGTATACTCCTACTTTTGTTTGCCTAGGTGACGCAATGTCTAGTGTGTAGACTAAGTTGGCAATGGTAAGGTTCTTTGGTACAGTGTGCGGTGAAGACAAGCTGGTAGAAGGATATCTCTGGTAACGAGTTGCGGTGGAGACCAAGTACCGGAAGGTTCCTTTGGCACAAATGTGGTGAAGGCCTGGAATAGGCTGGCGTTTAAGGGCTGTGGTCTGCTATTTATACTCTGGCTGGTGTTTCCCCTTTAGTCAGCTGAATATGGGTGGTCAATGGAGAGGTGGTAGCTGTAACATAGCTTCCTCAAGGCGTAACGTCACCGGATGGCTTGGAGGTCAATGTGGTGGAATGTGCTTGTTATGCAATTCTTACACAAACTTTGCCGGACAACCAACGATAGAGAGATAGTCGCTACCAAAACTTACCCTGACGCCATCTTGAGTTCCACTGATCCTCAAGGGGTGGCGCGCACTACTTCTAGGACAAAGTATTCATGCACCCAATCACGAAGTACACATATGTACACACATGTTTATTCAAAAAAATACTGAACAGTACTGGTAGACTCATCTGGCAGCGTGCTGTGGTACTCAATGTCTTGGATGCATAGCCTCGGTGGCTCAGATGGTGAACAGTACAGTCTTCAGGCTGGAATGTCCATTTTTGCTGTCAGTAGATAGTACACCTGTGTCTTGTGATGTGTGGTAGCAATGAAAACTCCGTAGGAATCGAGGGGCAAGGCTTGCTCACTGTTGAGGCAAAGTTGTGTAATCATTGTCGAAAAGACGTCATACGTCAGCCTGGTTCCCAGTAACCGCAAGGGATCATATCGGTGGGTTTCATCTGTGTACAAGACTAGCTTTAATTTGGCAAACATCTGCCTTTTGAAGTTATAAATTATGTTTCACTTAAATAAGTGTGATTTTTGAGGCAGAGGCAAATAAATACAGTCAATAGCTTTATTTCTTTATGACCTTCAGTAATTAATATGTAGTTCAAAACTACATCCTTGCACTTGCAATGAGTTTTCATAGCATACGGACTTGTTGCTTATGCATTATTTGATGACAATGGCGTTAACATATTTCGTGTTTCTCCTGCAAGAAGCCACAGAAAATAGACTTCCACAACTATGTGTTGTTACTATTTGTCCGATAAATCCAATTTTCAAGTGCCAATATATTATTTAGCTGGCAGGAATAACTTATCCCTCTGTTCCCCAGAAGCACTTTTGTTCTTGTGTAGCACTTTTCTCAACTGCTCTGTTGTGACAAACATAACCTCCATAGTTGGCGAGGGATTAGGTACTGTGTAACATTTTATATGTAATACTGCACACAGTTTCTGCCTCCCTTATTGCCTTAATGATATTTACATACCAAAACAATACTAAATTACTTTATTTGCCCACAGTTGTGTGAAAAAAAATAATCTTTATGCTTCCTTTCAGCAGTTCAATCCAGTTTTTTAATACATATTATGCTATCTCGCAAAGGGTGGTCTCTTGGCAAGGTACATCTCGTGTCTATGGGCTGTTCACGGTAAAGTGGGCACTTTGGACACCTTAGTTACTTTTTCTTTCTGCCATATTTTATCCTTTAACCACCTTTTTAAATAAATATTGACATTTAAGTAATAAACACACTGTGTATATTCCACTGCACTCTGAAGATAACGTCTAAGGTTAAAATAAAATATATTTATTGACTATTATTCTAAATGAGAGGGCTTTCAAAAGTGCTCACTTTATAGTGAATAGCATATAACATATTGCAATTGCAAGTGTGCATGAGTAAACATTGGCTATCTTGATGGAAGGGGCAGACAGTTACTTGTCAGCCGGGTGGTGTCTATTTGCAGCTCTTTCCTACTTCAGAGTCATACAGTAGTTGTGAAGAGAATTACAGTGATTAGCAGTCAAAATTAATGCAACAAATATATTTTTCAGCGTATTTCATTCTGATTTTGTTAACCACTTTTTTACAGTTTCCCAATAAAACTGTATTTCAAGAGGGTCGTTATTCCTGGGGTTGTAATGTCGAAAGTTGACTGTATATTTTTCAAAATATCAAAGATTGTGTCTGAACTGTATTTACTGATTCTAATGTGCTGGCACCTGTATCACTTTGTATGAGTTAGAATATGGTAATGAGCTTTTTGTTCAGACTGTCTGTGAAGATTAGTTCTCGTTCATATTTTATTAATTTAAAGAGCTTTAATAGAAAACATATTATAACTTTTTGAACCTATCGTTATCTCTATATTATCTATAAACAGTGAAATTAAGTACTCAGTAAATGGGAATTAATCAAAATGTAGGTATTAAAATTGTAAATAGAGGCGAATAATTTTTTTTTGGTAAAAAAAAAAAAAAATATATATATATATGTATATATATTTTTCATTGATTTTCAACAGGAAGCAAGTAAAGAAAAATGATAATGCAGCATATGTTTAAATAACAGCCAATTTAATTATTAAGAAACATTCTGATCAACATTATAAAAACAACTGAATTTTTTTTATTTTGAGGAAATTACGTTGTAAAACATGTAAAAGGCCTATCTGATAGTTGGCTCTCGACATGGGCAGACAGACAATTGATTGCAATGGAAGAATTATCTGCTGTTACTATTCAAAGGCAAATATGTACCCTCAAAAAAGTTAATGCGTATTTCTTTTGCAATATAATTTTTTAGAACATGTATCCAAAAAAGTAAGTTTGTAAAATTAATTAATTTACGTATTGCAAAAAGGTGAAGATTTATGTGTTGTAAAAAGGTGATGTGACAAAATCTTCTTATAAATAATAATAGAATATATTATTATCATATGTTATTAAAAATGCAATACAGTGGAGCCAAGCTATAACAACAACCAACGATGGTAAGAATAAGATAAATTACCAGTATAGAGAATTATTATTACAATCAAATATTACTGCACGATATAGTTTCATGCACTGTCGTCATACACTCACTTCATGGGCATTCTTTATTTTCTAATGCCATTATGCACATGGAAACTTACTTGTCAACCATAAAATGTAAAATAGTTACTTTATATTTACATAATTTCGCAGATTCAGCTGGATTAGAGTTTAAAATAACATTATTTTATTTACTTGGGAATGTTTGGCTTGCAAATAATTGAATTTTAATTTTTAGTGCTACAATCATTGTTGTGAGTTGGAGAAACGGCTTTCTGACCTAGACAACATTATTCCCTGCTTCCCAGCAATAATTGGTCATCGCCCTGATCTGTCCCAGCAGTGCCTGACAAACAACAAGGAGAATGTGAAGAGTATAAATAGTGCTCCACCTGCGGTAAGTCTACAGATGCTGATTTTTTTTTGTCTAATTAATGTGTGCTATATTTGTGAATTTCATATTTTGCTATATTTTTGTTTTATTTTTGCAACTTTAGAGGTACAACTGAGGATTAGTGTTAAAGGTATGTAAAATGAAACAGACCAGTTTGTAATTTTTGTATAAATTGATGCATTTACCCTTTCTACTATTTTTCTAATACTTGTACTACTTTATATTCTCCTCGGGAGAGAATTGAAAATATTGAGCAGGCAGTCTCACTCTGGGATTCACACCTGTGCGGGGGGATAGAATGTAGTATAACTGGTGAATGCTGATTCCCTCCTGGTGTTTACTATATCTGAGTCTCTCTTGGGGTGTCTAGTGAATGACTGTGTAGTTTGCCTGGCTGGGTTGAGGATCTTCCCACATTGGAAGAATTAAGTTGACACTTATTAGATGGCGAGACCTTACCAGGAGGAGGCGAATCAAACCCCAGGGTAAGCTTGACCAGAATGTCTTCCTCCCACGAAGTTTGGTCTAGCCTCACATAAAGACTGTCAAAAATTGTGATGCCATCTGTCACAGGTTAATTTTGAAGAAGGCAAATAATAATATTAATAATACCATAACCAGCCTAGTGCTTACTTAGCTAATTCTAAATTTTGTCTGCATCAGTATGGTTTAGGCTTAGTAGGCTTCTGCAAGGGTACAAAGTCTGGTGTTAATACTGGGAGAGTCTGGTTTGGGGGGTTATACGAATACTAAGCACTTTTCCAGCTGCCGCGCAAATTACACAAGTAACGGCAGGTTTTTGTACTGGCTTGTTGGAGCGAGGTGGAGGGGTAGGCACTGGTAGAAGCAAAGGCAGAGCGGGGGCGTTTGATGTAATTGATTGTATGCCAGGGCCAATCTATGCCCAGTAATGAATCACCGTCTTTCCTTAGGGCCTCAAACAAGAGTGGGATTTTGTTATTTGGTTTTATTGTAGGGCAAAACAATGGTTCACTGATTTTAGTAATTTCTGAGAGGTCACTAGTGATAGATGGAATTAAAGAATTATTAAGAGTCTCTATTTCTCTTTGTAGAGCTTGTCGGGCTAGTCTACGTAGTTGACTGGCTTTTCCTTTCGTACTATAAGACATCCTTTCTTAACACTGAAAACACACAAAGGAGCGTACTCCCCTGAACAGCAGGTGATTACCATATTTCCACGATTACAAGCCGCATATATTTTGTCAAAATTTTCGCCTAGAAACAGGGATGCAGCCTGCATTGAAGGATAATTTATTTTCAGTGTTAATAAATGTATTAAAACAAAGTACTATAAAACTAAAAACTATAAAGAACTAATTTTTTTCACAGACTATGAATTTCTGATAAATAAGTGCTAAATAAACAGTAATATTTTGTTTAATTTTAGAGAATATATTTACACACATTACTTAGAGGAATGATTTTGTGGTAAATCATCATAAAACAAAATAATACCGAAATAACACTTAAAACGTGAAATAATACAAAATAGAGACAAATACGTAATATATGAACTGTTCTCCAATGTTGTATACACAAAATTACTTCGCACTGTAAAAATATGTTAAGTATTTTTTCTTGCATAACAAAATGTAAAAAACACATTCCAAAGATTACACAAGCAGTAAAACATACACCTCGAAATTAGCTACAGTATTTTGACAGCAAACCACCTCCAAACACTAGTGACAATGGTTCGAAGCGAACGCTCACAACTATAATGTATGCAGTAATCTATGGGTGTGTTTGTTTATATTGACAGTTGTGCGTGAAAAAAAGTGTGATATCTAAATAAACTGACTTTTCATAAAATATCTAGTCTCATAAATTATGAAAAATGCTGCAGCAGATGTAAAAGATCGTAAATCTCTAACATTGACTAACTTTTATTTTAAAGGATTTTATAACATGAATTGCCCAAAAATTCAAATGTGGGATAAAAAAATATTTTCGCAAGTTTGGTTTTCGGAAATAAGGGTGCAGCGTGGAATAGGGGGCCGCTTATATTAGTGGAAATACGTTACTCAAGCCCTCCTAAGTCCGGACGTAAATGCAGACTGGGACAGAGATAATGAGTATTTATTTATGCTGAAGTACTGAGTGCGAATCATTACTCGGGAGTCAGGCACCCCGGACAATATCTGTGTATTCCAATAGTTTTGTACGGGCTGACGCATGTCTGATTAGTTAAGGCTGGATCACTGTCGTGTGGCTTTGGTTACACTTTGGTCAGTTGTTCTTACTGGCGTTTGCAGATAGATAAGCCAGTTGGGCACGTAGCCTTACGTGAGGGAATAAAGTTCTCGATGTTACGATTAATGAGTCCCTTAGATTGATCTGCCCTAATACTAGTAGCATGGGTAGTTATTGTAGGTGACTGGTGTGAGGTGCTAGCGGTAACAGACTGACTGACGGCTTGAGTTCGAGGACTAGCTGGGTACAGTTGGTTGAGTCGATCATTCTCAGCTCAGGCGGCAGCAAGAGCCCTAGGTGTGGCAACACAAAAACTGTCGTTCCACCTTGTAGCTACTGAGCTCCAGAAGTTGCCGTTCGATATGCCGAGGCATTTCTCTGTCTGATTAATTAATTCCACCACAACAGGGTGGCAGGCAGAATGTGTATGAAGAGGTGATGATGTGAAAGTAGCGGGATCTCCTGCTGTAGACGTAGGTCGTTCTAGCAATCTGAGTAAAGCTGCACAATCTCTTTCGGCTCGTCTGCTAGCTGTAAGGGGAACTGAACCAGCCGGCTGCTTAGTAGTAAGGCAAGCAACTCTTTGCTCCTTCCTTCTTATGCAGTGTCTCACCTTAAATGGCATAGAGCGGGTTTGGCTGCTGAGAACTATGAATCAAGCACCACAGACATGGGTAACACTAGAATAGTGTTGCCCAGTAGCAGTTTGGTAGCGTGAGCTCGGTGCTTCAGAAGGCCCCCCACCTTAGCGGGCGAACCAGAAGCATTGAAGCCGTGTGCACTACCAAGACTATTACTGGGTGTGCGATACCAACCGAGGCTAGGCCGTAGCACCTAAGCAGATACCCCCGCCAGCAGCCAGGTGCTTCGGTAGGGATATATCTCATGTGTACTCTATCTCCCTGGGTGGAAAGTGTTGCTAGTGGTTGGGGCTCATCTATTCTACTCCTCCAGTACCTGTTTACATGGTAGAAATGAAGTGATGGCCGTCTAATATGTGTATTAGAACTGGAGCTGCCTGAGGGGGAGTCTCCAGGTGTAGCTAGTTCGTAGTAATAATTTCCCGCTTCCGGTAGGTGGTACTCAACTCAAGGTTCTCCCAGCAGTTGGTGATAAAGTACTGTATTAATGAGACTCGAAGTTAGAAGAAATAAAGCTGTGTTTATTGAGAGCTTAGTAAACACGGTGACGCATGCTCTCCTGTCAAGAAGATTGGTGGCTGGAAGTAATCCTATGGTAGCTAGGTGTAGGCGACCTGGTCATAGGCTAGTTGGGCTAAGTGAAATAAAAATGTTGAAAATTGCTTACCACAGATCTAATTCTAACCGGAGTGTCTGTAAGAGACAAAGAAGTTAATGTGTGTTATGTATTCAGTAGCTACAGAAAGCTTCTGGTAGCTATTGATGATTGGAGTCGCTGGTGCATCTGGTCGCAGGAGCGTCTGGTCGCAGGTGCTGCAGTGCTCTGACGGTGACGTCAAGGTAGGCAGCCTCTGGTGGCTGCTGAAGAGTGTTTAGCAGTTGGTGGCAGTCTCTGAAAGGGCTGCTGAAGATCTAACATTAGTCGGAGGCCCCAGCACTAGAAGTAGCGGAGCGAACTTGAAACTGAAGAAAAGCAACTGGTGAGGTCCGCTGTGCACGGTCAGGGTAGCACATGTTGCGGCGGCCGTGGGGGAGGGCGTGTCATGTCCCTCTGCTGCAAAGCTGGAGTGGGGGGTAACACCCTCTGGTCATCTCTCGGCCTTCGCGTATCCTTGGTGGCGCTCTGGCATGTCCCGAGGCGGCTGATGGCTTGTTGGCTCTCAGCGCAGGGGTGGGGGATGATGCACCGCTTGCTTTCGCAACCTCTCGTATCCACATGTCCGGCTGCCCTCCAAGGTTGTGACATACCGTAACTTCCATGTACGGGTTGGTGCAGGGTTTGAATATCACGTGTGTTGAAGTAGTATACTACTAGGTTGCAGAGAGAGGAGTCGTAATCATTGTAGATAGTTGATATAAGCGGCACGTGTCATCCCCCCCCCCCCCCCCCCCCCCCGTTGTTGCGATGAATACTCGTCGTGGAGGTTCGGTGGAGAAAGGCTTAGGCCTCCTCATCTTGAAGTTTTAAGCAGGAGTCGTGAAGAAAAGAAGAAGAAAAAATTTTACGGTAGTTAGGCTGGACCTTTAATGTCGGACTGCTTCACCGTTGTATCTATGCTCGCTCTGTGCTCCGGGGCGGTTGGGAAACACCAGGCGGGTGGCACGCCGGCCATAGTTCTGTCTCTCTCTTCCCCTTGCCCTGGTGAAGTGGAGCGCTGCACGGTGCTAATGGGTTTTCGCCCCTGTGGTGAGTATTAATGTCAGGACTGACACGGTGTACCGGGTGTCCCCACCGACCTACTTAATTTACTGCATGTTGTCATAAAAATCAACATACAATACAACTTCTCTATTACGACCCCTCACGGTTCGTGAGAATAGGGTCGAAATAGAAGGGGGGGGGGGGGTCGTAATAAAAACTTTGGGAAATTTCAGGCCGATTTTGACCCACCCCTATCCCCTATGCCCCCAAACTTGCCATTTTTTGCATGAAGTTCTTGTTCAATCATCTCTAGCACATAAAAAAACACTTTTTAAGTTAAATATAAATACGTATGTATATTTTAATAGCTGGACTTCTCCTGATTAATTTGATGCCCAAGAAAGTCATATTGGACCACCCCTTGTTGTAAAATGAAGGCCTCAGCACAGTATGACATGGCCATTGAAAGTGTGTGAAAAGATTAGACTATGTATCATTAAAATATAACTAAACGCTTGGAGATGCCTTATGTTTGAAGTAAAACACAGAACTATATTTATTGATAATATATATGTAGATACATTGGATCACTCATGTGCTGAGGCTAGCAGCAAATTCATTACCGTGCACACATAGATGGGCGAGCGCCTAGATCCTCTGCAACGTAGTCAGACGCGGCAACTCGCATCTGTCGATCGGTCCTAGATCCTCGGGGCTGGGCAGCTGTTGGTTGGTCGCTACAAGCTGGCAGGCAGCGGCCAGCCAACCGCTTCCCTCTACGAGATTATTCTGGCAGGTGCAGGTTGGCCATCCGCCGCCAGTGCCGTTGTAACATGGCCGGTTTGCTTCATAACAGCGGCATTGTTTTGATAAAACATGCTGATAGATGCTATTCACGTCAATGTGTTGAATTTATACAAAATGTAGGTGGCGTATTGGCCTCTGCACTTGCACAATGAGGCCCGGCAATATTTACGGGAATATAAAGATTTTGTGCTGTCTACTTGAAATATTGACTATCCCAAATTTTTTCATAAAAAACTTCTGATGTGAGCTATACACGCACACGACCTTGCTCACCAAAATATGGTAACATAAGAACACATTTTATTTTCACACACTTACCTAGCTTTATTCACTTTTCACATAAAATTGACTTCATAAGAAAAAAAAACAAATGCTCACCAAAAAATTAGCATATTACATAGGCATGGGCGCACATAAACTTAAAAAAAAAATCATTAAAAATGGGACATTAAATAAAAATTGAAGTTATACTTACACAGATTAAGAAACTAGTCTATGTAATGTGCAGCTGTTTTTACAGCAAAAGAGGAGGGATAATGGAAGCGAAAAAAGACAGGTAGTGTAAGGCAGTGGCAGTGGCATGTGACTAGAACAAAGAATCCATTCACCTGGCCTGCAGCTACCCCCCCCCCCCCCCCTCCTCACAAGGGACAATTCATCAGTGTCCCCTTCACGCTGCTTGGGACAACAAATGTCAATGTCTATGACAGCAGCTTGAGAAATGCTCGACCACTAATAACATCAGTAAGGACTAGTTTTCCATATACTGAAAACCGTGGATAATAAAAACTTGTGGTTGGAGAAAAGGTCTTCAAAAACAAATCTGCAAATAACTGAAACAGCAGTTGGGGAGTGATTACTGTATCTATTTTTAGACGTGCCTCAAATTTTCGACTTTTTCGACCCAACCTTTTCACGGTTCCTCGGGATTGGGTGGTAACAGAGAGATGGTCATAATAAATGTGGGCGTAACGGAGGAGTTATACTGTATCGTGATTATTTACAAGAGAATACATTTATAAAACCTGGAATAAAAAAGCACAAAAATGACAACTAGCTAAAAACAAGGGATGATATGAAAGTATGATCAAGCCTTACTCGCGGAAGGTGGGGAAAACGTGACTAACTATCCTGGAGCGTGCTGCAGTGTTTATGAAAGAAAAGGAAAATCTTTTGGGAGCCACCTGTGGATCTTACAGTAAGCTGAACAGTTACATGTGACAGGTTAAGAGTTCGTCAACCCTAGGCCTTCCATCACCTGGGTTAGGGGGCTAGACAACACAATGTGAGTATCCTTCAATAATATGCATGAAAATCGTGGCAATTGGTACACGGAGGTCACGCTAAATACACATATAAAACACTTAAATATATTGAATTTAAAATACCTGGCACGGGGTTTCACCATAGTGAGTTTGTGGGAGCTCTGTGAGTTCAGGTTCGATTCTTTGGTGGTGCACAGGTATTGCAAATATACATAAACACTAGCAATGAATGAGCAATCAAAAGTTAAGCATAAAGACACAGTCCTGTAAAATGGCATTCTTTCTTGTAGGTGCCTCTTCACACATACACTGTTAAAACTCATAGTTATATATACACATTTACTTACACATTAAGTCATAATATTTAAAAAAAGAAGGAAAAAAAAACCTAATGTTCTTCTGTACCTGTTGGGACGCCATTTATCGTATCTGTTCATGATGTAAGTTTATAGAATGTTCAAGGCATGTACACTAGAAAAGTTATAAGAAAAACATATTAGGAAAACACATAGCCCTGCGAAATGGCATTCATTCTCGCAGTTGCCCTGCAAAACTGCATTCTTCTTGCAGTTGCATCTTCATAAATACACTATAAAATGTATGAACATATTTAGTTGTGTACCTACACAGCAAATCATTATAGGAAAATCTAAAATTATCTAAAAGTCCTGTTATCGAAGGCTACTGTAACATGTATGCTATGGAAGTCTCTGTCTTCACTTATCTTATGCACTGTGGTGAGCGTCTCTAAGTATTTCTACTCAATTATGTGGGCTATCTGCCACTAATTATTCGGAACCTTATAGCTGGTGAGCTAAGAAAACGTCTCAATTATACTGGTTCTATCACTTACAGTGTAATTAATGACTCCTGTTATCGCAAGTTCTGTTCACACCTAGTCGAGTGTCGAATAACTGTTTTTTTTATATTCTCACCGGCTCCTTTGCTTTCCCTGCTTAATGACAGCTTGGGTAGGCACTTACGTGGGATACACACTTTATTTAAACCTAGCCTAAATTGTGAATGTTCCTCGGTTTCACTGTCTTTGGCTGGTGCTAGTTTAAATTACACTGATTACAGGTCTGTAACGAGTCCTGTTTTGTGTCTACGTAGTAGTCTACGACTACATGTGTACATTTTTGACATCGCACTTTACTTACTTGATTTGGTGTGTGCAGGTTTAGCTGGCCTTCCTCTTGGGCGTAGCTCAGTGTGCAGTGGGTGTGGCCACATTTACCTTGACATGGGTCACCATGGTGACTCTCATTACCGGCTAGGCGTAGAGTCAACCTTGGAGTCGAGGCTCGGCAAGTGGCGCCATAGCGTCTGCTTCTGCCGGAACTGAGGGTGGCGGCACAGCTACTAGGGACGTAGTGGCAGTGCGGGGGAGTGATCCCAGGTCCTCCACCCCCACTGCACGGGTTCGTACCTGTAGGGCAGGATGTTTCTCTGCTGAAGCATCCCATCGTGGGGCCGCTCCTAAGTTCATTTAGATGCTAGGTTAAAATAAGCTAACTGTTGCAACTACTACTTTTGGGTCTAGTGGCTGGCACACCATGCATATAGTCTCTGGCCTTGGTAAGTGGCGGAGAAGGGTTTGCGAGCACTTACCCATGGTTGACACCTCCGGCCATTACAGCAGTGGAAGTGCAGCAGACCTCCCGGAAGCTTGTCTCGGCAAGTCCTTTTATACTAAATTTTGGAGCTTGTTTGGCTCAGAAGAGAATGGGGAAGTTAATATTGCTTCACGGAGGTCGGAAATTCTTGCTTCAGAAGGGGTGCATTTCGTTTCGTATCACCTGGGATGGAGGCGTTGACATATTGTGTCTCCTCGGTGGGAGGCTCTGGAGACTGTGCTGCTCCAGTAGAATGTGTGCTGGCCACCAGTGGTGCGCTGTGGAACTTGGGTGACCTTCCTGGAGGGTTCTAGCTGCTTGGTAGACAGTACAATCTAGACGCGCATGTCTGTAGTAGCATTTGGGTGCTCTAAAGTATCCCGTATGCACATGTCCCGTATCCAGTACGGTTTCAATGACTTGACATGCCCCACTAAAAACATTGGGCTCCAAGATGGGGCGAAGTCGTTTGGTAGAGTGCGCTTCATAAAAGCTTAGGAATGTAAAATGCATCAGTGGATACACTAAAAAGGTCTTGCAACGAGATTTTACAGGAAGAAATGGATACTGACAGTTCAGACAAAGATGACCTTCTCTTGGCACAGTTGATTAAAAAGCTTCCTGGTTGTGAAATGGAATTGGATATGAAAATTAGGTTTCAGATTGGATAGTTAGTGATGAATAGTTTGAAGTGACCAATGTTTCATTACTTGAAATGTTTAGTGAACCGGCAGAAGAAAGTGGCGACAAAGTCTTGTGTGCAGAGACTGTATCTGTGATGACCCACACCGTATGTTTAGCTGTACTTTATGCGGCATTGCGTTATGTCGAGCAACAAGAAGAAGCTACGTCAACCGATAGTATGCTGTCTAGAAGGTGGTGCAATATTGCTGCTAAAAATTAGGCTTAAGTTCAAAATTAAAGACTCCAGGCACTTTTTTTCATTTTTAACTTTGTAATGTTAATAATGTTTGTCCAAATCAAGAATGTACTGTGTCACTGTATTTAACCTTTTTTGTACTTATAAACAAACTACGTACTGTACTGTACCAGAGAGTATTCACACGTTTCCCTTTGTTTTGTTTGTATTTCTGTGTAGGCAGAGGTTTTTTTTTTCTTTCATTTGAGGTAGCCTCAGCCCCAATTAGCTCAAATTACCAAAACACTACTGTAGCTGTACATGACTATCTTTGGTATTATTTTATTCTAAAAACATCAAAATATTAAAATTAATTGGTATGTTAGTAACAAAACCTCTGATTTTTCTGTTAGAAGCATTTTAAAATGGACTTTGTGGTTGTCGAAAGTTATTCAATGCTCAACTTTTACATTTTTTTGGTTACGAGTCGTATATGTCTTTGTTGTGTATAATTTAATTTGGCAAATGTCTGCCTATTGAATAATATAACTATTTCATTTTTAAAAAAAGAAAAAACACATTTTTGCACCAGAGACAATAAAATGTAGACTTCACATCCAGAAAAGAGGACAATATTTTTACCACAATTTTTGGGTTATAGGAGGTTAAATTCATTCTGTCCCAATTTTACGAATTCAGCAATTTTATGAAGTCATTCTCAGAAAGCACGACACTGTAAAATCAAGGTTCTAATATACTCCCCACATTACACTTTAATGAATTGGTCAGTCATCGTAATAGAATTTGGTATGTAATATGTTAATATGTTATTATAAAATCATGTAAATTATTGAATTTGTATAGTTTTGGTCATTTGTACTTCTGAATGCTAGTGACAAAATCTCACTAATTTCACTTGTAACTTTGTGGTTTTTCAAATACTATTGTAATATTATTATTACCCTTTGGTTTTGGATTATTTGTTTGTGGTGACGATTAAGTAAGTTAATTATCAAATTTATATTTAACATATGATTATAATGAAGTGCAATGTAATTTTGGTGAAACGAAAATGAAAAAATAATGTAATTAGAGCTCAGTCTTAACGAAAGATCAATGAATTTCATAACATACTAGCTGGTTATTCATTATAACAAATTTGTTGCAAAATCAAACCAAAAAATTTACGAAATGTATTATTTGCCACAAGGGGTCTTGCCTACATTTAAATTTTCATTTTATGTAGTTATTTGAGTTATAGTATAATGAAAACAAAAAAGATGATATACCGGCAAAAATTTTATTTGCTGGTGCACTAAATGAATATTCATTAACCACCTGAAAATTCATGTAAATCGAGAATTTTAATTTTGACAACTTTTGGTAACAAAATATCATACCAAAACATAAATGAAAGTTGTCATTTTTCGTTTTCGTTTCGGTATACTGAATATTCGCACAACCCTAGAGTTTATTGATGTAGAGGTAATTTAGAGGTAACGGCTATTGTTCATTTAGTCCTTGGAGGGTAGTAAGTTTTGAAATTTTTAATTAACGTGTAATTAAAGAAAATTGTCGTGATAGGCTCTTGTCTCACCATTGCTGATTGGATGAGTAGTGTGGCATGGTTAGACAACAGCCAGCCAGAGTGCAAGCAACAACAGAAGTGACTGTACCCACCGTAGAGAACGAACGCATCAGTGTAAGATTGAGAAGTTTTAATGTTATAGTGAGTCAAAAGTTTAACATGTGTGGGTAACACCAGTAGCTTATTTTCTGTACTGAAACTGTTTAGGAATGAACACGTACTTTGTCACTAGGGTGTTGACAGCCTCGAGTTTGCCTCCTTCATAAATTTCTACGCAAGCAGTTCATCTATAATTGCTATAAGATGTTTTAAATTTCATCCTCGGTAATGAAAAATGAGTGATCTTTGTCCAATTTATTGGAGGAGGAGGAGTCAATAAAAAAGGAGAACAGAATTTTGGCCTTCTAATTGGACTGAAAAGTTACATACACTGTGCTTTAAATTTAAAATAAGGAAAATTTTGGGAATGACACTAAATCTTTAAGAAAATATGCATCTGAATTTTCAACAAGCTCTGCTACTAATACATTTTATTAGGCAGAGATTAAGATACTGTATGTCATAACAATTTTATTTATATATATATAATGTATGTGAATTTGGAATGGAATAAATGCCCTCAAACACATCAAAACCTCATATCGAAATAGATGTTCATTTACATTACAGTCCAACAATTCAAAGTTTTAAAATACTAATTAATTTTTTTCTTTTTGTAATTTTAAATTGAAACTCTTGGAAATACATTTCCAACATACTTGTATGCAAACATGCCAACTGGTGTAAAGTTTCTGGTCTCTTGCAAAGTAAAATTTCTTTCATGTTTGGCATATGCAACCATTCAAGCCACTGTTTATATATTCAAAGGGCGTGTGCCACTCCCAACCTTAAAATTCATCACCGTGCATGGCAAAAAACACCTACACTTTAACTTCTTACTTCAATACTCACAACCTCATTGTCGGAATAGATTGTTACTTGTCAGGTAACCTCTGGTCTTGTTGCAGAGTACATCCCTAAAATCCTAAAATTGCCGAGTCCTCTGATATAACCAAGTTATTGCTTTTGATTCAGTGCGACCTTCAAGGCTAATGACATAAAAATTCATGAAGCATGAAATGAAAGTTTAGTAAGAGATAATCAAAGTTTGCCATTACAGCACATGATAATTATGTTTCCTGCTGCTATATTTAATGTGAGTAAATAATTATTTTAAAACCGGGCAAATAATTTTTGTACAGGCATTGCACATTACATTTAAAGAGATGAATAAATTTCTTTGGTATAAAGTATTTGTAACAATCATATTATACTTTTGTGTCTCACTATTTAGTTTAGTTTTACAATTTGTATTAGGGATGAATATTTATTTATAACCTCAAAGCATCAAAACTAGAATGGCAAGTCAGTCATTAAAAGTATGAATCGACTCAATTTTTCGAATTTTGGCCTATCACTTATTAAAGTACAATGTTTGGGAGTAGTATTTCTGTTGAAAGGGTTTGTCAGACAATATTATAATATTTGTTCTAGTTCATATAAGTTTTAAATCAGTTTCAATGTTTTATGTAAAGACATAGATGCCAATTAAGCTATGATTCTTGTTCACAGCTTCAGGGGTTTGATATGTCTTCTATGGCCTCTGTGCTTCCCTCCAACCCAAAGGTTCTGATGCAGTTTGACAGAAAGCACAAAGAATCCACTGTGAATGTACCAAATGTTGGTACTGTAACCCAGGTACAGACACTTAACATTATAATTTCACTCTTATTAACTGCATGTGTATGTCAGGGTCATGGTGTGTGAGAGTACTGGAGTGTTGTGTGAATCTAAGCAGATGTACAACTTTTGAAATGTATGAAAATGTTGGAGCACATAAAAGTATAAGAATATGAGTGAATGTTGTAATAGCTTGGGAGTACTGAAATATCTTCAGTGTGTGGAATATGTTTTCAAGTAGCGTATTGAAATGAAGAAATGATGCATGTGAGTGTGTCAAAAAGGTGTATGATACTTTTGGATACATAAGAAAAAATTGCATTGTGTCCCCAGTTGGCATGTGGACAAGTAGAGGTGAGCTATCTGGACCATTGTCGCCTGAAGATACAGCCTTTTGGGGGTGTGCAGTTCATGGACCAAGCTGGGCGGCTGTCACAGTACAAACAGAGTGACCCATTGCCAGAAGCCATTCGCAAGCGGCTTGAGGAAGTTCGCACCTTTTTACCATGCCCTGCACCTGCCTCTGTACCCCTGCACACACTCCCTCACTCAGTAAGGTGAGTTTTCTTTCTCTCTCCACAGTAGCTTGGTGAGAGAGAGTGTGTACAAATCTGGAAAACAGGTAGACGTGTGTGAATATTTGAAAATTTGAGCTGTTACAAATATTAATTTACGAATTATTCACATTCAAACTGAATAATTTAAGTTCAAGACTCAAGTATTTTTTATTTTCTTGACATTACATGCCTGCTCATTTGTAGTCATTCATTTTAACTTTTATTCCATAATTATAAGAACTGGAATGTTACTGATCATGATATCTGGCTGATTTTATTAATATTTGCCCTTTGATGCAGTGGCAAATCAACAAACATTAGATGTGAGCAAGGTTGTTTACAGTGGCACAAATTAGAGTTGTTCCGATACCATATTTTCCGATACAGATACCGATATCCCGATAACACTGCCAATACCCTGATACCAAAAACCAATACCAATGCCTTTCACACTGAATTTTAGGAAAAGTTACTGTTAATAATACATTTAAAACATTTCTCTTAGACTTATTTAAATAAAGAAAATAATATCTTAAAATACTGTTTATAATTTATTGTAATCCGACACAACATGCAAGCTGACCTAAAACTTTCAAACCCTCTAAAAATGTAAATAATAAGACACCAAATGCAAGTCAGATTTTAAATGTCCTGCGCACACTATCAGTTAAGAGCACACTGAGAAGTTATCGATCTGGCAGTGTCATGTCTGTTGGTTTACGTGGGCAGGGGGGAGATGACCTCCACACCGCTACCTGTTGGCGACACTTTGCACGCGTTGCAAATGTCTTTCTTTTAATCATATTTTATTGCAAAGAAAACTTGTAATTTTGAGACACAAATGCGGCAATCATAATTTATTTCGTCACTGTCTTTAATAATTAATCATTCAAAACCACAACCTCTGATTTTCCCTGTCATGAGTTACACTGCATTCGGCTCGGTGCTTACCTACCTATTAGTTGGCAAAAGGTGTCGAATAGGCACTTAACATATTATCAGTTTATTCAAAGATGCATGTCTATTGAAATAAATTAATATAATTCCTCCAATTTCCTTGCAAGAAGTTACTGAAAATGAACACTTATAATACAAGTCGCTCGATGTTTAAACCATTTTTTGCTGACAAGTTGTAGAGTATATGCTTTTGGGCATATTTTATTCGCGAAGATGCTGCCTGTTGAGTTAAATAAATATTAAGTTTTAAAGTCATGTTAATTTTATGCCAGATTCAATGAAACACCAACCTTACCGGATAAAACAACTTTTAAACACAAAAGAAAACACCTGTACAAAATATAATAATTCTTCGTTAAAATGTTTTGCATAACATTTTCAGGTGAAACCATTTGCTTTGAAATACAAGTGGTTTTAGGTGCAACTATTTTGAGCCACGCATATCGTATGTACTCTTGTATAGCTCACACTCGTGTATAGCGCGCATCATGATTTTTTCAATAAGTTCTAAGGGAAAAAAAATTTTATGTGTGGTGATTGTGATATGTGTAGAAAATACATCAATTAAATAACTTGGGTGCAAAAAGCCAAGATAAAAATATTCCGGAAACCTGCAGCTCCTACTACTCAACATTTCCAGCTTCGTTTTTCTTTTTTCTCGTTTCTCCTTTTAGCAGTGACACGCTCACTTTTTTTTTTTTGCCATACTAGAATGTCACACTACCTTTATCTAAAAGAAAAGGGTCTCCTCGTCTCTCCCCCCCCCCCCCCCCCCCCCTTTCCGAACATGGCTCACTAGCCTCTGCCATGGAAACAAGAGGGCTTGGCGGAATTATGCGCCAGCAACATCTGGGTGTTATTTGAGGGGGGGGGGGGTGTAAATACATCGCAGCTCTGGGTTGCAGTGTGACAGGATATCATTAGGTTGGAAGGAGGGGTGGGGAGCGGGGTTTCGACCTACACATACTGAAGGGTCGCTAAGAGAGAAAGAGAAAGAAGGGAAAGGAGTGATGTAAGAGCTAGAGATAAGACAACAGACAGTCCCGCCACTTCCCTCAACATCCCCGGACAATTTATGGCTGCCACGCCCCCTTCCTCTTTTTTTTTCCCATCTTTAACCAAAACCATTACATGTACATTAATTTTCATTGTATCATTCAGGGAAATAACTTCTTTCTAATTGTTTGCAGCCCAAGAAATAGGTATGAAAATTGAAAAGGTTATGATGTGTGATGGCTTGTTAAGGTGATGTGCGTCACACGTGAACAAGGGTTTTACTAGGAGTCAGGTCAGACACACAGGCTCTGTGCAATTCATGAGTTGGAGTTCGCACTATCAAGCACTTGGCCTTAATTGGTCTCTTGTACCGGTAGGCCGTCTGCTGGGTACGAAGTCAGGTGTTACACTGAGAGCCCTCCAGGTGGCTGGGGTATGTACTGGTGCTAGCTTACCTTGTTCAGACCTTACCTGGGATCAACTGACAGCTGGAAGTTGTTGTCACAGGTCTTCGCCCCCTCCTAAGGCTGTAGGCAGTAGGGGTAGTTTTTCACACAGTCGTTAGCGCACACTACCTTGTGAATGGAGCGACCACATAAAATATTTTGTACAAACCATGCATACACGCTCAATTCTCCATCACCAATAACTAGAGACCGAAAAATTAGCAAATGCGATAAAGCGAAAAATAACACGAATTTTGACATAAAAAATGAAAAATTGTGATTTTTGAGAATTTCAGCTGTAATTCACAAATTGTACAAAATTCTGTAGTATTTTCGCGAATTATTATTGTTTTACGTCACATAGTTGCTTCTTAAGATGTATTTTATGTGTTTTTGGATATTCGAATACGAATGCATGCACAAGTTGGCAAGTAGATTTCTTCCAATTATCACCTTAAACGAAAACATGTTTACTTTCCATCACATGTATTTATGACCATAGATAACATGAGCGCAAGTGATGATGCGTCACTTTGAGTGAACATTCTACTAGCAGCCCTGCAAAAGTTTGTTCATTAGGAAAACACCCCATATTAGTGTTCACGTCCATTAAACACCATGTTATCTATGGAATTCACGCCTTGTTTACATTCATATCTTTTCATTGTCACCTTTTAACAAACAATTCTTTATTTTTTACAAAGCGAGCGGTGCGGTCATGAAAAATGTGTTTATATGCATTAACTTATGTAGAATATACTTGTAAATCAATTTATCACATATTGTAAACTTGTATTCGTCCAGTAAACTGTATTTTTATCATACACATTGTCTGTAAATATATGCTGTAAAAAATGAGATGTTTTGAAGAAACAAAAGTTTTGTTAGCGGGCCAAATAAAAAAATCTGTCATTGAAAGTTTTGATAGTTCAAAAATGTATCGGCAGATTTCTCTAAATTTTTTTTTTGCTGTTCGTACAAGGCCCTTTTTATTATATTTTTTTGACAGTGCTTTTATAGATGTGTATAAATTGTTTACATTATTCTTTCATGAAACAGTATGCCCTTGCCAGTGCATTGTGACCATTTGTTGTTCCAGGTGACAGGCAGAATACATAATCTTAAGTAAAATCTGAACTTGTTTTTAATGTTGTTTGTATTAAAACCATAACTGTATATTTCTCTGGGAGTTAGGAATTTTTGCACGGAAATATCAATAGTTAGAAAACACCGCTTATCAATAGGAATAACACTGCAAATTGCAGATTTTTAAAATATAGTGACATGTCTCAAATTATGTAAGTCTTTATAAAGAGTACATTAAAAATTGGAGCAATTCTCATTCCAGAAACCTGCGTTTTTGTAGCAAGAAAATAACAGCTATTTTTGACAAAAATAACACATTATTTAAAAAAATAACACCTACTTTTTCAGGTCTCTACCAATAACATACTTGAATTGAAGGCAGTGCATACTTTGACTGCTTTTAAACCCTTCTACAAATATGGCCTGCTCTATTGCTGTTAATGGTGTATTAGAAGCCCAGGTTTTGTAACTTTTGTGTGGCCTTATACTACTGTCAGTGGAGAAGTCTCTGTCACAAATATAGCAGTATTTGTTCCTGACGCCAGGAGACAGTAATTTCCCAATTTCCACTCCGATGATATTAACTTAAACTGATTCATTTATCACTGGTTTATAACTTTCAACACTATGCAGTGGTAGTGGCAACCGCCATTTTGATTTGTTTTTGTTTATTATTCATTGATACATGTTGTCACAGTGGCCATTATGTTTAGTGGTTCAGCCTCCAAGGGCGCCTTGTTTGTTTTCATTTTAGCAAATATGCTGTGCTAGCATTGTGCTGATTATTCTTTTAGTCATCTAAAGTTCTGACCACACATAAAGCCGAAGCTTCTATGCATAAAATTAACAATGTACATTTGGACACCTGAGGTTACGTAAGGCAATGAGTGCTGCCCAGCATCTCAGTTACCCACAACTGACCTCACTGACTTCTCATACCAACCATACAGACCACTTTACAGTCCACACAAACTACCATAATAACCCCCGTACTGGCAATACCTACAAACCATTCTGACAAACCATACTGCCCTTACCATGGTTCATTGGTATGGTCCGTATGTTTCATCTTTATGGACGGTTTACCTCGTTGATATTGATGGTTTAGTCTGCATGTTTCGTTGGTATGGGTGGTATGGTCGGTGTGTTTTGTCGGTATGGGTGGTATGTTCCATCAGTATGGTTGGTATGTTGGTAATAAGTTATTTTGTGTGGACTATAAAGTTGTCGGTTTACTTGGTATGATAGGCCAGTGAGGTAAGTTGTGGGTAACTGAGATTCTGGCCAACTCTCGTCTTCATTCATACGTGTTGAGATGTACAGTACCGGTTAGAAGTTCAAGACCACTGTCTAAAAGAATGGAAGGTCACATAGAACCTAAACTTTTGCCGCAAGATCCATTTCAATTTATTTCTGACATCTTGCATGTATATGAATGAACTTCAGAGGATTTCATTGGGTTAGGCTATGTATTGTAGAATTATCATAATGCAACACTAAATACCAACACTTTTAAACTAAAAACTGTTGTGTGTTTCAAAGTGTTACTAGTTATATCACCAATATTTTTTTGTAGATGTATCAGCATTGGGTCATTGTGGAACAAATTCTTTCATGATTTGACTACATTCAGTATCACTTTCGTTTTGTGAAAAAAGGGATAAATTTAATTGTTGCTTCCAAATTTTTTCCTATGCTATCAAGTTTTCTCTACATATTGCGTACAAGACCGGCTCCAAAACTTACTTGACACTCTGGGAAACATTTCTTAAAAGAACAAGTAAATTTATCCCTTTTTTCACGGACTTATGAACAAATGTGACATGAGGTCAAATTGTCAAAAGTCTTTTCTCAATTTTTATTTTTAATCCACTATTTACCACTTCTATTGCTACATTTTCAAGATAATATTGGTGATATAAATTGCAACACTTTGTAACACACAACAGTGCTTATCATTAAAAGCATTGGGATTTTGGTGTTGCCTTATAAGATTAAAAACTGAATTTCTTTTACAATACATTGCCTAACCCAATGAAAACTTCGAAAGTTTATACATATATATGCAAGGTGTCAGAAATTAATTTACATCGCTCTTGTGACAAAAGTATATGTTCTATGTGACATTGCATTCTTTTAGACTATACTCCTAAATTTTTACCAACACTGTGTGTCAATGAGGGCAAGATTCGTATGTTGTATGAATGGGGATTTCGGCCTAACGTGTATCAGAGGCTTGGAAGACTATTTCCCCTCCGTCGTTACTAACTGTACTGGACACATGCCAATCAGTGTGCCTGTTGCAATACGAGCAGTGACATTTCTCAGAGGTTTATTCTAGAATTGCACGGTTAACTGTTAACAGGCTATACACACCAACATGTATGAAATAGTTACTAACACATTTAATTTACAACTATTCCTTAGTTATTACTCTACACTGTAAAAAAATGTGTACTTTTTACTTAAGAATTGTTCATTGTTTTACAAATGCTTGTAACAGTACAAAGATATCTCTTGTAAAACTACTGGTTTTTAAAACTACAAGAGCCGTGTTTGTAATAGATTTCAAGAAATGTTTTTACAGTACTATACTGACCTGTAGCCACGAGCTTCATCAAAATGACGGACACTCAACAATGTAAAACTATATATAGTTTGTGCAAAAAACTATGGGTGATGTAAAGTGTAGCTGCGTACAAGAAAAAATTTATTGCAGGTTTGAATAACGTAAAACACTTAAAACAACTCAAATATTTATAATAAAACGTGATCATTTTATTAATTAACATGGCGCATGTCACATTTCTGCACAGCACGTTTGCGCACACTATGGGCTTCTTCGCCCCATCAACAAGCAGGCAAGAGCTCGGGGCATACTACTTTTCACTTGCTCTCTGAAGGACTCCATGTGTTGGACAGCTTCAGACATGGAATTATATAATGCGTTTAATTATGAATTGTACTGCCCGCTCAGAATACGGCATGTGAGCACCACCCTTTTAATAATGATTTTATTTGATGGACCACTGCCCTGAGATTATCTGAAAAGGATGTTCTAGCGACACCACAGGATCACAGCACCTCTGCTGCCCTGTGACGTCACACCTGCCAGCCTCGGGTCGAGGTGGATAAATTTGTCGTCACCTCTGCGCAGGAAGATAAGAAATTAGCTGCACCGCCGCAACCCTGATAAACCAACCCCTGCAATGAAAGGCTACACTACTCTGCACCCCCAGAAGATCGTTGATCTGAGTATTTTCTACTATATAAGGAGGAACGAGCACGCCTCTCGCCAGGGACGCCGGGCTCGCCAGCGAGCACTCCCAGGAGCTGCCTAAGACCTCCCTCCTCGCCTGCAGCCTCCAACCGCTCCAACAGCTTGAAGAGGATTCAACCTCCAGCAGCCTGTATATGGCTTCAACTTCTAGCAGCTTGAAGAAGGCTCTTCCTGCTCCAGAAGACTCCAGAGGTAACCTGATGACCCATACCCTGCACCGTCTTACCCTAGTCAGATTCCTTGACTCTGTGGTAGCAGGTCATGGTGACGCTTTCCTTTCTAGACAAACCCCCTTTTCAAAGAGATGCTGTAAAGAGCATAACTAAGTGGATTGTTTGATACCAGACTAATTTTTACTTTACCAGGCCTACCTTCGCCTGCGTAAATTTTGGTAATTAAATTAATTCTTTAGCTAGCGTATAATATGACCGGGATTCTCCAGTTTTTAAGAACCATAATAATAAATTAATAAATATTACGTAACCTGAAATTCTTGACTACCGTAATTTTAATTTTAGTTCCTTACATTATTTCATTCTGTTAATAATTTGTGTCAGTGAACCTTATTGCCAGGTGCAATGGAAAAACTCCTCTGAGTATTAGTCGTGTGGCATACCAAACTCCACAGGAGATGAAGTTTGCATAAAGCTTTAAGTCTGCAAAGACACGCCGCTTCTCCTGGGGTTTCTTGTGTTCCCTCGTCTTCCCTCGGTGGCGTCCTAATACCGGACTGCATATCTATACGTCAGTACCTTGGGTGTGACTGAATAAGACCCGTCCCCATGACTGCACGTCTGCGCAAGGGTCAGAAGGCTGGTCAGCTACACAACAAGACGGGATGTATCCCGTGCCGTAACCGGTGTTGAGAATGTTGTGCCTTACAAAGATTATGTAACTCAAAAGTAAACATTGAAGATACGAGTGAAGTCACATTACAATCTACGGGATCCAATCATACACCTAGGCCAGTTTCACCTTTCATCCTCCTCGACCATGTGTCGGGGAGTTAGATTCTTATTTAGGTGTTTTTCAGCTGTGGTCTGAACCGGAACCAATCATCTGTCCCCGACAGGAGACCCCCTTGCCCATAGTGACTAAACTGCCACCCCCACTAGACATGGGGAAGGAAGTACAGAACTCGTGTATAAATAATTCAATTAGATTCCGGGAAGGTAATCAGGGTACGTCTGTCTCTGAAGGTCACCCCAAAACCCCACATGGTTACTCTCCCTGTCAATTACGTACCCACCTGCTGGCCTACGTGACCCCTGCCTATTACACCAGCCCCTCCAGCGGGATCATTCACCCCAACCATCATCATCGACTAATTCATATCACTACCCATACATTCCCTGGGACTGCTAGCGTCCCGCAATTTGGCAGCTCTTCTACTGAGGAAGATTATTTCCAGGAAGGGAAACAATCACGGTTCACCTCACATTTGATTCCCCTCTCCTCAGACTGTATTTTCCCACTAGGTGGCCCCCCATGGAATCTACCACGGCCCAGCAGGCTAGAGTAGCAACAAAATGCTGCGGTAGGATTACTTGATGAACTCGGGAGGGCAATCAGCATATTAACCACTATCCCGAAGATAGGAGCGTACATCAAATTGTTTTCTGGCTACACAGAACTCGTAAATTGGCTCTCAAGACCTCATTTTTAAGAGCTGTCCAAACATCTCAACTCAACAACAGAAATCTTAAAATGAAACAAATATATTTCTCTTAATCAAATAACATAATATTAATTTATAGGTATCTGCAGCTATATTTACTATTAAAATATGTGTTAAGTTCGTAAGTCAAGTGGGTCTTTTGGTAAAGGATGCGTGCTAATAACACAAGGGGTATGGGTTCTAGTCCTAATACTGACAAATTGTAACTGTTCCTTTTTTTGTGAATTATATTGTGAAATAACTAGGGGTGTGCAGGAAATCAAAATGACCCTTGGAAAAATTTGGGCGGGAAAAATTTTTTTGCTTGGGAAATCGGGAAGAAATGGGGAAAAAAAATTTTGCTGACTAAATTACAAAAATTATCTATTTGCATTTAGAGTTTGACACTGCAACATCATAATATAATTTAATCAAGAATATCACGAGTTAAAAAAACATTTAATTATAGCCTTAAATTAAGAATAGATCTACAATGTGTCTACTATGACACAAATATACATACATGTGACTCATACAACATAATTTTATTTGAAGGAGCATTGGTTTTCATGTAAAAACACCGGCTATTGTGTCACATCAGTGTTCTGTCCACACATTTTCTGTTGATTTTAATAAAATATGTTTACAGACACAATAGAACACAAGAAACGAGCATAAGGCAATATAAGATAATGCTTGTATTACAAAGGAAAAAGGTGTGACAGATGACGAACATGGATACAAAAATGACAAGTTAACTGACTTGACTTGTTGCGACTGAAATGCTAAACTACAACTGCAAATTTTATGTTAAGAATGAAAAAATTACTGATGACTGACGTATAATGCGTCATCGGCTCGTCATATGAGTTCACAAACATAACAAAAACACAAACGGCGCCATTTTCATGTGCTTTAAGTTGCTTAGATTATAAACATCTTGAGATATCTCGCTTGCAAGCGTAAACTGAAAAGTGCCCCATTTTGTATGCTGCAGGAGGTAATACAGAAGTTGGTGAGCCTGCAACTTTGTGTCTACATTTTTTTATTTACGTTTACACATATGTATAACTGATGTAAAGTGTGTCTAACTGACGAGAAAATATAACAAATTATTAATCTGTGTTAATATGAATTTATTTTAACGCCTGTACACGTAAAGCTTCAGGTGGCTTAATATTTAAAATTTATGTACTTTGCTTTTTGCAGTTGTGTGATTCTACATTGACGTAACCTTTTCTCATATGCTATTTGGGTGTATTCATGAGTTATATTGAAATTTTTCTTTTTGGTTTATGTTTACTGCTTCAAAGTTTGTGTCAAATTTAGGTTTAACTGTAAAAAAATCCAAACCCAGATTTTCGGAAAAAAAATTTTCCCGCCCGACAGGGAAATGGAAAAATTTTCTTTGAATATTTCCCAACCATCGGGATCTGGCACACCTCTAGAAATAACTTTTTTTAGTTAGTCTTGACGCGTGTCGCTTAACTTTAGTTGGCAAGGAAATTTTTTATGCTCTAGATCAGTCGTGCTACTAGGGTTACTCAGTTCCCCTTTTTACTGGATACTAGTGTCTGCCTTGTAGGCTGTCTACTAGGTATGTATTCTGTCACACCAGGTCTGGAACATGCCTCACAACAGCAGCTACCCTTTGGGCAAGATTGACTTACCAGAGCTCGGCAGGGTGTTCTTCGTTGGTGGCATTACCGTAGTGTAGGTGGAGCGTATGGAGTCCTTGGTTCCTCTGGACGTGGTGGAAGTCGGGTTGCAGTAGTGGTTTGCATGATGGCGGCAGTTCCACTCTGTGCTGTCCCAGCTGCCAATGTGCGGGTTGGCTCTTCCGAGCCTGGTGTCGCTCCTGCTGACTAGGGCCCGGACTACTGGATGCACGTCATAGCCGGTTTGTACCGGGTTAGAGTGAAATGCGTAAGTTCCAATGGGCTAGGTCTATCTTGCTGCGTGACGGGCGGCTTAGGCCTGCCCCCTAGGAGTGTCAATTCCTGGCATAACGAGGTTTGTCGCAGTGACCTGCTTGGCAGCACTGAACTCTGCCTTCTTAATTGCTCTTTGAGCTTCGTGCCTGCTGTACCAGATTTCCTGTTGGTGACAAGCAATCGACAAATCCTGACTTTAGAGTGTAAGCCGACAATGGCTGGCGGTTTGTTCACTAACTACCTAACAGTGCAGCACCTGGATTTGTAGGTTGCAGACCACCTTCCTGCCACTGCCGGGTGTAACCACAAACGTAGGGCCTCCAATCCCCTGCAGCTATCTCTGCCAGCACCTTGGTTAGATACTCCGGAGAGAGATACAGTTGGGGTTGGCTGTCCTGTCTCTTTGGGGTGTGTCGTAGTGGTTG
The DNA here is from genome assembly GCA_029891345.1 of Dryococelus australis. Classification (NCBI taxonomy): domain Eukaryota; kingdom Metazoa; phylum Arthropoda; class Insecta; order Phasmatodea; family Phasmatidae; genus Dryococelus; species Dryococelus australis. The sequence continues at coordinate 79,341,080 of CM056994.1, read as the reverse complement.
GGGCTCTACCATTCTGAACACCAGGGTGAACAGAATGGGTGACAGTCAAAAGATGAAGTGTGTGTATAACTGACAGACTTCTGAAAGGGAAATTATGTTCTATTCTTGGTTAAACTGTCTGCCGATTGCTTACCATTCGTCTGTCAAAACTGATGTAGATAGGCTATAGTACTACAAGGAACTCGTGGATACATTTAAGATTAGGTATTTATTTAGACAATAAACACCTAGGTGACTCGTACATGCTACCAGTAAGTCTGTGTTACGGAAGTACTTAACCTATGCATTAATGGGTGAAGGTGCCCTTGTTCATAGGCTAATGAAGTACAAGGGAAATAATTAGCTTTACTGTCGCAACTAGCATTAACTGGGTTTGCCTAGAAGAGGCGCTAACTTAAACTGAGGATCCACTACCAGCAAGTAGTGGCAGCTGAAGAACCAGGAGGTCACAACAACTCAAGTGTTAAGTTGTGTTTGATGTCTTCAGGTAGACGAAGCTTCTGGTGACGTCAGTGCCTAGAGGTGGTAGAAGCCTCTGGTAGGTGGTGGCTGCAGCCACTGGAGAACTGGAAGTTCTTGGAGAGGACCGTGAGGGCCTAGTGTCAGTAGAGAGCCCCAGCACAAGAAATGTTGAGGCAAGCTACTGGAGATGAACTCCCAACTTCAGCCGTGCACTTCCTTATATACTGTTCCTCTGAAGTGCGCAGCGAGCCCGGAGTGGGAGGTGTGACGTGCCCCTGTGATGTCTGCTTGGAGTGCACGGGGTGCGAGAACTACCCTCTCGCGCTCGTATCACCTCCGGCTCTCTGCTGCCTTCAGCAGTGTGGTGACACTCTGTCAGGTGCATCTGGGAGCTGGAATGTTGCACGGCCGCTTCAAATATCTTTTGTATCGTGATTCAAAACCCACTCTCTAAGCATTTGTAACACGCTGCTGTGCTTGGGTTTGCTCTTTCACATGAGTAAACACTCTTAGTCGGTGGAGAAGGGCAGTTCAGGAACAGCCTGGGAAACCAAGTATCTTCCATGCCTCTAGCGAGAACACTTTCTGGTTGACAACTGGTAGTTGGTTCTTGTGGGTGTTAGGTGCACATGGATGAGCTGTAGTCATTTATAATATAATGGTGTTAGCAGCACGCATGAGTCTGTATTATTAAGTCTTCACATTTGTTTTCTACTATAAAAATTTTACGTACAGTATGTACTCTTTTCTATAATGTAAGTTTTAATATTACAAATACTGTATATGTTTTGCAGATTTTACAAGAAATCTGTTAGTATTTTTACAAAGGAATTTCTTGGAAACTGGATTTCCAAGGATTTTTCTTGTGAAATTGCAAAAAAAATTTAGAGTGTATTATGTACATGTTTCCATTTTATGGTGTCGTATTAGTGTACCAGTAATGCCCCTAATTCGTAATTGGATCATCCCAGGATCATTATCTTGAGCGGAGTTTTCTTTAAGTTAGTGACAAAATTGTTCCATGTCTTTTATACATGCATCTTTAGCAAAATGCTTATTTAAATGGAAACTGTGTAAATAATTACTTGGATGTTCAATACCTATTAGTAGGGATAGTAATTTTTCGGTGTTTTCAGATGGCTAAAAGTGGTGGTTTGAAATTTAAAAAATTGGTGGTTTCATGAAGTAAAAAATTTGTGTTTTCAAAATACCAGGTAAAAACTTTTTTATGGAATTTTTAAATGATTCTGATCAATCAAATTTATTATTGAAACATTAGAATGCAAGGAGATATATTATCATGAAAACAATGTTTATGTATATATTCAACAGCTAAAAGTATTAAATGTTTTATTTACAAAACTAAGTTAAAGCATCATTAGCAAATAACTTTTTCATGTAGTTCTTATAGAGACCTTCAGATCTAGCTCTCAAAGTAAATTTCACTAAGCAATTCTAGATTTTCCTGCTTCAAGCGATGACGTTTGTCACTGAGAATGTTATTGAAATTCGAGAAAAACCTCTCGCAGTCTACATTGGCACATGGCAACCATATAGACTGTAAAGTCAGAATGATTGACTGATACAGCCATAAGAAGCAAAACAATGTCCAAACTTTCACATTCACCCAACTTTTTCTTCACCAAAAATTGAAGTTCTTTGTATCCTTGAAGTATGACACTTTCAATCAGCTTTGAAAACAAAAATATTTTCTGCAATATTTTGCTCAGATTGGGAGTTATTCTTGTCAGCACAATTTCTGAAGGATTGAAAACATTTAAGTGTTCATATAAATTACGAGCTGGATCACTTGCCTTCAGTGAAAGAAGTTTTGTGTGAGAATGCGAAGTAGAATTCTTCAAGGCTGATGTGATTTTTGCTTTAGCAACAGTTTTCTCACAAGTATTCAGACAGGTCTGGGTTTCTTGTGGAAGGCTTCCCATTGTAGCAAGCTGAAGAACCTGCTCTACTTTACAGACTTCACCAGTAAGTGCATGTATGGGTAAGACGAATCTTCCAACTTTTTTATCAGTTCAGTTGCATTCTTACAAGTCTCTTGAGCAAAAACTGCTTGAATCTTCACACACTGAATTTCTTCTACTGATGCACTTGTGAAGAATTCAATACCTGCATTGTGGAGAGAGGAAATTTCACTGCTTGTCAAAAATTCAACAACAGCATTCAAGTGTTCAGCGACGTAGCACACAGATTTATATGAGGAAGACAATCTTGTAAGCACTGGCATGGGAAAAAGAGGAATGTCTTGATCTGCATATCTTTCATCAAGAAACTGTCGAAACAAGTGTTTCCTCTTGCGTGTGTTCAAGAACGCCTATTTGTCTTTAGGAGTTGTTTTCTGAAGTTAATGACTTAATTAAGCTTATGTGCCCAGCATTGTACACCTTGTACATGATCAGTCATGATGTTTTTTAAAGTGTTGAAACATTTCACCATGTATTGACCAGAGTTTGAAACTAGAACTAAGACACTATCGAAGTCAACATCATACTTCTTCAAGGTATCCAAAATAGCCCTGGAACAATTCTTTGTGTTTGCAGTTTCCAGAGCATGGACATCTCCAACAAAAATGTCACTCTTGTCAGTGCTGTCAATGATCTTGAAAAGAACAACAAAAATTCAACAACCTCTAGTCAGTCGTTTCATCACAAAGTACTGCCACTTGTTTTCTTCTAACTTTCTCCCTTAGAGCGTTCACTGTTGGAAAGTGCTTTTCTTTCAAGACTTTGACACATGGAATGTCACCAGCACCTGCAATAAAATATTAGGCCTAAATCCTGTGTAAGCAGCATTACTGCAAAACTCTGATTTAAAACATGGCACATTATTTTCAGCACCATTATTCGTTAAAATAAATTAAATATGTTCGTAAATTCCCCCCCTGAAAAAGTAAACCTTTTATGCAATTACTTAATTTAAAACTGTAACAGTATTTCTTAAGAGGCCAATTTAGTATGCAAGTCAAATACTTTAATATCAAAGTTTAAAAAAATATTAAAAATTTTTAATGTTATTTTACGAACACTGTTGAATTACAAAACAAAACAAAAAAATAACTGTTGAAAAATTGGGAAGCAATTCTGTATATTATTATTAGGCTAAACCAGAAAATTAGGAAAGTGTTAGGATATAAAACTAACCTTCAATGAACTCGTGCATGAATGCTTTCATGTGGTCATTTTCTAGTTTGTACAGAGGTATGTTTGATTTCAAAAATGTTTCAATCGCTCATTTTCCAAGGTATTCTGCGGTTTTCTTTTTTCTTTCAGTGCTGCTGAAGCATGAAGCGCTTGAAGTCTGAAGTTTTGACTCGCGGCACTCGTTTTTTTCGGCAGCCACATGCATGGCTGATTTTAAGTGCTTGTCGACTGAATCTCTGCGTTCCCATGCAACTTGGCAATTATATAATTTGCACATTACCGTACGACTATCGGTGAAATTAAAACCATTCTTCTGGTACCAAAATGCTCTATCTCTGACATTGAGTTTATTATTTAGCGTGTTAAAAACACGCCTACAATCTCAACCACAAAAACGAAAGGAAAAAAAAAACACGTTAGATAATAACTTTGCTATTCAAAATAAGCATATATAAAACCAGTAAATATAAATTTTCAAAAACATTAAAAAAAACCTGTATTGGCCACGTTCACATGAACGAAAGATGTGACAACAGCAGTAGAAAACATCAAAAGTTCACAGATGTGCGAAGCGAAAGCAAACGACTAATGCCATCTCTTGCTTTACTTCGTGTCAAAGCGTACACTCGGTTACTCCAGTATACACTCGCCACTAATACTGCCATTTATTTTCTAGTAACACTACAGATGGCAGATTTCAGCACGCACTTGCTTCGTTTCCAGTAATCTTTGGTTTTATTCATTGTTTACATTGGTGTTTGAATTTTTTCTATGTTTTGTAGTTATAGAACAGTTGATTTGCAGTGAGTGAATATAGGCGAAATATATTACTGTAATATTGATCTAGGTAGTAAATAAATAAAATGTTCCAAGTTTCGCTGCTATAAAAAGTATTTCATTTGTGTTTTATTAATTTAGTAAAAAATGAAATTTCTCATTTTGCTATGAATTTTGCATTTTGTTACGAATTTCGCACAAATTCATGGAAAATTCTTATCCCTACATATTAGGTCTAACAGACGGTTGTTTTCCTTGGCAAAATACAAGACAACTGTCCGGGTATGTATAGGATTATAATTTGGATGGTGACGTATACCGTTTCCGGTTGATACATAGCCGTTTCCACTTACTTGATAATAGGAGTAGGTGTTCGGCTGTGGGGTTTACTTACTGCGGACAATCTGGTGCATACGTCAGGTATTATTATTTTTATGCATTAATACATAATTTTTTTGAAATAAGTAATAAAATGTGGTTCCCACTCCCCTTCTTCTCTCCAGTAATGCATGCCGCTTAAACCCTGGTCGTACAAGAGACTTTTGGGTCTGTGCTAGGTCAGTTGCACTTACACTAGAGAACCAGTGTCGGCCTTGTGGGCTGTCTACTGGGTCCGTAGTCGGGTGCTGTAGGATGAGCAACACGCCTCACAATGACACTGGCCCTCTGGGGCAAGGTGGACTTACCAGAGCTCGGTGGACTTGCCTTGGCAGATGTAGAAGTAGTGCTGCAGGTTGTGCGGGTGGAGTCCTTGGTTCCACTGGTCTTGACGGAGATGGAGCTGCTGTAGTCTCCGCCAGATGGCGGAGGTTCGACTCTGTTCCGGCCCAGCTGCCGATGTGTGGGTTGGCCCTTCTGAGCCTGGTGTCGCTCCCTTCGACTAAGGCCCAGATCACCGGATGTACTTCGTAGCCAGTTCCAACCGGAGCAGAGAGTGAAACATGTAGCTCCTGATGGGAGATGCCGGTCTCCCTGTGTGTTGGGCAGCTTAGGACTGCCCCCGCATAGTGTTGACTCCCGGTGCAACGAGGTTTGCCGCACAGACCTGCTTGGCGGCACTGAACTCTGCCTTCTTTTCCGCCCTCAGAGCTCTGTGCCGACTGTTGAATGGCATAGGTGTGTAACACACTTGATTTCCTGCAAGTTGCAAGCAATGAACAATCCCTAACTTAGGTGTGTAAGGCTGAAGGTGCGCTCCCTGGCTCGGAACATTACAAGCACCTGGAGTTGTGTGTCGTAAACCACCTTTCTGCCACTGCCAGATGTGGTTCACAGACGTAGGGCCTCCAATCCCAAGCAGCTACCTCTGCCAGCACCTTAGCTAGGTGCTCTGGTCAGCGATACAACTTAGGTTGGTTATCGCACCTCTGTAGGGTATGTCCTAGTGGTGGAGGCTGTACTGTTCTGAGCACCAATGTGTACAGAATGGGTGGCCATCAAAAGATGAGGTGCGTGTATCGACAGTCAGGTCCCTGAAGGGGTCTGACATCCTACTCTAGAATGTCAACGCTCAGTCGCTTGCTTGCCCTTTAAAGTCGAATGCTAGTGGTAGATAGGTTATACTACTATAACAAATAACTCTTGGATATGTTTAAGACTTAGTATTTATTATAGCAATAAATACTTAGGTGACTCTTACATGCTACCAATATGTCTGTGCTGTGGAAGTAATTAAGCTACGCAGTTTACAGGTGAAGGTGACCTGCCTACTTAGATTCTAGGGTAAAATAAACTAACTACTATCGGGGTTTGCCTAGAAGAGGCCCTAACTTTAACAGGGGAGCCACTAACAGCAAGTAGTGGTGGCTGAAGACCCAGGTTATGTCAACAACTGAAGTGTTGAGTCGATGGTCGTTGTCTTTGTGCAGAAAATCTTCTGGTGACAGCGATTACCAGGAGGTTTTAAAGCCTTTGGTAGGTGGTGGCAGCAGCCACTGGAGAACTGGAAGTTCATGGAGAGGACTGTGAGGGCCTAAGACAGTAGAGAGCCCCAGTACAAGAAGTGTTGAGGTAAGCTACTGGAGACAATAACTCCCAACCTCGGCCTTGCACTGCCTTATATGCGGCTCACTCTTGACTGCGCGGTGGGCCAGGGGGGGGGGGGGGGCGTGAGAAACCTCCTTCGCCCTTAGGATATTTCGGACTTTCCTATGGATCCTTAGAACTAAATCTACCCTAATACCTAATTTCATGCATACAGCATATTTTTTTCTTATTTCCTTGTAATTATAATTTACGGTACATTTATTTGTCTTATTACACTAAAATATTAAAAGCCCGACTTGTACGGTATGTCAACAATGTACTCATGCTTTGTTTTATGTTTGTTTACTATAACTTCGCTGTCACAGTACCCTGACACGTGGTAAAACCTACAACAGCTGTTTTGCACTTCTTTATCTAAAGACATTGTAACGTTATTTGTAGTGTGCATACATAACTGGCAAATTTAGCTGCATGCACATGCTGCATTTTCCTTTTTGAAGACCTCCTTTTGGTTCACATAACTGCAGTTGTTTGTCGTGTTTCTGACAAACAGACATGGAACTATAACACTTGCACGCAGCATTCGTTTTCCTTGTAGCATAGCTGGGATTAGACACACACCCAAGCAGATATTGCCCATGGCCACTCTGTCAGCGCAATAATAGACGTGGCAACTACCCCAGCCCGCCCTTCTTCCGCGCTCCCCTCAGGGTGTGCACGCGCCATCTAACACATCACTGATTATTTCACAAATATTTTGTTTACCTTATTATATGTTACGCTCCCTATAAGAAATACAGTTACGCCACCATTGACTTTTATCATTGTTTCATAGTAACTGAGACCGCTATATAATTTTTAAACCATTAAACTGCATAGCCTGTATCGTGTAGCGGATTTAATATTTAAACTTGCGATACAATGTACTTTCAATAACGAAAGCATTGTTTCCGTCTTACCATAAAACCTGGGACACCCATCTGCCAGACATCCTGTTCATACACAGGCGCAGGAACAACAAAGTTATAGACAGCTCACCAGTCAGCTAATACTAGGCCAGGCAATAAGGCAGCCAGGTGATTGGCAGTGGGAACAGTAGCCAACCAACCTCCCATAACCAGAAACTGTGAGACTGGAAGCCCTGGCCCGCAACCTGCGAGCCCAAACGGCCTCCTGCACGTTACGTAGAACACAAGTATCCTAAGTCCAAAACAGGAGTAAGGGTCTTTTAGATGGGTCAGAATGTCCTCCTTAGGAATTATCTGCTTAGCCGTGGCAGGGATAAGTTTTATGCCGGACTATTCCAGAATGGGACGGACCCTATACAGTTGTAGGGAACCGAGGATGAACGCGTGCAAGTGCAGAAGGTGACCAGAGGGCAGGTGAGGCCCTGCCGCCCGGAACCAGAAGAAATCAACTTGACACGACTCAAGCTTCATACAACTTGACTAAAACAAATTGATTAAAACTGTAAAATTCAAACTTACCCATCACTAAAATTAACGGTTTTGGGAGCTTTCTTTAATGACTTGGTGGTAGTGCTGGTCCACTTTTTAACATTTGTGTTAAGTAAATTCAGCATTTTTGTATATATTCTGTTGTAAATGCTCCACCCCAGTTTTTAAGAAGAAAAAAATGTTTTTAATGTAGGGTGCTTAAACGAGTAAATACAGCATGTTATTAAAACAGGCATTCTATTGTTTTATTATGTTGTTCACCATAACCATAATTACATGTGGCTTTTACATTTATTGAGTAAACACAGCAGACTTGTGCAGTAGATACAAACATTAAATTTAATGTCATGGCAATGTTTATATTGACATTTGGTGGAAGGATACATTAACAGAAGAAAGAATAACATATAAAGGACTTTCAAACATTCTCACTTTACTGTTAACAGTTTATATACTTGTAGTACAAATTTTTTCTTAAAGTATTACATGTTAAAATTTTATCACAATACCTTTGTACAAGCAAGCATGTAGCTGTCAAATTATACACTATTTACTTCAAAAATGCTGATTAAAGTAAATTACATATTACGTATAGTACATGAGCTCCAAATATTTTAAGGGTATGACATAAATAGAGATAGGTACAGTATACTGGTACATATAAAAACAATGGACAGTAATTTGCAGCACTATATATGAAAAATTCACAAGATAATATTGAACAACAATATGATACATGCGATAGCTGGTCATTCGCTTGTGATCAGAAACACAGAGAAGCAGAGTTGTTTTCTTGTGTTCAAATGTACTTTACATATCACTTGTAAACACACAAACGTGTTGTTATTATTTTCACTTTCATGCATTATGTACATACTGTACGTAAACATAATTTTTGAAACACAGTACAGTACAATTAATTGGAACATGTACAGTTTCCAAATTGTAAACTCTCTTTCAGTCACAAACACAAAATTTCAAACACATAAAATAAAATATAACATTTTGAAACAGTAGAACACGTGAAAATAAATAAATAAAACTCATAGTTGGTTTTACATTACTCTGTGGAAAAATAATTAAATCACACTACTTTTTAAAGAAGTTCTTAGTTATGGTCTGCCTCTTCGTAATGACATCTTGCTCCACAACTCTCTCAAGTGTGTAAATACATCCACATTTCACTTGCAGATGTTACCTTAATACTGAAGCATAGACGCCCCAAGCTTTAAGATCTTCTCTTTAGAGTCTTCTGTTTCTCCCTCTCCTCTTCTTCGTCACGTGACTCCTGCTGCTGCTCACCATTATAGTCGGGGGTATTCTAAACTGCAATTGTCATTATCCACCCTTACAAACTCCTCGAACATGCTGTCTGGGGCCGATTGCAGTCAAGTTTCCTCGTCACACATCCGAGTGACAGTCAGAGGGGCAGACGGAGATGCTGCTGAGGGGCCTGTCTGTTGTTCTATTTAGGTGTCTGGCTTCAAGTCCACTGAGGGGCCCAGCTGTGGCTTGGCAGTTGCTGTTGCTGTGTTGTCCAGATCTTTGGAGCTGACAGCATGAGGGGCACATGGACAGCAGCTTCTTCGTTGACTGGTGTGATGAAGTGGGTGTGTCAGAAGCAGTTGGCGATGACCATAGACTTCACTGCCTTCCAACTGGTTACAATCACCTCCATTGTTGTTAATATGTTCCAATTCTTTACTTCCATGCCATGCTCCGCACAAGCAACTTGCAGAACTTCAGCTTCACCATCAGGATTATTTCCTGTTTTGGGGGATGAAGCAAACTGGTGACATTCTTTGGCGGCTGTATGACTTACTATTCCAGAGGTTCTTGAGGGCAGGATATGTGAGGAAATTGTCAATGAAGAGGATGATTTTTCTTTTGGCAGCACCCATCTTCTTATGCCAACTCGTGATGACTGCAGCTTGTCGCTGCTGTCCATTTTTGAAGTGCAGGACAGTGCTCTACATTATGAGGCTGGTAGCAGCTGATGGTGTTTTCGAGCAAGAACAACCACTCAGCGATTTTGGGTCAACTGCTGCATTTTTATCAAAGATCCTGTCGCTGGATATTCTGTTGAGCCATCCAGTTGAACTTTTGAAGTTCTCTATGACTAACCTCAGGTCAAATTTGTCTACCTTTTGCATCATCTGTCGGGTTACAGGCAAGTTATGCACTTTAAGTTGGGCCAAACTACTCAAGCATAGCTTCCTCCAGATGCACGTGCATGACACCCCTGAGGTTTTTTTTTTTTAGCTGGGTATTGCTGGCCTCCTTTTGTACTGCATTCACATTTCATCTCTCATTTTGAGAATTGTGAATAGAGTCGACTTCCGGATGCCATGCTTCCAAGTAGACTCAATCTTCAAAATCTTTCTTTCATCCGCTTCCCGGATAATTTCCTACTTTTTAGTGAGCAACAGCTTGACTTGCTTTCCACTCATTTAATTGCAATTGCAAATCCATATAAAATTTAAAGATTGTGTGGGTTGTCAACAATAATTGTTCACACGAAATCAAACCAAAAGCATGATGAAATCAGAGTCTAAAATATCAAGCATGATTGTCAGCAAACAGTAATCAAAACCAGATTAATAGAAAAACAGCACGCAAATCCAAGTCTTATAGGCAAAAGCATATTCACAAGCAAGCAAGATGATACTAGCAAGACAACTTTGTGACATCCGATAGCCGTATTGTGTGCAGGAATACACTGGTGGTTGTTGAGAGGGAGGGGGCAGGTTCTCAATGGGTATTGACTAGCACTGACAGCGTAGAAGGGGTGGGATGGGCCGTTCACGGTAAAGTGAGCACTTTTGAAGCCCTAGTTAGTTTTTTCTTTCAACCAATTTATATCCTTCCACCACTTGTAAATGTAAACCCTGCCATGCAAGTAATAAACATAATGTATATATTCACCATACCCAAAATCGAAAGTCGGAGGCCACAATGAAATGTTTTTATTGATTATTGTGTGTGATGAAACAGCTTCAAAAAGTGCTCACTTTACCGTGAACGGCCTATATCTATTTTTAGTTTTGCGTTGCTTGCATTAAAGTGCTCACCAAGAGAAAACACAACACACTGCGACCAAAAAACGTACAACAAACTTAATTTTTTCACCAGATTTCCCTCAAATGTTAGTTTTGTTACCAAATTTGTATGGTTCCTCAAAAATGAGTTGTAAAAGAAATGTTGTTGTAATAAAAGGGGTTGCAATAATGAGGTTCTATTGTATTGCATGTGTGTCTGTTACTTAGCCATTATCATTATCCATGCCATGTAATTTACAGTGACACTGGAGATTAGACCATAATTTTTCTGTTACATATTTTGATGTGTCTTAACATGTTTACATTACTTTGGCAGTATTCCTTAGTAGTACTCCTAATACTCCGCACTGCAGCCCTTGTTGGTGCAACAGTGTCAGATGGAAATTGAGTTCCTTTATTACTAGCTGCTCAAGATTTTACCAAACTCCAAATAGACTCACTGGGGTTGAAATCTCTGTGATATGGCTGCAGACATTCAACGGCTGCAGTCATTCAACTTTGTAACCATGTGCATGAAAGATGTTACTGCGACATGACAAAGAGCACGATGCAACTTCACTCTCTTTAGCAACTCACTTTATCTGTCTTTTTTCGCCCCCTCAGAAAATTCAGTGTGTTGGGATTTTAGTCATTCTCTTATAGTTTATGCTGCAGAAGATGACAATATGAGTGGTTTGTAGTCTTGGAAATAATAGTTCATTGCATTGTCAAGAATGATTTATTGGAACGAAATACTGTGATTTTAACCATTAATTTCACTGTAGTAAAAATATATAAAGGACAGGAATCCAAGTACTCCTTAATATCACACATCCTGTTTGTTTTTTTTTTTTTTTTTTTTAACCAAAACCTTATGTTATTCATAATTTCCCATGCTTCACAGTAGTTAAGTTTTTTCCCACATTAAAAATAGTAGGTAGCATCTTCTCAGCTGTTGGCATTTTTTTTTTTTTACTGTGTAATATTTCTGCACAGTTCTCAATACACACATTAAAATGAGTCCAGCTCAATCTTCGTATTTTATGGTTAACTCCGATTTCCATTCATAGTTTCTCCTTGTTTTATGTTCGTTATGAAACTTTCAGATTTTCCTTGCAGCAGCATCAACTTTTTTCATATAACATTCTGTTGGAATAGTGATGTGCTCTTCTTTCTTTTCTTCAAAAAAAACTTACATGTAGCATTTGGAATTTATTTTTTAGTACTGAATGTACTCAATATTGGATTACACTGATTGAGATCTTGTAACATGGCAAAGGCTAATGAATAGCCTTGCTGCAGTAACTGTCGTGGTTCACTCGGTAAGTCAAGCATAAGACAAAAGGGTGTCAATTTTATAATAAGAAATGAAATTCCATCTTGGAAAAGTTTCTTCGTTTTATTTAAAAAGTTCCATTATCCAGTCATAGGTTAACAACACGAACACAACAGCATCGCTGAGCCAAATTACAAACAGTGTCGCAGTAGTACTTAGTTAACACTCGCACTTACATCGCGAGACGATCACGAGGCACTTACTTCTCAGGTCATGGTTGGTTGTAGATCTGTTATAAGACAAAGGTCCTATCTACTCCAAATGGCATGTGCAGCTATCCTCTCTCATAGCTAAAATCTAAAAATAGAAATTCCAGTGTCTGAAACCCCTTACTATTGGCAAACCGTAGTGTGTTGCAGAAAACTTCCTTGCCCTCCAATACCAAAACTACTTACTACATGATAATGGCAAAAAGAAGTCAAAAAACTCTTATCTCAAAGCTTATGAAACTTCAGCGGCGACTCTCAAAATTCTAAAATGCAAACGCTCTACTGATAACCACTCGAATATGGCCACGAATTAGAACTGATGAACTGTTCCTGCTACACGTGGCACCAAAGAAAAATTTAGAATATTGCACTCACTAATAAAAAAAACAGGGATTTTAACCCAAAAATTCTATTTAAAATTAATTATAAAAACTATTAAAAATGCATAACCAGCAATGCTACATTACATCTCTCAATTTAGGAAAGATTTTGAAGAAACCTTTACCAAATTTAAACCTATTTGGTACGCAGCGACTCTGTAAACTACTGCGGCCTTGTTCCTTATAAACAACTTAAGTTTACACTTCAATACACAAAATAACAAAAAAAAATTAATGGTTACATGTTACAGAAGAACTCTCAAAATATATACTGAGATGCTGCAAGAAAACCATACATATATCTAGGGCTGATCGGTTCTCACATTTTTAGTTCGGTTCGGTTTTTGGTTAAAAATGTCAGTTCTCGGTTCGGATTGGTCATAGCTACACATTTTTATGAGTACAATAAAGAGTACAAAATTTACAACAGTTTTTGAATTTTTACTTCTAAAAATCTGATTTAATGAATATTTCTCTGCTAAATGTTTTAAATTCTGCCAAATTTAGTGGAAATTCAGCTGAAAGAACTTAAATATATGCCTGCTGGCAATGCAAGCAGTAGACCTCGCTTTAAAAAAATGCAAAAAACAAAAGAAATGTTCTTAATTATTCTTTTAACTACACTATTGCGGGCAACAAAACAGTGCCTCACACAATAGCGAGGCCATGGCTGGTTTATAATGAAGCTGCAAAAAACGTGGTTAACCTAAATTGATTGGTGTTGCCGAAGAAAATGACAAAGTAGTCAGCAAGCCAGAGAAACATAACAAGAAAAAATGATTCTGTACAGTATTGTGTTCTTGCAATGTGAACAAATCTTACCCTTTCAATGGAAAGGAAAAGCTGCACGAGCAAGTGTGGCAGCACTGGCTCTGTAGCATCATATTAATTTGCTAAATATATTTGAGGGAGCTGTTTACATGCTTCATTAATATGCAGTTATAATTAAAGTAATTTAGGTTATATGCTGTTCATGGTAAAGTGAGCACTTTTGAAAGCCCTATCATTTTTAATTATAGTCAAAAAATACATTTTACACTAGCCTTAGACGTAAACTTTCGAGTGGGGCGGAATAACCACACCGTATTTATTACTTACATGGCAATATTTGTTTTAAAAAGTTGGTTCAGGAATAATAAAAGACTGTAAAAAAAGTTACTAGGGCTTCAAAAGTGCTCACTTTACAGTGAACAGCCTATACTAACATCTGTGTACACAATTTGAATATATAACAACGTTTAACAGAACAAAATAAAATCAAATACAATAAAAGATAAAACAGTATTCCTGTATTGGCAATGCATGGTTTATTGGGAAACCATAACTTTATCCTGGGGAACTGTTTAGGATGATTTTAACGCTACAATATGTAACTAGTAATATTGTAAATATAATGCCACAGATATGGTACATATAAGTGGAAGTGTCATTATTTGGTAAATTTAGTAAATCCTCGGTTCAACATACTAATTGGGGGAAGGAATAGTCCGGTAAACCAGAATGTCCGGTAAATGGCAAAGTACCAAAATCATGTAAATCTACTTGCTAGAGTGGAATGCACACAGCGTATATTTGTGTGGAACGCTTAGTAAATGACGTGAGCCATGTCCAAAACGGCTACGAGACCATTATTTAGGTTATTAAATTGACCACGTGACCAATTTTAAGCCCTAAATATTTGGGGTTTTAGGGTTGGAATTTACTGAGGTGAAGTAACACATTAAATCCCCAAATAGGTCTGTAAAATTGTCTGCAGTTGTTTGTTAATGTTTTATTTCCCGCGTTGTGGTGGAAATGTCTGTATTTACTCATTTTGAAATGCTGTACAATACATGCACGTGAAAAATGGAAAATCAGGGATCAACATAAAGTTATTTTAAAATAAAGTTCGTTTGTTGTATAAAAATTGCCAAAAAATAAAGAAGATATTTTTAACTGCAGCAATGAAATGTTTTCCATCAGTGATACCTAATAATACAAATACATCTATTGGCAATGTTTAACTTACGAATAGTAAACATAAAAAAGAGGTTAAAAAATATTGTAACTCTGACCTATTTCTTACTGGCCATTGCCAACATGTCGCTGCTCTTGCTGTAGTTGTTAATTCATATTTAATACTAAATAAATATTACAACTTATATAAGATACTAAGGTAAAGTTTCATTTATTCAATAATACAGTTCTATAAAGTTAATCACAGTGTTAAATATTTGTGGAATACAAGTTATTGGAATAACAGGTTGACATATTACGCCTAGAGTTATTTTTCAAAGATTTGATTCCAAAAGGCCGAAGAAAGCGTGATTGGACTATACTGTATGTAGTCCTGGGCCCGACACATCGTTCTGCCAACTTACATGCATACACACCGCAAAGAACAATAACCATGTAGGTCCCGGGCCCAACGCATCATTCTGTCAACTCACATATACATACCAAAGAACAATAACCATTGTGGTCCCCGCACTGCATGTACTAATTAGACACCGTGGTGAAAATAATTTCACTTCAGATTTTGGCTGTTGAAACGGAAGTCCGCTGAATGGAGGTCCGGTTAAAACGAGGGTTTACGTAATTTGTTAGTTAACTTTGGTGCAAGAAAAACCAGACTGGTTTTTATTTTTATTTATTTAGATTCGGGCCGGTTTTGGTTTTTGTAAAAATGACCAAACCAAACCGAAAATTCTGCTAACCGATCAGCCCTACATATATCACTTATGTGCATCGCAATTACATCCAAACGTTTATTCACACTTAGGATTGGGGACAAATTTTTTTTTTCCCCAAAGAGTTAAAGAAAATAAATTTTTCCATGTCAAAGAATTCAAAGTACATATTTGCAAATATCTTTGGAATGTTACATAACTTGCAAAAATCTTTTATTATTAAAGTTCTATGGTACAATTATTACATCACATTATTATAATAACATTTCTTCGCAAACTCATCTGGTGAAATTTATGATATACTGCGAACCTCCGGTTTGAAACCCAGACACAACAATTCTTTAACATCTGAAACCAATATAAACCCTTTTAGTATGTATTGTTACTGTTCGGTATTACCAATGTAGAAGTACTAAACACAACAAGCCAAACCTTATCTTTGATGGCAAACAAACAGCACAACTTTTACATTATACACTTCTTCTGTTTATTCACATACACTCTTTACATGAGCCATAAATTTCTACATCTTAATAAGAAAAATGTATCTATAAGATTTGCAAAACATAAGTTAAGTTTTTCAAAATATTCATTACACTTTCCAACTGTACTTAAATCCATTCTCCACTCCACTACTCACATAAACATGTTCATGAACAATTGTTCTCATCATATTTGACATTGGTTTATCTAGAACTATAGTATCTATTGCCTCGTTTTTACACATTAATATCTTACATTAATACACTGACATGTATATATCCTTTTCTTAAAGAACATAACAATAAACTTTATTTTATATTAATAATTTGTATCAAATAAATATCTACTTGCTAGTACAGAAACATTACACTCACCTTACTAATTTACTACCTGTTGCTTATCCCAAAACTTTAAATATATATATAAAACTCTCTACACCGTCATCCTGTATACAACATAACCCTACTTTCTGTTCATCTCATCTACTTATTTTAACGAAATACCTATTAACAGTAAACACCTTAACCTATAATTATTGTCTTACTGTAGCATCAAATTATTAAAAAACAGTATCTTTAAAATATCTACAAACTATACCAGGACATGTACACAAACATGTCCACTTTACCTAAATCACAGCAGTTTATCTGCCTTTCATTATTTATCTTTTCCTTTTCTTCTTCGCAACATTCTCACACTGTCTCTCCAATTCCATATCCTCTTTCTCACAACCTTCCTCCCACTGTACTTCACAGCTTTATATTTCCCTACTGTCTTAAAATATAAACCCCCGTTAAATCTACCCACTATTTCCCTCTCTTTTTCTCCTCATCACTGGTTTAACTTTGTGTTTCAACTTTTTCTTTTGCCTTACAAATGTCTTTCTGAATGATATATCACAACATTCTGCTCTAGAGTACCCCCCACTTTCATAAGATTTTTTTTTTTTTACTACTGGTATTGTATTCTCAATAATCTCTAACCAGGACAACACAACATCTAATTCAAATTGCATAATTACCATAGCATATTACAAAAAGTTTTCTTTACCCCTCCATATCTGAAATTGCCCTTCATTTACTACACTTTCCTTTGACACATTTAATTCACAGCATTTCGGTACACTACCTTCAAAATCATTAATTTGCCATAGCAGTTGATTTTCACTTACAAGAACTGTGTCAATTAAACCCTTTCTACGTTCAACATAAACATAAATATAACCTTCCTTATTTACACTGTCACAATTATTAATAACTTCATCCTCTTTGTTTGCACTCTCACAAATATCGTGTAATTTTTTATCCTCATTACTTGTGTCGATTAATGTGATTACTTTTGTTCCACATGCCTGTCATTTACATTTAATTCTAATTTGAATTCTACCATATCTTTAGTGGTATAATTTATTGCATTTATTATTTTGTCACATTTTTCGTTCAATTCTCATTTCTATTTGTCAAAATCAGTTTTCAACCTATCAAATTTTCCTGCTAACTGCTGAAAATAATTTTTCTATTCATAAATTTTTTCTGTTAATTGTCGTATAGACTGTCAATTTGATCCCTCATTTGCATTGTTTCTGTTCTTCGAGTTCCTCCTTCGGTATTATCCAGTCCTGAACCGGAAGAGTTCTCTTCTACATTAGATACATTAAATAAATAATTTGGTTTCCTGGTCATTCTCAAACCCTAAAAATTCATCTCCCTCATTAATTAGCTCTTCCCCTCTGTCAGCCATTTTGATTTTATCTGTATGAATGCAGCTAATTTACTAGTGCCAATCTGAAAAAGTTGTTAATTAGCTCTTCCCCTCTGTCAGCCATTTTGATTTTATCTGTATGAATGCAGCTAATTTACTAGTGCCAATCTGAAAAAGTTGTAACACAATAAACAGGAACAAAACAACACAAAAAAACTGGACCTTTGATTTAACCAAGAATAAAGTTAAAATATGGCTATAACCTATACCTAACAATTTACAAAAAATTAATTGTGACAAATTAAGTTGGTCTGAAGGTTTCAGGACTGATAACTGTTGACTTCATTGATAACTACTGCTGACAAATGAATAAATACCTGTTTTTACATTGTTTCTGAAGATCCTTCTTAGCTTTCTGGACCCTGGAATGAAATGCTGAATGCTGAACTGGAAAATTGGAATGAAACTCTACTGCTACTGTTGTGTCGCTCTTGCCATCTCGTTCAGCACTGCCTTTTCAGTTGACTTAATGTTCTGTTGCTCCATTTACGCACCGCATCTTCAGGCATGTTAAACTGAGCCCCGCAGTTGGATAGCCATATTTGTAACATGGCAAAGGCTAATTTATAGCCTTGCTGCAGTTACTGTCCTGCTTCACTCAGTTGGTCAAGCATGAGACAAAAGAGTGCAAATTTTATAATACGAAATGAAATTCCGGCTTGGAAAAGTTACTTAGTTTTGTTTAGGACGTTCCATTAGCCAATCACAGGTTAACACGAAAGCGAACAGTATCTATGAGACAAATTATAAAAGCACTGTAGTAGTACTTGGTTAACACTCGCACTCGCATCGCAAGATGATAGCGAGGCACTTACTTCTCACGTCATGTTTGGTCGTAGATCTGTTACAAGACAAAGGCCTAGCTACTCCGAATGTGCAGCTATCTCCTCTCATAGCTAAAATCTAGAAATAGAAATTCTCGGGTCTCAAATCCCTTACTGTTGGCCAAACCGTAGTGCGTTGCAGAGAACTTCCTCGCCCTCCAATACCAAAACTGCTTACTACATCAAAACTGCAAAAAGAAGTCAAAAAACTCTTATCTCAAAACTGACAAAACTTCAATTGCAACTTTTGAAACTCTAAAATGCAAATGCACTATTGATAACCACTTGAATGCGGCCACAAATTGAAACAGATAAAATGTTCCCTCTCCACGTGGCACCAAAGAAAAATTTACAATATTACACTCACTAACAAAAGAAACAGGGAATTTAACCCAAAAATTCAATTTAAAATTAATTATAAAAACTATTTTAAAATGCATAACCTGCTATGCTACAATCTTGATGCACCCTTCTTGTGTCACAACTGTATCTGTACTAATATAAACATTAGAAACAGCTAGTTATATCTTCAGTTCGCAAGTGAACTGATTTTGTGTGTTTCACCAAAACAGCATCTTCACAAACTTGAGGCTTGCTTAGCAAGAAATAGAGAGAGGGTAAAGAGCTCATGTTTCACATATTTTTCACTTAAGTTCATCATGCAGAAGTTCAGAATGGTAAAATAATTAATGTGTAGAAGCAGAACAATTTTTATGAACTGTTCAGTGTAAATTGTGCAATAGAACCGAATGGTGATAATCCTACTTGTTTTAATGTTGTTATTTGTACTTACAAATAAAATTATGTTAAATAAGAAAATTATCTTTTAATAGTTTTCTCTGTTGAACAACATATTTGTGTAGGGTGAGGCTGGTCTAACATGGAGATGCACACATGTTAGTCATTAATTACTGTTTTATGCAGGTGACCAAAGAAATTGCAACAGCAAAGCTTCAGTTGTTCATCACAGCAGGCTTTGCACAATGGGCATCGCATCATTCTTCACTACCATTCAACGAAAAAAGATCTCCAGAAAAATTTGTCTTTGTACAGTATATTTTAGCTATATTTTCTATTGCTTGTACAAATTTGTATATACTGTAATTAGTAGCATAGCTATTTTTATGTTTTTAATTGTAAGCAATTTTTGCAACGTGTTTGTATTTTTTCCAGAGGTATTTTTAATGAAGATGTCTTATGAATTGTTGATATTGATGTACAGTATATAATTTATGACACTGGAAATGTTTTAGTGATTCAAAATAATTTTTACTTCATATATTGCAAAACACATCTTGTCAGTTTATAAAATATTAATGCAGTTAGGGGTGAGTGGGTGAATATTGCTATAATTCTTGGCACATTAAAACACTTTAACATTAGAAAAATAATGTGTGTTTAAATTTTGGTTTTAATGCAACAGTTGAATCTATGGAACATTATATTTGATGTATTCAAAAACACTCCTGCAAAAATTGTAATAAAAAAAATTTACAAAATCCCATTACTTGAATGACACATCCCATGGAGATAGTTGGGTGAAACACAGTACTTGTGAGTACTTCAGTCACTCCAGAAAGTGCCAGTGCAGTTGGAAGAATGGACTGGGGAAAGTAGGTAACATTCATTCCCATATTTTTTTGTGGTGGTACTGAATGTAAGTTGATCTGTTAGTCATGCAATTTTAACTGAATACCTATGTTTAAATTCGGTAATTTACACAAAGATTATTGCTACAATTATTGCTGGAAGGAGGAATTGCTGGAGGGCAATGGGGGAGGGGGTTAAAATATAGTTAGGAAAGGTGTTCTGTAAAAATATTTCAGGACAAATATCAATTGGATACACGCCAGTAGTTAAACTTAGGAATGGATTGTTTAGATAATTATTTAGAATACATGTTGAGTGTACACTCTAGGGTTGGGTTAACACTGCATTACACACTACATTAAAACACAAGACATTAACTCTTTATGGCTATTTTCATTCCAGCTTTGGCATCTTGTGACTGTTATAGAAATAATGTTGGCTTGTTTTTAAACTTAGCAGCAGTTCTTTATGTGGACAGCCACAATTAAGCTTTGGTACCCAAGCATTTTACTATGGAGGATGCAAGTGAAGTATGGGAACATATTTAATCCATAATTGCATTCTATACTGTTTGCCAGTTATGGTCATAAATTAATTACTCTGAGTGAATTTCTCTCCATTTCTAATTATAATAAAGCCCATTACTCACAATGTATTAATGTCAGTATGTTACTTATGTAATAAGTATTTATTCAAAATTAATGCTTTGGTTGAACTATGATGGGAAATTTTTTTTCATACAAATTGGAAAAGAATCTTTGTATAATTATGTATTATGTTCAATGATTTTAGTTATAATAATTTTGTAACATTTCTTGAAACTTGTAAAGTAAAATGATACTTAGTTAAATTACTAGGGTATTGTGCACTCCTGTACATAATATGAAACAATGAAAAGCATTTGACTCTACTTTTATTCAATTTTGTGTAGTAATAGTACTATAATATTCTGCACTAAGGTAGGTCTTCACATGACAGCTGTCAATGTTTCCATCTATCCTGCTATGATCTGCAGTCCTTGTAGGTAGATCTGTGCCAATCCTTAAATTTTGTCAATATGCCAATCCATCAATGTTACTCTCTTTTATCAGCCATTCCTGTGTGAATACAAAAAAATAATGAAAAAGGAACTCGATACTTACCATTACTTTTATGTTTTCTTCTTAGGTGTAATGGCCAAATGTTGCTTTTAATATGAAAATTTATATAGATATCTCAAACTTCAAATGACTGCAGAAAGACCGGTAATACAAGATTTTCTTCCAGTAGAACAGTCCTTAAATTAGGCTTTCTTGGTTATCAAGTTAAAGGATAATCTTCACATTATTTTTAATTTAACATAGAAACTGTAATCAATTTACATACATTATTTGATTCGTAATTTTACAGTTTTACACAGTTTTTAAACTTTGAATGGTTTTTCAGATAAATTACCCTTTCTTTTTCTCCCCCCCCCCCCCCCCAAATAAAGGAAAACATTTCTGGGGTGCTATACAGGGGGGGGGGGGAGAAGGGAGAGTGGTAGCCATAAATTGTCCGGGGTGTTGAGGAAAGTGGCAGAACTGTATGTTGTCTCATCTCTCCCTCTTATATCACTCCTCACCCTTCTCTCTCTTTCTCTCTCAGGGACCCTACAGTTATGTGTAGGTCCAACCCCTCCCCATGTAATGGCATCCTGTCTGCCACAAAACCAGAGCCCCCCCTCCCCCCCCCCCAGCTTCTTCTTACAACACCTAGATGTTGGTCGATAATTCCGCCATCCCTCTTTGTTCCCATGGCAGTGACCAGTGGGCCATGTTCCCTGAAGGGATGGGGGAAGAAGGGACAGGGGGCCCTTTTTTTGTGATAAGGATAGTGTGACATTCTAGCAGGCAAAATAAAGAGCCACTGCTAAAAGAAGAAAAAAGAAAAACTAAGCGGGGTGGGGGAATGAGTAGTAGGAGCAAGATGGTTCCGGAATTATTTTTATTTTGGCCTTTTGCACCCAAGTTATTTAATTAAAGTATTTTCCAAACATATCATAATCATCACAAATTTTTGGTGCAATTTTAGTTTAAAAAAATTTATCTGGAACTTCTTGCAAAGATCATGGAGCGCGCTGCGCTACACACGAGTAAATACAGTAACAATATGAGTGAGTGAAGATATTTGGGCGTCTCTTAACATTGAGGTCTTCAGATCAGATGAGGGTGAAGTGAGGTGAGTTTGGAGCAGTGCCGGAATGAAAGGGCGGGAGAAATTGGAGATCCCTAAGAAAACCCAGCGGCATCGTCTGGCATGATTCCCACTTGCGAAAATCTGGAATGAACCAGCTGGGGATTGACAGTGGTTCGCCTTGATGGGAGGCGAGCAGTCTAACCCTTTAGCCACCATGGCCCACTAGTAAAAATATATTTAATTGTAGCAAAGAGAACAATGAATTATAAATGAAACAGCCCAGTCGGTCAGTAAAGTGAATTAATTCAACACGTAATATGGAATGATGAGGTTACAAAAAAATCAAGTGTACTTTACTCAGTCTTCAGAATCAGTACCATTTTGTGTGTGTTCTTAGATTTGTGGCATTAAAACTAAGTGCATTTGTCTCACTTCTTTATCTTATCACACCACAAGTTGAACATTTTGATTTTGAATTATTGTTAGAATATTCAATATTGCAACGTGATCAAGATCATAATGTAGCCTTTTTGGTGTAATTTTATTTGGTATGGATAACTACAAATTTAAGAGTTTTTAGTCTACCAAATTGAAATAAGTAGTTAAATTTTGAATCAGTAACAATAGTGGTATAAACACATGCATAGTAAAGTATTCATTGCTAAAACCTTGCCAACTGTTCCCCCAATCAAAAATGAATTTCAGAAGATACTTTTATGTATAACGCGATACTAATTATACAGGAAAATCCTGTTAAGACATTTCAGAAGGGACTGAAAGAAATTATGCTTATACCAGGAATACTTAAAGGATTAAGTTACCCATTTCTATATAGACAAGTTGTAAAATTAATGAATTTATTAAGCAGAAAACTCCTTAAGAGGGTATCACTGTATTTTGTTCCTTCCTTTTCTTATTAAAACTGAATTTTTGCTATAAAATTACTGTTGATTACCACAAAATAGTGTGCAGATTTTGTTACAGTCAATTTTAGTTTCATATGAACTGTTATCACACTACTGTCAACTAAACCATTGTTCCTGAAGAGTAGAGTGCCAAGGATCACAATAAATCAAACCTTTAAATGTTCAACAGAAATATAACAGCATGTTTAATGTTTTTCATTGTAGTAGTATTTTTAGAATAAAAACATCGCACAGTGCCATGTTTTGGTGAAAAAATGTTGTCTCTGTACTGTACTTATTTGTTTAGTGTATGAGAGCTATGATCAAATCTTTGTATGTCCCTTTCTTACATTGCACATAAGGTAGCAAGTCATGTCATCATGTTAGGTCGAGCCATGTGCAAAAAAAACTGACACAACTTACAGTATGTTGCAAAATACAGAATGTAAACTCATTTGGAAAATTATTTTGTATATTTTCATGCAAAAAATTCAAGACGGCTCTTTATGATGCCTGCAAGCAAGTAAATAAAAAAAGTTGTTTGCATCTTTGTTAAAAAATATTTTTACAATATCTGCACATTTGTGTGGCTGTGATTGATTCTGAAAATGATATGATACACCAACATATTGGCAACTGCTGATCCAGATTGGCACAGCCTTAATTCAAGGTTTCTTTTTACCCTGAGGTTTTACGCCAGCTGTTCTGACCATGTCTTCTTTCTCTTTGTAACACTGTCCCTCCCTTCTTCCTTTCAGTGTTACATCCAGTTCATCTACAACTATAACAACTATGCTCATATACACTCTATTTAAACTAAATTAAAAGTTATCCAATTGTGGGCCTCTATTACTGCGGTTTTGCAAGAAGAGCAGGGGGTTCAATGCGGAAAACATTTTTGGTAAATTTAGAAAGCCATGGATAGACCTGAATGTACAGTACTCTAATGGTATAGTATTGAACTTACCATGCAAAATATAGATATGTGAGCTGCAGTTTCAGTAGTACAGTATTTTAAATTATGCTGGTTGTTGGGATAAGAATGTAAATCTTGTTCTCATCATTGGTAACAGTCATGCCAATTGTTCTCAGGGGGTAAAATGATATCTAGAAAGTATGTAGAGCTGGAGAAATACAGGTAAGGAAGGGCATGGGAAAGAATTTGTAAATGTAACAGGCACTGAAAAGATCGTATTTTGGCGTGTGTAGTTTGCACCAGAAGAAAACTTAGGGATAATTAATATTTCAAGTATAGGCCTAACCAAATTTTTGTACTACCATAAATATTGTTAAATCACGTTTCTGTACAAACATAATAAATTCCAATGTAATTTTTTCCCTACGAAACATTTGTGACAGAAAATTTGTACTATGTTGCAATGTTTACAAAATTATGTTGTGCAATTACTATTCCATAGATGGTAATGTGATTTGAGAAAGCAAAACAACTGCAACATGTTACACAAAATGGCGTCTATCAATGTGCGCCTGTGGCACGGTGGCGGGCATGTGAACTACGTAAGATATCGGTACAGAAAGTGGCATCCATCAGTGTGTGGTTGTGGTGCAGCGGTGGTCGTGTAAACTATGTAAGATATATATTTACAAAAAATGGCATCTGTCAATTTGCACTTGTGGTGCGGCAGCAGGCATGCAAACTACACAAGATATAGTTCTCTTGTACAGCAGTGAAATTATTTTCTCATGTACGGCATCTATGGACAAGCTCCAACATGTTTACACTTAATGAGAGCGGGATGAAGGTTATTTTGTTTATGAACGTGAATGAACAAATTATTGTACGAATGAATTTTTTTTCCTCCCCCATAGAAACTAAGTAAAAAATAAATATAATAAACTGTATGTTGACAAATTTGTAAATATGTTTTGGGGGTAAAAAAAATTTTAAATACCAACATCTCGGAAATAAGCTTCACCCCACTTTTTTTAGTGATTTTTTTTTTGTGAAATTGTGTGACCTATACAAGCTGAAATATGGTAACTGTTGCCCATCTGCAAGTACAGGAATGGTGAAGGTTTCATGCACATCAAGTGCAACATTGCCTCTGCATGCAAGGCGGTGAACTGCCATGCTGTCTTTTCATTATAAATGCAATTAGAATATGCTGATTTGTGTTCATAAAATTTATGGTAAAGTGAGCACTTTTGAAATCAATCTTGGAAAATAGTCACTGCTTCTACCCGCATATATTTTAACGGGTGCACTGAGTGACATGCACTCAGTGAAGTTGGTAACGATGGAGGGAAATTAGTTCCCTGTCTTAATGTGGAATTAAAAGTGTTAAGTAACCATTTGTGATAACTTAAATATTCTGCTTTAATGCATCTAAGTGTAAAAATTTTCAGATTTTTAAAATACTTAAATTTTTTTAAATGTCACAGTTTAACTTGATTGACTCATGAATAAAGAAATGAGGCCCATGGCAATGTAAATTTTACATTTGATGGAAGAATACACAACTTTCATATAAGTAGATCTTAAGCAGGGCTTTCAAAAGTGCTCAGTTCACTATGAACGACAGCGTATACTTATTTGTGAACACAGAAAATAGTAATCTTGTGTAAGGTTGTTTACATAGTTTATTACTGTTGACAGTCATGTGATAGGCTTCAAACAAAAATGGTTGATTTTTTTTATAAATGCGTTGGTTCATACACCCATCACAATTAATTTTTAACATAAAAAATATATTATTAAACTCTTAAAAAACCTTGTTATAATAAATTTAATGAAACACTTTCTATGTTTACTACAGAGGGGAAACTTCACATATACACTTGTCTTGTGCATTCAGACTTCATCTCCATCCAGATGTTAACATCTGGTTTGCTGTGTGGGTGGGTGCAATATGTCAAGCTGGTAAATTATCTCACAGCAGAGTGCAGTTGGGGGAAAAAACTACAAACTTTGTTTTTAACAATGATAGCTTGCTATTTCTTATAATATGACCACAGAAACACATTGGTGTGTCTTATGTTAAAGTTGTGGGTTATTTAACTAGAGTAATAGTTTTGCTTTTTTCTCCCGTCAAAGAACTTGGCTGTGATGTGAGATGCTTGCAGGAATAGTTTAAAATGCCTGCATTTTCTTTTATGGTTAGAAAGAAAAATTTGTACGGCATGATGTTATTTTGTTTGCATATGTATGCATTCACACATAGTAATTTGTAAATGATCATTTTTAACCATGGTCAGATTTTTACTTCACATAGTAAAAGGTGACCACTGATCAGTAAATTCAACTAACGTGCACTTTATGCCACAAAATCTCTGCATTTGTATTATTGTTGAAATTTGAGGGTGAGCGGGAAGCATTCTATCTGAATCCACTTCCATGCAAGATTTAAAATATTTTAATTCAATAATTGGATGCATATTAAGAGAAAAAACTAATATATCTTTGGGCAAATTTATTGTATGTTTATTCGCCTACTACTAACTTTACTGCACACTGTAAAATCAGTTATTTTTTTTGTATATCCTTGCAGTTGATGCACTGATCAATAAGCAACTTGTACTTCTCTTTGAAATGTGAAAAATTTGTTACTAAAATAGTACGAAGGTGGCAGCAAATGCTTTTCATTTAATAGAGGCCAGTTAAGCAAGACATTGGTGTTATACATTTATTCCACCAAGAGTCTTTCATTGTATGTTTTAACAATGTATTGTATGTTATCACCAGTACCACGCATGTATGCCTACTACTTACATGCAATTGTTTTGAAGAGGGCAAAATATTTCCAAATAAGTATTTTAATAGTACTGTAACTGTTGTTTAAATATATTTATGTTTATTTTGTTTTCTGTTAAATTTAACTTGAATGGTGTTTAGGAGTTGAATCGAGAATCTGAATCTAAGATCTGATGATAGCCTAAGTATGTATGTATTTGTGCTAAGGCAGTTTGTACCTATGTCCGTAAAATATTTACTTGCTTAACATTTATTATGCAATTAATTTTCAATAGTGGCTCATATTATGACAGTCTTCCATTTATAGAATGTGCTAATACAGTATTACATACTTTTGTAATGTTATACCGTATCTGTATGTAAGGAACCTAGGTAACATGTTGTCTTCCCAGTTTTATGTTTTAGTGATGCTAATTTCTATGTAAAGGGAAGTTTAATGTCTAGGCTTGTAATTCCTTGCAAATAGGAATTTAAAACCACTCTTGTAGTAGAAGTTTTATTTGTATCAATTATTTTAATTGTTAGTAAAAACAAGTAACTCTTAGGTTTTTAGTTGGTATAAAATGTGCACAGAATCAGTATTATCGTCTGTTATCAGCAGATGGGAATTGTTCATGTTATTCGTTAGTTGTAAATAAGACCCTAGGATTTGAGATATCCACCCAAATTTAAGAATGAAGGCAGGTAAAGAAAATTTTGCAGTTATGTAACTGTGACCTGTCTTAATTTTATGAAGGTACATTGTAGATAGTAACAATGCTGGATCTAGGCACTTTTGTTTGGGAGAAGGGAGGGGGCAATGTTGCCCTCCCTCCATCATCCCCATTTCCAGGCGGTATTTAGACTTTATGTGACAGGAACCCCTCCCATCCACCTAATTTTCTTAATCTAAAACTAAGTTGTGAGGTAATAAGTGAAGACAAACTGTCATTTAGCAGCATAGGAAAGGTTAATTAAGTAAAGCAAATTATTCACTTAAATGGGTTTTATATATATATATATATATATATATATATATATATATATATATAAAGGAACGACTGTTACATGAAATTGTTTAGCGCACACTGCAACACAGACTGTGCTGTTCAACATTATAAAATAACTTGTTTTGCTTTTCATCCAGCAAACAAGTTGATGGTATCTTCATAATTCATTAAATTAGCTTCTTGACTCTCAGTTAATAGTCTAGCTAAGTGGATATAAAAAGGTTTTTGATTAATTCCAATTTTTGTGTGTTTTTACCTGCGAGGTACAGCCCGCTGCCCCTTAGACACAGCCCACAAAATAATACTGGTTCAGACACTGAGCTTAGCTTTTGCTGGATTGTACTGTAATTGTGAATGGAGTATGGAATAAGTTTTCTTTATATTGTGTGTTGCCTGCGGGTGTTAAACTGCCATGAGATAGTCATTTAATTTAGAACTCGGGTGCAAGCATGTTCTTGGTCAGGTGGAAGCACCTCTTGGCTCCCTCTATCCCTCCATATATTTAAATAATGAAAATCATAAAGAAACGTGTTACATGTTTTATACTGTACAGTCAACAAATTAATTTAATTATGTGTTTATTGTGCGAGAGTGTATCCAGTGAGTTAATCTAATAAATCTTTTTATATTAATAAATTTCTCTAAAGAATAACATCATTTGAGCCAAGTGTTGTTGATATGAGTGTTGGCAGTGTAGTCTTGTATGCTAGGTGGTTTTGAATTTGATGATTCATTGTAGTACGACCACATGTAGTAGTGATTTGAATTTTATAAATAACCGGTCACTTCATCAATGCAAGACAGCATTTTGAGTATAGCCAGTTGAAATATAGTCAAATCTTGATATAAAAAACCCAGTAACAAAGATTCCCTCAGAAGTAAAAACTTTTTGTTTTTTTTTTTTTTTTCAGTGAAAAATTTGAAGGAAGTGCGGTAGGTCGAAAATTAAGTTTGTTGCCTTATTTTGGTGGCTTACCAGTACAATTCTCTTAGTCACTTGTGTACAACTTGGAAGAAGGAAAGATCTTACAATGGACACCACTAACACACAACTGTCAGCCCCTTCCAACAAAGTCACCAGTGTTTACCCTCACACTGTTGTTATGTTACATGTGAGAGTTGGCAAGCCCAGAGCCCATCTTTTATGAGACCACACAATAAATTTAACATGCTCTGTCTTTTAATGTTAACGTATGTGTAGTATTGTGTCAGCATAAACTGCAAAACTTTTTTTTTTGTGATACATATGGTGTCTGCTACGGCACACATTGCTTTTCTCTCTGAGAAGTATTTATTTGCAATGTGTATGTATTGTTTATTATAGCCTGAGCAATGAAACACATTTTGTATTCTAAAGAGCATTAAAAATTCTAAGACATCTAGCTGTTGTAGAGTATTGCAGAAAAACCTTGCAAAGTGTTGATCTATGTTATTGGTAATAGGTTAAAAGTTTTTAAAATATACTGGCTGTCTCAACAGATAAGACAGCCAGAGACTGTGCTTAGCTGAGCAGTATGGAAGGATTATGAGAGCAAAAAGTTTGCATACTTTGTATATCATACATTTATGTAGGGTCTATGTATATAATAAATATTTTTATATACGTTATACATGCCTAATTTTTTGCACACATTTGTTTTCTTTCACAATTTATTTTTAAAAACTGAATTATGGCCAGCGAAACATCGCAGTTGCGCAACAGCGTGAAAAAATGTAATCTTTTGTGTGTATGCCTGTTAACCTGTACTAGACTATGAGTGCTTGAATTCAGGTTATTTTGGATATTTTCAAACTGACTTACAGTTTATATCGTTAAGTGAAATAAAAAAATTGCTTTATATTTTTTGATAGTTGAAAAAAGGCTTTCTTCCTCTCACTCCCTTCACTGCCTATCCTTCCCTTAAATGAATAAAGGTGATATAGCATAATGTTCAGTTGAAGTAAAATTATTTTTTATTCTCGCCTAGGCTTAAACGTTTTCTTTGCTTTCAGAGAAAATAATAAATTATTGTGTTAAAAGCAAAGAACATTAATACAGGTGCAGAGTTTCTTAACAGTATGTTTTATGTCATTGACTCAAGGAATTTGGAATTGGTAAATATTTATTTATTTATTAATATTTGTGATTTAAATGGTTTTGCTATATACAGTGAATTGTTATACTATTTTTAAATATTGATAAATATGTTATGTACTCTTATGTAGAGCATATTTTTATCAGAATTTTGTAACAGTAATTTGGAAAGCAGCTTCTCAATTATGTGCAATGTCCATCATAAGCTGTAAAGAAATTTTTGTGAAAATATACAGTATTGTGTAAAGAAATAGTTAATGTGTGTTTTATTTTTTATTGATTTCAAAAACTTAGTAGTAGTTTAAAAAAATTTTAATGGTATGTTGTAACTAAATGTTTCCAGGTTTGGTATGTGTTTAATTGCTATAAAAAAATGTTGATGGGTGCCGCTTATACTAGTAATAAACTACGATTATGGCTCATCACTCTTTACTTGAAGTATACCCTTACTTCAACCTACGTAAGAGTTGTTTACCTCAACCACCCACGTGAGAGTTGTGCATGCAACACATTTCACATAAGTTCTCGGCCACCGAGAATCTGATGGGCGGCCGAACACGTGGCTACATGGTGACGCAACCAGCTTCCAAGCCGCTTCCCAACCTCCCCCCGTGCCGAGACCCTACAAGCTGTCAGCCACTTTGGGCACTGCCGAGCGCCGCTGAAGATACACGAACCAAGGAATGCGGACATGAGGGTTCTCACCTCCCACGCCAACCTCCATGACAGAAGGATGTCACGCGCCTTCCCCACATCCCGCTGTGGCAGCCTAGATTTCGCACTATATAAGTCTGTGCGCAGCGGGGCTCCAGCAGTCATTCTTGCATCCTCTCGTGTGACATCACGAGATCTGCTTAGTGCTAGGACCTCCAGAGATCTACTAAGTCTTAAATACCCCTCCAACGGCTACGTCCAACGACGACGACGACCAGTCATCCAACGAACACGCTAACACTCGTTAACTTCACTTTGTCTCTTCTTGATGCCCGCTGTCTTTAGTACAGTTTAGTAGTAAAGTATTTTTCATGTCTAAAACAAACTTTCCCTTTTAACCCAGGACCAGGTCGCGAACACCTGGCTAACGTAGGTAACCTTAAGCATCCCACTGTTCGGTAGGAGGTAGTACGAGTCACGTATTAATTGATGTTTTAATTAACAATTTTGTTCTCTACCCTTACGCTTTTTCATTTACAGAGTATCTAGCTATTTCGCTCGCTAGGAACAATTCACACCGTGAACTGCCGACAGAAACAGAAATGTTTGAAGTAACAGTGAGTGGACCTTCATATATGTTCTACTGTTCACACGTGCATGCAGGCTCTGTGTTTGGTTGGCAGCAAATTAATAACAATATTTTCAATCTTGACATTTTATTGTGAGAGTAGTGTTCAATATTATGGCAAATCAAGTTAGTATTTTTTTTTTCTTAAACACATTAGAGTATGAAATGGCATAATATTTACATATTTAGATTCCTATCAATTTCACTTTCTCGCTTGATTGGCTTGAATTTGTTACTCATTAGGCCTCTGGAAATGTTAAAATTGCGCATAGGAGGATACGAAATGAAGAGAAAAGTAGATTTTAAGCAGGAGCTTTGAAAAGGGTTCGCTTAACCGGTAATACATAACGGCCTATCCCTTTGGGGGGAGGGTGTTTCTCTTTTTTTCCTTTCCGTCTCCTTTATTTTCTC
Organism: Dryococelus australis; assembly: GCA_029891345.1. Classification (NCBI taxonomy): domain Eukaryota; kingdom Metazoa; phylum Arthropoda; class Insecta; order Phasmatodea; family Phasmatidae; genus Dryococelus; species Dryococelus australis. Next base: position 79,309,420 of record CM056994.1, on the reverse strand, counting down.
TCGTGTTTTTTTTCTCAGGTGCGCTCTCTCCCCCCCCCTCTCTACCTCTCCAATTCTATCCCTTGGAGGTTTTTTTTTTCACATTTCTTTGTGTTTATCGTCCTCTCATGCTTTTTGTGTTCTCCATCGTGGATATCATCGTCGTCTGCTGTAGGCGACCATCTTTGATTCAAGCAATCTGCCACCATAGTGTGCTAAGTCACTTGCACAAAAAAGGGAAGAAAATCAAAAAATGCTTCCTATTATGACAAGGTTGCGGTAGCTCTAGATCCACTATAAGCAGGTGAAATTGTGAATTTTAAAATGAATTTCAGTTATAATAGAGCAGAGTGGAGGTCAGGTATCATGGTGAAATCTCTCCCGCACAGGTCATATTTGATCAAAGACAGTAGTGGTCGCCAAGTAAGGAGCAACCACAAATTCATCAGACATCCCTCTTAGGAACCTGTGTGAGCTCTCTGATTCTGACGATGCTGAAGTTAGGAAGTGGGGCAGATCAGCTGTTAGCTTCCCAAATGACCTGTTGCGGAAACCTTCAACCCCTATTATGGGTGGTAATGTTAATTATGCAGTTATACTCCTGCCCCTTGTTAAAGTGACAATAACTGTAATGCAAACCACTATGTCACTTGGAGTGGAACAACGGTGAAGCAAACAACTAGATTAGAGGATTGTGTTTGTACATAAATGTAAGAATTCAGGTTACTACATTATTATATTCATAAATATAAGGGTTCATATAATAACTTAAACCATGTGATTTGGTTTCCATTTGCACTTAATTGTATGTACTTGGTGGGAAACGTCTAAGGTTGGCACCTATGCAATATGTAATATGGCTGACAGTAACATGGAGCTAGCAGTGTATGGTGGTTGTACGCATATAAATAAATGTGGAGTTCTGAACGTATGTTGTGATTTATAAACTATAAATGACCCAGACAACAAAATGTCTCATAATCTCATTAAGGGGCAATGGTGGCTGAGCAGTTAATATGCTCGCCTCCCAACAAGGCGATCCGGGTTCAATCCCCGGCCGGGTCACTCTGGATTTTTGCACATTGGAATCGTGCCGGACGATGCCGTTGGTTGGCTGGCTGGTTTTCTTGGAGATCTCCCATTTCCACTGCCCTTTCATTCCGATGCTGCTCCATACTTACCTAAAATCACCGACATTGGCTCTCAAGGCATCGATGTTAAGGGCCGTCCGAATCTCTTCTTCATAACCTCATTTCTGTCTTCTCATGTTGTACAAGCTCCTTCAATATCTCTTGCCACCCCGCTTTTAGATGTGTGTCTGCCAAAAGTTTTTTTTTTTTTTTTTTTTTCTTTCTTATTAGTGAGACGAATGGCCCATGTTCACCCAGCTTTACCAGATGGCGATTCATGACAATCGGGGATTAGCCGATGTTTATAAATTCCAATATTTTTTTGGGATGCCTCGAGGGAGAACATTTACAGTTAATAAACAATCTACCGATTACAACTGATAACTACACAGCAGATTGGGAATTTCTCATATCCCAGTACCAGAACATCAGGAAACTCACTAAGTAGTATGGACACGATTGCTCTGCAACATAATTTACTCAAAATGGCAGCGGTGCATGTGCATCTTGGACTGCATTCCTGGAAGCGTAATCGAGGTCATGTCCCCTGGTTATGTTTTTTTTTTTTTTTTTTTTTTTTTTTTTTGGGGAATGGGAGACAGTGGTTGACACAATGACCAATTTACTGGAGGTGCAGCACATATTGACTCACCGACAGCTGGCGGTAGACTGAGATCTTACACCTATGGGAACTGGTTTTACAAGTATGGTGGGATAGGGTTGGAAAGGGTAGTGCGAAAACCGGTTAGCAGAACTGGTTTACAAGTATGATGGAATAGGGTTGGAGAGGGGCATTGCATAAACCGGTTAGTTTGGTTAGCAGATCAGGTTTACAAGTAAGGTGAGATAGGGTTGGAGAGGGTAGTGCAGAAACCGGTTAGTTCGTTGTCCTAGGCTACAAGGATGTATAATTACTTGGCGACTGTGCTTGCATGGAGTATGATTAGCATGACTGTGTAATGGGAACTTGGTAAGTATGCAATTAACAGGTTAGCAAATGAATAATTAGCTATAAATAATAATTAACAATTACTCATTACACAGTTACAAGACCTCTCTCCACAAGAGCTGGATCTCGACTGAGGATATTGTGTATATGTAAAAGGGTAATACCCCGAACCACTCTTTAAATTATTTTATTAATTGATCATATTTTTTTTTGGAATGGCACATTAACCAGTTCATGTGAGATGCAACGTGACTAACTCGGTGGCCGCCGAAGCTGTACTAACGTGTAGGTCGCTGTGTATGTGACCTTGGCGACTACAGATCAGGTTCGGCCGATATTGCTCCTGTGACGTAGACGCCCGGCGTGAGTTGCATATCACTCCTCTCTGCTCACCTGCTCAAATGTTACTAAATTCGTGTTCGACGAGTTACTGTTTTATAAGTTAGTTGCAAACTGGAAGGTACACTATCGACCAAAAAGTAATTGGCCACCCATGAAGATATGTAATTCAGTACATCAGTTGACTTGTGTGGCTGCCATATGCTGCAGGCCAGTGTAGAACCAGCTGACAAGGAGATGGCATTATGTACAGAGCTATCGGACTTCGATAAGGGTGTGATTGTGGGCTGTCTAGCCAGGCGATTGCATGGGAGGTAAACAGGCCCAAATTAACGGTCGCATTCGCCCTGCATAAGTGGAAGGTTAATGGACATTGTGCCAATACTACATGTTCTGGGCGACCTCCAATCTTGACCGACAGAAATCGCAGAACCTTGAAATGTGAAATTGTCAAAAATAGGCCACAACCCATAGCTACCATCCAACACGAGTTTCATGCAGCGACAAGAATATCGGTTTCCATTGGAACATTGCGTACAGAGGCCCGCCGACTGGGATATTTCGGAAGAGCAGCTGCACATATTCCTCATTACGAAAGCAATAAAGCTCGGCAACTCAGGTGGTGTTTGGACCATCGCAACTGGACACTGGAAATCGGTTCTGTGGAGTGATGAGTCAAGGTTTACATTATTCTGGTCCGATGGCCGTGTATGGTTTTGGCGTCTACCCAGGCAACGGCTTCTGCCGGAGTTTATAGTGCCAACTAGGAAATTCGGTGGTGGTGTAGTGATAGTGTGGGGCTGTTTCACGCCCTTCGGTATAGGACCACTGGTGTTTGCCCATGGTAGCATGAACACAGAGGCCTATTGTAACATTTTGGTTAGTGAAATGCACCCAACATTGTGGCATATTTACGAAATGGACCAGTGTTACTTCCAGGATGACAATGCCAGGTGCCATGTTTCGAGGGCTACTATGCAGTGGTTGGCCGACCACAATGTTTGCCGATTGGACTGGCCCGCCCAGAACCCCGAAATCAACCCTATAGAACATCTTTGGGACAAATTGGATCTCCGGGCGAGGATTCGTCAGGCACTGCCAAAATCCATTGCCCAACTCATGGAATGGTTTGCAAGAGCATGGCGACGAATCCCCGTGGATGTCCTACAAACACTCGTAGAGAACATGCCAGACATGGTTGCTGCTGTTAGTTACAAGGGTGGCCCTACAAGATTCTAACGGGGTGAGAACCACCAAGCAAACATTGTGGACAGGTGCCCAATTATTTTTTTGGTCGATAGTGTGTGTCACTTAACTCTCGATGGGTGGCTATGATTCTCGGACAGAACACGTAATAAAAGTTATTTCGGAATAAAACAAAAAAAAAAAAATTTAAGATGGATAAATTCGAGGCTAACTAAATTAATGTTATTTTTATAAAACGGGATTTGATTCCCGAGCAAAGCGCTTCAATTTTTTAAACAAATTCTGGAAAAAGCATTTGCTTACAATCGCAGACTAACCTCTTATCTGATAAATGTCTGTCTACTGACGTGTTACATGTTCAGTGTCGACTGTTTGATGTTAGTCAAGGTGTCGGAACAGCGGTAGATATCTGCCACACGTTCGGGTAAGCCATTTGATGTTTGTCTAATGCGCAGGAGGCTGGCAACTAGTGCCAAGGTGTTGGTCAATAAGGACTATAGTTTTAGAATCTCGGGGGAGATAATTACCCAGGGCGCCAGATATTGTCGGGTATGACAATATCGTGAAATCGGAGAGCAGCTGTGGACTCGTTCGGCCGACGACCACGGCAAAACCTCTAAGTGCAGTTGTTGTCTCCTAGTAGAATAAAAATTAATGCTAACTGAATAACTCCCTTACTTAGTGCGTCGTGGGATATCTGGGCTTCCCACACGCCCATACGAAGTATTGCTACTTATTACGCCGACTCGTGACCATTTCAATCATACTTGCACAGTAAGTTACACTTTGTGAAAATTGGGGGGAGAAGGCCCGTACCTTAAAAGCTTTGTGGCGACTGGAAATACACCACACGTGGTAACTCGTCGCTACTGCGATTTATTCAGTACATGATTACATTCCCGTTGGGAAAAGCTTACATTGGGTGCTGCTTACGAACCCATCAGCTCGGGCAATACTGTGCAAAAGATATGTGGTCACATGAAATAATTTAAGTACAATTTAAGCCTATCCAGGCGATGCAAGCACTGGGTAAGTGTGATGGGTGGTGGAATCTCGGTCAGCTGAAATAACAAGGTTCCGGTATGCTAAAGTAACTATTGCTGTGAAATTATAAGTCCAAAATAATTATGGCTGCTCGAGCGGGCGAAACATGAGCCCCGACGTGACGCGGCACACCCCTCGCAAAGACGAACAGCTACTGACTTCCTCTGCGCGGCGTGCCTGCCGACTTGGTGGGCTGGCACCCTGCGCTGCACTACTTCCTTGCACACAACATTTGCAAATCGGACACTTACTCTGTATGCCAGTGGTTACATATTGCTCCCAAAATTAACCCTGTAAATATTGTTCATTATACCAAAACATTGCACTGCGAGGATGATGTGTATATTAAAGTTACGTGAATGAACATTACAGAAAATTACAAAAAGACACGTTGAAAATACTGAGGGGTTTAGGGCTGCTAAGGTAGTCATCTTTATTAGTTGTGTCCCCAAACTGAACTTACCTTGCCCTTTAATTGCACTAATTAAATAACAGGAATTTCATAGGGTCTATTTTCGGATTCCTGCGCACGTGGTCGCGCTCACTCTGCTCTGTACCTGCATCGTTCCTTGTCACACTGCACTGCACTTGTGCTCGTATAGCACACACACACTTTATTATCGAACCTGGTGTGGTGGGCAAACAGGCTAAGGGGAAGGGGTCACATGGGCACACATCATGTTGTAGGATGAAAGTGTGGAGCTGAATGGATAGCATATGGCATAATAGCACTTACATAACCACACATTGAGTAATCGTGTTTACATAACTATCAACTCCACTTACCAAATATGTAAGTTGCCTTGTAATTCTTAATACAAAATTAGTAAGTACTCATCCCATATGGTATAAGAATAATGAACAAGAATGCTACTGCACACATGTACAAGTATACACTTAGCCAGCGATAAATTGACATTATCCAAATACACATTACATAATCACTTATTCACTAATGCATAATGTACATACATTCACAACCTCTTGCCATGAACATCAGCCTTCAACTGAATAGATCATGTAACTGAGGTAATACCTTTGTATGACGATAAGGAAAATCCTATCACCTGCGTTCATAATATTTTGCATATATGTTTAACTTTCTGCAAATTTTCACCCATGCAAATGTTTACCCATAGGTTATTTTATCACTGTCATGTGACTTTTCTGAGCGAACCTGTAACACGTGTGTTAAAATGATTTCCTGGATATGCCTATCTGATTTCTCACATTCGAAATCTATATTGGAGGGAGTTATGTGTTAGATTTATTTTCCATGACGTACAAACCATCGACAACTCTCCACATTTAACCAGAGGCAACCAACTGACCTAATTGTTTATAATAATTGTAAATATCCCATCAATTTACTACATGCATTCAACTAACTTTTCATGATCATTCAACTGTAGGCAATTCCTCCAAATAATTACATATGTTCAACTGTTTATTCGCATGATTCATAGTTATAAATAGAAACAATATAAGTATTTAAATTAAATCAGTATATATTAAACGATATATCCACGAACACATATTTTCAAGAATAATTTGATAGCAATATAACAAACTGACACCGACTGCGCCCTTCAGACCGTTTGTCCGCCGCAGAAGCCAATGCAACACAGCCGACACCGGACTCTACCGGCGCATCCACATGCATCAGTGTAGTTCGGCGGCATGTTCGAATTGAAGTCGAACATGCTGCCTCTGTTTTTCACAAGGCTACACAATTCGGTTTTTTTGTCACCCAGGATACCACATTTCCATTTACCTTACACAAAAAACCTGAAACTGATTTTCGATAATTTACATCTCCTCCCCAATCTGCATGAACAAAACAAGAAATTTCAGGTGAACGTTTTCCTCTGTACAACAATCCAACTTCTGCGGTACCCTTCAAATATCTCAAGACCTTTTCTAATTGATACCATGCCTCATCAGTTGCTTTGTCCAGTATTCTACTAAAATAATTTACAGCAAAACGTATGTCTGGCCTGGTACCCAACATCAGATACATCAGATAGCCTACCAGTTCTCTAAAAGGTTTTGTTGGTACATCATTTTCATGTGTACAAGGTTTAATGTTTAGCTTTGGCTCAATTGGTGTTGTTGATGATATACAATTCTCACATCCAAATTTTTTTTAAATTCCTTTAGTGTACTTTGTTTGGTTAATTTTTAAAAATTTGTTCTCCCTGTCATGACTTATCTCCAACTCAAGAAAATGTTTCAGTTTTCATTTTCCTTTAACCTCAAATCTTGATGCTAGCTGAGACTTAGCATAATTTATGAGATTAATGCTTGAATTGGTTAGAATTATGTCATCCCCATAAAGCAGTAAATACAAAATTTCATCTCCACTCATCAATGTTTACAAACAACACTCATTTTCAGACCTTACAAGACCTAATTCTAACATGACCTTGTTAAACTTGTCATTCCAGCACTTAGGTACCTGCTTAAGACCATACAAAGACTTGTTTAATTTAAGAACAGAGTTAGGCTTACAGCTAACACCAACTAGTGGTTAAATATATACATCTTCATGCAATTCACTATTCAAAAATGCAGTTTTTATATCCAACTGTTCGAAATGATAAGACTTCTGTTTTCGAACAGTTAACAGTGTTCTTATGGTATTCATTCTAGCTACTGGTGCATATATATCATAACAACTTACATTTCTTCTTGTGCAAAACCTCTTGCAACTAGTCTAGCCTTATACCTGTCACTTACGCCCTCCTCTAAGGGTTTCAATGTGTATACCCACTTAGTATCAATAACTTTTATATCCTTTGGGTTTTCTACTTCCTCCCAAGTTCTATTTTTTTTTTATAGACTCAATTTCCCTATCCATTGCTTGTAACCACATTTCCTTATCGACCCTTTTTTCTACTTCATTATGGTTCTTTGGAACATTCTATACAAAACCCATCACATTATATGCCATGTACATTCCATAGTCATCAAATCTTTTTTGGCAACCTTACACTACATTTGTGATCCCTAAATACACTTTCTTTTCCTTCTTCACTTACATCTACTGGACTGACACTAACATTTTCAGGTTCACTACAGTCCCCAGCATCCTGTTTACATTCTAGAAGTTTTCCTTCATTTCTTTCTTTAAATATAAAATTACCTTCATCAAACTTAACATTATGTGACACTATGATTTTTCCCTTTTCAAAATTCAATAGTCTATAACTATTTTGAGAATACCCCACCAATATACATTTTTCTGCCTTATTGTCTAACTTTGTACGCAACTCCTTTGGTACATGGCTGTATGCTGCACATCCAAAAACCCTCACATTTTTTACATTTGGCTTACACACATGCCAGATTTCATCCGGTGTGACTCCTTCCACGCTTGCAATTGGACTACGATTTACAATATAAGCCGCTGTTCTGACCGCTTCTCCCCAAAGTAGTTTAGGTACTCCAGATTAATTGATCATACTATGTACCCGTTCGACTAAACTCCTATTCATCCTTTCTGCCTTGCCATTTTGTTCAGGCGTGTATGGCTCTGGGTAATCAAGAATTACACCTTTCTTTATACAAAAATCAATCAATTCTTGTGCAACATACTCTCCTCCATTGTCACATCTTAGCTTTGATACAAACTGTCCAAACATATTACCTGGCATACTATAATAATCTTAAAACATTCTGTAACTTCACCTTTTGACTTGATCAGGTACACCATTGTAAAATTTGAAAAATCATTAATGAATGTAACAAAATATTTATGACTCTCATTTGTAGTATGTGAAATTGGACCACACACATCTGAATGAACTATGCCTAACACACTGTTACTTTTTGTTCTGTTATCAAATGGTAACCTTGTTAGCTTTCCATTTACACGCTCCTCACAGAATTCGACTTTGTTCATATTTAACTCCTTGTTTATCCCTTCCGTCATGTTTTGACGGACCAATTTTTTCATTTCAGAATAGCTTAGGTGACCTAACCTTCTAAACAATAGCTTATTTTCTTCACACTCTACTTCAGTTACACAACTTTCAGCTGAATTTATAGTACAAGAGCCAGTGAGAGATCGACTTACACCCATCTGATAACCAGATGAGACATATTTTTTTTTAAATATTATTAATTAATGAATGATAGCTTGCCTATTGCAAAGTTGTCATGACTATTTTTAATTAAATTAATTTTAATTACTTTTTTTTTCATCATCTTCTCTCTATTGATAACCAACCAAATTTAGTCCCAAATGTTAATTTTCTATATGGAGAATATGCCAAGGTAGGCTTACTTACTTATTTCCGGTCATAGCTACCTGGCAAGCAGGTATGAACAGGTAAATCAATATAGGTAACTACACCGAGCTGATAACCAATTGAAATTGGTATCAAAATAAAGATTATTTAATAACAAATATAATGGTATAGGCTTGCCTGCGAAAAATCGGTCATAGAATATTATTGCCGTGCGTTAAAGTTTTAAAATCGGAGCAATTAAATATGTGTGAGAGAGAGAGTAGAGCGCCCGAAGTCTGTGCGATAGAAGAGGATACAACATAGCAGCTGTGCGAGACGTGTCCGTTGAATGTACCAGAGTGCGCATGCTCTCATATATATATATATATATATATATATATATATATATATATATATATATATATATATATAGAGAGAGAGAGAGAGAGAGAGAGAGAGAGTCAATGGTTTTTTAGCAGGTGTATTAGGTCGATTAGTTTGCATTTTTTTTCTTTAATCTTATCGACTTTACTCAAAAGTATGTCTAATTTACTCACAGTTTTAACTCTCAAATTGTTACTAAAATTGTTTATTCCAGATTTCAAATCATCAATTTGCTTTTTCAATTCTGTTCGCGTAGCTAAAGCAGATGTTTTATTTATTAATTCAACACTTATAAATTGCATCATTTCATCAATGTGTGTATCAAATAGTTTTGTAATTGTAGCTCTTACCATTTCATTAATTACATTTTTTTAATGTTCCAAACTTTCGTTTGTTCTCCTTTCTAAATTTTGCAATACAATCATCATATTTGCTAATTTTTCCGAAATATAACTAATATTAGCAGATATTTTTGTAATAGTTCCCATTATGTTTATTAATTTCGCTTGCATATAGGTATATTTCGATTTAAATACGTTTAGTGTAATGGTGTTTAAGTCTGCCATATAATGTTTATTTACTGCATTGGTAACTTCCACAGCCATACCCACATTGTGTAATATATGTCCATTCAAATCACAATTCCCATCACAATTTTTTTCTGGTGAACCCCCAAATCCTGCTACACCAGCGTGAGCAACTTCACAGTTCTGTGTGCCGTCTGGCATGCATGTCGGTAGCTAAGTCTGTTGAAGAATGGGATATGTGTCAGGGCAAGCCCTTTATACCTTAGGTTGGGTTTAATTTTTATAATGGGTGCATGCATCGTGGCTAAGCAGGGTTATTGTGCCATGGCCGCAATTGTAGCCATGTGCACACCCCGAAAGAAGAAGGGTCTAGATGGAAGAGCATATCAAACCACGCAAAGCAGAGAGGGCCTTGGAAGATCTGTGCAACAGTCGTGGAGGATAAAATAATTCCTTTTAACTGGATTAGGGCTGGATAAAGTAGGGCATTTGATAGTTCGGGAAGAAAAACTTCAGTTGGTTTGATGCTGATGTGTATTGCAGGGGACAGAACAGTCCCTGCGCTGATGCCAGTCATCGTGTGGCCACAGGCGGCTTTGAAGTTGAGCTACTTTCAATACTGCCATGTAGGCGAACCAGCACTGCAGTACCGACAGCAACTGAGGATGCAGCCCCCCCCCCCCCCCCCGCCGCTTCTCGTCGAGTGTGTCGGAAAACTGGACAGCTCAGTCATGACACCGACTCCATCATCCCCCTTCCGCACCTATGCCAGGAGCTCCACTCCATGGGTGATGGTGGGAAGAGTTCTTCGGGGAGCTACCTCCTCCCCTTCCTCCAAAATAGCCCGTCGGTCTGGGAGATGCGAGACATCCGGGGCCTACCAGTGGTGGTGGCGAATCCGCTGGCCCAGGAGTGAAGGCTGACATCGGAGTGCTTCCAAGATCCGATGCATTCCAATCCATTCATCACACACCCACAGTCGGTCGCCTGCAGAATCCTGCAGTGAAGATCGCTACAGTTAGCATTTTTCAGCACCTCGAGATTCCCCTCCTCACATTGATCGTTGGGCCACCTCCAGCAGATGCGCTTCGCCATCTCGTACTGACCTGCCCAGGTTCCCGACGTCCACGACGATGGTGGTTTCGCGCCAGCCAGTTGATTCGCTGGCTGGTATTCGATTATTTCCAGCCACTCCAGAGCGTGAGGATCCCCTATCCACCACCTGGGGATGCGATGAGTTAAGGATAGTCGCTGCACCCAAGCTGCAATGGTTCCATCGCACTCGCAGATGCACCTCACTTTCGCTGGTCCTCAAGTCACGGACAGTTCCCAGCGAGCGAGCAGCCATGAGTGCGATATTCATCCCACGACAGCTTAGCTCGTATTCCCATCGCGATGTCATGTTAAACAGGTATTATAATGATTGTGTTTTATACCTCCATGTCCAAGCTTTGAAATACTCATTATTCTTCTTTGGGAAGTAGAAAACTGTCAAATCCAGACCTATACCTTCCCTTATATAGGGGAAGTGTTGGCATAATTACCAGAGAACCATACTTTTTTTTTCCAACAGTTAATACACATATCTTTAAACTTTATAAATGTCATATCACCTAAAGCGCGATCATTGTAAATATGTTGTAGATTCATATTGTCCATTTTAAACACGATTAACATATGTGCATTATTGTGCAAATCATGTTTTGGAATATGTGAGTAACTTTGCTATAGATAAAAACAATCGACATTTGAATGTCTAACGAAACTAAAGTATTGTTGTATTTCACCCTGTGGTTCGCACCAAACATCGTCAAATATAAATACGGAAGTGGGTAGTGCTTCATAGGAGACACGTTATCATCTTTATTTGTAAAAGGAAATATCGCATTCCTTAAATTAACAACAAAATAGTCTCTAATCGTTGATATTTATCTTATGTATTATTTTATAAAACACATATACATTTTGAAATTTAAGTCCATTTGGATGTTCCAACAGCGACACAATAACACACGTTTTTCCACGTGAAGAAGGACCACTTATTATACAACGTATATTTGATGGCAAAAGAATATCATGTTTCTGTTCAATTATGTTTTCTTTCGTATTTACAATTACCGACAGATAAAAATTTTGTTTTATAACCTTCATTTCTATAGTATTAGGTAATACTAATTTAAAAACTATAAATGGTCTATATATATATAGGTTCGCGCTCAGTTGAAAACAATGGCCCATATTAAACGTAACAAAAAAGGACGTGGAGTATTGAGTACATTGATTAACAAATTACCATTTGAAATGCATTTTCCGAAGTACAATAACTGCAGACCCAGAACTATGCTTGCAAAACGTTTGGCACGGAACACTTTGGACAACACTAGTAAAGAACACAATATAGTATACGATCGAACAAATGATTTGAAAGAAAGACATAAAGCGGATACAATTCTAGCCGATAAAGCACAATATATAGGGAAAAATCCATCTACATCAACAGGTGAAATGTTCGGTGGTTGGGTTGTCGACAAAGTTATGCGGGAGAAGGTGAAAAGAGGCATGGGCGTAAAATGAAAAATGAAACGAAAACCACGAAAGGTGGAATATTACCATTCATATTTCCAGTATTACCAGTGGTAAAGGAATGTATCTTAAATCATATAAAGTTGGCCAAGGACGGAAAAACTCCAAATGGGGAAAAAAATGCAGAATGTCCTAAATAGTCTTCCAAAACGTGCATTAACAAACAAATATATTAATGTATTTGTAAAGAAACTGGATATGCCCTATTTCCGCGGTGTGTATATGAGAGATGAGTTACCAATGAAACCAAGCTGTTGCGAATATAGATACGAAACAAAACGAAGGAACACATTGGGTTGCATTAATTAAAAACGTAAATAAATCATTGTATTAAGACAGTTTTGGTGATATACGCCCTCCAATTGAAATACGCAATTATTTGAAAAACACGCAATTAAGATACAATTACAAAACTGAACAATTACCAAGTACAATCAATTGTGGGCATTTATGTTTACGTTTTTGACTATAAATAGGATATATACGTCAATGCATTAGTAAAACCGTTTAGTAACATGTCAATTACGTTGATATTAGGTGGAAATTCGTCACCATTTCGATTGGTATGTTTCCCAGCTTTGGAGTTATATAGAGAATGGCAAATAAGTCTAATCGAATTTGTTGCTTACAATGGCATACCAAAAAAAATGTAGACAATCATTTACGTTCAACAGTGGTGAAAAAACATATAAGATTGTGGTACCGGTAGGATCTCATGAGTTGGACGATTTAGAAACGTTCATTAAAGCGACATTACCTGAAAACGTGCAATGCTGATTACATGGTAATACAAATATGTTAACTAGTGTGATGTATAGTAATGTCGATATCGATTTCATGGAAGACAATTCATTTGAATTTTTTTTGGTTACATCCAGCTAATCAATTGCACGAAACGTCAAAATAGTTTAACATGCTGTCTGTTAATGAGTGTCGTATAAATGTTAATATTCTGGATCACATTTGAATGGAAAATCGACAAATACAATACATGGATTCACGTGTGTGGTGGCTCCAGTTTGCAAAATAATTGAAAAACCGAATGCATTGATATATCTTCCGATATTAGTTAATCGAGAGGATGAATTAGTTGTTACAATTATCGATCAAGATGGTAAACTTATTAATTTTAGTAATGAAGAAATAACCGTTCGATCACATTAAAAATATCTATATAAACACTTGCATTCTGTGTATATTACAATCAAAAGGGGTATTCTGTAGAATAGTCAATACGCTCGTAAAAAAAGTGCTTAATTTAAAAGCCATGTTTCTAAAAAAAAAAAAAAACGTATTTCGAAGAAAGTAGCTATAAAAAGACGTAAACAGAAGCATAAAACGATAGTTTCAAACAAGATACCTGTAGAGTTAACATAGGGTTACGAATTGTTTTTAAAGGAATTAGGATATTCAGTTGATAGGAATGGAAGACTGATACTTGTGGCTAGACCGTGGACTGGTGAAGGGAAATTGGCGTGCTACAATGGTTAATGTTAGGATATGTACGTGTTACCCAGGGGGCCAGACACTGTCCCAGCAATGTCAATATTGGTAGAGCTGACTCTTTTGTCTCCGGGTAGCATGGCAGACGACCCAAGGCATAGAAATCCACACTGCTCTGCTGATTCCTTCCTGTAGATGCTTAAGAGTTTTACTGAATTTCCCTTTGGTAACCTCTTGGCGGGTGCTACATCTTATTACCTGATATTCACTGGTGCCAGATGGCCTATTGGCTGGTCCACATGCTCCAAAATACGATAACTGGCAATAGTAATAACAGGCATTTAACACTGATCGCTTACATAGAAAATGGCAGGTATTCTGAGGGCCTGTACCCTGAAGAACCTTGCAGTCAGACAAATTAAAACACATCGATTCCTGTTTCACACATCTCTTAGTGATTTTTATTTAACTTCTCATCATAGAAAACTTACACTTGCAATGGACTCGGCCCGCCAGTAGTGCTATACATAGAAAAGACACACAGGTGGTCAATAAAGATTACGGTAGTTATTAAGTCCCCCTGAGCGATGAAAAACCACAGGGAGAGAAGACAGACATTCCGGCGGCTAAAACAAATGGTTCCGGGGTGATTGAAAGTGTATATTAGTTGAGATGATCAGTTGCAAACATGGATGCCGTCGGACACGCACAACACAGCCTTGCCCTCGCGAGTCTCAGAGGTTACTGACATGGCCGGCTTGGCACCTTCATTGCCCGTGGTTGGGGGAACGTGCCAAGCAGGCACTATTTTCTACCATCCACAAAACAACTCTCTCACTTGCATAAATAAAAGTTTACTTGCTCAAAATGAAACATAACCATTTAACAAGGCATTTTAAGCTAACAAATAAAACACAACACCTTTGCAATGATTGACATGAAAATTGACAACAAATGAGGTGAATATACAAAACACTATAACTCTGCTTTATTTGCTTTAATTTAGGTAGGGTTAATATGATGGTGTAAGTATTTGTGTATTCCGTTAGGAATGTTCAACAGTACCTGTCTTAAGCCCTTTTGAAACTTGACCCTACTTTCATTTGCAACCCACATGCCTGGTGCTGCACTCACCTGAACATGACACACTGTGCACTGGCTTGCACTTTACACTTTTGCTGCACTATGCGCATGGGCGCATTGCTCATAGTATGGGCTTCGGTGCAAGGCTGGGGAAATGGTCTATGAGGCGGAAGACTCAGCACATGTCACCCCCCCCCCCACCCGCCAGAGACCTTTCACAGGCCTGGTGCCCATACTGGCAGCACAAGTAACACCTTGCGTGCGTCCTGTGTCGCAGCATGTACGAATGGCCCTGTTCAGCTGCACATGACTGGCTACCGATGTTGATACTGCTGTAGCCATCTTGTAACGCAGGGCATCGCGGCACCTCTGCACATGATGCACGATAGACACTATCGTGTCAGTGGCACACTCCGACGTGTTCGGCGTGGGCAGAATGAGTCGGCCGACTCGCTGATACTGTCTCCATTGCTTGCATTTACTTCTATTCTGCTATCACTGTCGCTTGCATGACGCTGTCGCCGGAGCGACAGCAACAGACAGCCACTAGGGTCCGAGGGCCAGACACATGTTACCTCCTAGACGACTCCTCTCTTCCTTGCTGCTTGCCAGAGTTGTTCATCTCTTCTCCAACAGTGCTTGTACCTATGGGCCGCCCTGACACCTTTGACGTCATCGCAGCATGACCCGGGTAGTCACCTGGTGCAGGTGTCCTCAAAATGACTCCTCTCTCCTTGATGCTTGGCATCACGATGTCGAGCATCATAGAGTCATCTTGCTATTGCTCCACTTGATGTGCCGGCACTGTTGGTTGTGCTGATGTAGTGATGGGAGAGCTCACTGCCGCTGTGCCGTCAAACACATCTGGGCCAGCCATCAGAGCTTCCTGCAAGGCGCGGTTGACCTGGACGACTCTGGGTTTTCTGCGTCAGCTGGTGTCTCACTTGCTGGAGGTGCTGTTTCAACTTCCATTTCACTACCCCTCACCACCTTTGGGTTGCTCGTCGTCGGCGACGCTGTCCAGGTTCGCCAGGGGTGGGTCCCCGATTTCTGCTGGACTAGGTGGATCCTCTGGAATCTGTCTCTGGAGTGGTGCCTCACCACTTGTTTTCTCGCTGCCGACTTCCGGGAGCCCGACAGGAGCGTTTCCGTTGTGGGTCGTCAGGACATTGGACATGACTTCCTCGGCGACATGATCTCCTGCTAGCCGTAGGTCGTCCTGATGTACCCAGACGCATCTTGTTCTCATCCGAACTGTGTAGGTGGTTGGTCGTGGCTTCCTAGGACCCAGTTCAGCCTACTCAACATGGCCGCAAATCCTGCACAAAAGTCCTTCCTTGCAGTGGATTGCGGATGGGCTCACATGTATACTCACTATCCTGTATTGACCGGCAGTGGCAGCCATGTGGTGGTCGGCAGCCATTTTGCAGTGTTATGTCGCTGGTGTTGACGGACGTCTTGAAGTCGTCATCGACGTCTACTCTGCGTGTATCGCTACGGGTTTCACTGCTGCACCTGACTTGTGGGCATTGTGCTTCACCTGGCAGTTGGAGATTATGCTTCAGCAGTACATCTGCTGGTGTTTTTCTGGTAGCAGCATTCACTCGATGTCGTATTGTGTACAGAGCGGCAGATAGGTGTTCTGCCCACGTGGCGTATTATTCTCCTACTCGCAGGCGGAGTTGCATTTTCAAATCTTGATTACACCTTTCTGTTGGATTGGCCCTTGGGTGGTAATTTGCCATTTTCAAATGCCTCACCTCCCCCCCCCCCCGCCTCACCTCCCTTTTGGACACAAATTTGCCCACTTGCATCCCGTGAACTGTGACCAATTGTCGGTCAACAAGTTTTACAGGAACCCCCACATGGGGAAAATGTCATTACTCAACACTTGCGCGATGTTGCCGGTTCTTGCTTAGCTGGTGGGGTAGGCCTCCACCCACCATGAGAAACTGCCTGTTAATACCACTATAAAGCACATTCCTTTGACTGTTCTAGGATAAGATCCTATGAGGTCGAGGCAAATGGTTTCAATGGGTTTCTGGGGGGGAGGGGGTCCCTGGACTGTTGTTACCTCCCATTTGACTGCCTAGCCTTGAAAAGATTGCATGGAATGCAGCACTTAATCTTAATGAACTGGAATGTGTCACATTACAGTCTGGGCCAAAAGAACCACTTGCGCACGTTCTGTACTGTCTGTTTACAGCCAGGATGTCCCGCCACATTGCCACAATGTGCATAGGCTATTACTCGCTCCCTTGCACCCGTGGAAACATACAACCTCTATTGGGCACTGTAAGTTGGCCAACACAACTCAATCCGGCCCACCATAACATACCGGTTGCTTACACTTTGTTGCACGCACAGTTCCCTCCTCTCCTGACAAAACAAACATCCTTCCTGTTCCTGTACTAATATGTAGGAAAGTTCGCTAATCAAAATTTCGCTATCGTCAGCGTTCATTTGTTGCACACTGATCTCTCGTACCATTCCTTGTGTGACCATGGAAAGGAGGTCTTCCCATTCCATTTCGTCCCATACAACAACACTTGTGCTATATGCTCGGAAAAGAGCATCGGCCAACTGATAGTCCTTTCCCGGTACGTGCTGTACAATGAAATAATATGCCGCAACATCAAAGCCTAACATGCTATTTTACTGCGTGCCTCGCGCATGTAATGGCGACAGATCAGACACCTGTTGTCTGTAAGAAGTGTGAATCTCTGATATTCTAAATATCTACGATACTTCTTGACAGCACACACGATCGTTACGCATTCCTGCTCATTCGCATCGTAATGGCATTCTGTTACGCCATGCTTAGCACTAGCGAAATCGATAATCTGTCTGCTCCCCTTATCGTCATATTCGTACAGCACAGCTCCCATTCCACGTTGACTAGTGTCGGTTTGTAAATATAAATATTTAATAATTAGTACCTGGCGAGTGTCGAGCATGTCTGGAATTTTTCTTTAATTTCTTGCAATGCTTTTTCGGCTTCCTCTGTCCATTGAAACCGGTGTTGTGGTGACAGTAGTTCGGCCAGTGGTGTTGTTATAATCATAAATCCCTCCACGTGCTCTCACAACCAGTTTGCAAGACCGAAAAACTTCCTTAACGGTTTCCTAGTGCATGGGGGCAGATAATCTATTATCAACTTGATTTGCTCTGGGTTCGGCTTGTTTCCTTCTTCGCTCAAAACATGTCCTAGGATGTCAAGTGTAACTTTACCCACGTGACAGAATTCTCGTGAACAGGCAAGTCCATTCAGTTATAAGCATTTCAAAACAAGTGAAAAATGCTCTACATGCTCCTTCCAGCTATCACGCCGTACAATAACGTCATCCAAATATGCTAATGTAAATTTTCCAGTAAGGCCATATAAGACATGGACCATTAAGGCCTGAATGGTAGCAAGTGCACACATCAATGGGAAGGGCATTCCGCAGAACTGGTATCTATTCCCGTCCGGCGTAGTGAAAGCTGTTTTCTCGTAGTTTGCAACTTTGATGGGTACCTGCCAGTAACTGATTTTCAGATCTAATGATGTGAACACTTTGGCTTGTGCAGGTCAGCTGAGTGCATCTCTTACATTAATGTATGGGGGTAAAGAGCTGTGCGTAACCTGGTTGAGCAGCCAGAAATCTGTGCTGAATCTCCACGAACCATCTTTTTTAGATGCCAAAACATAATAGTGGAGTTGTAGGCGCTATTAGTGGGCTCGATAACACCATCATTAAGCATTTCCTGCATTGGTTGTCTAATTATTCTGGCTTGATGTGGATACTATCTCCGAGGCTGAGTTCAGATATGTCCCTCTTTATCTAGCAGGATTTCATACTCCGCAATTACCATGCAGTGGCAGAGCATCAAGCTGAGCGAAAATTCCCCTACATTCATTTAGCAGGCGTTGAAAAGCTGCCTTATGTGATGGTGGAATATCATTATCGATCTCATTTATATCAACTGCGGGTGTGTTATTTACTGGACGATGGTCTAAGTTGTAAACTGTACGACGCGCCTTCACACCGAAATGTATGCGTCCAGCGGGCAGGCTCGACAGTAGTTTTCTGCTCCTTTAATCGTGGAAAATCCAACATTGCATCTTCACGAATATCTGGGGTAATGACAGCTGCTGTTGTCGTCTCTATGTCCCTCACATGTACAGTCACAACCACTTCTCCTACTGCTTTACTGCTATTTTGATTCGTGGGTAACTTAATAGCCTGATTTGTAGGCACAACATCGGCATCTTTACAGGGTTGCAAGAAATTGTGCTAAGCTTCCGTATCTATAAATGCATGACACAAACAGTTGTTAATAGTGACTAAGATGCGAATGAATTAGGCCAGTGGGGTACTAACCTGGTTTACCAGTAGTTGTAGTAGTGTGAGCTCCAGCTGTTTACATTGTGGGGAGAGCAGGATAGCCGGAGTGTCCAGCCCCCTCACCATCAGTTTCCGTTTCCCTACTGTTAGCTGCATTCCTGTTCTTCTCGGTTCAAGTGGGGTTTATTGCCGCACTGAGTATACCAGTGGAACTGCCTCCTTGGGAAATACTGGCACAGCCATGGTGGGGGTTGGTTGTTATCCCACTTAATGTTCGAACTCGTGGTCCCTACATTTTTCCCAGAATTTCGTTCCCGCTGCTGGAACCTGTCACTTTTCACCTGCTCTCTGCTCAGTTGCTGTGTATTCTGAATTTTTGTCCGTTGTTGTCCGAATGGTTTTTTACTATTCTGACTCTCATCACCACTCGTGGCTTTTTCGCTGTTGTCCGGTTGATCATCTCGCCAACGTGCAGCACCTGTCTCACAGCACGGTTTTCCTGGTGTCCTTTCCAACATGGCTGTGGCTTGCATAACATATTTCAAGTTCCTGTTCAACAAGGGAATCAAGGCTGCACGGTATTCTGGCTGGTCAGTATCAGCCACAATCTCCAGTGTTTCCCGTTCATGCAGTTCGGGATAAAACTGGCACACCACTTGTACTTTCCAGGTGATGAAGGCAGTCAGTGATTCGTGCACTGTTTGTTCTTCCATTGTAAGCTGTGTTTTGGTACGCAGTGTTGTCACCACACCGCCGAATCTGTTTTGAAAGGCTTGCTGGAATTCCTGCCATTGCACTCCATAGTGTTTGAATGATCGCCACAAAGTGCGAGCGTCCCTGTAGTGTTGCTCTCCGATGTAATCCGCCCACTCTTCCTTCCAAACACTGTAGTGGGTTAATCGTGCTGTATATTCTTTGACGATGGCGATTGTATCTTCTGTCTATGCGCTCATGAAGGTGGGCAGTGTTTGGAACTTGGTGGAGGTTTTAGTTGTGGCTGGTCTTGGCGGTTTTTGTGGGGTTGAAAGTATGATGGCTTCCAGTTGTCTTCTGCTTTCTCGATGTGGCTAGCTAATTGGACTTGTTTCCACACCACTCGTATACATAGGTGTAAGCAGTACAGATGGTTATGGCGTAGGTGTTGGCTGTAACATGGGCGGGAATACAGGTGTATGAGAGAATGGAAATTGCGGATAATAGGGCACCACAGTTGTAACTGTGGCAGGAGTGGTCATACTGGACTGTTTTTGCAAAGCACTGGCCAAGTGCTTTCTGGCGATGTGCTGCAGTTGTGCTTCGTTGACCATGGCTGTTGTGTCCTGGCCTGTGACCATGTTCTACTCTCCTTCTCCTTTCTGCTTAATGAGCTCCTCGACCCTGAAACTTCCCTCATTACACACCGCCACTTCTCCCGTGAAATAATCTGTGACTGTTCTGTTTGGTTTTGGCACACTATTACATGCATGGCACTTTTGACACGAGAATTCGTATCCGAACACTGTACTTCTCTCCATTTCGTTCATGCATTCCCAATGGTATTTCTCTTGACATTGTTGATAATTAAGCATGGTCGCTCCCAAATCGGCGCACAGTAAATTGTGGCAACCATTCGGTGTGCGATAGTTCAATATAGTTTGTGCTGTTACATTTTGAGGACCTAAGCTGTCTTGCACTTCCACCTTCTCTCTAACCATGGTGGTGGTTCATCAAGTGTCCTCCCTGTTTTCGTGGTTGTTCGCGGCATGGCTGATTGGTCGTGTCTTATGGTTGCACTGGCAGTGGGTTGTGCCAAGTTCATACTTTGCTATTGCCTCTTGCAGTAGTGGACTCAAGCACTGCAGAGAGAGCGGTGCCGGGGTACTACGCTGAGTGTGCCCACTACATATTGTTAAACACCAGTCCACGTGGTGCGCGGCATGGATGAATGGTACCGGAGCACGATGTGGCAGATGAGGAGAAATGCCTTCACCTCCCATGGCTGTCCCTCTCGCATATTTTGAGGGGTGCAGTGTCTCCGCCCAATCGATACTGCAACTGCCCTGTGCGGAGTGAGTAGCGGGTAGGGTGATGTCATGTGCTCTCCTTTGTCGCTCTTCAATGCGTGATCATCGATTTCGCAGCAATGGCGGCCAACTTCCATGCTTTGCTCGCTTTTATTTGTAACTCACATGGTGCACTTCCCGGCATATCCCAGGCATCCAAAAGGCGTCACGAAACTTCTGTTAGTTCCTTCCTTCACTGTTGCTCCTATTGCGGGTATCCAAGGTTTATAACAAGGATTTACAAGGATGAAATTTGGAAAATGAACATATTTTGGCAGGAGGATTTTCTTGGAATCAGCATGATGGATTTTACGACCCACAGAAGGGCGATAATTTGATGCAGTGTGGCTTGACCATGAACGAGTGATGGGAAATTGGCAAGCAAAAAAGGTTGAGGTTATGGTATGTACGTGTTACCCAGGGCGCCAGACACTATCCCACAAGCATCAATGTTGGTAGTGCTGACTCTTCTGTCTCCAGGCCACATGGCCGACGACCCAGGGTGTAGAAATGAACAATGCTCTGCTGATTACTTCCTGTAGATGCTTAAGAGTTTTACTGAATTTCCCTTCGGCAACCTCTCGGCTGGTGCTACACCTTATTACCTGATATTTACCAGCATTGCCAGATGGCTTATCGGCTGGTCCACATGCCCCAAAATATAATAACTGGCATTTAACACTAAAATACATATAACCCTGAATGCTTGCATATGAATTGTTGGGTATTCTGAGGGTTCATACCCTGAAGAACTTTGCGGTCAAACAAATGAGAACACATCGAAGTCCTGTTCCACACATCTCTCAGTGCCTTTTATTTAACATCTTATCAAAGAAAACTTTCACTTGTGCTTGGGTTGGCCTGCCAGCAGGGCTGTACAGACAAAATACACACAGGTGGTCAATAAAGATTACGGTAGTTATTAACTCCCCCTGGGCGATGGAAAACCACAGGAAGAGAGGGCAGGCATTCCAGTGGCTAAAACAAATGGATCCTGAGTGATTTAGAGTGTATTGTAGTTAACATGATCAGTTGCAAACATGGATGCCACTGGATGCACATGATGCAGCCTTGCCCTTGCGAGTCTCAGATGTTACTGACATGGCCGGCTTGGTGCCTTGACCGCCCAAGGATGGGGGAGTGCGCCAAGCGGGCAATATTTTCTACCGTCCACAACCAACTCTCTCACTTGCATAAATAAAAGCTTACCTGCACAAAATGAAACATATCAATTTAACAAGCCATTTAAAACTAACAAATAAAACAACACCCTTGCAATAACAGACGTGAACAATGTAAACAAATGAAGTGAAAATACAAAACACTATAACTCTGCTTTATTTGCTATAATTTAGGCAGGGTTGATATATGGGGTGCGTTCTTGTGTATTCCGTAAGGAATTTTCAACAGTACCTGTCTTAAGCCCTTTTGAAACTTGGTGCCAATTTAATTTGCACCCACATGTCCAGGGCTGTACTCACCTGCACTGTTAGTGCACTGAATACTCCATGCACTAACTTGCACTGGCTTGCACTTTTTCCTCTTGCTGCACTATGCACACGGGCACATCACTCACATGGAATTTTTTACGGTGCGTTGCTTGTAGTGTGGGCCTTGGTGCAAGGCCGGGCGAACGGTCTATGAGGTGGCAGACTCAGCGCACATCAAAACATACTTAATGTTGAAGATCCAATAAGTTTTGATGAGGCAATTACCAATATGGAAATACTTGTTTAAGAGCCATTCCGAACAGGACCTTATGTGTTTCCATCGGAAATAAGGATTGCTATACGATATCACAATATTTCCATATTACTGAGAAAATCAAGTATAAGGTTTAAAGGATCAATTAAAAAGACAGCTGAAGCAACTTATCCAGCAACTACACGAATAGTGGGAAATGGATTACTTCATTTAATCGATAGAATTGCATATCTGCTCAATGGTATTGATATAGACCAATCACTGGATGTTGGATTTACTTCCACGATAAAACAATATCGTTCGGAAACTGTAAACAATCTTTATACATGGTTAATGGGTAGGTAGAGCAATGCTAATAATTTTTCACTACAAATAAACCCAGGTGGAAAATACAAAGTTGTTATACCGTTAAGTAGTATGGTTATGGGGCTTTGCTGAGCTCTATAAACATGTTATATTAAATACTAAACAACAATTAGTTATCCTATTCAGTAACATTCATTTGAATGCTATATACAACATGACTAATAACAAGGAAGGTGTAACATTTGAATAAAACAGTGTCAAAACGCTAATGCCACATATTGAAATTAACACTTGTGATTGTGTGAAGTTTTAAAAATATATCGACAAAGGGAAGAATTTACAAATAGCATTCAGGTCTCGTGGGCTTTGGAGACATTTCCAGCTCTACAAACATCACAAAAAGTCATCTGGAATGTGATATCAATATTTAATCTAAGAAACAATGATTTGTTGTTATTTTTTTTCGAACAAATCGACAAAACCATTAAAAAAAACTCATAGATCAGTATTCGATAATTGTGATATGAAAAATATTAAACTGTATCTAAACAGTCAAGCTTATCCCTATACCGATTTAAATGCGAACTTTGGAAATGGAGAATTCCTTATTTGCTAAGATAAGTACTCAAATTCCCAGGAAATGTATTATAACAAAATGAGCACACCGATCCTAGCACCTGAATCATTTAATACCAGAGGAACACTATGTGTATTTGATGTAAGCAAACAAGATGACACAATTACCAATACCATAATTCATTCACAAATTAAGGTTATTGCAAATACACCAATTGCGGCAAATACGCAAGCTTATGCATTGATAATTCACAATAGATCAGTGAGAAAATGTAAGAGATAAGCTGGTTAAGATAATGACTTGAGTCATTAGACAACGAGACACAACATTAACAAAATGTTTTGTAATGTGCAAGGATTTCAATCCCAGAAAAATTTATAATTAAAGAATTGGCTGTTACTGACATGGAAGAACATACAATGGTATTCAGCTTCAAACCACCGTTCCACTGAAAATTTCTAAGTCCTAACCAAATACCACCATGGTTTAACTTGGGAAAGTGGGTCTATGGAGTATGAGAATATTGAAGATATTTGCAAACAAGACTTAAATAGTTGTGAAATATATGTAGGTGGCGTTGAGCAAAAATGTATTATTGAAAGTGCATGGAATGGGAAAGTAACAGTTATTCCAAATGAATACAATTGTCCTTCGTTCAAACAAATGTGTAAAACATCTGTTTATAAATCGAACTTCTCTCTGCAGAGGAAAACTCTAAATTAATGCTAAATTCGTCATTGATGACTGACTGGGGTGAAACAGTAAATGATGATTCTCCCCCTGAGTCACCACTGGCTATTATACAAGTGATATGGAATTATCTGGGATGAGTGGAATTTTATTGAATAAATGTATTTGGTTTTTGCAACCCAATACTTTGTAAAGATGGATCAAGACAAGAATGAGGTCATGTGCTTGTGCATACTGAAATCAAAGTGTAAATTGAATATTACCAAGTTAATAGCATGCTGGTTTTATAACATATTTTGGAAACTAACAGTTGTATCTTTTTTCCACTCAACTGGTATTTACGTGTCTGGAACCTCAAGTGTGAAATTTAAAAAATTCCATTTGACGCTGAAAATTGTAATGATTCAATATCTTGTCCAGATCTGACAAAGTGTCCGAATACAACTCTAATATCGAAGAAATGTATTCGCACTTTTACCAGAATGTATAATACTACACATATTGTCAAGGGGAATATATGATGTAAATGCATTTTTGTAAACATTTAATGTTTTCAATATGTACTTTGTAATATAAATTTGGCGAAAGAAATGGTTTGAAACTTTTTTTTTTTGTGTTTTACTGACTTGACGAATATATTAACTGTAATATTCACATATTCTGACTACATAATATTAGTTGCATGCAATTAACAATAAAGGTTTGTGGGCGGGATATTGATTTAACATACATTTCAAATGAATAATGTACTCCAATTGTTTCCTAAAATTTACCAATAAAAGGTTGGAACCTTTCAGTTCCATTCTAGACTTAGAAGAGAATGAATGCAATGGTGTCTTTGCTATGTCGCTTCTGCGGTAAAACATTTACAACTCTGCACAGCATGCATCGAAATGAAAGAACGACCTGCAAGATGAACAGTTCGACTGTGAGTTTTGAATGCAAATTCTGTCAGAAGCAGTTGTCTCGGAGAGATGCTTTAAAGAGGCATCATAAATTTTGCAACACTGCATGACAATCAACACAACATCCTGAGAGAGCATCATCAGCACCACATGGCACCACACTAGCACCACATGGTACAACATTAGCACCACACTGGTGTGGCAGTATTTATGAGGCAAGACATTTGGCAGGGGTTAACCTACCAAAAGCATTCTCCCCTCAACAACACCACAAGAAAGGAAATGCCCGAGGGCCTGGTTGTGGTGGGTTTGTGCATAATTGGATGTTAGGAAAGGATAGTAAAAGGCTTAACCCAATATTCATCTTCTTACAACTTATTTCACAAAACAAAACAATAGCCACTTGGTTAGATTTATGCAGCTGAGGTGCTTGATATAGCTACGATATAAAAAAAAAACAATTTCATCTCAGGTGACATCATTATTTTTATTTTTAACAGATCTTATCTCTTCCAACAATCAACCAAAAACTTTGATAACAATGGGTAGAACAAATATATATTAGAAATTTATATAAATTAAAATGTGTATTTTTGTTTCACATATTTTTTGTTGTTTTTTATTACCCTTTCTTTATATTACTTTCACATTACTTCATGATTCCGTATGAAATTGAAGTTACTTAAATGATTTTTCGTAAGTGGCCATTTTGGCCGAGAATATTAACACACACTACATTGCCTTTCTTTTCTTAGCCATTCAATTCAACATTATTTCATATTTAGGCTGGTACTGTCACTGAGGAATTGGTCAGACAACCATTCGAAGGTCAGTTCATTAAGGTGTCAGTCCATTAAGGTTGTTAGTTTCACTGCATGAGGAATATACGTAAAGTGAAAATATATTTTGGCCTGGTGATGCACTAAGAGCAAATCAGGAACCCTTCTCTGATCGAGAAGTTAAATCAATGGAGAAAGGACGGCGAGGAAAATCCTTCGAGAACGACCACACCTCACCTCCGAAGCCAAATTCAGGTTGTCATCTTAGGGCCATGCTGGAGAACCAATTTTGCTGTAAAATTGATGTTTTCACATTAGGATTGTTAGATTACAATTTTAAGAAGAAACAAGACGTCAAAATTCAGATCACATTGATGAAGAAGAAGGAAATTGACGTACTGGAAGTCGTCACAGAGTAAGATCGATTCGAGAGGACGTGTACCAACATAAAGAGAGTTACACTTCATGACTTTTACAATTTAGTTAACAAATATTACATTTAAAACTTTTAAAGTAAAACAAATGTATGAAGGTAACAGAATTAGTTAGAAATTTTCAAATATACCACATTATATGAAATACTAATTTTACAAAGAGTAAGTACTTGTGTTTCTGATACATGTCGAATCTTTGACTTACTGGTTGCCCAGTTTGAAAATTTATTTTATAAACAAATGGAAAATTTTACCTCAGATTAATATTAAATTAGCAAACAAAATATTATTAAAGTCTTTAAAACACAAAGAATATTGGTAATAGTTAATACATCATTCACTTATTTATCCGATGACATAGTTGACATAAATATTTTGAAGTTGTTTTACATAAAATTAAAAAATAGATTTCCGGAATAATTAAATGCTCTTCTGAACAAAACTGGAATACGCACATAAGGCAGAACAATAAAACAAGGTAACATTATATAAATAAAATTATTAACGAATTAAGTTAGCACAGTAAATAGTACTTAACAAGTACTTTATACTTAACCAATATTTGACAGGAAATGGGATAGCAAAGCTGAATTCCGCTGTTTTACCGATTCCAAAAGCGGAATCCGAGTCACAGACTCCCAAAAACAAGAATTGAACAAATTAGAGGCCATGGGCCACCAAGGCAGCACACTAGCACCACCTCACTAGCACCACATAGCACCACATAGTACCACACTAGCACTATATGACACCGTACTAGCACCACATGACACCCCACTAGCACCACACGGCACCACATTAGCACCACATGGCATCACACTAGGACCACATGGCACCACAATAGCACCGCATCCTGAGACAGCTCCGCAAGCAACTATACAGACCATATGACAGTCAACACCACAGTTGAAATTTCTTGCTCCAACCACTGTATTTCATTCAAAACATCACTATCTTATTTCAGGATTGGGAAGTAATTCGCTTTCCGGTTTGCCCCACCTCAATTATGAAATATTAGGCACAGCTTTTGCAGGTAGACTGACTGGCATGAGGATATGCACCGACCAAACAGATACTGATGTAGATTTTCAAAGATTTATCTCAAGGTGTAGGAAGCCTCTGCTAGATTTAACTACAACATCACCATGACCAATAACTCTTAGTGTAAATATAACCTGCAAGTATTTGAAATCCATCACAGTAGAGGAATCTTCTACAGAAACTTTCTACTTTAAAACTCAAGCTCTCCCAATTCTACATTCCATAGATATTGATGACCGTTATAATTCTACCATAGTACCTTACTTAACAGTCAGACTTTAGTGCTCTTAGAAGGAGTGGTCTTTACAACTAATAACAAAAATGGACGCATACATCTCCCAATATAGACCATTCCCCGCTGGTCGGAAGTAAACCAAGTTATTGCCTATAAGAAGATATGTAATCCAATGATATTCCGTCACTCTCTTCACCCTCATTGGCTCTCAAGACCTTGGTTTCAAGATTCGTCTTATTCTCATCACTCACTCCGATACACAGATAAAATAAAATAAGTTTCTGCAACACCACACGCTGTATCATAACAAATTCCGCTCAGCCACCCCCAACGAGTGAAACAAGGTTCCATCTGCTTCAAGAATGTGTGAATCTTCTAGCACATAGTGACTTACATCTAATATGACAGTCAATGAAGCAACTATTCATCTATAATAAACAATGTCACATATTTGAGAGAATAACATGTTCATCTCCCTACGATGCTGGCGATAGCCAGCATCGTTCTGACACCATGTGGCTGGACCGTGGACAGGTGAAGGAAAATTGGCATGTGGCAAAGGTTAAGGTTAGGATATGTACATGTTATCCAGGGCACCAGACACTGTACCAGCATTGTCAATGTTGGTAGAGCTGACTCTTCTGTCTCCGGGCCGTGTGGCCGACGACCCAGGGCGTAGAAATCCACATTGATCTGCTGATTCCTTCCTCTAGATGCTTAAGAATTTTACTGAATTTTTCTTCGCCAACCTCTCGGTGGGTGCAAAGCTCTGTTACCTGATATTTACCGGCACTGCTGGGTGGCCTGTCGGCTGGTCCAAATGCCCAAAAATACAATAACTTGCAATTCTAATAAAAGACATTTAACACAGAACACGTGCATAGAAATCGGTTGGTATTCTGAGTGCCCATACCCTGAAGAACCTTACAGTCAGACAAATGAGAACACGTCGAAGACCTGTTTGACACATGTCTCAGCGCTTTTTATTTAACTTCTCATCAAAGAAAACTTACACTTGCGCTGGGCTTGGCCCACCAGCAGGGCTATACAGATAAAAGACACACAGGTGGCCAATAAAGATTATGGTAACTAAACCCCCCTGGTAGATCTAAAACCACAAGGGTAGAGGGTAGGCATTCCGACAGATAAAACAATGGTTCTGGAGAGAATTAAAGTATATTGTAGTTAAGATGATTGGTTGCAAATGTGAATGTCGCCGCATGTGCACGACACAGGCTTGTCCTCCCGAGTCTCAGACATTACTCTGACATGGCTGGCTTGACACCTTTGCTGCCCGGGGGTGGAGGGAGTGCACCAAGTGGGAACTATTTTCTACTGTCCACAAAACAACAATCTCACTTGCATAAATAAAAGTTTACCTGCTCAAAATTAAACGTAACAATCAACAAAAAATTAAAACTAGCAAATAAAACACAACATTTTTGCAATGAACGATGTGAATGATATAAACAAATGAGCTGAAAATACATTACAGTATAACTCTGCATTATTTGCTATAATTTAGGTAGGGTTGATATTAGGGCGTAAGTTCTTATGTATTCTGTTAGGAATACACTACTTTCATTTGCACCCACATGCCAGGTGCTGCATTCACCTGCACCTAATACTCCGTTCACTAATTTGCTCTGGCTTGCATTTGACCCTCTTGCTGCATAATGCACCCTGGCGCAACAATCACACTGAATTTTACACTGTGCTCTGTTCATAGTATGGGCTTTGGTGCGAAGCTGTGCAAACTGTCTATGACGTGGGAGACTCAGCAAACATCAAACACCATTCCCTCTTCTCCGGAGTCCGTTCACAGACCTGGTGCTGGTACTGGCAGCACAAGTAACTCCTTGCCTGTATCCTGGGTCGCAGCATGTACGAATGGCTCTGTTGAGCCGCACATAGCTGTGGCAACCGATGTTGATACTGCTGCCACAGTCTCGTAGCACAGGGCATCGCGATGGCCCAGCACATGTTGCCCGACGGTGTTGGTTGCACTCTCTGACGTGTTCGGCGGGGGCATAACGATCCGACCGACTCGATGCTGTTGTCCCTGTCGCTTGCGCTTGCTTCTCCTCCGCTGTCACTGTCGCTTGTATGACGCCATTGCCGGGTGCGACCCGGACAACAGCCACTAGGGTCAGACAGCCAGACTCATGTGACCCCTTAGCCGTTTCCTCTCTTCTTTGCTGCTTGCTATAGAGTTGCCCATCTTATCTCCTACAGTGCTCGTACCCATCTACCACCCTGAAACTGTCGTCACCATGGCAGGGGGACCCGGGTAGTCATCTGACGTAGGTGTCCTAAATGTTGCTCATCTCTCCTCGATGTTTGGTATCACGACGTTGCACGTCGTGGAGTTCTCTTGCTGTTGCTTCACTTGAAGTGCCAGTGTTGATGTTTGCGCTGATGGAGTGATGGAAGCGCTCACTGCTGCGCCGTCAAACACATCTGGGCTAGGTGTTGGAAGATCCCTTAAGGCAGGGTTGCTTCGGGCGACTCCGCACTTTCTGCCCTAGCTGGTGGTTTACTTGCTGGACGTGCTGTCGCAACTTCCTCTTCACTATCCCTGCCTGGGTTGCTCGTTATCGGCGGCGCCGTCCAGGCTCGCCAGGGGTTGGTCGTCAATTTCCGCTCGACTAGGTGGATCCTCTAGAGGCTGTCTCTAGAGAGGTGTCTCACCACATGGTTTCTCGCTGCCGGTTTCAGTTGCTCGAATGAAGCGTTTCCATTGTGGGTCGTCGGGACATCGGGCATGACTTCATGGCAACGTGGTATCTGCTAGCCGTAGGTCCCCCCGATGTACTCTGACTCTTCTTTTACCCATCTGGACTGTGAAGGTGGTTGGCCTGTGGTTTCCTAGGACCTGGTACGGCCCACTCCACTTGGCCACAAACCCTACACAAAAGTCGTTGCGAGCAGTGGCTTGCAGATGGGCTCGCACGTATACTTGCTGTCCTGTGTTGGCCTGTGGGGGTGGCAGTGTGGTTGTCGGCAGCCATTTTGCCATGTACTTTCGCTGATATTGCCAGATGCCTTGAAGTTGTCATCATCATCTACTCTGTGGTGTATCACTACCAGGTGTATAGCTGCTGCGCCTGACTTGTGGGCTCTCTGCCTCACCTGGCAGTTGGAGATTACGTCCCAGCAGTACATCTGCTGGCATTTTCCCAGTAGCAGCATCATTCGACAGTGTATTGTGTACAGAGCGGCGGGCAGGTGTTTTGCCCACATGGTGTGATGTTCCCCTACTCGCAGGCAGAGTTGCACTTTCAAATCTTGGTTACACCTTTCTGTTGGGTTTACCCTCGGGTGGTAATTTGCCATATTCAAGTGCCTCACCACCCACTTTGAACACAAATCTGCTCACTTGCGTCCCGTTAACTGTCATCCGTTGTTGGTCAACAAGGTTTTCGGTTACCCCACCAGGGGCAAAATTCATTACTCAACATTGCATGATGTTGTCGGTTCTTGCGCAGCTGACGGGGTAGGCCTCCACCCACCATGAGAAACTGCCTGTTACTATCACTATAAAGTACATTCCTTTGACTGTTCTAGGATAAGCCCATGAGGTCGAGGCAAACACTTTCAAATAGTATCTGAGGGGTCCTGGGTTGTTGGTGTTGCATCGCATCTGACCGCCTAGCCTTGAAAAGATTGCATGGAATGCAGCACTTAATGAATTGGCGCATGTCACAGGAAAGTCCGGGATAAAAAAAACTGCTCGCGCATGTTCCTTACTGTCTGTTTACAGCCGGGATGTCCCACCATCTTGCTACAATGTGCATTGGCTAATACTCTCAGCCTCGCAATCGTGGGGACTTACAACCTCCATTTGGAACTATCAATTGGCGAACACATCTCAATACAGTCGTCCATAACAAGTCAGTTGTTTACAGTTTGTTGCGCTCACGTTTTCCTCCTCTCCTGGCGAAACTGCTATTCTTGCTGTTCCTGTACTACTGCGCAGTACAGTCCACTAATCAAAACAATTCTATCCTAAGTGTTCATTTGTTGCACACTGATCTCTTGTACCATTCCTTGTGTGACCAAGGGAAGGAGGTCATCCCATTTCGTTTCGTCCTGTACAACAACCCTTGCACTGGGCGCTTGGGAAAGTGCATCGGCCAGCAGATTGTCCTTTCCCAGCATGTGCTTTACAACTAAATCGTATGCCGCAACATCAAAGCCCACCATGCTAGTTTACTGCATGCCTCACGCATGAAATTGATCCAGACCAGACACCTGTTGTCCATACGAAGTGTGAATCTCTGATATTCTAAATATCCAGGATACATCTTGACAGCCCACACGACTGCTAGGCACTCCTGCTCATTCTCATTGTAACGGTGTCCTGTCACCCCGAGCTTAGCACTGGCGAAATCGATAATCTGTCTGTTCCCCTTATTATCGTATTGGTACAACACGGCTCCCATTCCATTTTGACTAGCATCGGTTTGTAAATACAAATGTTTACTAGCATCGTACCTGGCAAGTGCCGAGCAAGTCTGGAATTTTTCTTTGATTTCGCTCAACGCTTGTTTGACTTCCACTGTCCATTGAAACGGGTGCTGCGGTGACAGCAGGTCAGTCAGCAGTGCTGTTATTATCACAAATATCTCGACGTGCTCTCGCAACCAGTTTGCCAGTCTGAAAAATTTCCTTAATTGATTCCTAGTGAATGGGGGCGGATAGTCCATTATCAACTTGATTTGTTCCGGGTTCTGCTTGTTTCCTTCTTCGATCACAACATGCCCTAGAATGTCAAGCATAAATTTATCCACGTGACATTTCTCTCATGCACAGCTTAGTCCATTCAATTATAAGCATTCTAAAACAATTGAAAAATGCTCTACGTGCTCCTTCCAGCTATCACACCGTACAATAATGTCATCCAAATATTCTAATGTAAATTTTCCAATAAGGCCGTCTAAGACATGGACCATTAAGGTCTGAAGCTCCTGAAGGGCATTGCGCAGAACTGGTATCTATTCCCATCTGGCATAGTGAAAGCTGTTTTCTCACGGTCCGCAACTTTGACGGGTACCTGCCAGTATCTACTTTTCAGATCTAACAACATGAACACTTTGGCTGGTCCAGGTGAGCTGAGTGCAACTCTTACACTAATGTATGGCGGTAATGTGCTGTGCGTAACCTGGTTGAGCAGCTGGAAGTCTATGCAGAATCTCCACGAACCATTATTTTTAGGCACCAAAACATAATAGCTGAGTTTTAGGCGCTATTCGTTGGCTCGATTACACTATCATTAAGCATTTCCTGCATTTGTTGTCTAATTATTTAGGTCTGATGTGGGTAATAGCTCCGAGGCGTATTACGGATAGGTCCCTCTTTCGCTTGCGGCATTTCATGTTCCGCAGCTGTATTGCGATGCAGGGCATCATGCAGAGCGAAAATTTCTCAACACTTCTTTAGTAGGCATTGAAAAGCTGCCTGATGTGCTGGCGGAATAACATTATTTATCCCACTGAGATAATCTGCGGGAGTGATACTTACTGCACGATGGTCTAAGTTGTAAACTGTATGATGCAACTTCGCACCGAAATATATGTGTCTACCAGCAGGTTAGACAATAGTTTTCTGTTCAATTAACCAGGGAATACCCAAACTGGCATCTTCACGAATATCTGGGATAATGACAGCTGTTGTTGTCATATCTAAGTCTCTCACACATACAGTCACTACCACTTCTCCTACTGCTTTGCTGCTATTTAGATCGCGGGTAACCTAATAACCTGATTTGTAGGAACTACATCAGCATCTTTTACAACACAGGGTTACAAGAAATTGATTGAAGCATCTGTATCGATCAATGATGAAACAAACAGTTGTTGACAGTGACCAAGATGCGAATGAATTTCGCCGATGCGCTACTAACCTGGTTTACCAGTAGTTTTTGTGGCATGAGCTCCAGCTGTTTACATTGTGGAGTGAGCGGGGCAGCCGGAGTGTCCTAACTCCCACCCCCAGTTTCCGTTTCCCTGCTGTTGGTTGTGTTCCTGTTATTCTCGGTTCAAATGGGGATTATTGCCGCACTGAGTATGCCAGTGGAACTGCCTCCCTGTACAATACTGGAATGGCTATGGTGGGGGTTGTCTCTTATCCCACTTTAAGTTAGAACTCGCGGTTCCCGCTCTTTTCCTGGAATTCTGTTGCTGCGGCTGGAACCTGTCACTTTTTACTTGCTCTCTGCTCGGTTGCGGTGTATTCTGAAATTTTGCCCGGTGTTGTCCGAATGGTTTCTTACTTTCCTGACGTAAATCACCACTTGTGGCTTTTTTGCAGTTCTCCAGTTGCTCATCTCGCCATCTTGCAGCACCTGTCTTGAACGTGGTTGAACCGGTGTCCATTTTAACATGGCTACATCTGGCATTGCATCATTCAAAGTCCCATTCAACAAGGGAATCAAGGTTACACGGTATTTTGGCTGGGCAGGCTCGGCAACAATCTCCGGTGTTTCCATTTAGACAGTTCGCGATAAATCCGGCATGCCACTTGCACTTTCTAGGTGATAAATGCAGTCAGTGATTTATGCACTGTTTGTTCTTCCATTGTAAGCTGTGTTTTGGTATGCAGTGTTGTTACCATACCAAACTTTCCTCCTTGTACACCAATACTTCTCCATTAAATAATCTGTTACTGTTCGGCTTGGCTTTGTCACGCTGTTGCTTGTATGACACTGTCGACACGAGAATTCGAATCCGAACACTGTACCTCTCTCAATTTCGGTCATGCATTCCCAGCGGTATTTCTCTTGATACTGTTGACAGTTAAGCATGGTCGCACCTGAACTGGTGCACAGTAAATGACGATTCGGGGCCACCAGCGATGACGATCCTGGCACCCAAGCGCTGCCACCAACGATTACGATCCCGGCGCCTCCAGTGATTACGTTCCTGGTGTCTCCAACACTGCGTCCTAAAACCGACTTGACGCCGTCTCCAGTGCCTTCAACACGTATAGCAACCTTAGCTCACAGCTCAAGGTATGTAGAAGTTCTTGATTTGCGGCTTTTGATAACTGAACACGAATATATCGAGAAGAAGAGAAAATGTTGTGAACTGTTAGACCTGAGCTGTAGAAACTCAAATTTTCCTAAGCCATCATTATTATCTGAGCTAGTTGAATATTTGAACTTTTTCAATGATGTGCAATCACCACCTCTACCAGCCTTCACTGTGTCTCCACCACCAATCTGTTACAGCCATATCACTCCTCACATTCGAAACCCTTCTCCTCCTGCTATACCTTTGCATTCTTTTCGTTCTCCCTTCCCAATAAGGCGACGGTTATCTTTAAATCCAATGTTTAAAAACAAATGAAAGTTTTTTCTAGATTAGACTTACTTATTTTCTTTTTTTTTTTTAAAGAAGAGTATGACAATTTGTGAAACGTCGTGAAGAAACTGATTAAATTATTCGTTTAAATGCTTGTAAATATTTGTAACTCTGTTAAGTATGATTTTTGAAAAGAATTAAACTTATTATGGTATAAGGAGATAATGTGACTTGTTAATTAATAGCTTGATTTCCTTTTAACACAATTTAAATATATATTTTTAAGTTTGAGTCATTTGTGGTTGAGATGTAATGTTTTTACACAAACAAGTATGGAAATGGTAGTATGAAAATGAATGAACTCCGAAAAGTAATGGAATGAGGGAGAATTTCGATAAAATCTTGTCAATGAAGGAGGAGTTTGAAAGGCTAGCTGAACTTGAAAAACATACAATGGGGGAACAGGAAAAGGTTGTCGGAAGGGAAAGTGGTTTGGGACAACTTCAGGTAAACCGTCTTTTGTCCCGCAGAGCAAGGTCAAGGAATAGGGAGCCTCACTAGCTGTCATCGACTTTGTCTTATAAGAAACCAAAATACAAACTTATAAATAACTCGATAAAAAAAAAACTTATGATTTTTTTCTTTAGCATACAAAAGAAAAAATTACTACGGATGTGAAGACATATTATTCTTCAAATAAATGTTGAAATGGACGGTATACACTAATTCTGTATATCACAACAAAATGCCGTAACATACCTTTTACACACAATTAAACACAAATATTTTTTTTAAATGAAACTGTTTCTAAACAAAACTTTGAGAGAAGTCTCTGAAACAGTTGTACAGTGTTAACTAATGTCAATGTTATAACATGAAATTGAAAGGGTTGTGGAAATGGGAGAATCTTGAGAAATCCTTTGAAAAATATATTTAATATCCAGTAAGGGGGTAAATTGCAACACTGAACACTCTGGCTGTTGGAAAATGTATTCAAACACCAGTTTATAGTAATTCAAATATTTACTACATAACAAAGATGAAAACATATTTTAATAAATATATACTATAATTTACAAATGAAATCCATTTTGATGTATTTGTTCTGTATGGAGTTAATATTCGTTACTATATATCTCGGAGTGAAATTTTATAATGTAGTTTTTACAAATACGAGTTTGAATTGTGTAACTTGGTTTGTAATGTACGTGATTCCATATAGTTTTTAGTATGGAAGACAGATTTTTTTTTAAATTATATTTTAACAATATTTCAAACATAATGTCATAAGAATGTCAATTAAGTTCGTAGCTTTTTAAATAACAACTTGTAGGTTACACTTCATTAAATATGTTAACAGAGTGCTGAGACCTGTCTTTCAATTCCAGAAAATGATTTTGGTATGAATTGTGATATTGACATTGAATGTTTTGGGAAATATTGTAAATTAAATTTCTTTTACATTTTCCTTGGACTGTGGCATTTGAAAGTTATCGGCATCGCAGGCTTGTCTCGACAGGTGAGTTTGTACCTCGCCCTACTGACTTCCCCAGCTGTCTTGAGGCATGAAATATTGGTATGGCCTCTTTGACACTGTCGGGAGACTGTGATGGGTTTACTCGCGCGGTGTAAGGGAGAGTTTATTTGCAAATGAATAGCCGAGCTGACGAGTTGTCTGGAGTAGTGATCACATCCAAAACAGTTTTCTCTCGCGTGTTCGGATGATTATTAGGTTTTTATTATTATTAATTTATGTTCGACCGATTTTTTGCAACAGCTTTTCTCATTAGGCGAGCGATAGATACGACGGCTTACTGCATTTTCACGTGTGATATTACGAAGTATGTGCATATGGTTGAATTATGTATGAGTTTTAATATAATACACAGGAGTTTGCGATTTGGTGTTATAATTAATTAATTATGTAATCAATCAGTTCGTCTGGTTTAACCTGTATTTCAATGCGTTTTTTTAGAGTCGATAAGGGTGAAGTACGTATTTATATTCATGTATGTGTGTGTGTGAATGTCAGCGTGGGAGGGAATTTTTGTCAGGGGAATCTGGAGAGCTGGAAAGTTGTAATTTTATATTAGTTGGGCATTTGTTTAATTTAATTATATTTGTTTCATGTCATTTATGCTGGTGTTTGAAATATATTTAAGAAAATTCGTTCTTCATATTTCGTTTCAATATTAATATAAACCTTGTCTTCTATTCTGTAGTGTGCGATGTACTCGGAGTAAGTAGTTTTATTGAGTTGTGTCTTGTGACATGTTTGGTAAATGCATGCTTAAAGTAATGTTTAACATCTCGTGTTTATATTAATTCGATTTAATGTTCCGTGTGGTAATCACACAATTAAAGTCTTTTGGTCAATCGGGTTAGTGATTAAAGAAATTCGTTCAGCAGGCTATTTGAACATAAATCGTAGTGGGCTAGAACATACTCGTGTGTTCTCGCTCCATCCACACCTTACTCTCCTAGTGGGCCAGAAGTGACATGTGTGCCCTCGCTCCAGCTCCATCCACACGTCACTCGCTAAGTCGGCCAGAAGTGACATGCGTGCCCTCGCTCCGTCCATACCTCACTCGCCTAGTGGTCCAAGAACCCGCCGCTGACTCTCGCTCCATCCACAATTTAAATTGTTACTTTTACCACTCTTACATCAACATCAAATCCTATATAAACATCGATCCTGCTCCGCCATCCTTGCGACTCCAATAAAATAATTTAAAATTTCATATCAAACAATAAAAAATTTTTAATTAAAAAAATTGATCAAAGAAATTTGATAAAATATATTTTATGTCAAACAATTGCACTCATTATTTAATCAGCAACTAATCGATCATTCGATCTATCGATATGCATGTACATTTCGATTAATCGATTTATTGAACAATCTATTATCCATTCCATCCACATGTCATTTTAATGAAGTGGGCCAGTAACATGCCGCTCCCTCTACTGGTAACACAACTTATTCCAGGTTTTACGTAATAATACGCTCTCGCTGGATGGAAGCCACTCATGTTGTCTGCCTGCCTCGAACTGAATGTTCGTCGACATAGAGAAGCCTGTTTTATATAGAACTGTTTAAAAATGGAATCTTGGAAATCTACCATATCAGTGTTTCACGATCTCGACAACTAGTAACGGGAAGCCCGAATGGTCATAAATTCGCAACCCAGATTCTTAAATAACCATGAGACCTAGTAAAATTTCTCACGGAACAAGTTGTCCTCATCATTTATTGGAATGTTAATAGCCGCGAGAGATTGGAAACTTTCCTACGAAACAGGATACTAATTTAAAAAAACTACCCATCGATAAATCAGGAGATATGGATCACATAATTTCTGGGCATATTGGCTCTCGAATTATACATGAAAAAACTGTCGTTGGTTCTATACTAATTATTTATGTATCTATTCTGAAGAGCTAATGCTCAATACATCAACTTACTAAAATATTTCATCAGGGATATTTAAACATGTTTTTTGTCTCCATTCAAACAGTTATTTTATATACTTCCTTCATCACATTACCATTCAGTTACATCTTTAAAAGTTTCTTCCATCTGGCTCTGCAAATAACCATTAAAGACCCACATTGCTTATATAAATTGTTAAGACTATAGAACAAACAGTTTATGCCAAACATCTCATCTATTTCAATATATGTCTACAAATATTTCTCGACTGTGGGATTCGAACCCACGCCCCCATACAAGTAAATATAGTTTGAATCCAACGCCTTAGACTTCTCGAACAGTTGTGCATATAGAAATATAGCCAATATTCGATTTCACAACATCAGACAGAGAGTAATACGTCATATTCATTCTGATACAATCTCATACACCCTAACTACTGCGAATGCAATCGCCATTTGAGGTAGATAACATTTAAGAATTTATCTCAATATACATATTAAAATAATACACAAGTAAGCAGGAGGAAACCAATTGTTACTATTACTTTTACCTCCGGTTCAAACATCTGTAATTAATTTAAGAGAGGTTTTCCTTCCCTTATTCACTGATGACTCTCTACTCGAAAAAATAATTTCCTATTTCCTTTCTAATTATCATTTATGATTCATCAGAATAATCCAAACCAATATGTATACCAAACACACACACTCAAACACACACACACACACACACACACACACACACACACACACACACACACACACACACACACACACACACACACAACATATATATATATATATATATATATATATATATATATATATATATATATATATATATATATATATTATATATATATATATATTTGATGTTCTTATTTCATATATAACAAGACACTACATACATCTATCAGGAAGGGGGAAAAAAAGGATATTTTATGAAAAAATGAAGAAAATAAATATTCTTCTGTACACTGTAACTTTATTTCACACAATTATAAAAAATGACATAATATCACCTACATACAATCAAATATATTTTCCATTCAATAAAAAAAATTATGCTTTACTCTACTTTTTTGTGAGCAGTTAAGGTATTCCGACTCGCATACACCAACCCACAATTTTCACACGGATACATCTGATATGAAGTGGTGAACATGCAATATACCAGCTTCAAGTTGTTTAACATAAGAGTTATCATGAATGTCTTGCTGCAATACTTGCACTCGATTCCCGATGAACGACAGACATTACCTTTACCTGTCTTATTATGTCTATACAGCTTATCACTGCGGGTAAACACAGCAGCGCAGTTATCACTGTGGAACGTCTTGTACAATGGGCTGAACAAACAATGACTACGTTCATGTCGGCATGCACTACGACTAGTAGTGAAAGTATTTCCACAATAGCAACATTGATTGTGTAATGCTTCTAATTTATATCCAACATCCCTTGGTGTTGGCGATGGTATATCTTTGACTGGTGCTTCTGTCTTAATACTACAAAAGCTTACACTATCACTAGATGTTTCCACTTTTGACGATCTGTCTTCCATCACAACTGGCAAAGAAGTGAAAAACATTCTTACAGTATGCATGTTTACATACTAATTTTCATAACAGAGCAATTATTTTATGTTAATCATTTAAAATATCTCACTATACATCTGATGAGTATGATTATGTAAAACCAATATGGTTAATACAGTTTTATAGGAAATATAAGCGACCTTTCCATTATTTTAACTGCGAAGTCATCCATCAAACAATCATTATTCTTTACAATTATACATGATTCAATGTTGCATACATCTTTTCATTTGCTACTGCTGCTCGTTCGCTGTGTGCTTTACATCAACTCCTTGAATGTGGCGTGTCCGTAACAATACCATGACCTTATAACACTCTGTACATGGGAGACAACCAAGAATCGCTTCATATTTTTGTAGATAAGCGGGCAAATATTTGTAAATACGTTATATTTTATGTCATACATACATCAAAATAAATGCTTTAGGTATGTATGCAAGTTCAGTTTCCTTGTTGAGTGCTGCAAGTGATTAAAACTTTCCATTTCTCACAATAGCTGATAAAATGTTTTGATCACTCTGACAACATGCCTACAATTTCTTTTATTGAAGCCTCACGGCGAGAGAAAGAAGTTTTGGATGATTTGTAGCGGAGTCACACAAAGTTTTTATATGTCTAAAAATGAAATCATGCTCTGCAGCACTTACAGTTCCTTCTTCGCACACATCATGCTCTGCAGCACTCATAGTTCCTTCTTTGCACAAATAATGCCCTGCAGCATTCATAGTTCTTTCTTCACACACATCATGCTCTGCAACATTCATAGTTTCTTCTTCGCACACATCTTGTTCTTCGGCACTCGTAGTTCCGTCTTCGCACACTGGTTTTGAACACCAAGCAAGCCCGTTTAATGTTATGGGCTCCCGAACGAACATTAGGGTACAAGACGAATCAGCATGAAGTCTAGCCTTGTCGTGCGACAACACATGCTGGAGCATCCCAGGCAAAGATGTGTTACCTTTACATGTACCAGTGTGTCTCTTGAGATTATCGTCTTTAAGAAATGTAGCACCTCACATATTACATGCTAGTATTCTGGAGGTCGGTCCTTTTGTACAGTTGCTTCTCTCATGGCGACGAGCATGAGAGCTTTTGCTGAAGATCATTCTACAGGAACAACACTGTTTTTCAGCCATAGGGGTAGTTACATCCATAGAAGCATGCTCTACGATAGACATTTTATCAGCTTGCACCATCTTTATGCAAAACAAACCAGAAGTTCGTCCCACAGCAGCTTCATGGATATAAATAGGTACTCACACTCATTACATCAGTGGGAATTACGCACTGTACCAGTCGAAGTAGCAAGTCCTTCACCCAGCAGGCTGACACCTCGCTGCAGCTGAACCCTCACTGCAGCTGGCCTCTCACTGCAGCTGACCTCTCACTGCTGCTGACCCCTCACTGCTGCTGACCCCTCATTGCAGCTGACTTTCAAGATGGGTTTGTGTGAATTACGGTGGGTGTAGTATGCCTTCCTTTCTACTGGTTGAAGCTATGTCCCCATCTGCTTAATAGTGGAAGGAATATCAGTATGTTCACCCACCCCACCTCTACAGTGTCAACCCAAACACGAGTATCAGCTTGAGAGCATGTGTCTTTAAATCGTCAACATGCAAACGCGGTCCTCGATAATTATTATGTCAGACAGTGCAGGGTTACAAATTGCAAGATGACTTCTCAACTCAACACATCGGGCAAACCGTGATGTACACTTGTCGCATGTGAACACAGTACACTCTGGATTCTGATGACAACTGGCCTCGTGCTGTCTGCAGCTGGTTATTTCAGAAAAGGTCGCCTTACAATAGCAGCACAAATATATGTCCTGTTACATCATCATCGACGAGCACGGTATCCACATACAATGTTCACTCTTCATGGTCCGAACAGCAACTGTGCCGGCCAGCCTATTCAGACATGTATTAAACTACTATGCATGCGAACCAAACATCAGTATCACCAGGAGAGCAAGTGTGTGACATATATAGACCTCCACCCAGCAGTGAGCTGGGCTTCAAGGCCTTAGCTTATTCCTCCAGTTGTTGACAAGCGCCTAATTGCGAAGTAGTCTAAATGAATTCGTTCTCAACTGTACATGATGTATCGTATGTAATGTCCAACCGGAACCTTTCCCAATGTACTCTTCTTCCTCATTGCAAATCTTCTGTATACCAGCCTCTACACTGGCCGCAATGTCGAGTGTGTTATACAGAGGCAAATTTATTGTCTTGAAGGCTTTGCGACGTAATTCAACGTCATTTGGTTCTGGTTTGGTATACATGCATTCCAACCACATATTATATTTTAACGCACCATATTTTTCCACATCATCTGTAAGTTGATCTACGATACTCTGTTTCATTTGCGTGAAGTATGTACAAATATATTTTGCCATGCAGGATGAGACGTACGTCTTCATTAGACCACGGAAAGCAGATTCCTTCAGGATGAACCTATTCTCATTGGGTGAGCTTGAAGCAGGTCGTGGTGTAGTAGCTTCCTTTTAATATGTACAATTCTTCACATGGCCGTCACTTGTCTCACGAAATAGTTTTTCCTGATAGTTACGTATTTTGCATCGTGCTTCGACTGGAACACTTCCTGTTGGTTGATAACATGTGAATGTGTGTTTGCATCTATAACACTGGCGAGTGAAGAATCCCCAGCTTGACTTTATCGAAAATTGACCGGGTTTCTCATGTTGACATGCACTGTATCTTTTACTAAAGGTCCTACGATAGTAGCAACGTAAATACCATGATGACTGCGGAGAATTTTACATGTTCAGGATCGGTGTTGTCCATGGTGACGGTGTACGAGTATCCACTATAGCAGGTGCAGACCATACTCTTGATGCTTGAGAAGAATGGCCTGCAATGTTCAGGTCCAATGGTGAGCGTGCGTCAGTATCCAATGCGGACCTACAGTGCTTAGCAGGTACGAACGAGAGCCCATCGCACTATGCAAGATGACGTTTTAAGATATCACTGCGTACAAATTGAGAATTACACTGTTCACACATTAATGCAGAACGATTAGTGTTCATTGAAAACCCAGGCTCATATCGACGAGCATTGCAGCTGTTGGAAAATGACTTCTTGCTGAACCGGCACAAATGGTTGTCTGAAGAAGTTTCCATCGTCGCTCGAGCCGATGTTCACTCTTCAAATAACATCAACACATTAATGTTTCCACCAATCCCACATGACGTATATATACAGATTTTCACATTCCATCAGTGGGAGGTAATTCTTTTGTAGACATGTAGTTAGCCAGTCCTATCTATGTTACTACACTGATATGCATCTGCAAGTTAGAAGCGGAATTTCACATCACGACACATACTTTACCACTGGCCTATTTCCAACACAGCCAAATCTCTCATGTCGGCATGTATTGTTATTTATACTAAAGAGCTTACCACAATAGTGACATTGTATTCGCCCTGAAGGAACACTCGGGTCAGAAGTTGGTGGTGTACCACCACCATTCGATACGACAGGCGCCTGGCCACCACATGTTTGTTGCGTAGCAAGTGCACGGTCTTTACACGTGTTTTTCCTTTGC
Organism: Dryococelus australis; assembly: GCA_029891345.1. Lineage (NCBI taxonomy): Eukaryota > Metazoa > Arthropoda > Insecta > Phasmatodea > Phasmatidae > Dryococelus > Dryococelus australis. Next base: position 79,265,573 of record CM056994.1, on the reverse strand, counting down.
ATGTTTAAACTGTCTATACGAGTGAAATAACAGTTACTCTTATCACATCGATAGCCTGTACGATATGGATTCAGCTTGCATTTGTGCTTCATATGTCTCTCTGTAATGGAGACATGCAAATGTCCTGTTGCAGTAGTAGTAAGGATATCTAGGAGTTTATCCAGCCATTGTTTCTGCTGTTGGGTCCTTTACTAATGTTGCTGGATTTTTTCACAGGTATCTTCCCTTTCTTAAACTTCAGTAAATAGCACTTGGCTTGGACAGGAAGGAGTTCTTTGCATGTTGCAATATGCCATTTGAAATTATCACGTCTTCGAAAATGAAATGCGATTGACACTCTTTACAATACACATAAGCACACTTCATATTGAGTGGACACCCAGTCTCATGTGGCTGTGTGTGGCAGCTTTTAGAAATTGTCTTCGTACAGTAGCGACACAGATAGCTTTACCGAATATTTACCATCGTTGTGGAAGAGCACGGTCTCCATAGCCACTGTTCACTCTTCGAAGTCTGAATGGGAACTGGGTCGGTCAGCCTATAACCAACTTATTACTAGTTTAACCACTACTGCTACTAAGTCTGAAAGTGAATTAACGGTGTAGGTCGGTCGATGACCACTGCTAATTGTAGGCTTGGTACACAAGTGCACATAGGTTATGAAGGCAGAGTATGACCACCTGTAAATACAGGTCCAATGCATATTACACATGCTAATCAAGACAAGAGAGTCCTGGCTAGTACAGTAGAATAGCAAATGCTTTCCTCACGAACCGATCAGTATGAAACCATCGAATTAAGATTACAGCTAAAACTCACTACATTAGTGGTGGAATGTACCAACCCAGTGAAAACAACTACTAATTCGTGAATCTGAAAGGTAGCCAGGCGGTCGACCGATGTTGTAGGCAGCTGAAGGCCACAGCCACCATCTTGGACCAAAACTTCCTTCTCTGTCAATCTGATCCGACATCTTGGAAGTCTCACTGTCTACCGAAATGGTGGTTGTTAGCAGGCGGCCATGTTGGTGGCCAGTGCGCCGACAATTAATTTTTGGTAATGACTGGAGCTTTCTTGGAAGAGAATTTCCTGCTCTGTCAATCCCATCCACCATATTGGAAGTTGCACTGTCTAGCGACATGGCGGCTGGTGGCCCGGCGACCATGTTGGCGGCCAGTACAGCGATGACTGCCATTTGCAAAATAATGAGGCCGCTGGTGGCAGGCAGTGAGAAGTCTGAATGTGGGTGGCCATATTGATGGCCAGCAGCCATTCACCAAATGGCAGCTGCCAGTGGTGTATATCCAGAAGGGCCGGTGGCCATATTCCTGGCCAGTACAACGACGAACACCATTTGCACAACGTCGGCCTTGACCTGACCTTGGATGACATCATGCGACCTTGACCTAGACCTCTGACCAGCATTTAGAAATTGGCCATTTGCAAAATGGCGGCCACCAGTGGCAGGTGGGCAGAAGTCTGAATGTGGGTGGTCATATTGGTGGCTAGCAGTAGTCATATGCAAAATGGCGACTGCCGGTGGTGGGCGGTCAGAAGTGTCGGTGGTCATGCTGGCAGCCAGTACAGATCACCTCTCCCGCAATTACTTATCTGTGTGTGCGTGTTGATTTGCACTGTCATGCTGGCCAGAACTTCCTGCTTTGTCAGTTTGGTCTCCCAACTTGCAAGTCGCATTGTCTAGCAAAATTGTGGCGAGTGGTAGGCGTTGAGCTTGGTTGTAACTGGAAGTTGTTTATCGCCTGGAAGTGATGGCTTGGTGGGGCCTGGAATTACATCCAGTTATAAGGCTCCAGCTAAGAGTGGCAGCGTTAAAGATACAGGTCACTGCCATGGAGTTTCCATTCGAATTCCAAACCAGTGTGCGAAGACAGAACTACGAGTACTGCAGAGCACGATGTGTGCGAAAAATGAACTATGAATGCTGCAGAGCATGATGTGTGTGAAGAATAAACTATGAATGCTGCAGAGCATGATGTGTGCGAAGGAGGACCTATGAGTGTTGCAGAGCATGAACTAGACAGATCAGATGTTGTACATATTATACCTACACCGCGAACATGTGAAGTGAAAACTGAAGATGCTACCCAGGGCACCGACAACGAATCTGTGACTTCCAAGACTGCTGGTGATGCCGATGTGTATTCTACTGATGACGATGATGTGTCGACATCTGCACAGCAAATGTGTACACATGTTGCTGGTGATGGTGCATATTCTACTGATGACGATGAAGTGCCGACATTTGTCAGGCGAAGGCGTACACATTGTTCTGAACACCCCAATAACCTAGTTGATAGTCTATGGTAGTTGGTTTCCTCACAGAGGGTTGGATATAATTCTGTCATCGGAGAGATACATGCCATTAATGATTTACTCAGAGCCAGAGATTTTATTGAATGATATATATATAATATGCATTGCTATGTGTGCTTTCTCCCGTCGTCCGCTAGAGTGAACGAAGGGAAATATACTTACAAGCCTCTGCGTATTGCACAAGCAGAACATTCACCATATGCCGTTCGACAAAAAAAATAAACCATGTAATTCCATCACTAATATAAATTGTTAGGTTGGCCGAGCGGCGTAAGGCATCTGGGTGTGGGTTCAAATTCCCGCACCTGCAAATTTATTTTTCTGTGCCCTAGCTCACTAAATAATTTATCATAAGTTCAATTTCCGTTGAGGGCGCATGCCGACACGCCTGCAGAAATTCGTCGGTCCCACTGCCCATGAAGATACTATCATGAAGTCATACTCTGGCTCCGACCTGCACTCATTTATAGACTCTTTGCAATTACAGATAGTGATACTCTGTATCCGACCTGCATTACAGACAATCATACTCTGTCCGAACCTTCAATGCATAAACCAAGCCGTTCAAATTACAAGCAGTCGACACGAACCATTAATTTATGCCTTAAGATAGTTTCCTCCCAGCATTACATGCTCAGCCGATCCACTATGATAACTTCGATGTTGTGTTTACCAATAGATATACGTCTCGAGCCCAGGTCCCTACATAAAGTTGCTTACTCTCCACAGTTGCCCTTTAGAGGGTACAAAAGGGGGAAAAAATAATATGAAAAGCTATTTAAAAAAAACATATGCATGTTCATTCGAGATACATGCAACCAGAGGTTCGAAAAAAAAAACTACACTGGAGATGCCACTCTAGCAGACCTCTAATCTATATACGTAGTTACAATACATAACCAGTAAGATTTAAGAAATAAAAACAAATTTATTGTTAATGTATTTATTTTCCTGCATAACCAAATCACCGAATCATACACACACATACACACACATTGTGTGTGTATGTGTGTGTATGATTCGATGTATGATTGGCTCCTTGCCAATATGGCTGGGAGCATTATTTCCGTAATTTTAGGGACAGCAGATTTTGTTTAAACAAGTGTTTTTCAGAAGTTGCTTATTAATCGTGAACTATCGCCAATACTCAATGTATGAACACCGAACTGATTGGTGCTAGCTGTGGTGATTATAGTTGTGCTTAGGACATACTATACCCCACGATCCTCTTTGGTGACTGTTAGTATCTCAAACGGTTCGATAATTACGAGCAACTATGCTTATACATAGCCATGGGTCAAACGTAACCCCTCGATCCTTCTGTCAATTCTTGTACAGATGACATCTGAATGCTGAATCTTGGAAGTCGCACTATTTAACACATTGGTGGCTGGTGGTGGGGTGGGCAGTGCGCCGATGAGTGCCATTTGTACAATGATTGTCACTGGTGGTGGTGGGTGCCCATGATGGCGGCCAGTAAGCCGACGAGTAGGAAGAATTGCCAAGGTGACCCCCACTTACAATTTATGCTTATGTTATACGGTTCGGAAATTAGAGCCACCTATGCTTCTAAGTTGATGTAGGGCATACTTATCCCTGCGACCCTTCTAGGCATGGTTGATGGCTACATTATGAATTTGACAACTTTAACTGAAATGGTTTGGTAATTACAGACAACAATGATTATATGATGGCATAGGGCATACTTGACCGACAGCAGCTCTTCTCCTAGCAGGGCAGGATGCCTGTGTTATGACCTGAGCACGAGGGTCGGAAAGAGTGTCGGCTCTCTGTTACACATATGTTCGTGGAAGGGGGGGGGGGGGGGGTTGGCGCACGGCGATGTATCTGGAGCTTGGCCAGGTGGTGGTGGACATACAAGAGGTTGGGACAGGTGTAATGGGAGGCAGGGGGAGGTTAAGAGATAGAGAGTGCAAGGATGTGTGGAAGGTGGTTGATGGGGGTGCCTAGGGGGTGAGAGTGAGCGAGGAAATGTGTGTGGCAGTGCTGTGGCGCCGAGGGGACAGGAGAGGGAGGGAGAGAGAAGGATGAGTAAGGAAGGGAAGGCAGGCAGGCCAAAATTTATCCATGCACCCCTTCTCATCATCGTGGGTTTATGAATATGTTATAATTTTGGTAGTTGTATCTCAAATGGCTCAGAAACTGTTCGGAAATTACAGCCAACTATGCTTCAAGCATAGCTCATAATTAACCTGCGGCTGGCAGGGTGTCTTGGAATGGGTCTCCCTCCTCCACATGGAATGCATGAGCAGACATGTAAACTCTCAGTACAGATGAAAAACCTAATATTGGTTGGGAGCACCCAGAGAACACCAACTACAATGCAAGAACTGGAAGTGCTATCAGGTTGACCCCAACTAACTGCCAAGATGGCCACCATCGGCAGCAGAGGTGGTGTACTTGTGCACGTGTGCACGTCATCGCCCATCTCATGGCCACCACTGGCTTCCAACATGGCCATTGCACTCCTATGCAATTGTCGACTGGTTACTGAAATGGCCACTGCCATATGTGCTCATTGTGGTACTAGGAAATTTATTTCGATGCCTCTCCTATTCGTGGTGGATGTTTATGTCATGAATTTGTCCACTATAAATCAAAGGGTTCAGAAATTACACCAGTCTATGCTTATACACTGACATAGGGCATACATAACCCTGCGACCCCTCTCCTAGTTGTGGATGATGTCTATGTTATGGATTTGCCAACTATATCTCGAATGGTTCCGAAATTACACCAATCTATGCTTGTACCCTGACATTGCATAGTTGACCCCATGACCCTTCTTCTAGTTGTGGATGATGTCTATGTTATGAATTTGACAACTATAAATTAAATGGTTCGGAAATTACAGCTAACTATTCTTATACAATGACCCTGCGACCCTTCTCCTAGTTGTGGCTGATGTCTGTGACATGAATTTAACAACTATAACTTAAATGGTTCGGAAATGACATCCTCTTATAAGTTTACATGGGTCATATTTAACCCCGCGACCCTTCTCCTACTCGGGGTGGGTGCCTATGTTATGATTTTGACAACTATAACTTGAATGGTTCGGAAAATATAACCAACTATGCTTATAAGTTGACATTGGTCATAGTTGACCCTGCGAACCCTTCGCCTAGATGTAGTTGATACCTATGTTAAGAATTTGACAACAATAACTTAAATGGTTCGGAAATTACAGCCAGGATTGCTTATAAGTTGACATGGGGCATACTTGACCCCACGAGCGTTCTCCTAGTCGTGGTTGATATCTATCTCATGAATTTGACAACTATAACATAAATGGGTCGGAAATTACACCCAACTATGCTTATAAGTTTACATGGGGCATATTTGACCCCACTGCCCTTCCCTTAGATGTGGTTGATGTCTATGTTATGTGTTTGACAACTATAACTTAAACAGTTCGGAAATTACAGCCAACTATGCTTACAAGGGTTATGCACACACATACAGACTTCAGGAGGGGGTAGTGTTATATGAGATCCGATCGTTCGGACCATCCTGATGCCCCGATGCCGCCACTGGCGCTGGCCACCAAAATGATTGCCCACGTCCTCATTTGTCCTGTGGCCGCCATATTGGTGGTCCACGCTGCTCGGAATCCAAGATGGCGGTCATGTGGTGAGATCCCACATCCCACATGAGTCAGTTGCCATCCTGAGGGGGTCACCCACCCGATTATGCTAATTCGGGCAAAAAATGGCGGCCAGTACTGGCTGCTAACATGGCTGCTGACAGCAGGAGGGAAATATGTAAATTTTGAGGGAAAAAAGGCAAAAAGTGAGGTTTTTGTATGCGAAATCGACCATTTTGGATAGGAAAATGGGGAAAAGGGGAAATTCTCGCTCCTCGGCTCCTCTGCCCGACGCCTGGTAATATGCTAATTGAGCTCCTCAGGTCCTCTGCCTGATGCCCGATGCAGCAGAAGGCCCATTTTTATACTACTTTTGAAATGGGTGGTTGCCCAAAGCTAATGTTTCTTGCATATTTGGTTATAGTATGCTCTGCAGACTTCAGAAATATAAGTCCTTGTGATGGAAAAATCCACGTGAGTGTGTTGAGTTAATTCTATTGGGAGTTTCATAAGTTTAGGGTATGATAGACAACAAAGATTGGTAAATATTATGTGATGGGTTGGCTTGTTTGCAGAATGTTTATTCACCTACAAAAAATATATATATTTAAGCCTGCTTGGTAAATGTAAGTCCAAAAAATATGACAACACATTACTTAGTTTAGAAATGGTAACTAACATGTTAAGTGAGTACGTAATGTAGTGTGTTTTAATTTCTTTTAAATGTCAGTATGTAATAAGGCTGACCAAAAAAAAAGAATAAATTTTGAACAATGTTTTTTTTTCGCCGTCATGTGATACTCTTTGTCAAGTGTATATAATGCCAGAAGTTTTTTCTTTAATGAAGGTGATGGGATAAAAAACTTAAATGATCACTATAAAATCTTTTTCTATCATTTCCGCACTAATACAAATTCACGAAAGGTTGGTTGAGCGACCTACGTCGTCGGATCCAAATCCTGGTTCTCTGTAAGGACCGTGGTTTTGTATACGATATTTGATACATAATTTTCATATATTCAAATAGTCAAGATGTTTAAGAGTGTGAAGGAGTTGTGTATCTAAGATCGGTAAGCGAGGGACCAATATGGTTGACACTAACACGCATGTCCAGTGTCTCATTGCTCCTATGCATAAGGCATGTAGTGTTTACATCGTGAAGCTGTTTTACGTAAATTAGATATGTAGCAGTGGAACTTAACAACACAACATGAAAGCCTAGAGACTAAACTATGTACGTATGATTGTACTTTTCTCTTGTAGTTTAAGTAAACTGTATAGGCCAAGCTTTCAAAATTCGTTATTTTATCATTTTCACTAATTTTCTCTTCAAAAACACACTTAATATGAGAACTGTAAAAAAAAATATTGGCTATAAAGGTAAGTGATTTTTAACTTTTCTGCTGCACAAGGTCAAAGTTGTATAACATTTATTTGCCGAGATACACATATTCGCGCAAACAACTATAATTTCGCAGAAAATATTTGACTAGAGCATTTCTTAATATAATCTGAGATTTGTGAAATACGCAAATAAAATGTAAGTATCTTCAAATGGAAACGAATTATAGTACCATTCCGTTTATCAACAGTAGCATATAGTTAAATTATTAGATTAATATTTCTCAAAAGTCTTGTGTGGGAGATGAAGTCAGTATCTATCCGCCCACCAGTTGTTAGAGCCTTGGGTTTAGGAATATAATAATAATAATAAAGATTTTAGATGATTTAATCGGGAATCTAACTTATAATTTCACTGGTTCACAATCGAAAAAAATTCTTAAGAGTGTTGTTTGGAAACCAGAGTCGGTAATAAAGTTAGTACGTGTTCTGCTCGGAAATCGCATCTTTATTTTCCGAAAACGATCAAGTCTCATCAGGTGATTAGCATTCGATGAATGTAAAAATTTTGCTTCCAACATCCATACGGTAATAAATGACAGAGCTTCTCTTTATAAAAATCACTATTTGTTTAATCGATGTTTGTTATATTATTATTGAATTCTCCTTGAAAAAAATGTGTTCGTGGACATATCGTTTAATATATACTTATTTAAAATTTTTTAATAAATATGATTTAATTTAAACAGACATATCGTTTCTTTTTATAACTGTGAATCATGCAAGTAAATAGTAGAACGTGTGTAAGAATTTGGAGGAATTGCCTACAGTTGAACGAACATGAAAAGTTAGTTGAACGAATGTAGGAAATTGTCGGGATATTTACAATTATTATACAAAATCAGGGCAGTTGATTGGCCTCTGGTTAATGTGGAGAATTGTCGATAGTTGATATGTCATGGGAAATAAGTCGAATGCATGGTAACACCCTCCAATTTAGGTTTCGAATGTGAGAAATCAGAAATGCATATCACGGAAATCATTTTAACACACGTGTTACAGGTTTGCTGAGCAAAGTCATACGAGTGTGATAAAGTAACCCGTGTGTAAACATTTTCGTGTGTGAAAATTTGCAGAAAGTTAGACATATATGCTCATTATTATGAACGCAGGTGAGATGACTTTCCTTATAATCGAACACAGATATCACCTCAGTTATATGCGCTATTCAGTCGAAGGCTGCTGTTCATGGCAAGAGGTTGTGAATGTATGCACATCATGCATCAGTGAATTAGTGATTACATAATGTGAATTTGGATAGTTACAATTTATTGCTGTGTAAGTGTTTACTTGTACATGTACGCAATAGCATACTTGTTAATTATTCATATACTTATATACTTCCTACTTGTGGGATTAGTACTTACTAATTTTGCATTAGGTATTACAACGAGATTTACATATTTGGTAAGTGGAGTTTATGGTTATGTAAATACAATTACTCGTTGTGCGGTTATGTAGGTGCAATTACGTCATACTCTATCCATTTACCTCCACACTTCTCAACCTACAACAGTCGATACTGTACATGTATCACGTCAGTCGAGAGATATCGATCATGTGGGAAGTTAGTCTGTGATCGTAGGTGAATGCTTTTTCCAGAATTTGTTTATAAATATAAAGTGCTTTGGGCGGGAATTGAATCCCGTATTCTAAAAAAAAAAAAAAAAAAAACATTACTTTAGGTAACCTCGAATTTATCCGTCATAAAAAATATTTTCTAGTTAAATTCCAAAATAACTTTTATTAAGTGTTCTGTCCGAGAATCTATGTCAGTGATCCAAAAAAAAAATAATATTATGTTCTGCCAACCGGTTTCTGCAGTACCCCCGCCACACTATCCCATCATACTTGTAAACCAGTTCTGTCAACCGGTTCATGCATTACCCTCTCCAACCCTATCCCATCATCCTTGTAAAACCGATTCCCATAGGTGTAAGACTTCAGTCTACCTCCGGCTGTCGGTGAGTCAAGATGTGCTGCACCTCTAGTAAACTGGTTACTGACACAATAAATCAGTTATTGGCTAAATAAACTGGTTATTGTGTCATTCACAAAATAAATCAGTCTCAAGGTCAACCACTATGTCCAATTCCGAAAAAACACACAACCAGGGGCAATGACCTCGGATCAATGACCTCAGGTCTTTGACCTTGATTACACTTCCAGGATGCACTACTGGTTTGCAGATGCATTTCCGGATGCACTACAGGATGCACTCCAAGATGCACACATGCACTGCTGCCATTTTGAATAAATTATGTCGCAGAGGGATTGTGACCGTACTACTTCACTACCATACACACAAACAGAATTCTAGACCAGCTTGTTTTCAACTCTGCAAATCTTGTCACAGTTTGTCAACACCTTCAATGAGAACACTCGTGCGATGAATGGCTTAGGCCATGATATCGCCAACAGTAACGCTGTTCTGGTTACAGTTTTGATGTATAATTAAAAATGTGTGTATGCTCACAAAGTTCGAAAATTCGCATCCATACAGCACTGGCGCAATTCCTAAGGTTCCTGAACTCGCTTGCGTTGTTCAGTCTAGAGTACCTGTTAAAAACGTATTGTGCTCTTGATTTAGGCAATCAGTTTAGTGCTAATAACATGTTCGTAAACCATTGCTGACGAAGTCAAGTCATTCAACCTCACAACAAAAGGCAGTATTTATTGCAACCTACACAAACCACCCATTCTGTGTACAAGTGTCTTGAATTAATTGATGCCTCACCTACAGACAGACAACAAATAGTTCAGAACAAAAACTTATGTTTCAATTTCCTTGGGACAGCCCATAGGCTAGCATCATGTCTATCTACACGTACCTGTTAGTTATCAGTGTTATCAAAAGCAGCATACCTTGTGCCACATAGATAAGCCTACCATATCTTTAAAATCCCCAAAACAAAACTTTAGACCTCACACAACTTCCAGGCATAATGTTTGCAGATGTTCCGGCTCGGAAATACATATAAGTGTTATTGTCTATGGTCTTGGTAAAGTTTTATGGTGTGGACAATAAGCCTCATGTCATGCAGTGTTTGCTGGACAGTGCAGCGCAAGTATTATTTACCCCTGAAGTGTCTGCAGAAGTCCTATCTGTGCCCTTATGCAAAGCCTGTGAAAGGGTCGTGGGTCTTGGTCATTGTGCTGCCAGCTTGAAGGGGAAATAACCCGTCAGATTCAGTCATTAATGGAAACTCAGTGTACTTTCTCTCTCACTCACTCTTTGTTGTTTTCAAGATTATTAGCAACTTGCCACATGTGTGTGTTGATCTCTGTGTTCGAGCTCAGTTGGGTTCCCTTCCATTGACTGACCCTCACTTCGATAAACCTGCTCCCATCGATATACTTCTGGGTACTGATGTCTGTGCTCTTATTGGTATGAGTGGATGGTTAGAGTTGGGACAACACATGCCTGTAGTATTGGAATGGGTTTTATTGGGAAAATACCCTGAATCCTGTACATATACCCAGCCAGGACTGATATCTATGTTGGTATAGAGAGCTCATTGGATGTTATCCTCAAACAATTCTGGGAGACCGAAGAGCCCCCTCAGGCCAATCCAAAGCCATCTGAAGACGAGTATTGTGGAAAACACTTCAGGATACTTACACAAGATTAGATGCTGGGAGATACAAGGTTTCTCTTCCCTTTTAACCCCAGTCCAATACTCATGGGAATTTGTATGAAATGGCCAAGCATAGATATTATTCACTAGAAAGGAAACTTAATTTGCAGCCTGAGTATATACAGAGTTCATGGCTATGTTCTGGTATGTCATATGGAGCTGTATACCTCCTCCTGCAAACAGGATAGTGGCCACTAACCACAGGGTGTTTTATCCTCATCATGGGTTTGCTTAAAACATCTATAGGCTATTTACAGCCTATTTTTTTATCTTTCTGCCGGATTTTTATTATAAACATTATGATGTGACTAATAAACACAGTATATACATTCCACAAATCTCAAAATTAATGCCCAAGACTGCAACAAAACATATTTATTATTGACTAATGCCAATTGGGAGGGCCCTAAAAAGTGTTCACTTGACCGTGAACAGCCTTTAGCTCTACGGCCAAATCGAGGGTTGTTTTTTATGGCAGTGCACAGACCTCCAATGGCATTTCACTCAATGACATTTTACTCCCAGGTCCTAAACTTCAGAATGGCATCAGTGACGCAATTCTAAGACATAGGTTCCACAGTGTAGTTTTTTCATGCCACATTAAGCAAATGTAACACCAATTTTTGGTCAATGGAGATGGCTGACCATGCCAGCTCATTCTGTGTTGTGAGGACCCATCACTACCCCTTGCAGTTTATCAGCTGGATATAGTAACATATTGCCTCACACCATCTCCATTCTTGACAATTCGTATGTCGCGTAAGTTGGCATCTGATGAAGGGCATGCATATCCACTAGCTGCCAATGCTCTTGAGAACCACATCGTCTTGGATGATATCATCACAGGGGCAGTGTCATTAGATTAAGCTAATTTGTTGAAAATTCAGCTTGTCAGACTTTTATGCCGGGGTGGGTTTGAGCTTCAGCTCTTCAGTGATGCACCTGCTATCCATTGTGAAAGTCCTAGGGTGCTAGACTTCTTATCAGGTCATGTTGTGAACATCCTTGGTCTGTACTGGAATACAGTGAAGGACTCTTTCTCATAACACCTACGGGTCCACTCTGGTAGTCCCACCAAATGCTTTGTCTTTTCGCAGATTGTACTCATATATTATCCTATGGGTTGGCTTGCTCCATTAATTGTGTAGGCCAAAATTCGAATTTTATGGTTGTGGACTCTGAAACAAGTGCCTCTCCCTCGTTTAGAATTGTGCAGGGCTCATTTACTGGCAAAATTGATATTTTATTGCCACAACTTCCTCAGCCAGTACTTGTATATCTCTGCAACCCACGTGTGGACTGATTCCACTTTCCTGTAGCTTGAATAAAGTCACCACCATACTTGTTGAAAATCTTTGTGGCTAATCGTGTCTCATATTCAAGAATGGGTTCCTCCTCAGATGTGGAAACATGTCAGGTCTCAAGATAATCCACCGGATTGTGCATTTTGTTACTTACTCCCTCCTTACCTTCTCTCTCATGGCCTCTGATGGCATGACCCTGGTTGGCTAGTCCACCCACCTGAACAGTGGCCAGTGTCCACTGTGTCGGGGCATGATGAGAATATCCCAGAGCTTAAATATTCTCAACTCGCCTTGCTGAATACTCGTGAAATTCCTGAAGAGCTCCCTGTATTCCAAAGAATGTCATCATGGCCCAAGTTGGTTCACATTTTGGCTTAAGTTAGGCGTTTCATCAGATGTGCGAAAACATAACCTTGTAACAGTGGTTCCTTAACAATTTCGGAACTGGAGGAAGCTGTCCTTGAATGCAAATGCATACAACAGCCTAAAGATGAGGTAGACTGATTATTCGTCTTCTGCACATGTAGCCAAAATTGACATACCCAGAAGGAACACAACTGTCAAAGTCACATGATCAACGGTGGTGAATGTGTTTGTTTATATATTATTTTTCAAATGACAAGCCTTACTGCATTGGTAAAGTACGTGTACTAATTTCAATTTAGTCAAACTGCATGACAAGTTGGTTAGAGAATTTATAAAACTACCTCAAAGCACTTGTTAACACTGTTCTAACTTCAAATCCATTCTACACCGGTATTGCTAGTAGTGTTGGCAGAAGAGCAGTTCACTATTGCGACACGGAGACTGGTTGTGCTCAGCCAGCGAGATCGGTCTGGTTCATCTTTAGTCTATGTCGCACATGAGACAGACTCGACCAAGCCGGCAGCCACTAAATAGTGAAACTATGCAGAAATAACTTCGCAGTGCATCAATTTTAAAGATGATTGTTTCAAACGAAAAGTACCGTATGTGAAATTTATTAAGGAACACTAGCACGATAAGTAATATTGCTAACCTGTATGTTTATTTTTCTATAAATTTACCACTGATATGTATATTTTACAAAAAAAAAAAAGATAAATTATTAAAATTGTTTGAACATTTATTGAGAAAGTTGCAAAACTTATGCACTGAGAAGGAATTTCTTTAACTTGTATTCCCATTTAAACTGCGTAGCTGCAGGCTTGGTAGCCGAAGCCGTTGTTTAGCCAAGCTTCGTATGAAAAGTCGTGCCATTTCACATATAAAACTGAATAAATTGAGTGTGTGTGCCCGGTATATGTTTATTTTAATTACTGAATTATAATAGTAAATACAACCATGTCATAGAAATTTGCCTATAGGGATAAAACCATAGAGAATGCAGGCTCTGGTGTATGTATATATTTTGTCTTCTGAGATTTAGTACACCCACCTACATTATCTGTGGTGTGATATCTGTTTGTTTACAGACTAGCCTACACTTGGGAAAAAATGCAGTTGAGTTAAAAAAAAATTTGACCGTACTGCAAGGGGTTTTTTTCCCCCGTTAAAAAGGTAATTCTAACAATAACGTGCGATGCATGAAATGTTGTGTTGGTATTTTCTATAGCTGATGGTGGAAAATCGGAAACAACAAAGTAGGCATACTAATATTGGTCGACAGGCTGTAGCAAGTACTTCGAGTAAAACATTCAGTTTAAAGGAACATACCGCGTGTTTAGGAAACATGTGTAGAAACTCGGGCACGTAATTCGTGACCAGAAAAGAGGAAGATTGATATAGGACACCATGGTCCATCTCAAATAATAAGGGCTATAGAAGACCCTAAAGCTGGAGGGCGACAAGCATATTACTTGGGATATTAAGCAAAGTACTTGCTTTAGAGGAACACAAATTGGTATACGGATTAACTGAACCAATGTGCTGTATGAAATGAAGGTATAGTCCGTCGTACACACCCCAATTATGTAAATAATAGGATTTGGAACCCTTTGATTGCATGCAACATTTACACCGTGATGTTAAAGTGATCATGGATACAATCTGATGAAGCAGGACGTCGTAATTAGTAAATAAGACCCTCTAGTTGTAACTCTTTAGAACCCACCATTTCTGGTTAAATCATAAACGAAGGGTACAGTGGTAGCAGTTGCACTATGTCGTTTTATTATACAGAATTCCCACAGTATGAAACACGCTCATACATGATTAAAATAGAGCCGTTGGTAGGATGTTGAGTTTCGTAATGTGGAAAACGGTGGTTCCCCTCCCGGCCGCCTATTTATTAATGTGGCAAAATAATTGTATTTCATTTATTTCATATTGGGATTATTTAGAAAAAGAAGAAAAAAAGTACACAAATGTTAACATCAGTTAAACATGCTTTGTTGCAATATAAACACCGCCTTAATGTTAACTGTATAGTAACGAGATACTGAAAATAAAAATATACTTAATGTATTATTTACATTAATAGCTTAACAGAACGTTAAATCAACAGCAACATTAGTTACTGATGGCTTACAGGTAATAATACATTTATGTACTGGCAACATTAATACTATTGGTACATCATTTAACTTTCATACAAGTATGTCTGGAGATAGCAAGAGGGCGCAGTGGTAGTGTGCTGGACTCGCATTCTGAAGAGCCCCGACTACCTTCCTTCTACCTTTCTCCAGTTATCACTGGTTTTACACAGTCACTTCCGCAGACTGTTTGGTTGGTTCCTTAACAAACGTCATGGGCGATACACATTCTCCCCTCCTTCTCACCGAGCCATTCACTCCCAAGAGACCCGCTGCCCACGAGATGTTAAAGTCCTGGGGCTACCTATAAGGCATTTAAACTATGGCTTTTTTTTTACGTAAATTACGTTATTTTTGGTTCATTTGAACTTTTACTTATATTTTATATATAAATTATAATCTTTCATGTATAATTAATGTGAATATTATGAACATAGGTGTGTTGGTAATGCCTTGCGGGTTATTTCTTAATCAAAATATTACTACACAGGTTACGCACGAATCCGTTTTGTAGTTCCTTTGGTGTAATTTTCTAGAATTGGCTAAGATTTGTTTGCACGAGGCGGAGGAATATCCTGGAAGTAAATTTTTTTCAGGGCTTAATGAATGTTGGAGGTAACCACGAATGGGCATAGCACTGTCATCGCATATGTGCCGGATTTTCACATTTTCGTTTGTAAACAAATATATAAGCTGCAACTTTCATAAAACAATTATAATTGTGTAAAAGCTTTTGATTTGTATTTTGTTAGAACCTACGTTATGAATAACTTTTGTCATTCGCACTAGAATGAAATTGTAACGAAATGCATCCACGCGATGTTAAACATTTGGTCGTACAAATGGATTAATCAAAACATTTTTTGCCCAATTACTTTTAAGCTTACTTTCTGAAGGAAAGAAATGCTCATGAGATCACTTTCTCTGTGAGGATGTGTGTCTGCGTCTGTGTGTGGTGTGTGTAGGTTTATTTCTAGGCGTGTCTGTGTGTGTGTGTCTGAACAAAATTTCACCAAACTATGTACACATATAGTTATTGTAAGTAAGGACACCTGACTTTTATAGTGTACGACTACGCTGTGTACTTCCTTTCAAAATGGCGACCATTTGAATATTTAGGATGATAAATCACACCTCGGAATCCAGTCCACCGTTTTTAACTAAGTTTTGTTAGATCAAAGCACAAGTTGTTAGCATTAAATTCAGAAGGTTAAAATGTTATGGTCCACCACTGTGTAAGATAGCACCATATGAAAAATTAAAGCTTTTATATATAAAATTATACCTCGAAAACTACTCAACCTTTTTTCGCCAAATTTAGGACGTAATAAATACTATGATTGGCCAGGTAAATGTAAATAACAAAACCTAATTAGACATTTATTTTCAAAATGGCATCCATACAAATAACTTATTTTAGGTTTATTTCGTATAACTACGATACTGTTTGACCAATTTCAATCAAATTTTGTACTCTGACAGTAACTATTACAAGCATCATTTAAATGGAAAAACGATCACTTTGGTCACACATTTTGAGAGAACAAAATAAAGCTTTATGTTATATCTCGAAAACTACTCAGCCAATTTTCTTCAAATTTGGCAAGTAAGTAAAGTTATGACAAGCCAAGTAAATATAAGTTAAATACATTGTATTAGGCACTTAGTTCCAAAATCGTGGCCATACAAATATTAAATTTTAGCTGGTATAACTACCATACCATTTGACTAATTTCAACCAAATTTTGTATGCCTATGTATTACAATCATCATATAGTCAAGCAACAGCCTCTTTCATCCTCTGTTTTGTAAGATAGAGCAACACGAATAAATATAGTTTTTATGTCATAGTTTAAGTTATAATATAAGCCCCTATAAGTACTTATACTTCAGTTTCATAGCTTCTGTGGCCTGACAGCATGCATAATTAGAGTAATTAACGGAGTAACAGCATTAGGTATTACGTGACCACTCATTCAACTTCTTGAACTGTTGGCCGTATGCCCGGCGAGAGAGAATATTAAAGAAGAGCCATAACGAGGAAACAATCCATTAGCTTTAAATAAAGTTTCAGATCGTAAAATATCGAGTCGTCTCTCGGACATTTACTAAAATACAGAATATTTAAAATGTGTGTGCAAAAGTGTATCGCAACGAAATAATCCACAATAATTTCTTGCGACATTCTGCCCAATTAAACAACCCATTAATTCAATCCGTCCTTATGTCCCCGATATTTTGTTTTTCTCAATGTGAAGTAATGTTTGTCTGGCGCTATACACAGTGAGCAATGTCCGAATATATTCATTGTAGTTAACTGACTCTTTTATAGTTAAATTTCTCTATATTATCATTTCTCTCGTGACTCTCCGCGAACACAAATTCCACATCACATTGGTCGTATTAACTAATTATTACAGATTTTTAAGAGTGTCACGGATTAAAACATCACGTAACACAGCACATGAAATTGAATAAAATAGGGAATTGATTCAGTTAAAACTCATGTGAAATTCTAAAATTATGAATATTAAAGTCTTCAGCGCCTACAAAAATATTGAAGGTCCCTGCTAACCAATGATAAAATCATCCATCTATAGATTTATCGAACCAATCCGAGATGTTGTAAGGTTCAGTTCATCATGGCAAAAATACAACACGGCTGATTAAAAGGTCATTAAGAAGCAGTGACATAACATTGTCGATTGGCGCACCTTTTATTTATTTTCACGTTAAAACATACCGCAGTTATCCTCGCCCAAAAAATCATATTCCTGCAGGATACGTAAACGATGTTCTTCACCATGTTTATGACATCACATTGATATTGAAGTGCCAACATATATCCCCCCATGCTCTCTGCACGAGGGACATGTCTGAAATGACGTCCAACCTCTAGCGTTTGTTCTATTCGACTAACTTTTTCTACTGTCATAGCTGCGTAGTGGATGCGTGGCGTCACTTCTAGATGTCATTGGACGTTATATGCAAGTAAATTTGCGAGGAGTGACGTAATACAGTAGCGTTTATTTCGCATGAGTAGTAGGAGCGTGCCGGTCCTAAGCCCAAAGGGATGCCGCCTTTTTTGATTGACCAAATGGGCTGTTACGTTGGGATTTTTAATATAATGAGTAGGGAAGTCCAAGTTCGCTCCCTGAAGCTCATAAAGTGAAGAGAATTCGAGGTTAATTTGGTAATTAGAGGACTGAATTGACCCTCCCCCTGCGTAGCCACAGGTAGATAGCTAGTACTTGTGATTCAGGCCTTTAGTCCGTAGGCGAGAAAGCTTACTTTTGACTTCACCTTAATCCTACGTTAAACCCGGGGGATGCCCCATCGCCGTCAATTATCTACAAGATCTTCCAGAACATCTAGATTTGTCAACTTATAAGAGAATCTAGATAAGAAATTTGAAACAAATAAAGTCTCTCTTTACACTGTTTCTTTTGTCCGCCATTACTTCTAGAACATTGATTAGCCGCCATGTTTGTTCACATAATTTTTCAAACTTTCCTACAGTTTACCGCAAAGACGCCATAAGAGTTATTGTTTGCCGAGAACTATTCAGAAACAGTTTTTGAATTTAAATTATTTTTGGAATAGACATTTAGGTTAATGCATTGATTTTTCATGAACAATTTATCGCCGATAGCAACCATTTACTTGCGCGTTAACATAATTAAGGCCACTATCTCAAACAAGTTAATTATTTATTATTTGAGTATAATTCAGTGTCTGCAATTGTGTCTTTCTTTAAATAGATATCTTTCAAAATGAAGCTGTGGATTTTAAATGCAAATTAAATATTTTTATTTTTAAACTGGATTTCCTATTGTTGTCTGTCAGTGTAAACAGGAGTCACATCATATCCCTCCTGCACTATGCTGTTTGCAGTTTGATTTCTAGCACCTGTGTTAACCAGAATGTTTTACTATTCTGTACAAATAGTACACGTAAAGATGAAATTCGGTAAGTGTTCGTTTGTCTCAAGTGGGTTATAGCAAGAACAGATCTGGGCCTAAGAACTCCATTACAGTCACTGAGCCCTCAATTTTGTTTCTTTATATCCTACTAATCCATGTGTTTATGGCTAAAAGAGTGTGAAAGCTGGTTTTATTGCATACATGTTAAGCCTGGCACAATTTAAAGCTGTGGGAACTGTGTAGCTAGGAGATGCGCTCTACTGGGAAAATTTGTTACATGAGCTACAGCTGATACAAGTTCATGGTTTTTTATTGCAGAAACGTGCCCAAGACTTTGCTTCACGCAATTTATCCACATTTTACTAAATCATATCTATTATCCCATTGTTTACATTATTTTTATGTACGTGTAATTCTGATGTATGGTCACAGTGGCGGCTAGCGCATTTTGCATTCTTACATTTCCACAAGTCAGATCCGATTTGAATATCACATAATATAATTATTTGGTGCCACTAATGCGCAGACTGAGAAAACTGAAAGGTGTATACTATTTCCAGTGACATCAGTATTTAAGGAGTAAAATACAGCACAAGCCCTTTAATTTAAGATCCACAACATAAATTAACTACAGTATTTTCGAATATATTACATAAATGGAAGAGACAACATAAGTGACACACTTTGTCGAAAACTCACAAATCGTCACAAACATAGGGTTAGCTGCACTAGACACAGTTGCGTGTATGTCATAGCAGGTAACTCCAGTAACTAATACACATGTTAATAGTCAGGAGGCGATATTACAAACATTAATGGTGCAGATGACCCCAATGATAGACGAAAAATTTAAAACACAGGCAGCTGAGAATATAGATCACCTGGAGGAAAATTGAACAAACACGCAGCTGAAAGTAGGTCGCAGGCAGTCGAGAATAGGGTTCACATTCAGGAGCAAAAATCTCAGTCAGTACGCCTAGAGGAGGAGCTCAAAACCCAGTCAGTTTGCCAAGAGAAAAAATTGAATGAAATATTCCAAGAGCAGAGCGAACATATTCAACATCAAATTACACAAGGAGCCAGTATTCTGACAGAGGAATTGGAACAGGTTCAAGAGGAAATGAATACCATTTGAAGGGAAGTAGCCACGAATAGGGAATAACTTGAACTAGTTAAAGAGAACTATGCATTGCAAGTGAGCGCAGTGGAACAGAGAATGAAAGAGTTAGAAAATAGGCCAGCATCCACAACTTACCTGATGCAGGCCAATGAGTTCACCACTGATCAGCTGGAGTCGTTCGACAGACACATCGAACACCGCTTTGAACAGGTAGAACGAGCAGCTGTGCAGAGAATGATGGAAATGACCGGAAAATTAAAGCAATTGGGACATATTGTTGAAGGTCTCAAGGACATACATGTGGTTGCGAGCAATACCACCACAGAGGAATACCGCTAATGTGTGCCACAGCCATGTCATATTGACATGCCTAAGCCTGCGTTTATAGTGGAGCAGCAAGCAATGAGGAGAGCGGCAGGGTGAGCAAAGAGGTAAAGCGTGACGAAATCAATTCAATTATACACCTCTTTCCTCACCACGCGGCGAGGAAGGAGGTGTATAATTGGTTTGATTCCATCATGCTTTACCTCTTTGCTCACCGCGCCGCTCTCCTCTCTGCTCGCCATTCAACTATGAACGCACCCTAGGTCAGTAGCAGACATGGTAAGCCCCATAGAAACCAACCTGTACGAATGAGTGCACCTATGGGAACACTGCTGCACCACCCATATAAACTTTGGGCTGAACATTAACCAAAGTTTGAGGGTAGACTGGGAGAAAACCCAGTTAATTTCTTAAAGAAGTTTGACGAGATCGCAACATTATTTGGATTTTCAGACAGTGATGAGTTTCGATCTCTAAATTTGGCCTCACATTCCACTGTGTATTGTTGGTTGGAAGTAATACGTGACACCATCACAGTTACACAGAATTCAGACAGAAGTTTTTGGAAAATTTTTGGCGAACTAAAATGCAAGGAAATTTATGAGCACAACTCCATATAGATCGTTTCTTCCCTGGTACGTTCGACAAGCACTTTCGCCTCAAGCCAAAACGGCGTCTGCGTGCGCACCTCCTGCACACGATTAATAAACCAGTCATCATGCAATGATTCATAGTTAGAAACAAATAAATAGGCTTATGCCATTGAATAACATTACCGACAGTACCCTTTACAGGCAAACGAACACTCAAACCCTCACACATACGCTTAATTATGGGCATGCAATGGAAATTAGCATTAAATACTTTAAAAACAATTACGTCATAAGAAAGGTCCAAATATCCGAATGCAAATTTACCACAATCAGGATAAAATATTTTACAATCACTCGTATTTTATGAGCAATTGTATTTTCAAGGTTACGAACTTAGAAAATTTCGAACGCGCGGCTAGCTCTCTAGTATTACTATGAGCTGCCGCGTTCAAAGTTTTAAACCTGGGAGATATAAATAACTTGCCCGCTGGCCTGCTGCCAAGCACTCGCCTGTCAAGGTCAGTCGCAGCAATAAATAGCGCGTCGGGTCGTTTGGTATTTTTGCATGCTTTGTGTCTTTATCTTTTATGTTATCTATGACCATGTGCAGGTTATATCTTGTTTCTGTCGTATAAATTGTTTAGAGTAAATTGATATATGCTGGTATGACAGTGAAACTTAAAAAGTCATTTTTTGACATAAAGAGGGGCCACTTTTAAGCCATATATTATCTTCAGGTGTATGCACCGCACCAGATAAAATGATTGCCATCGCTAATTTTCCGACCGCACGGAATGCTAAACCACTCAGAGCATTCCTTGGTGTCGTGGGATTTT
Organism: Dryococelus australis; assembly: GCA_029891345.1. NCBI lineage: Eukaryota > Metazoa > Arthropoda > Insecta > Phasmatodea > Phasmatidae > Dryococelus > Dryococelus australis. The sequence goes on along the minus strand of CM056994.1, from coordinate 79,243,980 downwards.
ATTGAAACTATTCAGATAAAGTTGCAGGAGTTTGTTTACCTCCATTTGAATTATTGTTACATAAGGATGTCCCATAGGAGTGGACAGAAGCTAGATAGAATGATTTCGAGTACATAAAAAGCTTGCTTTTAAGGGAGCACATAATCCATCACACGATACAATGAGCGACGTATTATTTGTAAATAGATGCGTCGGGTTATGCTCTCGGAGTTAAATTAGGTCAGTTGATGGAAGACGGTGTTGAAAAGACCGTCGCGGTGGCAAGCCACATGATGCATAAAGTAGAACGGAACTACACAGTCACCGAAAAGAAGACGTTGAGCATTGTGTGAGCGCTGCAACGCCTCCATAATTTATTACTGGGTGAGAAAATTATTTTATTGGCTGATCACCAGGCTTTGCTCAGCGTGAAGGCTGGTAGAATGTTTAGTAGAAGACTAAGGAGATGGGTAGTGCTTGTGCAAGAGTTCGATTTAAAATTCTGGCATATTAAGGGTATTAATAATATGGCAACATATTAATTAAGTCGCATACCCGACGGCTCACCGGAATGTACCGAGACGAAGCCAAGCGATTTTTCGGTTGCTCCAGTGAAGAAGTAGACAGCCGTTACCATGAACTGGCAGAGCAGTTTCAGTAATATTAAAGAGGACTGGCAACAAGATAAGTTTTGTAGCACAGTTATCAGCAAACTACAGGAAGCCCCCAGCGAACAACCGTTGAGAAATAATTTTTGTGTTTCGAATGATGGTGTTTTGTTCAAGCAAAGCCAGTCTAAGTCTAAATTTGAGGACGAATGGAAAGTAGTTGTCGCAGAAAAATTACAGTTGAATTTGGTTTTAAACATACATGAAATTCTTGGACACATGCGTATAAAGATGTATAGGGTTTAAAACGTCTATATTTTGGAAGCTAAAGCAGCAAGTCGTTATGCGGTAAGAGCATGTGACTTATGCCAGCGCTTCAAACACCCACAGGAACATTTTTTGGACCAACTTCAAGCTGTTATTCTGGGGAAGCCACTCGACTTAGTTAGCAGTCCATTTGTTTGGCCCGTTGCCAAAGTCCAAGGCAGGAGTAACGTTTGTTTTTGTACTCCTAGATGTGTTCTCTAAATTTACCAAGCAATAAGCAGTCGTTCAAGCTAACGCCAAGATAGTTTTGAATAAGCTTGAAATATTTTGCAAGGAAGTCGGAAAACCCATATGTGTATTATCAGACAAAGACACGCAATTTACTGGACATTCCTGGCAAAGAGGCTTGAAAGCCATGAATATCCTGCCCACGACCGTTGCAGTAAGACACCTGCGAGGTAACCTGGTCAAACACCGTATGAAGAGCTTGGGGAACATGCTGCGAATTTTCCGTCATTCGTCACAACAGAGCTGGAGGGATAAAGTTAAGTTGGTGGAATATGTGACGAATAACACGGTACACGATTCTACATCCCTGGCCCCATGGGAAGTACTGCCTGGTTAGCGATACATCATATTTAATATCGCAGTTTTGCCAGTCCCACCTACGATTTCAGAAGTGCCTGATATGCCCGCCAATGAAGTGAGAGAGGTACTTGAAGCAACAGTAAGAAAAAGACCACATCACAGCTGAGAAGAGGAGCAGACACACAAAAAGATCGCAACTGAGCGAGTTACAGCCAAATCAACCAGTTTTGGTACATGCTGTAAAAGTAAGTCGATATTGGAACAATATTATGAGCAAATAAATGCCCCTTTTTGCAGGTCTATATGTTCTGAGCATAGCAGTGCATAATAATTGTTATGGACTCGTGATGTCCACTACTGGAAAGCCAGTAGGTAGGTTTAATTTAACGGTATTACGACTCTACCGTACTCCACTGAACCTCGATTGTGCTGAAGGTGATAAGCAATCTGACGAACAGCAGTAAGCTGTAGGTTGTGTTCAGGTATTTTGGAACATTACAAGTTAGAACGTGTATATTTTTTTAACAGCGACTATGATGTATCAAAATATTGCGAGATATTTTAAACAATTTATAAAAATATTTATTAAAATTATTGTATTTTATCAATTTTTCATTATGTAGGCTAGAAGGAGTAGCAAGCCTCACAAATCACATGAATTGGCTCGTTTTCGCAGAAATGAGGCTCGCTAGAGGCTCGGTCCTATTTGAGTGAAAAACGGGAAATGTTTTGGTAAAACAGGAAATTTGTAGGGGAAAAAGGGAAATTTTAAGGAATTTTTGGGCTAAAATGTACGACTTTGTGTGGAAATTTGCGATTTGGGGGGGGGGGGGGGAGGAAGGGAAAAATCCAAAATGGCTGCCGAGCCACCATGCCACAGTTAGCAGTCGGTGTGCCCGTAATCCCACATGCCTACTACTTAAACACCACCGTAATGTTTGCGTTCGTGTACTCTCTGCTGATCAAAAAAGAACTACATAATTTCTACCACCCAAACTGCCTTACCTCGCAGTGTTCCAAACTCTCTGTGAAGTATTTATTTAGTACGTGTAGCGGCATTTTCATTGTGGTCATGTTAAAGAAAGATGTTAAAAGGTTGACTGTTAGCGAGAACTAGAAAAATAAAGCTTATAACTTTTGCACAGTTAATATTCCTTGACAGGGAAGCAAAGGCTGGCGGGCCAGTACGCTTTGTTCTCGTACACAGGAGTTTGCGAGGAAAACAAAAAAAAGGGGGGGGGGGGAAGGAATATTACAATAAGGAATGTAGAATGGGTGATCGGGTAAGACGCCTTGATGTTGTAAATTCAGCCACATTTGTCACGATTTTCGAAAAGTTTTTATACTAGAGTAAATTTGTAACGGACTTTGAGTTTGCCTCGCATGGTACATGCAATAGTTTTTGCTAATATAATACTGATGATGCCTGCTATCACGCAAACAAAACTTTATTAAATTTTTCCATACAAAAGTGGTATGAGAGAAACTTGTACAAACGTTTTTATAGTGCCATTAATTTTTGACCATATGGGTAGCATGTATAAATTATATTATGTATTGTACTATATGTACCCTGTTGCTAGAATATTTTGTGTTGTTTGTGTGAAGACCTCCCACATATTAAAATTTCTAAATTAGCTCTCCTGTGCTGCTTTCTTGTGCTAAATATTATTTTATGAGGCCAGTTAGGGAGCAAGTGGAGATGTTCATAGCGACTGGCCTGGTTGTGGGTGTCCTCGATGCTCGGACAGTGGAAACTGTAGCGGGATGTTTGGGACATGGATCCATTTGAACTAGTTTAAATTTCTTGCCAAATCGTGTAAACACTGCCGATGGTGACGCCATCGACACAGGAGGGGCGCTGCCGGAATGTACAGTACCAGTTCCGCTTCTGACAGTGCTACGTCCTAAACCAAGGACGTGGCAAGGCTGGATATGCATAAAAACTTAGCAAAACCAACAGAACACAAAAATGCCATAACGCCATGCAATATCCATTTATCTGTACAGTGTAAGGGTAAGATGATAATGGTAAACAACCTATAACAGTAGCAAAGAACACACTTCTTTGCTACTGTTATTCTTTATTATGTTTCTTTTCATTATTTTCAGTTGCCATTAATCTTACATGTGGAAAAGTTTCATTTGATATCAATCTTACATGTGGAAAAGTTTCATTTGATATCAATCTTACATGTGGAAGATCTATAATTTGTTATCAATCTTACATTTGGAAAAATTCCCAATTGATTAAAAATACCAAGTTACCATAAAAATTGAGTAAAATACAAAATGATTTCCAGTACAATAAATATGCTGTAACCCAGATAATACTTGAACAATGGCAACAGCACAACTGGCATGTGCATTGTACAATGTATTCCTGTCAAGCTCCGAGTGTACACTACTGAAGTTGCCAGTTGCGGACCCAGCACAGTCTATATGCCGAGCTGTGAGAGCGAGTACAGGAACTTCAGTGTCGCAGTGACATCTTGAGTCTCCTATCAACGTGGCCGCTACTCGGGTGTGCAGTGCGTGAGTGACCTGTACTTGTGGCTTGTCCTGGCGCGTCCTTCCAGTTGGTGAGCGTACTGATTCAACTTCTTCTGCTTACGTAGACACATCACATCACGCGTGCTGCCTGCCAGCGGCAATTTTTTGGAAAGATCAAATTTTTTTTTACAATCCTGCACTCTGAAGCAGAGACACTGGTTTCAATCAGTCACTTTAGAGTCTTCAGCTTAGAAATAAAACATTTTTCAACTCGAAAGTTAACGGCATGCACTTTCAGCTAGCCCGACGAGTTCTTTGTTTATCTGTACAGGCATACGTTTGACATTTGTAATGTATAAACGTTAGCTTCCACCTATCAAGACGATTCTGTTTTAAGAGTATATGCTCCTTTCAATCCTTTTACTTCAGTTTGTCTTAGATTTTATTTCCATTCTGCAGGAGTGATTACAGTGTGTGACGATGTTAACTGCGTTTCTACTTGACGACACTTAATTTGCTATTCCCGGTGACTTTACGGATAAGGTTTAAAGTCTGTCATACAGGGAAGACCCGTGTTGCATAATTTGGGAACACGAATGTACCTGTATTCTTGGACTATGATACTACAGCATAGGTCTGGTCATGCTAGAATAAGCAATGGTGTAATTTTCTCATTATTAAAAATGTATTGCAATGCGACGTAAGCAAGCCACGATAAAGGTCATAGCAGGGATAGTGGCTGCTATCTCAGTGAAAGGGATACCAAGTATTGAAAGTTCTAGTACAAGACGGACACTCAGTGCTACTGAAATTTCACTTTGTTCCAATTTCCCTAAAAAATATCGAGCCTGAAAACACGATAACTTATATATAACAGAACTTTAAAATAGATTTTTCTCACGATCACATGAGCAATGAGCAAAGTCACAATGTAAATCTTATATTCGCTCGTCTGTAATAGGCATGCGTTAGAGAAAAACGATTTTCTTTTAACTTTTAGGACTAATTTATTAATTTACTTACAAATATTGCGCAGCTAGTATGTGATTTTTTTATGGCTCCGTAATGTGAAAAGTATTTAAATTTGGTATTTTCAGCTCGTGAGATATACATAATAATAATAATTACAAAAATTGTTTCCAAAAATTCAGGGTCTTTGTTAGAAACTGTAACTGTTTCGATAACCCTGATTTTATTTTCGGTACAAATATCAGTTTTCGAAACGTATGTACCGTTATCACTCTGTATGAATACAAAAATTGTAGCTCGAAATATTACTGTGGGCGGTAAACACAAATCGTGTGTCAGATATCATCATGGCCAGAACTGCAGTCCCAAGAAACATACAATTTTCCTGTAACACCGCAAATCTCTATTAACTGTATTATTCCAACTCATTATTCACTTTAATTTCTACCTCCGTTATGCTAAACGAAACATAAGGTATTCAAAAGTTTATTTATTCATAAAAACAGCGCTGAACACTGAACTACAAACCATGCCACGTCATTTTTAAGCGTTTAACGAATGGAAATTTATAGTGGCAACATGAACAGCAAGAAAACAAAGAATGTACAGCAGATACAAGAATTAAGGGTTCTAGTACTCTAGGTAACAAAATAAATCGTATGATATAACAGCCCAGAAGTAATGGGATACAATATAATAATGTATAATATTTCTATGTACAATCGAATAATGCTATAAGCACTTCGGAACCTCCCATGTGAAAAATTGTTGAGAGCAGAAACAGCCTAGACGTAGTTACCCCTAGTCCCTCCTCACAGGCAGGCAGCACCATGAATCACTCTTACTTTTAACAACTACGACGGCCCTGCTTTAAGTAACCTCTTAGCCTACTACATGTCCTCCCACAACCATTTGACACTTAACTCTGCCACGAATCCATCAAGACATACTGTTAAATTATTTGAAATATGAAAACTTTTCTACTATGCAAATTTTTACTTCAATGTGTTTAAAACGAAAACTAATCATATTGGTGACGAATATATAAAGTACACTTAAATCAATGTATTAAAACATAAACAATGCCTCTATATTCAAGTCAAAAATAAGTTCACTAGTTATTTTCTGCTAAACGCGTGCAGACGCTTAAAGAGGTTTTTTTTTTTTTTTTTTTTTTTAAGGCTGTTCTCGAAAGTATTATAATAAGCGTGAAGCACTTAAGCTTACATTAGAGGGTGAAAGAAGTTTGTTCTTTGCTGGACCATGTCACTCCCAACATGACAAATGCTTCTGGCAATTTAATTTAAAAATATATAAAAAATTACCTCATGCTATCTCAAAGGTTTACGTCAAAATACAACATATATATATTATAGTGCTTAAATTTAAATAATGAAATTTGATTAATTTGCATGTTAATAAATAAATAAAGTTTTATTTTACATTTAATAAAGTAGATATAATTTGTCATTAATTGTTATCAAAGTAATATTATTTAAGGGAATTGAAATTTTTAAGCAATGGGAGCGACACGTCTACAGTGTAAAACAACTGAAGTCGGCATACAACATTTTATTTCTTTCCACAAACTCATCTGGAAAGCAAAATGCAAAACTTAATTAATTAAGGGTTTTTCAAGGTATAATTTGTACCAACCATATTACCAAGGTACTATCAAAATTTTAAATATTTTAATGCCGAGAACGTTTTTGTCTCTACTAGCATAAAATGTGATAAATGGAAAGCGGCACAGCGCTCTAAATACAGCGATGTTGCACAGTGTTACTCATCAGGAACATCATGTAACGCAAAACATCTTTAATACTTATATTGCAAAGAAATAAATCGATACACACGCTAAACGTCTTGTGTTCGTGTTGCGTGCGTTATCCTACAAAGCATATCAACATATAGTTTTTCTCTATATTAAAAAAAACAATTTAGATACAGTGAATGGAATTTGGTATTCCTCAAGAATACATTTTGTGCTATTGGTTTGCGACAATCATCAAGAAACCACTGCGCCATCAACAGATGTAGAACGTTACGCTGCCAATCAAGAAGATGCCAGAGGAAAAATTGGCATGTGCCCTCTTTATTACAGTATTTAGGTATGTTTAGTAATATATTAAAATAATGAGAATTTCTGTGCTTTGTAATGAACACAGATGCGAATAAAATGCCGGATAAGATATATTATATTACATTAATCAAAAATAGCTGTTTCGCTTGAGAATATATCTTTAAAATGTCATAACCACTACCTAAATGAATTTCACGCGAATATTTATTTACTTCCGAAAAAAAAATCACAGATAGTAACTCAGTAGCGAATGTATCAAGGTAGTACACAACGAATAGTGAGTAAACACAGATCACAAATTTATAAAAATATGTATAATTTATTTTCCATACTTAATGACATGTAGTTCATAGACGTCACAGAATGTGAATCAATTATTGCATGTTTGATTGAAAGTGGAACGAAATTTCACAAAAGTTTTGTCAGGTATAAATTGTTTTAACTCACGGGGCCATAAATAACTGGGGAAGATTATCAACTAAGACAACTTTCAGTTTATAGTATATATATATTATATATATATATATATATATATATATATATATATATATATATATATATATATATAATAATATATATATATATATATATATATTTGTCATCACTTACTGTAGAAAATTTATAAATACTTGGTAAAAGTATTATTAACTAATTTATAACACAAAATACCTAATTGTATTTTTACTCCCTTGTACCAGCTTCAGTGTGATTTAAGCATAATTGAAAGGTCGAAGTATTATAAGATTATATAATCACTTATAATATGTATCAATATTAATTTTATAATAAGGATACAACTATGCATTCAGCATACATATAAAGCTGCGCCACACAGTGGACAACATTCCTTTAGACTACATGTAGAATAACAAAGAAAGGTGATGGTGGGCAAATATACCTTTACGTCTCAATCTACTTTTCAGTACGGAATCAATCAAATTGGCCCTCGGACATTTACTAATAATCAGAACTTTTGAAATGCACGTTCAGTAGCTTACCATACTGAAAGTAATTGTAATATATTTTTTCACAAATATATGCTCAGTTAGACGACCAGAATGCAGAATTATGATAGACTTCAAATATTCGTTAATCACTCCAATAGTCATAAAACTGCAAAGATATTAGGGGTTTGTATTCCTAACAGACATAATCCTATAATTTTACAAGCCTGTATTGCTCTGTATGAAAATTATCTGTGAAGTCTTTAACTAGGCTTTAACTAAGTTAACACTAACTTCTAAAACTTTCATCTCGTCACAGAAAGATATCATTGTTCAAGCAAAAAACCACAGAATCGTCTAAATATAACTCTCTTTTATTTGCGCTGTACTAGTTACACCTCCTCCAGATCTAGATCACGCTAAATGAACATTATACGAAAATATTTTTGTTGGCTGCGTGAAATTATTACAAGTAACAATAGTGAGAGTATGGAGCTTTTGGATGTAATCGGGGTCCTGCTGCGAGGCCACAGGCTCCCTCTCTCTAGATTAAATTGAGTCCCGGAAGCGAGGCTACAGGCCCTCCACTCACTCCTCCTATGGCTATCTACTCCGTATGTCTGGTCCACTACCATCACTCTCCTTCCCTTCACCAACCACCACCCAAAACCCCTCTCATCATCGTCCTCAACAACGAGCTATGCTATGATTATTTTGGAATTAATTGTATTCCTTCTGTGAGACAGTAAGCTTTCCGAACTCCTCTCCTCCGACTATCTACTCCTGAGGCCTGGTCCACTAACACCCCTCTCCACCCATTCGCCTTCCTCCGCCCCAATTCTCCTCACACCAACCTCCTTCAGAACGAGCTATGCTGTGATCATTTCTGGAATCAATTGGCTCCCTGCTGCGAGACTGTAGGCTCTCCGCTCTCTGCTCCTCCGACTAATTGCTCCGAATGTCTAGCCCACTACCCCACTCTTTCCCTCCTTCACCAACCTTCACCACACCTCCTACCCCTTCCACTACCCTCTCCTTCCTAGCAAGGTATGTTCTAAACTTGCTCGCTAGGCAGCACTGATGTTGTCATCGGCCGCCTGCTTAGTTCTGGATTCGACTGATGGATAGCGCGCCAGTTCGGTTAATCGAACTCTGTTCGAATACTCGCATTGCCTGCTAGGTGGCGCGCCAATCGCTTAGCCTCCAGAGACAAGGTTGTTTAATGTTATTATCTAATGCCACGTGTGCTGGTATTGGCTGGAAACTAAGGCAATGTTATTTATACATGTTATATGCAGAAGTATTATGCTATAATACAGCATAAAAAACTGTGAACCCGAGGAGCGGCGAATCGCAGAACATTAGGTTGACAAATTAATACTTCAGCCATCTGAACCATCAGTGATAAAGATCTTAAAGACGTATAAATAAAGGGTCGCCTATATATGAACTCGTACATTCAAAACGAGTTTGTAGTAAATGATAATTGAACAATCGATTAGTTGATTCGTAATTTTATTTAAAAAGTTACATATTTATTAATTTTTTTTATCACTTTAGAATTTTCAAACATACATGTATGGAGTAGGCATGTATACGAACTCGTATTTTCTAGGATAATTAGATTATGTTACAAACATCGATTTGGTAAAGTGTAAATTTATAAAATAAAAGTTATGTGTTAAAATTAAAAATATAATAATTAAACTTTTACAAACCACCATATCGAGTAACATATCTAAAGATTAGTATTTTTTAGAAAGACAAGCATAAGTCGTCAGAAGATATGATTATGTAACTTTAGTAAGAATAGGAGCGATCATTTTTTACTTTTAAATTAATTCCGTAAACCCTCCGAGGATCAAATAGAACACTTACCTTACCACAAGTAATTTAGGTCCTAAACCCTTTCTGGCAAGTTTAATTATGAGTTAAGCCCTTTTGTAACTATAGTCATAATTTACATACAATTGAAGCTATAGTCATCAAATGCATTACATACACATCATCCCCGATGTAGATAAGAGTGATAGGGTCAAATATGCGTTGTCTTTTTATAAACATAGTTAGGCATTAACTCACTTATTGCATACTCAACAAGTGCACATTTACCAAGTGCATACTTACAAAGTATTAATTTCGGTTTTGGGTCCGATTCTCACGCAGGGTATGTAATATTATTTTATTTATGATCTTAACCAAATTTTTATTGGGATCTAGATAGGTGCTAGGCTTACTTAACATGGTGTTAATTTCGGATTTGGGTTCCATTCTCGACCAGTGCATGCATTATTATTTTATTTCCAGTTTTAATCAAATTTTATTTGGGAGTTGGATAGGTGCTAAGGTTAATTAATGTGATGCTATTTTTGGATCATCGAGTTCGAGTCTCCGTAATAACACCGAATGTTATTTTATATTAGAATTTTACAAAAATTTCTTTTAGCTTTGTATTCCTGCCTAGAGCAATTAATGTAATATTAGTTTTGGATTACCGAGTTTGTTTTTTTTGGGCAGGACATTGATTATTATTTTAATTTGGAAGTTACAAAATATTTATTTTCGGCTTGTAATACTGCTTATAGCTATTAATATAATGTTATTTTTAGACCACCGAAATCGATTCCCAGGTAACGTACTTGATATTATTGAAAACATTCTGGGATACGCATTAGCTTATGCTCACGGTCTATCATCTTACCTGATCGATGCCTACTGCTCAACTAAAGTGTTACATTTTCGATGTCAACTGTTGAAGGCAAGAATGGTGGAGCGGAATGCAGTTATATTATGTAATCGGGTAATGATGTAATTTTGTAAAGGAAGGTAGGAAAGTAGGCAGTAAGGGAGGTAGGTTGATAGGTAGATATGTATGTAGGTAGGTTATACAGGTAGGTAACTAAGCAAGGAAGTAGGTTTTGGGTAGATAGGTAAGTAGTTGAGTATATAAGAATTCATGTTCGTATATACGTGTGAAAGTAAGAAAGTAATTAATTATTTGGTAGGAAAATAGGTGTGTACGTAGGAATGTATGTATGAAGATAGTTATGCCTATTTTGGGCTAGATGAGTAGGAAGTTATGTATGTAGTTATGTATGAAGGTAGGTATGTAATTATGTAGGTGGCTATATGAGTAGGTGGGAATGTAGGTGGGAATGTAGGTGGTGTACATCGGCAGGTAGGTAAGTAGATAGGATGGTGGTTACACAGGTATGAAGTTAAGGTAGGAATAAATGTAATAATGGTAGATAAGGTATGACCTTAATGTACATGGGAGGTATTATAGTAGGTAAGTAGATTGGATGGTCGGTACATAGGTACTAAGGTAAGTCAGGTATGATTCTAATGTAGGTAGATAAGGTAGGATGTTAATGTAGGTAGTTAAGGTAGGTTGTTTTTATAGTTAGTTAAGGTATGGATTTAAGATACATAGTTATGGTAATCGGTTAAGGTAGCTGTGCATAGGTAGTTATGTACATAGTTAGGAAGTAAGGTAGGTTCTTAGGTATATTGGTGGGTACATAATTATGTAAGTTTGAAGTTAATGGAGGTAAGAAGTTAAGGTAGATAGTTTAGATATGTAGTTAAAGTAGGTAGTTTGGGTATATAGTTGTGGTAGGAAGTTAAGTTGTTGGTAGGATGTAAAGGAGATATGAAAATAAATTGGTAATTAGTTGGTAGGGACATAGGTAGAGATGAATGTGGGTATGAAGTAGATACTTAGAAATATAGGTAAGTGGGTAGATAGGAAAGAACTATATGTAGTTATGGTAATTATGTTGAATTGTATATTAATATGTAGTAAGGTAAATAAATGTTTAGGGTGGCATTTATATATGTAGGAAAATACGTAAATATTTATAAAGGAGGGTGTTATGTCGGATGATAGGTAGTTGGATATGTAGTTATGTGTGAAGTTAACTTTATTATGAAGTAAATTTAACTAGATATGTTTAATATACATGGGAAATATGCAAGTATATAAAGTAGGTATTAATCTTGGTTGCTAGGTAGATAAGTAGGAAGGTAGGGTTGAAAGTAATAAGTATTTAGGTTGTTAGGTAGCTAGTTTTGTAGGAAGATAGGTAGGTGGGTAGGTAGAAAAGATATCAGCTGGGTATGAAGTGTCTAAGTAAGTAATTATGTTTGAAGGGAAGAAGGTATGAAGAATATATAGGTATTTATGGTAGGTCGATTAGAAATTTAACATAGATAGTTAAGGTATGTTTTTATATAGGAAGTTAAATAGTTAGAGTAAGTAGTGTAGGTTATTTAATTCCACATAAAGAGAGGAGTGTATTTATATAAATATGTAGTTATATATTTAGGTTTGTTTGTAAGGAAATGTATATACATTATTTGGTAAGTGCAAAAGGTGATACATATATAATTATTTAGGCGGATATGCAAATAATATGGTACATATGTAGTAAGGCAGGTAAATAGTTAAGTAGCTAGATAGTTAGGTAGGTAGAAAGGATTTAGATTGTTAGTAGGTAGGAGTTAGGTAGGTATTCAGGTAGGCAGAAATATAAGTAGGTTGGTGCATAGGTAGGTAGGCAGGTAGGAATGTATGCTGGTAGGAAGGTAGGCAGGTAGGTATCTAGGAGGGCATGTAGGTAGGCAGGTAGGTAGGCAGGTAGGTAGATGGGTAGGAAGGTAGAAAGATATGTAGGTCCATAGGTCTGTATGCATGTAGGCAGGTAGACTAGGAAGGTATGTAGGTTAGGTAGGAAGGTTAGGTATCTAGGTAGGTTAGGCAGGTAGGTTGATAGATATGTAGGTAATGTAGGTAGGATTGGTAGGTCGGTTGAGTAGGTAGGTTAGGAATGTAGGTTGGGTACATAGGTTGGGTAGTTAGATAGTATAGGAAGGTAGGTTAGGTAGGTAGTTAGGTAGGTAGGTTAGGTAGGCAGGTAAGTAGATATGTTACATAAGTAGGTAGGTTAGTATGTAGATAGGTAAGTATGTAGGTTAGGTAAGTATGTAGGTTAGGTAAGTAAGTAGGTAGACAGGTAAGTTGGTAGGAAGGTTGGTAGTTAGGTAGGTAAGTAGGTATGCAGATTTGTTAGATAGGTAGGGAAGTAGGTAGGGTAGATAGGTTCGGTAGCTAGGTTATGTAGGTAGGTTACATAGGTAGATTAGGTAGGTTATGTAAGTAGGAAGGCTAGTTAGGTAGGTTAGGTAGATAGGTTAGGTAGGTCGGGCAGGTATGTAGGTAGGTTAGGGAGGTAGATATGTTATATACACTGGAAGGTTAGTTACATAGGTAGGTTAGGCAGGTCGGTAAGGTAGGTAGTAAGGTAGGTAATTAAGTTTATTCAGGTGGGTAGATAGGTAGATAGCTAGGTAGTTAAGTAGGTAAGGTAGTTCAGTAGGTAGGGTAGTTATGTTAGGTAGGTCGGGTAGGTAGGTTAGGTAGTTAGATTGGGTTGTTAGGTAGGTTAAGAAGGTAGCTTATGTAGGTAGGTAGATAGGTAGTTAAATTAGGTACATTAGGTAGGTAGGTAACATAGGTAAGTTAGGTAGGTAAGTAACAGGTAGATTAGGTAGGTAGTTTAGATAGGTCGGTTAGGTACTTAGGTTGGTAAGTAGATAGGTTAGGTAAGAATGTAGTTTCGGTAAGTAGCTAAGTAGATAGGTAGGTAGGTCGGTAAATAGGTAGGTAGGTAGGAAGTTTGGCGTTTAGGTAGGTAGGTGTATTAGTTAGGTAGGGAGGTAGGTAGGGTAGGTAGCTTAGATAGATAAATAGGTTAAGTAGGTAGGAAGGTTAGGTAGGTTAGGTTAGGTAGATAGGTTAGGTAGATAGGTTAGGTAGGTAGATAGGTTAGGTAGATAGATTAGGTAGGTAGGTTACATAGATAAGAATTTTAGGTAGGTAGTTAGGTTAGATAGGTCAGTTAGGTGTGTAGTTTATAATAGGTAGGTAATTTATTTTAGTCAGGTGGGTAGGTAGGTATGTAGTTAGCTAGGTAGCAAGATAGTTAGATAGGTAGTTAAGTAGGTATGTAGGGTAGTAAGGTTAGGTAGGTATGTTAGATAGGCTGGGTAGGTATCTTAGGTAGGAAGGTAGGTAATATTGGTAGATTAGGTAGGTAGGTAAGGTAGGTAGGGTGGGTATGTAGGTCGGTTAGGTAGAATAGGTAAATAGGTTGGATAGGAATGTAGATAAGGTAGGTAGGTAGATTGGGTAGGTGGTTTAGTAGAGTAGTAGATTGGGTAGGTAGCATAGGTAGGTTAGATAGTTAGTTTGGGTAGGTAGGTTAGTAAGGTTGTAAAGGTTGTTTAGGTAAGTTAGGTAGGTAGTTAGTGAGATAGGTAGATTAGGTATGTTAGGTAATAGATAGGTAACTTAATCATGTTAGGTAGGTAGTTTAGAAAGGTAGGTTAGGTAGGTAAGTGTATAGGTTAGGTAAGTAGGTAGGCAAGAAGTAGGTAGTTATTTAGGTAGGTAGGTAGGTGATTATGTATATTAGTAGGTAGGTAAGGTATGTAGATTAAGGTGGGAAGGTAGGTTAGGTAAGCTAGGTAGGTCAAGGAGGTTGGTTAGATGGGTCCGTTAGATAGGTAGTTTATGTAGTGGTAGGTAGCGTAGGTAGGTGGGGAGGTAGTTAGGTAGGTAGCTAGGTAGTTATTCAAGTAGGTATGTTAGTTAGTTTAGGTAGGTTAAGTATGTTGTGTAGGTAGGTTAGTTAGGTAGGTTGGTTAGGTGGCTTGGGTAGGTAGGTTAGGTAGATTGAATAGATAGGTAAGATAGGTAGGTTAGGTAGGTATGTTGGGTATGTAGGTTAAGTAAGTTGGTTGGGTAGGATGGTTATGTAGGTTAAGTAGGTCGGTTGGGAAGGTAAGTTTATGTAGGTTGTGTATGTAAGTAAGGTATGTAGGTTAGGTAGGTTATGAAGGGAATGTTAGGTAGTTAGTTTAGGTAGGGTAGGGTTAGTATGCGATTAGATATGCTAGGTAGGTAGATAATGTAGATAAGTAGGTTAATTAGGTAGGGTAAGTAGTTAGTTTAGTTAATTAAGTAGGTAGGTATATAGATAGGTAACTTAATCATGTTAGGTTGTTAGTTTAGATAGGTTATGCAAGTAGGTAAGAATATAGGTTAGGTAAGTATGTAGACAAGAAGTGGGTAGTTAGGTGGGTGATTATGTAGGTTAGGTAGGAAGGTTAGTAGGTAGATTAGGAAAGAAATTTAGGTTAGGTAGGCTAGGTAGGCTAATTAGGTTAGGTAGGTTAGGTGGGTGTGTTAGATAGGTAGTTTATGTAGTTAGGTAGGTTAGGTATGTTGGGTATGTAGGTTAGGTTGTTTATGTATGTTTGGTAGGTTGATTCGGTATGCAGTTAATTTAGTTTTGGTATGTAGGTTGGGTAGTTAGGTTAGGTAGGAAGGTTTATTATGTAGGTAGGTTAGATATGTAGGTTGGGTAAGTCAATAGGTTAGGTCGGTAGGTTGTGTCGGTAGGTTGTGTCGGTAGGGTTGGTAAGTTGGGTAGGTTGGTTTGGTAGGTAGGGTAGGTTAGGGAGGCAGAGTGGGTAGGTAGGTTAGGTGTGTTGGGTAGGTAGGTTGGTTAGGTAGAATCGGTAGGTAGGTAGAATAGATAGGCAGGTTAGGTAGGTATGTTGGGTATGTAGGTTAAAGAAGGTAGGTTGGGTAGGAAGTATATATAGGTTAGGTAGGTCGGTTGGGTAGGTAAGTTTATATAGGTTGTGTATGTAAGGTATGTAGGTTAGGTAGGTAGGTTATGAGGGGTTGGTTAGCTTGTTAGTTTAGGTAGGGTAGGGTTAGTATGTGATTAGATGTTAGGTAGGCAGATTATGTAGGTAATTAGGTTAAGAAGGCAGGTTATGAGGGGTAGGTTAGGTAGTTAGTTCAGGTAGGGTAGGGTTAGAATGTGATTAGATATGTTAGGTAGGTAGATTATGTAGGAAATTAGGTTAAGTAGCCAGTTATGTTAAGTAGGTAGGTTAGGTAGGTAGGTTAGGTAGGTAGTTAGGTTAGTTACGTATGTAGGTAGGACAATATTCATGTTAGGTTGGAAGGTACATAGGCATGTTGATGGGTAGTGGGTAGGTAGGTAGATTATGTTATTTAGGTATTTAGGTAGGTATGTATGTGGGTAGATATGTATGTAGGTAGGATTGTATGTAGGTAGGTATGTATGTAGGTAGGTATGTATGTAGGTAGGCAGGTATGTAGGTAGGCAGGTATGTAGGTTGGTAGGTACTTAGGTAGGTAGATATGTTAGGTAGACAGGTATTTTAGGTGGGTATGTTAGTTAGGTAGGTGTGTTAAGTAGGTAGGATGGTTTGGTAGAGAGGTTAGGTAGGTATCTTAGGTAGGTTAGGTAGGTAAATTATGTAGGTATGTTAGGTAGGTAAAGTAAGAAAGTTTGTTAATAAATAGGGTAGGTAGATTAGGTAGGTATGGTGGGTAGGTTAGGTAGGGTCGGTAGTAGATAGTTAGGTAGGTTAAGTAGGTAGGTTAGGTTATGTTAGCAGGTATGAAGTTAAGTTGATATGTTAGATAAATATGATGTTAGTATAGGTAGGATAGGTAGGAATGTTTTGTAGGTTAGGTAGGTTATGTAGGTTAGGTAGGTTATGTGGGTTAGGTATGTAGATCGGATGGTAGTTTGGGAAGGTGTTGTAGGTTAGGTAGGTAGTTTAGTTAAGTTATTAGGTTAGGTTGGCAGTGTAGTTATGTTGGATAGGTTAGGCAGGTTATGAAGGGCAGGTAGTTTAGTTAGGTAGAGTGTTTAGGTAGTTTAGTTAGGTAGCTAAGTATGTTAGTTAGGTAGGTAGGTTAATTTGGTAGGTTGGTTAGGTAGTAGGGTAGGCAGGTCAGGTATGTTGGTAGGGCAGGTAGGTTAGGTATGTTGGTATTGTAGGTAGGTTAGGTAGTTAGGTAAGGTTAGTAAGTATGTAAGGTAGAAAGGTAGGTGGTACGTAATTAGACAGGTTAGGTAAGTAGGTAGGTTATGTAGTTAGGTAGGTTATGTAGATAATTAGGTTAGGTAGGTAAGATAGGTAGGTTAGGTAGGTTAGGTAGGTTAGTTAGGTAAGGAAGGTAGGTTAGGTAGGTAAGGTAGGTAGGTTAGGTTGGTAGGTAGGTAGGTTACAGTAGATATAAAAGGCCGACACTGGACCACCTAACACAATACCTGAAACCAAGCAAAGTAAGCTCAAAATCAATTAATTTTGTAATTTTCAAGCAACCTTTTCATATTTCTAGAAACGACAATTTTTTTATTTAAAAATCTAGAATCATGTTATTTCAGGCAAAAACAAGCAAATTTTCCATTTAAAAAAAATGGGCGTGCAGGATTTATGTCAACCTAAAAACAGCAAATTTAAGCTAAAATCAAGCAAAATAATCTCGGATCAAAAGAAATGTTACAAATATTTTAATTAAAAAATTTGTAGATTTTAAGAGAACTCTATATCATGCATAGATTTTCATTTTATAAATTTATTTTAAACCTCTATATGCTAAAAAAGCTTCCTTCTCATTTATTAATGGTAAAGCATTTTTATCAAAAATAATTAAATTGCGACCTTGTAATGTGATCTTACACGAAATGTAAAATAATACCATATGTAAGCAATGTAAAAAATGAGGCACTGTATTTAACATAGAAGGTTGTTCACCACATAAATACACAAAATATAAGCATATTAACATCTGTAAAAAAATGTTACTGAGAATATGATAGAAACTGCGATGCCTTAATAAAAGAGAAAGTACTATGCGAATGTGGAAAATATGTTTGTAAGACAAATCTTGAAAACCATAAAAGTACTAAATTACACAACACAGCTTTGGATATTCTAAATGAAATTCAACGTAATGATTATTCAACTAAGACACGTGTAGTATGTAAAGAGAAAAAAACCTATTGATCCATTTTATCCTCATAAGGTTACTTTAGACAAACTTACAACAAAATGTAAAAATTGTTTTAGTTAATGTGTTAAAAATCACTATGCCTTAAATAAAGAGACAATACAATGCGAATTTGGAAAATATCTTTATAGTACTCAACTCGAAAAGCTTAAAAACAGTAAATCGCACAATACAGTAGTAGGTATTCTAAATGAAATTCAACACGATAATTACCTAATAAAACATGTACAGTATGTAATGAGAATAAATATATAAAATTGTTTTCTTATAATAAAACATGTAAGGATAAACATATAACTATATGAAAAAGCTGTTTCAGTGAATATCTTAAGAATTATCATCTTAACAAGAAATTACCTAGTTGAAAACGATATCGTTGTTATTAATAATTTAATCGCTTGCCATATTTTATTCCATTGGTTTTATAATTCTCATAGTTTTCATTCTTCATTTTATATTTAAATTGTTTTCTTACCAACCAAAGTTCAAGTGTCAGCAAGCAATATAGCAGGTGTGTTGAGTGAAAAGCGAGTGTGGGATTTGAGAACTATAGCTAAAGGATATAAAATTAAATATTGGTACAATTTAAGGAAATCTGATTTAATTTCAACTCTTATACCATTTATTATAGATGAAAAAAAAATCTTTGCAAAATTTCCATATTCATATCCAAATGATAGAGAAATATAGTCAACAGATAGAAATGAATTAAAATAAATATTTCCATTCTCTAATAATGTATTTGTAAAGCCTAGAAATAAAAGTAAGCGAATAAAAAAATGGATGACAAAGAACAATTTTACAAATTTACCTGTATCAGACACCAGTATAAATAATTTATATAAACAAGATAGAAAAGAATTAAAAGAAATATTCACCTATTCTACAAATGTATTCTTAAGCAAAAGAAATAGAAGAGGCAATAAAAATTACAGAATTAATAAAACTTTTAATGGTAGAATATCAACTTATAACATTGAGAATTCCTTTAATTTAGTACAGACTAATCAATTTTTAACTTCTATAAAAAAATAAGATTTTTGAGGTAATACGCAATCATCTTATAACATTAAGAGGGCTAAAAACTAGAATTAAATTATATACAAATTGCCGCAAGTAGGAATATAATCAGGTAGAATTATTTACATTTCAGTCATTTAATCATAGAATATTAATAGAAGGAGAATTCATAAAGATTTATAAAATTATAAAACAGGAATTACGTACACATTTATCTGAATTTCAAATAAGGGGTCAGATAGACTTTAGATAGAGTCATTGGATTACAATTAGCTATAAACAAGTATAATACATTAAATTGAGCATCATATATTGAACTACCAGAAGCAATTAAGAACAAAAAAGCATGTATAAATATGAAGAATGATGATCAAAAATGTTTTCTTTGGGCAATGAAATCAGTATTGTTTCCAGCAGAAAATCATTCAGATAGAGCAACTAAACATAAGAACGTAAGGATTAATATTGATAAAGTAATAGATAAATATAAATATCCTATTAAAATTTACGATATACCAAAAATATAAACTCAAATTGACATATCTATAAATGTATACTCTATTGAAGGTACGAAGTCTATGGTGTATCCATTAAAACTTGCAAAACACAAGAGGTATAGACATATAAATTTACTTTATTTCAAGAATGATACAAACTCACATTACTGTTGGATAAAAGATTAATCTAAGTTGCTTTCTGCACAAAAAATAGTAAGCAACATAAATCGTATATATGTGATATGCCCTCAATTCTTTTATTCTCAAGAAAGATCAAATAAACCTACAGAAGACTGTTCTAAAAATGAATCAGCAAGAATCATTATACCCCAGGACGATGGAGGTGTATCATAGTTTAAAAAATGGAGGCATACAATGAAAGTTCCTTTTGCAATATATGCAGATTTTGAATCAATATTAAAGAAAATACACTATTGACCAAACATTAATTGGGCACCTGTCCGCAATGTTTGCTCGGTGGATGTTACCCCATTAGAAACTGGTAGGGCCACCTCTTGCGGTTATAACAGCGGCCACCCTGTATGGCATGCTCTCTATGAGTGTTTGCAGGACATCAATGGGGATTCGTCGACATTCCTCTTGCAACCATTCCATGAATTGAGCAATGGATTTTGGCCACGACTGACGAGCCCTCACCCGGAGATTCCAATTCGTCCCAAAGATGATCTATAGGGTTGAGGTCGGGGCTCTGGGTGGGCCAATCCAATCGGCGAACATTGTTGTTGGCGTACTACTGCATAGTAGCCCTTGAAACATGGCACCTGACATTGTCATCTTGGAAGTAACACGGGTCCATTCCGTAAAAACGCCACAATGTTGGGAGCATTTCATTATCCAGAATGTTACAATAGGTCTCTGTGTTCATGCTATCACGGACAAACACCAGCGGTCCTACACCGAAGGCTGTGAAAGAGCCCCACACCATCACTCCACCACCACCGAATTTCGTAGTTGTCACTATACACTCCGGCAGAAGCCTTTCCCCGGGTAGACGCCACACCCATACACGTCCATCGGACTGGAATAATGTAAACCTCAACTCATCAATCCACAGAACCGATTTCCACTGCTCCAGTGTCCAGTTGCGATGGTCCAAACACTACCTGAGTCACCGAACTTTTTAGCTTGTCGTTATATGTGCAGCTGCTCTTCCAAAATAGCCAAGTCTGTTTGTCTCTTTACGCAATGATCCAATGGAAACCGATACTCCTGTTGCTGCATGAAACTCCTGTCGGATGTTAGCCATGGGTTGTGCCCTATTTTTTACAATTTCACGTTTCAGGGTTCTGCGATTTCTGTCGGTCAAGATTGGAGGTCGCCCAGAACGTGCAGCATTGGCACAGTGCCCATCGACCTTCTACTTACGCAGAACGAATGCAACCGTTGATTTGGGCCTGTTTACTTCTGTGCAATCACCCGGCTAGACAGCTCACTGAGATGGCAGCCCACAATCACGTACTTATCGAAGTCCAATAGCTCTGTACCCCATGCCATCTCCTTGTCAACTTGTTCTACACCGGCCTGCAGCGCATGGCGGCCACACAAGTCAAGTGACGTACTGAATTACCTATCTTCATGGGTGCCCATTTACTTTTTGGTCGATAGTGTATCATCCACCAAACCTAACACAAAAGAAATAAGGAAATTTTTAATTAATCCAAAAATATCCAGTTTTAACAGAGGAAGATATTGATAATGGTTTTTATAGAGAAGTGCTTAAAGAGAGATATAATCTTACTAATGACTAAATAAATAAAATTGATTTAAAGTTAAATGATGACTCATACACAATGAAACACTGGTTACACGAAGCTTCTGCTTTTTGTTATATTTTATCTAATTATGTTGATTATAAACCACTAGTTGTATGTCGAGGTCCAGATGCACCTAAAGTGTTTATACAACATGTGAAAAGAGAAGTAGAAGAAATGGGGGAAAGATATTCACAAATTGAGCCACTAACAAAATAAGAAAATATGGCTTACAATTAATCTAAAAATTGTACTAATTGTGAGTGGGAATATGGAGAAAATACTAAAAAATTACATCATCAAGATCATTTAACTGGAAAATACATCGGGCCAGTGTGTAATGTGTGCAACCAAGATTTAAAATTACCCAATTTTGTTCCAATTAATTTTCATAATTTAGCTGGATATGATGCTCATCTATTTATTAAAGAGCTAGGATATGATGATAAAGATTAGATTTAACTGCAAATAGTGAAGAAAAGATTATTACTTTTGATTAAAAAAACATAAAATTAAAAAATGAAATTTTAGACACCTTTAAATTTATGGCTATTAGTCTAGATAAATTATCATCTAATTCAACTAAATATCAAGTGAAACATACATAAAAAACATTTTCCATAAGATCAAATAGATTAAGTTATCAGAAAGGTTGTTTATTCATATGATTACATTGACAGCTGGGGCAAATTTAAAGAAACTGCACTTCCTCCAAAGAGCGAATTTTACAATAAATTAAATGAGTCTGATATAATGGGCGGTGTTTTTTACCATGCAAACGTGTATGGGATCAATTTAACATTAAAAGTTTTGGTGAAAAACATGATTTATATTTAAAAAGGGATGTATTATTATTAGCAGATGTATTTTAAATTTTAGAAATACAAGTATAAAGGCATATGATTTAGATCCAGTGTGGTATTTTACAGCACCATGTTTATCATGGAGTGCAATGTTAAAAATCGCGAAACAACCTTTATATGCTTTAACAGATTATATGATTTTAATGATAAGGAATTGGAAGTGGAATATCACAATGTTGCAAACGATATATAAAAGCAGATAATTCATATTTAGATGATTTAAATCCAAATAAAGAGTCTAATTATTTAGCATATCTCGATGCAAATAATTTTTATAGTTGGGCACTCTCTCAATATTTACCATATTGTGGTTTTGAATGGCTTAATTATTGAGAATATAAATTAGATATATTTCGTCAGAAAAATAAATTAAGTCTTAAGGATGATTCAGATCATGGATACATATTAGAAGTAGATTTAGAGTATCCACAAGAATTTCATAAATGGCATAAATATCTACCATTATGTGCTGAAAATAAGGTAGTTTAAAAAACAAAACACTCTAGATTATTAACAACTTTATATAAATAAGAAAAGTATTTTATACACTATCGTAAGTTGAAACTGTGTCTAAGAAAAGGATTAAAACTTACTAAAATACATAGAGTTCCGTCAAATTAACCAGTCTGATTGGATGAAGAAGTATATAGATTTAAATACAGTGATGAGAATTAAAGCTACAAATTACTTTGATAAAGATATTTATAAACTGAGGAATAATTCTGTGTTCAGTCAAACAATGGAAAATATTAGGAAAAGGGTTTATATAAGACTGGTTTCAAGTGAAAAAGTATGTGTAATTTTAATATGAAAACCCAATTTCAAGAAAAGTACAATATTTAATGAGAACCTTGCAGCCATACACATGAATTAAACCTAAGTAATATTTAATAGACCTATTTGTACGGGTATATCAATTTTGTACATGTCAAAAGAGTTAATGAGTAATTTTTATTATAAAGTGATGAAACAAAAATATGGAGATAAAATTCAATTATGTTTTCCAAAATTCAATTATGTTTGTACATTTATAACATAAAACAGAAGATTTTATGAAGATATGAAGACAATGTTAGATAAATTTGATAACAGTGATTATGCAAAGGACAATATACATAAGATGCCTCAAATAAAAAAAATAAAATTAGGAAAAATGAAAGACAAACGTAATGGCAAAATAATGGTGAATTTCGCGGGTTTTAGGAGCAAAAATGTATGCATACAGAGTTGATAATAAAGAAAATTAACGAGCTAAAGGTGTAAAGAAGTGTATTGTTAGCAAGAGAGTTACATTTGATGACTGCAAGAAATGTTTCTTTGATGAGAAAATAGAATATAGAACAATGGATTTAATAAGAAGTGAAAAACACAAAATATATATAGTGGAAGTTAATAAAATAGCATTAAATCGTTATGTTAACAAAAGAAAATAAAATAGATACATTACCATAAGGACATCAAAACATATAATTTTATTAATGAGAGGTGTGATGAATTTTTCATCATGCCTATTTCTGAAAGAAAATTTCTATATTTTAAACATTTTAATTTTTAAAACAATATCAACATCAACACCATTAAAATCAATCAGTGTACCATTTTCATCTGTAATTTCTAACAAAATATTATTTAACCATTCATTATTTATTTCATAAATATTGGATATGCTGGCTCATGAACAATAGAATCTCTAAAACCAAACTTCGTTTTTGGTGGAAAACTAGCAACTATATCTGTTTATAAATTATTAGATTCATCATATTTTATGAACATACCATATGCTAAATTACAGTGTACATTATTGTTTTCAATGGATTAAAATTAGGTAATTTACTACCTGTAACATTTTTTTCTTTTTCAATAAACAAATTTCTCTCAAAGTCAAGAACATCGGAATGTCGATCATCAAAGTGAATATCAACCTTAGATTTAATCGATATTCTGTTTTTCACATTGTGTGGTGTTAATTCAATTTTATTAGTTGAAAACTTTTCAAAAGAATTTATAGTTTCTTTTAATAATTCAATATTGTGTTGCCCTCTGGGAATTGTTATAACTTCTCTTTTTTTATCAACAATACCACTAAATTTTTTCAATTGTTGGTATAGTATTGTTGTTTATGTTACACAATACAAATTTTGTATGAAACCATACCAATGCAATCGATTTACCTATATGAAGAATTCAGAGTGAAATATCTTCTTTAGTACAGAACTCTTATTTGTTAACTGAAATACTTTTTTAAAACAATTTATTACTTAAAAATTATCTTATTAAATGGAAAAAGTTGATTGGAAAGTTGGTGTTTTAACTTCTGAATGAAATTAAAAAAAAAATTGCGAATTATCGCCTGACAATATAAGAGCAATTATAGCAGGTCTGAGTAATAGTGAAAAAACCAATTTGATGACCAATTTTCTTTATGAGGCAAGATGGCTAAATTTTAATAAATTATATGTTTGTTCAAATAGTTTAAATCAACCAAAATATATTTAGTTATAAAATGAATTTGATGAGTTATCCACAAAAGTTAAAGAAAATGTGGTTTATTTTTTTCACTATAATGATGAGATGATTCCCTTAGATATATGTGAAAATGATTTTCTAGTTATATTTGATGATGCTATTTTAGACCATCAAGATGCCATTCGCGAATATTTTAGTATAGGGAGACACAAGAATACAGATTTATTTTATTTACCTCAAACTTATTTTAAAGTGCCAAAGCAATTGGCGAGAGATAACATTAATTGCCTGTATCGATTTAGTGAAGATGATACCAACCTGAAGCATATTTATAAAGATTTTGTTGGTGGAGATATGACATATGAGAAATTTATAAAGATATCTATTCTAACTGTTGGGATCAAAATACAGTTTAATCTTTTTTAGATTTGAATAGAAAAATGAATAATGGGAAGTACAGAAACAAGATTAAGGGCTTATACTTATTCTTTAGTTTTATTTTCTTTAATTTTTGTTGCATATTTAAATAAATAAATGACCTATTGACCATTCGCTAATTTCACTTGCGCATAGTTTACATATAAAATTGGTGAAAATACTATACATAAGTAATAACAAATTTATCTAATATGGCAAACAAATTTTTATGTTTATTTATGACGAAAATGGTTTAAAGGAACTGATGTAACTAGACTTTCGGAATACAAAAAACCAATAAATGTGTTATATTATATTGTTAATAATGATCATAAAAAGAGAATTACTGAAATTAAGGTTGTACCTATGGAAAGGATGCCTTTAAAGACACAGCTAAATGCTATAATTATCAATGAATCGGCACTGTATAAGTTAATATTTAGATCAAATATGTCTCTAAATGGGTAACTAAAGTTTTACCATCATTTAGAAAACAAGGTGAATATAAGATTCCAAATTAAATAATGCATTTATACAAAGGTCAAATAGAGCATATAAAAATGTATTAAATAGAAGTTAATCATTTCGCAAATATAAATAAAAGTAATGATGAACGTGTGGAAAATTTAAGAGAGGCAGTTCATATGGCATTAGATGTAATAGCTGGCAGGAATGAGGAAATCAGAGAAATGACCCCTCATGTTGTACAACAAACACAAAATCAAAATTTAAATACAACTTTCATTCTTTAAAAATTATTTGATGATGATTGCGAATATAACCATTATGTCATTAGAACTCAAAGAAAAAATTTCAAGACAATTGGATAGAATTGAAGATAAACATCCTAATTGTGAACAATTATTGAGATTAGATTATATTCCAAATGCTATAAAGTTATATCAAAGAATGAAAGAAACATTGAATGGCCACATTCTATGTTTTCATAACTATTTTAAAATTGGCAGAAATAACTATACTCAACAACAATTGATTAATTATGTTAATCTTTGTCGAGTTAAGTAAGAAGATAATTTTTATTTTATTATTGTAATATTTTCTAGAATTAATATTCAATTCACAAAACATCTGTTTTGTTAATTCAAGAGTTATGAGAGTATGACCCTTTTAAAAAAAGTGTTAATTTTTGCTAATATGGACAATATCTCCACATTTATATTTCGATTCAGTAATTATACATATTTTATTCGCTTCAATTGGCTTTAAGCCAATAGTTCTATGTTTGGTATTGTTGTATTCTTTTACTAAATCATCTAATATATTTACCCAATTATAATTATCATTAGTATTAAATTTTTTCCACATTTTTATGTTTATCATACAATTATATACTTCTACAA
Organism: Dryococelus australis; assembly: GCA_029891345.1. Classification (NCBI taxonomy): domain Eukaryota; kingdom Metazoa; phylum Arthropoda; class Insecta; order Phasmatodea; family Phasmatidae; genus Dryococelus; species Dryococelus australis. The sequence goes on along the minus strand of CM056994.1, from coordinate 79,217,746 downwards.
CCCTGGATTTAAGTTCACTGAATGTGGAATAATGATCGATATTATATTTTTGCATAAGTTCATTAAAATTTTTTATATAAAATCCGCACACATTGTCACTTTGTAAATTGTGCAGTTTTGTAATAAATATGCATTCTAAAGCATTTGCTACATTTTAAGCAGTGTTATATTTTATACTTATAGCAAATGCATATTCTGAAAAAAACATCGATAATTGTTATAATATACCTGTATCCATTATTTATATGAGATATTCCTTTCAAAGTACCAGTATCCATTTCAACAAGATCATTTTGCCACAATCATAAATTCCATACGAAATTACCTATCTTCTGGGTAAATTTCTTCTTGCTGGTCTATATAATTAATTGATTATTTCTTCTCTTCCATTGGACTATTTTTTAAATGTTTATTTATTACAAATACATATAGAACATTTACTTTTCTGAACTAATCGTCCATTTTTTGTATTTCCATTTTTTATCTTATTATTTTTAGTAACTTTCTTACACTTCAAACATCAAGTATTCTCCATTTGATAGTAAAAATTATATATACATTACATTTCACAAATATCCCTATTATAGTTAGTCAACATTCCATCAACAAAATAATTATGTAATTTATTTTTTATTTTTAAGAGTAAAAACTCATCCCTGATAACATCAAAAGACTGATTATAATCTATGTTTCTTGTTACCTTAATAACAGTCATAGTATCATCAGGTAAATTATCTGTAACTTTTATAATCTGTACAAATCATCAAAAAAGAAAAGAGATTTACATAATTATCTATGCGAAAAACATTATTTTTATTCCACTTTCCACGTAAATAAAATACATGAGATTTTTCTTCCTTACGTTTTTCTACTGATTTGATTACATTTTGTAATTTATCATCCATTTCTTTATTATTGTATCTTGAATCTATACCCTTTTTTAGTTCATTGCGTACCGAATCAACGTCTGATATTAAGGCATACTCAGAAGCAATAGTATTTTATATTGATTCTACATCTTTTTTAAATTCATAATCAGCTATTTCTTTATCAAAAGATATTTTATTGACTGCATATTTTGCGTCTATAGGATCAGCCATATTATCAATTCTACGATTTTGAAGAGCAACATAATCTGTTGTATAAACAAACAATTTTCTTATTTGTTCTCGTAAAGCAGAAACAATAATATTATATTTTGAATCTACATATGCTTTGAATGCATAATCAGGAACAATAGTATTGTATTTTGAATCTAAATATTTTTTAATGCATAGTCAGAAGCAATATTATTGTATTTTGAATCTTCATATGTTTTTAAAGCATAATCTGAAACAATGGTTTTATGTTTTAAATCTACATTCTTTTATAATACTTTTTTTCTACTATTTATACGTTTTATATAACCAGCAATAGTATTACTGAATCGCAAATATATATCTTTCTTTAAACCATTAACAGCTATTTGTTTATTAATAAATATTTGATTGACTGAATCTTTTTCATCTCTAGGATCATATATATAACAACTCTATGCCCTAAAAAAGAAACATAAAATTTTGTATAATCAAAACAAGTGCTTAATTTACTTTGTAAAGCAGAAACACCCGAATTGCATTGTGTATATACATATGTTTTTAAAGCATAAGCATTAGTATCACCAATTTTATTTAAATATTTGATTAATGGTGTCCCAGATATGTCTGTAATTTAATAACAAAGAAATTATTTAGTTAAACTTAAAACCATTCAAAAAAAGATGTAATACAATTAAAAATAGATGTCCACATATATCTGAATTAAAATTCTGCATTCTATTATCATTCTAATAAACATTCCTATTTTTGAAGCAATTATTTAAATTAATAGGAATATTTCCTCCAATTTATTTTCTTTAAAATAACAAACCCAATGAGTACCAGGATTTGTTGAAATGTCAAAATTACCTAAAGCACAATTATTTTTGTGCATTCTATTTGGTAATTCATCTATCATATAATCATTTCTAAAATTTTTAATATTTAATATTTTTACATACTTTTTCATTTCAAAATTAGGTAAATTTGAGTACTTTAATGTCCAATTTAAAATACCTTTACCATGATGTTCAGAATTCCAAAAAGAATGTGGAAATACATTTAAAACTCTTATAAGATAATGTATTCATTTTGGATTATTAATAACAAATTCAGAGAATTTATTGCTCATCATATTCATTATACTTACATTTTCATTCTAAAAATTATTTCCATCATTTTCTTCACAGATCGCAATCTGTCGATCAATTTTCTAACATCGCCCATACAAACATATTCTATTGGCAAAATATTGTATTCTTTTATACCTTCTACAGGTCTAGGAGTTCTTGGCGAAATCGTTCTTTCAGATGTGTTTGGCACTGATTTTGATTGCAGTTTTATATGCTGTTCATATATTGGTTTAATTATATTTTTGTACATCCAAGTTCCATTTGCGTTTACTGGATTTTCAGGATCACTTCCTCGGAATGCCACATTGGTTAATAAGGCAACATCTCTGTAATTTTTAAGTCATTATCTGTGTATTCGCCTTCAAGATGTTCTCGTTTATATTCTGTTAAAAATTAGAAAACCCTTCTGTTAATTAATATTCCCATATTACTTTATTAATTTCTTCATACTTAACCAATAGTTCAGCACCATGTATCATTACTTCTCTGTTCCCAATGTAAAAATTATACTCATCTCCTCGTAAACCATATTGTGCTTTAACAACATTCATTTTTTTTTTTTAATTTCTTTTCCAAGATTTATAGTAGAAATAGACGCATGCTGCGTCAAATATTTCAATTTATTCAATTCCCATTTCCTCTTCTAAATTAGGTGATTTTGGGAATAATTGTCTTTCAAATGATGTTTCTTGTGGTGTTGGTGGATAATCTAAACTTTTTGCTGCTACTGGAACTAATGTATTTATGAAATTTTTATTTTATTCGCTTATATATTCTACCTTTTTAGCAATATCTCGTAATTCGTCAATTAATGGTCGATCTTTCTTCTTATTTTTCTCATATTCTAACTCATGATTCTTTTTATAATTTGCGTAACTTTTAATGAACAATTTAACTCGATAAACGTTCTTTGAGTCTTTTATTTATATGTAATTTTTTCTTCTGAATGAGTTATATAAGTATTGAGAGCCTTCATAGACAAACTTTTCCCCCGACTGATCAAGCTAGGGAGAATTTAAATATTTACAATAATAGAATTGGATTTGATATTCCTATTAGAGATGGGTTTTCTTTTCCAAATGATGCTTATGTTTATGAACAATATCGCTTACTAAAGAGAGATGATAGAGGAAATGAGGCAAAATATGAAAAGTTATATAATATTGATGTTTGTTCAAACTTTTTTCCCTTTCAATTTTCTAGAGTAGAAATCTCAAAACATGGAAATATTATTGAGGCTGTTGATAATCCAGCAATAACATTAACAATGATGAATGATTTGTTAAGATCACCAAGTGAACAAAATTATTTAGAAATTTCTCGCGCTGATAATAAATATCGAGTCAAATCTGTTCATAGTAATAAAACAAATGAAAGAACCTATCGTCTGAGACATTTGTTTGGTTTTATTCATGGTAACAGTGGAATTTACTAGAAAGGTAGTTATAAAATTACTTTTTTTCGTAATTCGTCTGATAACAATTGCTTATTTGTTTATAAAACAACAAAATGCAGATAGTGCGGTTCAGAAAAGCTATGCTGTTCCAGATAAAATTGTTATTCAAAAATTAGAAATTATGTACCTATTGTTGAATACGAATCAAATACATCAATTGCAATTAAAGAAAAATATACAAAAACCCTAAAATACCTTTTAGCTTTGATTATTGGCGATTTTTTTTTAAATAAGTTCCTACTGGAACAATAAATTTAAAATAAAAGATCAGTTTAATAATTTACAAAATTGACATGCCCGATATTTTAATTATATGATTTCAAACTAATAGAAAAAAAAACGCGTTGAACCGTATGTACACGCTTCTATGTTTTATCACAGTAATGTTAGAGATATTTTTGTTAAAAACGGAAGAAATTAGATTGTTCCAAAACAAAATTTTAAATCTAGATATTGAAAATGGCCTTTGTGATAAAATGTTTCTTACATATAATGATTTTAGAAATTCAAAAACAAAACTAGATACTCTTTGTATAAATAATGAACTTTATTATAAACCAAATATAAACACTCAAGGTGAAATCAATTACTATTCATTTTGGGGGCGAAGACCATTACATGTTATTGTAGAAAAACTACTGTAATCTAAGAAAAAAGAAACATAAAAACAAGTGTTGATTTTAATAAAGCTGTTGAAGCGGGATCAATTTGTAATGTTGTTCTAATTAGATCATACTTATGATTATTTGAAAGTAAGGATTACCGAAGGTATATAAATTTTTTAAATTAAATGGAGGATTCCACAAAATATTTTGAAGATTTAAAACAAAGTTTAAGATGCTTAGTTATGTGGTTAAATATTTGAGAACTTTAAAAAATTTTTAAGATGTTTAGTTAATATTTTAAAAATGTTTACGATTTTTTTAGATGTATAGTTTTAGTTATAATAAATTTCTTTTCTTTATAAATAAACAATGAATTCGCCTTTGTTTCCATGCAGTATAACTAACATTTTTAAGGTTGGTAGCCATTGTGAGCCACTTTCCTATTAATTATATAATGCTTCTGATAATCTCAAAAAATTGGTTTACAAATTTCATTCAAATTTACAAAGCTTACAGTTATTGCTCTTAGAAAAAATTGGCGACAAATATGAACTTCGAGAAATTTGTGAAAATCTAGAGTGTGAAGAAGAAATAAAAAAAATAGTAGAGCTTCGTATATACTATAATAATATTATATTTTATTTGATTTTAGCTTATTTCGCTTGAGTTTAGATTAAAGTTGCTGTTTTTTTTGACAAAAATCCTGCACGCCCATTTTTGAAAAATGGAAAATTTGCTTATTCTTGGCTAAAAATTTCGTGATTTTAGCTTAAATTTGCTTCCCCCCCCCCCCCCGAAAATTGTAGTTTCCTAGAAACATGAAAAGGTAGATAGATAAGGTAGGTAGTTTAGGTATGTTAAGTAGGTAAGATAGGAAGGTATGTAGGGAGGTTGGTAAGTAGGTAGATTAGGTAAGTGAGTAGGTGAGGTAAGTAAGAAGGTAGGTTTGGTAGGTCGGTTAGTAGGTGGGTAGGTAGGTTGGTAGCTAGGAAGGATGAAAGGTAGGAGGGGTAGGTAGGTAGATTTGGTAGGTAGATAGGTCAGGTAGTTAGGAAGGCTGGTAGTAGGGTTGAATGTTAGGTAGGTATGGTAGGTAGGATACAGAAGTAGGGTAGGTATGTTAGAGAGGTTAGGTAGGTATAGTAGTTATGTTTGGTAGGTAGGTACATAGGTAGATATGTTAGATAGGATAGGACAGTAGGTTAGGTATGAAGATTAGGAATGTAGGTTAGGAAGGTAAATTCGATAGATAGGAATGTAAGGTAGGTAGTTTAGGTAGGTAGATTGGAAAGGCAGGTTAGGAAGGAAGGTAGGTTAGCTTGGTTAGGTAATTAGGTTATGTAAGTTAGGTAGTTAGATTAGTTAGGTTAGGTAGGTTGGTTAGGTAGGTAGGAATTTAGGTAGGTATGGTATGTAGGATAGGTATGTTACAGTGGTTAGGTAGGGTAGCAAGGTAGCTTAGGTATGGTAGGTAATTTAGGTATGTAGGTAGATATGTAAGTAATGTTTTTATGGATAGGTTATGTAGGTATGTTAGGTAGGTAGGTAGTTAAGTAGGTTAGGTATGTAGATTATGTAGGTTAAGTAGCAATATTAGGTAGGTAGGAAGTTAGTTAGGAATGTTAGGTAGGTTAGATAGGTTAAGTAGGTAGGTTAGGTAGGTTATGCCGTTAGTTTAGGTAGGTAAGGTAGGCAGCTAAGGAAGGTTGATTAGGTAGGTGATATATGTAATTATGTAGGTTAGGTATGTGGTTTAGGTAGGTTAAGTAAGTAGTTTATGTAGGTAGGTTAGGTATGACGTTTAGGTTTATAGGTAGGTTTGTAGGTAGGTAGGTGGGAAGATAGAAAGGTTAAGTAGGTAGATAGGCAAATAAGTATGTAGGTAGGTTGTTAGGTAAGTAGGTAGATGGGAAGAATGTAGATAGGTAGTTTAGGTAGGCATGTAAGGTTGGGTATTTAGGTTGGGAAGGTAGGTTGGGTAGATAGTTAGGTTGGGTAGGTAAATTGGGTAGGTAGGTTGGGATGGAGGTTTTGGTAGGTAAGTTAGGTAGATAGGTAACTTAGTTAGGTTAGGTAGGTATGTAAGTATATAACTTAGGTTGATTAGGATATTTAGGTTTGGTAGGTAGATTAGTTATGTATGTATGAAACTTAGGTTGATTAGGATATTTATATTTGGTTAATAGGTTGGGTGTGTAAGGTAGGTAGGTAGGTCAGTTTGGTATTATGTTAAACTGGTAAGGTAGGTAGGTTAGGCAGGATAGGTAGATAGGTTAGGGATGTTAGGTAGATTAGCTAGATAGGTTAGATAGATAAGTTATGTAGGTAGGTTAGGTAGTTAAGTTTGGTAGTTTAGGTAGGTAAGTTTGGTAGGTTAGGTAGGTAGGATATGTAGATAGGTTACATAGGTTACTTAGGTAAGTTTGATAGGAAAGAAGGTTACTTAATTAGGTAGGTAGGTTAGGACGGCAAGAGTCATTGGGTAGATAGGTAAGTATGTGTTTATGTAGGTAGGTAGGAAGGTTATGTGGGCAGGTTGGTAAGGTATGCAGGCTAGGTAGGTATGCAATTAAGGTTGGTTGGCTATGTATTTGGAGTTGGAAGGTAGGTTATGTAGGTTGGCTAGGTAAGTTTGGTATTTAGGTTATGTAGGGACGATTTTTTAGTTAGGTTCGGTAGGATTGGTTAGGTGGGTAGGAAGGTAGCTAGGTAGAAAGGTTGGTAAGTATGTAGAGATTGTGTTAGGTAAGTTTTTTATGTCTGTGGTTATGGTAGTTAGGTTAGGTATGTTAGGTAGGTATATTAGATAGGTAGGTAAGTAGTGTATGTAGGTTGGTAAGGTAGGTCGCTCAGGTAGGTAGGTAAGGTACATAGATTATGTAGGTAGGTAATTTAGGTAAGTATGTTTAGGTCGGTAGGGTTGTAAGAATTTAGGTAGGTAGGTAGGTAGGATATGTAGGTTAGGTAGATAGGGTAGGTATGTTAGTTAGGTAGGTTAAGAGGTTAGGAAGGTTGGTTAGGTAGGTTAGGTGGTTAGGTAGGTGAGGTAGGTAGGATAGTATGTTGGATATGTATGTTAGATAGGTAGGTTAGGTAGGTAGTTATGTTAGGTAGGTTGGGTAGAAATTTAAGTTTAGGTAGATAGGTTGGGTAGGTATGTTGGATAGTTAAGTTGGGTAGGAAGTTTGGGTAGGTAGGTTGGGTTGGTTAGGAAAGTATTTATGGTAGATAGGTTGGGTAGTTAGGTTATGTGGTTTTTTGGGGAAGGCAGGAAGGTAAGAAGGATGGTATGTAAGTAGGTAGGTTCATTAGGAAGGTAAGTAGGGTATGTAGGTTAGGTAGCTTGGTTAGGTAGGTTGGTTAGGTAGATAGGGTATATGTATGGTAGGTGGGTTGGTAAGTTATGCAGATTAGGTTTGTAGGTAGTTTAGGTAGGTAGGTATAGATTAGGTTTGTAGGTAGTTTAGGTAGGTAGGTATAGATTAGGTTTGTAGGTAGTTTAGGTAGATAAGTTATATAGATTAGGTTTAGTAGGTAGTTTAGGTAGGTAGGTTAGGTCGGTAAGTAGGTATATATGTAGGTGGGAAGGTTTGTTAAGTAGATAGGTAGCTAGGGTATGTAGGTTAGATAGGTATGTTAGGTAGTTAGAGTAGGAAGGGTAGGTAGGTAAGTAGGTTGGGAGATTGGGTAGGTAGGTTTGTTAGGTAAGTAGGTTAGGTAGGTAGTTAAGGTAGGTAGGATGGTGTGTTTGTAGGTAGGTAGATTAGGAAGTTAGGTTCGGTAAGTAGGTAAGTTAGGAAGGTAGGGAAAGAATGTTGGGTAGGTATATTTTGTAGGTAGGTTAGGTAGGTATGTTAGGTAGGAATGTTCGATAGGTAGGTATGTCCGGTAGGTAGTTATGTTAGGTATGTTAGTAGGTACTTAGGTTAGGTAGGTTGGGTAGATATGTGGGTAGTTAGGTTTGGTAGGAAGTTTGTTTAGGTAGGTTGGGTTGGTTAGGAAGATATTTTATTTAGGTAGGTTGGGATGGTTAGGAAGATATTTTATTTAGGTAGGTTAGTTAGTTTGGGTAGCTAGGTTGGGTAGGTGGGTTATTTAGGTTAGGTAGGAAGGATGGGTAGGTAGGATTAGTAGGTAAGTTAGGTAGTTAGACTAAGTTGGGTGTATTATGTAGGTAGGTTAGTTAGGATAGGTAATGTAGTGTTAGTTAGGGAAGGTTATGTAGGAAGGATGGGTAGGTAGGTTTAGAATGTTCGGTAGGTAATTTAGGTAGTTAGGCTAAGTAGGTTATATTTAGTAGGTAGGTTAGGTAGGTATGTAATGTAGTGTGTTAGGTAGGTAGGTTAGGTAGGGAAGGTTTGGTAGGTTGCTAGATAGTTAACTAGGCAGATAAGTGTATGAGGTAGGTAAATAATATAAGGAAGGTAGCTAAGGTAGTTTATGCAAGTAGGAAGAAGGGAGTTTTAGTAGGTATGTTAATTTTTTAGGTAGGTAAGCAGATATGTTAGGTATATAGGTTAGTATGTAGGTAAGTAGGTAGGTTAGGTAGGTAGATCATGTAGGTAGGTTAGGAATGTAGGTTAGGTAGATAGGTTAAGTCTGTATGTTAATTAGGTATGGTAGGAAGGTGGATAAGGTAGGGAAGTAATTTAGGTAGGTTGGTTAGTTAGGTATATTATGTAGGTATGTTAGGTAGGTTGGTTTAGGAAGGTAGTATAAGTAGGTAAATTAAGTAGGTAGGTAAGGTAGGTATGTTAAGGAGGATAGGTAGGTAGATTAGGTATATTTTGTAGATAGGAATGTTAGATAGGATAGGTAGATTAGGTATATTTGGTAGATAGGAATGCTGGGATAGGTAGGGTAGGTTAGGTAGGTAGGTTAGGTGGGATATTTAGGTAAGGTAGTTAGGTAATTTGGGTATGTTACTTAGTTATTTAGGTAGTTAGATAAGGTAGGTAATTTAGGTAGGATGGTAAGGTAGGTAGGTTAGTTAGATAAAGTTAGATAGGTACGTTGAGTAGGTTGGGTAGGTGTGTAATTAGGTAGGTATGTATATAGGTTGATAGGTAGGTAGATATGAAGGTTAGGTGGTTAGGTATGTTTGCTAGGTACGTAAGGCAGTTAGGTATGATGGTAGGTATGTATGGTAGGAAGGTAATGCAGGTAGGTAGTTTAGGTAGGTTTGTTAGGTATGTTGGTAGGAAGATAAGTTATGTAGTTAGGTTGGGTAGATAGGTAAGAAAGTTTAGTTAGATGGGTTGGAATAGGTTGGTAGGTTATGTAGGTTGGGGTAGGTTGGGTAAATAAGTTAGGTAGGTAAGAAGGTAAGGTTTCGTAAGTTGGGTTGGTTAGGCTGGTAAATGGGCAGGTAGGTAAGACGCTTGGTAGGTATGGAGAAAGTTAGTTTGATATGGTCATTATGATGGTAGATAGGTATGGTAGGTTGATTATGTAGATATGTTAGGTAGGTTAGGAAGGTAAGTTCGGTAGGTATATATGGTAGATAGGTTATGTAGGTAATTTATGTAGGTAGGTAAGATAAGTAGTTTATGTAGGTATTCATGGTTTGTAGGTATATGAGGTAGTTATTTAGGGTAGGTATGTAGGAAGGTTAGATAGGTGAAGTAGTGTGTTTAATTAGGTCATGTAGGTTAGGGTATTTAGGTAGGTAGGTCAGATAGGTACGAAGTGAGGTAGGTAGGTAAATACATTAATTAGTAATGTTAGAGAGATAATGTAAAGTAAGTACGTTGATTAGGTATATGATAAGTATATTAGATAGATAGGTAAGGAAGGAATGGAAGTTAGGTAGGTATGGTAGTTGGCAGGTATTTTAGGAAGGTAGGTTAGGTAAATAGGTAGTTTAAGGTAGGTAGGTTAGGTAGGTAAGTAGTTAGGTATGGTTGTAGGTATGTAGGTATTTGGGTAGGCTGGGTAGGTATTTGAGTTAGGTTGGTAAATATATAGTTAAGTAGGTTAAGTAGGGATGTTAGGTAAGGAGGTAGCTTAGGTAGGCAGTTTATGTAGGTAGTTTAGGTAGGTAATTTATGTACATAGTTTAGACAGGTATGTAGGTAGTTTAGGTAGTTTAGATAGGTAGGTTAGGTAGGTAGGTTAGTTAGGTTGGATAGCAACGATAGGTAGTTAGGTATGTTTGTTAGGTTAGGTAGGTTAGGTAGAATAGGTATGTTGGATAGGTTAATTAGGGTAGCATTGTATATTAGGTACGAATGGTAGGTAAGTGATGTTAGTTAGGATGGTAGGTAGGTAGTTAGGTAGGGTAGTTTTGTAGGTAGGTTAGGAATGCAATTTAGGTAGGTAGGTAGGTTTGGTAGGCAGGTAAGTTAGGTAGTTATGTAATTAGGTAGGTATGTAGTAATTGGATAGGGTAGATAGTAGGGTCGGCTAGGTAGGAAGGTTTTTCAGGTAGGTAGATAGTTATGTAAGTTAGGTAGGTAAGGTAGAAATGTTAGGTAGGTAAGGTAGGTTATGTAGTTAGGTAGGTAGTTTAGATAGACAGGTTAGGTAGGCAGTTTAGGTAAGTAGTTTAGGTAGTTTTCTAGGCAGTTGTAGTTGTGTAGGTAATTTAGTTAGGGATGTTAGGTAGGAAGTTTAGGATGGTAGTTAGGTAAGTTAGGAGGGTTGATAGGTCGATAGGTAAATATGTGTTTAGGTAGGTTTGGTAGACAGGTTACGTAGGTAAGTTCAGTAGGTATATATGTTGGTAGGTAGGTATGCAGGTAGGTGGGCGTGTAGGTATGTACATCTATAGTTAGATAAGTAGGTAGGTAGCTTAGGCAGGATAGGTAAGTAGATTGGAGGGTAGGTTGGGTATATAGGTTTTATAGATAGGTTAGGTAGACAGATTGGTTAGGCAGGTAACTAGGTAGTTATGAAACTTAGTTAGGTTAGGTAGGTAAGTAGTTAATTAAGGTAGGTTATGTAGGTAGGTTAGATGGTTGGGTAAGTGAATTTAGTTAGGTAGAGTAGGTAGGTTGGTAGGTAGGGTAGATAGGTTAGGTAAGAAGATAAGGTACGTAGGGTACACCATTTAAGTACGTTGGTTATATAGGTATGGTAGGCAGGTCGTTTGATTAGGTAGGTTAAGAAGGTAGGTTTGGTATGTAGATTAAGTAGGTATGTTGGGTAAGTAGGTAAATTATGTTTGATAGGTAGTTTGTGTAGGTCGGTTTGGTAGGTAGGATAGGTTGGTTGGATAGGTACTATGTTTAGGGAGGTATGTAGGTGTGTTAGGTAGTTAGATTGGGTAGATAAGTTGTTTAAATTAAGTTGGGTAGGTAAGTTAGGTAAGAAGGTTAGGTATGTAGACTGGAAAAGTTGGTTAGGGAAGTTAGGTAGGTAGGTAGTTTATATAGTAAGGATATGTAGGAATGTTTGGTAGTTAGATTGGGTAGGTAGATTGGATAAGCAGGTTGGGTTGGTAGGTTGTGTAGTTACATAGGTTAGGTAGGTAAGTAAGGAATTAAGGTAGGTCGGGCATAGGTAGGTTATTAGGTAGGTATTTAGTTCAGAAAAAAAAATATGTTATGTAGGAATGTATCTCAGATATGTTAGGTAGTTAAGTTAGGTACAGAGTTTGGTAGGTATTTAAATATATGTGTTAGGTAGGTAGGTAAGTTGGTAGGTACATTATGTAAGTAGGTAGTTAGGAGTATAGGGTGGTTGGTAGTTAGTTAGTTTGGTAGGAGGGAAGTGTCAATAGGTAGGTAGAATGGTAGGTATGTTAGGTAGGTTGGTGAAGTATTTTGGGTAAATAGTTTAAGTAGGTAGGTATGTAAGTTATGTAAATATGTTAGGTAGGTTAGTTAGGTTGGTTATGTTGTTAGGTTAGTTAGGAAAGTAGTTAAGGTAGGTAGTATGGTATGTTGGGTATGTTTGTTGGGTAGGTAGTTTAGGTACGTAGGTTAGGTAGATAGGTTCGGTAGGTAGGTATGTTAGGAAGGTAGGGAAGAAATGTTGTGTAGTGTATGTTGGGTAGGTAGGTTAGATAGGTTCGGTAGGTATGTAGATTAGATAGTTAAGTTGGGTAGGTATGTGGGTAGGTAGGTTTGGTAGGAAGTTTGTTTAGTTGGGATGGGTTCGTTAGGAAGATATTTTATGTAGGGTAGGTTGGGTAATTAGGTTAGTTTGTTCGGTAGGTAGTAGGTTACGTAGGAAGGATGGGCAGGTAAGTTTAGTAGTTTCGGTAGGTAAGTTAGGTAGTTAGACTAAGTAGGGTATTTTAAGTATGTAGGAATGGTCGGTTAGGTTATGTAGTCTAGGTTAGGTAGGTTAGTTAGGGAGTGTTAGGTTGGTAGCTAGGTAGCTAATGAGGTAGGTAGCTTGGTAGGCAATTTTGTAGGTAAGTATATTAGGTAGTTAGATAATCTAAGGAAGGTAGGTAAGGTAGTTAAGTTAGGTAAGTAGGAAGTAGGAAGTTTTAGTAGGTTTGTTAGTTTGGAAGGTAGGTAGGTATGTAGATATGTTAGGTATATAGGTTGGTAGGTGGGTAAGTAGGTAGGTTAGGTAGGTAGTTTTTAGGTCGGTTGGTCGGTAGGAAGGTTAGTATGTAGGTATGTAGATTCGTTAGGTAGGTAAGTAGGGTGTGTAGGGTAGGTAGGTATGGCAGGTACGTTAGGAAGGTTGGCAGATTATGTAAATGAGGCAGGTAATGTAGGTAGATTAGGTAGGTAAGTAGTTTAGTTATGTATGTTAGGTAGGGAAATGTAAGGTTAGGTAGGTAAATAGATAGTTTAGTTAAGTAGGTAGGTTGTTAGGCAGGTAGGTAAGAAGGTAGATTATGTACTTTAGGTAGTATTGGTATTTAGTTTAGTTAGGTTAGGTAGGCAAGTAGGTAATATAGGTAGCTTAGGTAGGTATGTTAGGTACGATAGGTAGGTAATTTGGTATGTTTGGTAGGTAGGAATGTTAAGTAGGTTCGGTAGGTTAGGTCTGTATGGTGGGTTATGTAGGTAGGGTAGGTAGGTAATTTAAGTATGTTACTAATGTAGGGTTGTTTAGTAAATAAGTTATTTATGTAAGTAGATAAGGTAGGTAAATTAGGTAGGAAGGTAAGGTAGGTTAGGTAGGTTAGATGAGTTGGTAGGTAGGTTGAGTAGTTGGGTAGGTAGGTAATTAAGTAGGTATGTATGTTTAGGTTGGGTAGGTAGGTAGTATGAAGGTTAGGTAGTTATCTATGTTTTGTAGGTAAGTTAGTGTTGGTAAAGTTGTTAGGTTAGTGTTATGTAGGTAGGTGGTTAGGTAGGTTTGGTAGTTATGTGGTGGTAGTATAATAGGTTTGGTATGTAGACTAGGGTAGTTAGGTAATGAAGGTTTGTTAAGTAGGTTGGAAATATTGGTATGTTATGTAGGTTGGGTAGGTTAGTTAGTAGTTAAGTATTGGTTAGTAGATTAGGTTGGGTTGGTTAGGTAGGTAAGTGGGTAAGTAGATAGGTAGGTAAGAAGCTTGGTGGTATGTAGAAAGTTAGGTAGTTATGTGTAGACAGGTATGGTGGTTGGTTACATAGGTAGGTTAGGTAGGTTTGGAAGTAGGTTAGGTAGGTATACGATATATATGTTAAGTAGGATAATTTACGTAGGTAGTTAGGTAAGTAGTTTAGGTCAGTATTCATGTTGGTAATGTGAGTATTTATTAGGGTTTGGTATGGGAACGCTAGATAGGTAAGGAAGATAGGTTAGGTACGTTAGGTAGGAAGTTAGGTAGGTAATAGGTGAGTTAAGAATATTAGGTAAATAGGTAGAGTAGTGTGTGATTAGGTAGATTAGTAGATTAGGTTAGGTAGTTAAGGAAAGATGGAAGGGATGAAGGTAGGTAGTTGTAAGTAGTTAGGAAGGAAGGTTATGTAATAGATAGTTTGGTTAAGTAGGTCAGGTAGGTAGTATGCAGGTTGGTTTGTATGTAGGCATGTGGTAGGTTAGGTAGGTATGGTATTTGGTTGGTAAATAGATTGTTAAGTAAGGTTAGGAGAATGTTAGGTAAGAAGATAGGTAAGGTAGGCAGTTTAGTAGGAGGTTTAGGGAGGTTACGTACATAGTTTAGTAGTTAGATAGATAGGTAGTTAGGCTAGTTAGGTTAGGTAGTAGATAGGTATTTTGAAGGTTAGAATATAAGTAGTGACATCTGTGCTTGCGTCGCAACGTTATAGAGTGCGCTGTTCTGGTAAAGAGATTTAAATGCGCTCCACCTGCGATTGCCTGGTGTCCTCCCCTCCGTTTTCCCACCTATCTCTTAGCTACCCCTACCCCTTCTGCGCATGCGCGAGCAACACTGATGTGATTGGTTGGTAAAAATTTATGGCAGGACGAGGCTTGATTTCGAGCTAAGCTCGTCCTCTTCTACTCAGGTCAGCTCAGCGAGAATACCTCTCTGACATTTCTGCTCGTCGGTCCACTATGGACTCTGTTTAAAAGCATTAATCTCGCTAGTATTATTTGAGCTTACTGAATGTATCCAGCAATGCACGACGAGTCGCACGATGAGGTGGGTTCGTGACATGGTGTAGAAATTTTCCGGTAATTCCAGTTAGGGTTTTATGTGAGAGCTATATTATTTGCAGTCTAAATTCCGTTTGGTTTTTCATGGTGTTTTCAAAATTTTAGTTTGAATTTACTTGTAGTAAGTGGTGCCCATAGTATATTTTCTTTGAATAGTTTTCATAAGTAAACTTTAAACTCTTTGCTGCAAGTGGCCTGAAAAGTTCATGGTGTTGAATTGGTACCGCATCGACTTGCCCTAGTTTGAGAGCTTTTGATTAACCCACTTGCATGTGCATTCATTTTAGATCGTCGGTGCTTGAATCGCTTAAGTAAGTTTTAATTGGTATTTTTAAAATGTTTTGTGAACGTCTTATTTGTTGGTCAGATGGGCTTTGGATAGGATAAGGCGCCCCATCTGACAGAAGAATCTTTTAATCTATTTAAAGTTTGGCTGTTTAATATTTTCTAAGCGTCAACTTTTGCTTTAATATGAATCAAACGTTCGTAGTGGAGCTTGAGAGTGAGATTCCCCTTTTTGTAACTTGAATTATTTAATTGAGAGGCCATAAGATATTATGATTATAATTTATTTAATCTTTGTTGTTGCTTTCAAATGAGTATTGAGTGAACTCATGATATATTTATAATCCTTTGTTTGGGATATATTTAATTCAAATTGTATTTTTAATACGTTTTTTTTTTATCATTTGAGCGCCCTGCTTTGATGACCATTGGGTGCCAGAGCTGCCTTAAAAATATATATATTTATGTTTAAACAGTATGATCACACTTATTGTGTATTTTGAACGGAGTTAAAAATACAGAAATTGAAAAAATAAATAAAATAAAAAATAAGATTGTAAATCGTTACTGTTTGTGCTGTTGTGTTTTCGTTACAGTAGGTATGAAGGTAAGCAGGTAGGTAGGTATGTAGGTAGATATTTTGGTAGGTACATGGCAAGTTAGGTAGGTAGTAAGGTAGGTGGCTAAATTATGTAAGTAGGTTAGGCAGCTAGGTTAATTATGTAGGATAAGTAGGTAGGATAGATAGGAAGTAGGTTAGGTTGGTAGTTAGGGTAGTTAGGAAATTAAGGTATGTAGGTAGGTAGGTATTGTAGGTAGGTTAGATAGGTTGGTTAGGAAGTTAGTATGTTAGGTAGGAGGTTAAGTAGGTAGGATAGGTAGGTTAGGTAGGTTAAGTACGGTAGCATTGTATATTAGGTATGATAGTTAGGTTAGTGAGGTAAGTTAGCAAGGGCAGTTAAGTAGGTATAGTAGTTTTGTATGTAGGTTAAGAACATATGTTAGGTTGGTAGGTAGGTTAGGTAGTAAGGTAGGTAGATATGTAATTAGGTAGGTAGTTGGGTCAATTAGAGCTATATCAGGTAGGTAGGTTAGGTAGGAATGTTAGGTAGTTAGGTTATGTAGGAAGGTTAGGTAGGTAGTTTAGATATAGGTTGTGTAGTTGTTTAGAAAGGTTTTTTTAGGTAGTTTGGGTAGGTAATTTAGGTAGGGAGGATAGGTAGGAAGTTTAGTTTGGTATGTAGGTATGTTGGTAGGTAGGTAAGGTAGGAGGGTGGATAGGTAGTTAGGTTCGGTAGGCAGCAAGGTAGTTATGTATCTCAATTAAGTTAGCTACATAGGTAAGCAGTTAACTGAAGGAGGTTAGGTAAGTAAGTTAGGTAGATTAGATGTGTGGGTTAGTGGGTTTAGGTAGGTAAGGTAGGTAGGTTTGTAGGTAAGGTATATTGGTCAGGTGGGAAGGTAAGGTACGTAGGGTACACAGTTTATGTATGTAGGTAGGTAGGTAGGTTAGAGAGGTAGGTTTTGTATGTATTTTAGGTAGGTATATTAGATGGGTAGGTAAATTATGCTTGGTAGGTAGGTAGGTTGGGTAGGTATTACGCTCAAGGAGGTTGTGTAGGTAGGTTAGGTAGTTAGGTTGGGTACGTAAGTGTTTTAGCTAGATTGCGTAGGTAAGTTGTTACATAGGTTGGGTAGGTAAGTTGTGTAGTTAGGTTCGGTATGTAGGCTCGGAAGATTGTTTAGGGAGGTTAGCTAGGTAAGTAATTTATATGGGTAGAATATGTAGGAATATTTGGTAGGTAGGTTGGGTAGGTTGGGTTGGTAAGTTGGGTTGGTAGGTTGGGTTGGTAGGTTGGGTAGGCAGCATGTATATGTAGGTTGAGTAGTTCGGTATGTTAGGTAGGTAGGAAGTTTAGGTAGGTAGATTTTTTAGGTATTTTATGTCGAGTTGGGTATGTAGGTAAGGGTGGGTAGATAGGGTAGGTAGGTATGTTAGGTATGTAGGAAGGTAGGTTGGTAGATAGTTATGTAGGTGACTTAGGTAGGTAGGTAACTTAGGTAGTGTATGTAGGTAGGTAGGTTAGTTAGGTTTGTTAGGTAGGTGGGTAGATTACATAGGTAGGTAGGTATTTAGGTCGGAATGTAAGTAGGTAGATAAGTAGGTAGTTTGGTAGGTAAGGTAGGTAGGTGTGTATGTAGGTATCTGAGGTAGGTTAGGTAAATAGGTAACATAGGTTAGGTATGTAGGTTAGGTAAGTAGGTATGTAGGTAGCTAGGTAGGTAGGTATGTATATATGTTTTTAAGTATGTACGTAGGTGGGGTAGGTACGGTAGGTATGTAGGTGAGGTAGTTAGGGTAGGTAGATTAGGTAGGTTAGGAAGGTTAGGTATGTAAAGTTAGGTATGTTGGGTATATAGGTTCAGTAGGTAGTTAGGTTGGTAGTGTGCATAGGTTTGTAGGTTAGGTAGGCAGGCAGGTTGGGAAGGTATATTGGGTAGGTAGGTTAAGATAGGTTGGGTAGGTTAGGATGGGTCTTGGTAAGTTGCTTCTGATCTGAGGTATCCAACTGGTTCGTCTCCTGGTAGAACGCATTGGCTAACCACCTCAGGTCTTTCCTGCATAGTCACCCTGGGTGTTCCATAGCGTGCATCACCACTACCTTGTCATTTATTCACGCATCATCTATTTTACCATTAACCCTTAACAGGTAGCAATAAAGAGTAGTATGTCACAGCTGTGACATTAATTACCTCATATTAGCCAGAATGTCATATCCACAAATTTAAAGAATCAAATTTAAGAAGTGATTAGATTCATACATTCGTTATGCAAGTATATAAGCAGGTTAAGCAGTTACAAAGAGGTTTAAACATCTTTGGTTTCATATATTTTATGAATAGTTTTTGATGTCCAATGAATGACATTTATTTTAGAGCTTTTTTTTAAATAAGATAATCCTGTAAATTCAACACCACTTACATTACGCAGAGTAATTAAAAAGGTTCTGCTTGTTTCTAAATTGTTTTTATTTGTATTGTTTTTGTCTGCTGCGTGTGCCAAGAATAATGATTTTAGATTAAGCCTCATGAAAATGTTTTTTTTATCAGTTCACAGTACATAAGTCATTGAACACCAAATAAAAAAAAATATATCGACAAATCAGTATTTTTGTCATGTGTGAGTGGAGTCATGAATGTTATGCATTCAAGGGTATTGTAAGTGCTCACGTACCGCAGACTGCCACTGCTGAATCTCAGACATAAGGTCAGTGTTGTGTCAATGCTGTGGCGTGAGTTGGTCAGTTCAAAGTCTAGAGATATAGTTCAAGGAAGCCAAAAGTTATTTATGATGTAAACTTGTGTACTATTGGTGTGACTAACTACATGGTACATAATTTACATTGCATAATGCAGATGAGGAAGTTGAAATAAAAAGTATTATATTTGCTGCTTTTTAATATCCTGCATAATTTCATGGAGTTTTGTGAAGGGGATTGCTTAAACACCAATATATCATAAAGTATAAGCTAGATAAGAGAATCAAAAACACGTTGTCAGTTGATTCATAAAAACCACTTCTAACTCTCTAAGCGTATTTTCTTGTCAGTATCTGACTAGCTTCTTGGTGTTTATGGCTTGAGTGCAGTTCCTGAATTGTTGCCATACCAGTTTGATTGCCAGCCTTTAGAGTAAGTTAATGGTTGGCATCTAGGATGAAATGAATAAAGACTGATAATTCTTTCTTTGTGTAATTGACTAGATTGAGTTGATAATGGATACAGCAATCATTAGGGCCATGAGATTTGTGTTTGCTGGAATTATGCATAGCCTGCAAGTTTGTTACTTACGTCACTTTTGTATAGTTATTGTAAAAACTAAATACATCATAACAGTGTAGTGTATTGATATGGATTGCTCCAGAAAACAAATGTTAATTAATTTGTACATTTTGAAATAATTTATAAATATACATTATATAATTTGTAGTTGAACTGCAGAAGATACACTATAAATATAGACACACTGACTAAATGTATTGATCTGTTGTTAGGTTTATGTAATTACTACATTGTAAGTAACGTTTATTTGATTTTTTTACTAATTGGTGACTTTTAATTATTTTCATTAATTTTTATACCACTATAAATGTATAAATCTTAATGCTTTTGTTAAAATGATAGTGTCTGCAGCGAAGTGAGAAAAATGTAGCAAAAACATAGTAGGCTCTACAGCTCTGTCAAATCAAAGTGAATAAACAAATGTTTAATCTTAGGTAGATATATTCACCCAAGAAGAGTGTTATGCAGGAAAACCGGAGATACAAGTATGGGCAGTTACACTTATAGCAAAGAATTGACTACCTTTCACATTGAAATGTGTTTCTTGCTCCTAACCCCCACTCTACACTCACACCACGCCAGTCAAGTCGTAGACCCATGAAAGCATTAACAGTTGTAGGTGTTATCCTGTCGTCATTAGCAATTCAACATGTCGTCTAGTAAATATAAAAGGGACATTGAAAAAAAAGTTGACAGAAATTTGTTTTACAAATTACTTGCAGAACGTTAGGTGTCTCAAATTATTCGTGAAAAAATGAATGCTTGGGAAGGCCTATGTAGCATATATTCCCCAAGGTACTGGAATTGACGTGACCTCATTACAAATGCGTAAAATACTTCAAATTATTAAAACTGAACTCAGAAAGAAAACTGACACAAAAGCTGCGGGGAGCAAAAATATTAAAATAAAAGCATGGAAAAGATGTTTTATGTTAATATTAGGCAAAGTAGTCAATCCAGTGTTCACCATAGGCCCCAGAGGTTGTGCAATAGGGTTACCACAATTAACTGAAGACAACAACTCTGCATTAAATCAGCGTATCGACATTAAAACGTCTTCAAATAACCTGTCTGTTCGAGTTGCCACACACAGTATAACTTTCTGCCTGAATTTGGTGAGGATCTGTTGATTTTCCCCGAGGTATGACATAAAAACCCAATTTTAAATGTTTTACTATTTTACAAAACGGCGGACCAAATAAGTTTTGTGTAGACATAAATTTCTGCAATAAATACTGTCAGCATACAAAGTTATGTTGAAACTGGTTACATGATCTCTTAAGTCTAGAAATCCAAGCTAAAAGTTTTATAAAACCGTCATTTTAAACATAAGTGTTAGACTTATTTAAACATACCAGTTTTCATGCCTCGACAAAGTACTACTTGGCCGTCAAATTTGATAGGAGTCTATAGTTTCCACAGATATGACATAAAATTTATTTTAATTTTAATGTTATGATAGATACCACCAGTAGACCTACACCAGGATAAGTTGAAATTATTTATACACGGTTTGATAGAAATAGTGTTAAAATAAAATCTTTATATGACCACAGTTATGAAAATATGTTCAGACCCACTCAAAACATGTCAGTTTACATGACCTACCATAATAGTACACGTTTGCCAAATTTTGTATAAATCATTCAATTGTTTCCCGAGATAAGGTATGAAAAATTTATTATTTTATGTGGGACTTTCGTACAAAATGGCAGATGAGCGGTTCAATGTAGATATATTAGATCGTTGTAATAGATATTGCCAGCATACAAAGCTAGGTTGAAAGTGGTTGTATAGTTGTGTAATCATACCAAACTAAAATAAAATATTGATATGGTCACCATTTTGAAAATAAGTGTCTTGACTTTGTTTAAAATTATGAATTTGCATGGCCACTTTTAGTACTACTTGTTTGCCAAATTTGGTAGTAGGCTTATCGGTTGATTTGTTCTAGAGATAATATATAACAATTTGGTAGTAGGCTTATCGGTTGATTTGTTCTAGAGATAATATATAACAATTTGGTAGTAGGCTTATCGGTTGATTTGTTCTAGAGATAATATGTAACAATTTGGTAGTAGGCTTATCGGTTGATTTGTTCTAGAGATAATATATAACAATTTGGTAGTAGGCTTATCGGTTGATTTGTTCTAGAGAAAATATATAACAATTTGGTAGTAGGCTTATCGGTTGATTTGTTCTAGAGATAATACATAACAATTTGGTAGTATGCTTATCGGATTGATTTGTTCTAGAGATAATATATAACAATTTTATTTTTAGTTCAGCACTTTCATGAAAAATGGTGGACAAAATAATGCTTTTATTGGCACAGTTGATGTTTGTATCAGATATTCACAGCATACCAAATTTGGTCGAGATTGGTTGAATGGTGTTGTAGGTATTGAAGGTTAACATATAATATTTATGTAATCACCATTTTGAAAATAAGTTCCTCCTATGTTATTATTGCCTAATATGTTATTACTTACCTGCTGAATTTGGTGGATATCGGTTCAAAGGCCTCCAGGAGACTAGGGAAAAGCTTAATTTTTTCATGTAGTGTTATCTTCCAAAATTTCGGACCAATATCTTTTTATAATTTAATTGCTTACACAATGCACTATCAACGCACCAAAATTGGTTAAATAATGGTTGCAAAGATATAAATAATTATTTATAATAAGTTTTAAATACCTCACTAGCGCATGCGCACGCCGCGTCGGTGGCTGGAAGGGGTGTGCCTAGTTCAGGGGGGGGAGGGGTGGAAAGGATGACGATGAGATGCCTGCAGCCCACCCCTCACAGGCAGTCTCATGGGACAAGCAACTGGCGTGCGGATTTGTATTGCTTTGCTGTCGTTAACCTGGCGTTTACTTCAGGTGTAAAGTGAAACATTTAGAGGTTTGTAGCTATGCTAATTTCACTATACTTGAATTTAATTGAACATGAACCGAATAAATGTGATGGGTAAATACGCTATTTCTTATTCTCAGTTAACCCCAGAGGTGAAAAATTAAATTAAATTAAAAACAAACGGCTTAATAGTTAATTAGCCTTCATCTACAATACATTAGAAAATAAAAGACAGTTTAAAAGTGATGTGTATGATAAGAACAAATAATTGTGTGGATGTGAATAAAAAAATGCTCTATTTTGTTTTTATGAAAATTATGTTAAAATATTTTTAACTTATTTAATTAATTTGCCGATTTGTAATATTTCACATATCTGTGGATTAAACATATCATAAAATGGCGTAATATTTTATCGGTACAGCATAACATAGAAGATAAAGGGAATTACCATGTCAATGCTATTTTTTATCAATAAAACTTTTTGTGACAAAGAAATTTTAATACGAGATTATTCAAAAAGGATGGTGTGGAAGTAAAACTGGTTTATCCACGGGCCATCATTTTGAACGTTACTAAGTACTTATGAAAATCTAAACGAAATGGAAATTTGAAGTTCACTGAATATTTAGTGCTTGTCAAATGTTCGTTAGCTGAATAACAATGAGAATTTTGGTTTGTCTATCCGTTTGTCTATATTTATCACTAAAATGTCACTGAAATAATTACCGGTACTTGGAATTTGACTTGAAATGTTGGCAAAATATTTTTTAAGTTGAAGAGTTTTATAAGAACTTGTATTCTTTCTTTATGCGTTCAATTCATGACTATTCTTTTACATGTATTTTAAGGAAATATTTAGGAGCATTTTGCTATACTATATGGCCATTAATGACACTAGGGAAGTTCGATTTCACAATTTTAATGGACTTAAGTTGATTATGTACAAGTATTTACTTGACAGTTATGAAATTTTAAAATTTTCCTTCAATATTCATTAAAGCTGTGCTCTCATTGCATTATTTTTAATTTTAATTTCAGCTTCATGAAATTCAGCAATATATCTTTATTTTTTGTTTTGGTAAACAAAAATTCACCTTCGCACAACTCTAGAAAAGTTTAAAGTTTGTTTTCGAACTTAAAAATAAATGTTTGTAGTTCATTAAACTCGCTCTGCCTCCTACCCTCCAATATTCAATATCACTGTGCTGAAACCCACGAGCGGTGACTGAAACTTGCATGTTTTAAGTGATTCACACACTTGTTTTCAAAATTACGCTTTTGTAGATATTTGAAGTTGCAAAACCCAGTCTACCAAAACTTAGACTGCTTACTACTGAAGTTGGTGCTCCGAAACCTATCGCTACCGTACGAGGCATTCTGTGTTCGAGTCCCAGGTAAGGCATGTATGTATATATGCATGTATGTATGTACGTATTTGTTTCACCAGTATAGCATTTGTTTCTGGTTGCATATTTAATAATACCGTTTTCACGAGACGTCAAGACCCATCTACCATTTAACTTTTTAAAAACAGCCATCAGAATAATTTGCATCGATGTATAGGAAAGTAGGTTCATTAATTATATAAATAACTTCTTTTTATTTTTAAATTTCACAATTTTTAATATTATATTTTTTATTTTTATATTTTTTCTTTGGCATGTTTGGAAATAGTTGCGCATAATTTTATGGTGTGGTAGGGCATGCCGAGACAAAACATTTCTGTACAGGGAACCAGTGTCCGAAAATGCCGCCCTTCCGAGCTACAGGCTTCTAAAAATGTGCGCACAACTTGAATTCAGCGCGCTGCCGAAGCCAATCATATGCAATCCGGAGTGGAGCCGGCCTGCAGATAGACAGCAGATAACAGTCCCCAATTCCCACATTAAGTGAGGGAATGAAGAGATGTGAGCGGCTCGTAAGGTTGAAGTAAATAAACCGCCTATAGAACACTGCACTCGACTAACAATGTGAAGAACTCATTACGTAGTAGTATGCACACCATAAAAATGGTCAGAAAAGTGCAATTTATGCTGTATATGAAAGAAGAATGTGTATATTTTCCAGCATTATAAAATGTTTTACTAAAATATATTATTTAAATGAAAAAATATGATCGATAAAAATAGCTTGTATTCTGTACAACATTTAAGCGCATTCTTATTCTGGATGCTTCAGAAAGCATATTTTGCAAGAATCGTTATAATATTTATTATGATTTCGTGTAAGAAAATTGTAATAATAATGTAGAAAATAATTCTTATAATTATTTTTATGAGCGTTCATTTGTCACAAACATGTATGACTGAAACAGACGTAAATAAAGTTAATTATAAAATTCATACGATACATAATTACTATGGGTTTATTACACATTATCACAGTAAATATTATGACGATATTTCTTGAGGAAGTTATTGCACATTCTGCTTTCGAAGCATCCAGAATGCAAATGAGCTTAAATATAGTTAAAAATACAGAAAATTTGAATAAATTATTATTTTAGTATATTATTTCATAATTTGGCAAAAATTATAGATTATTTTTTCATATACAGTATAAATCGCAATTTTCTGACAATTTTTATGGTGTCATATTACTACGAATAAAAAGTGTTAGGTAAACATTTGTGATAAGTTTAATTAATTAATTTTGCTTTGTGTTTTTTAATGCAGCGAAGTGTAAAAATAACTAAATTTCTAAAAAAGCTACTTTTCTTATAATTTCACAGTTTCACTTGGGCGACGCATGGCGGGTGAAGGGGAGACAAGCTTTCTAACCTTATCGCCCCACCCTTGGTCTGGGGAAGATGTCATTCTAGTGCTCCCATACAGCATGCCACACTGTGATGGACACTACACCTGTCTACTCCGCTCGGCCCACACGTGTGTAGCTCAGGTTGCATGCCCGAATCAGAGTACAGGAGCGTGCATAGTTATATAACGCTGTATCTCAAGGTTAATTATTTCAATTCATTTGCTCCGGAATTAGCATCAGTCTGTACAGCTGTGGACCTCTGGATCATATCATACTAATGACTACCCAAGTTACTGCAATCAAAAATGTGCAAAATCATAAAGTAGAGTTCCTCAAAAGTACATTGAAATAGTACTTTAAACATCAATATACTGCCCTGTGACATTGTTCAAAGCACGGCGTCACCTCGCGTGTGGTTGGTGTCATTGTCCTAAAAAATGGCGCCTGCCGTTAAGCGGCATCTGAAACCACTCAAAAAAATCTAATTATAATGACTACACCCTCTTATTTTACGTGGTGTGGTGTTCCTGGCCTTTAAACTAACATCTGGGACTCAAAATAATATTCAAATTTATGTTGGCACCGGGGATTATCTTGGTTCAATCCATGTGAAAATTAGACACGGCCGTATCAATTAAATTTCCCACCAGAGGTTGTCACATCCAGCAACTACGTCACAGTAAAGTGAGCACTTTTGAAGCCTTAGTTACTTTTTTCTTTCAACCTATTTATATCCTTCCACCATTTGTTCATGTAAACCCTTTCATGTGAGTAATAAGCACAGTGTATACATTTACCATACCCAAAACTAAAAGTCCGAATCCACAATAAAATTTATTTATTAGTTATTATGTCTGATGAAACAGCTTCAAAAAGTGCTCACTTTACCGTGAACGGCCAATAGATGCATCTAGCTCGGAAGGGGGCCGTTTTCAGACAGATATGCCTCATATCAAAATCTTTGTCTCGACGTACACAACCCAATTTCCGAATACGCATTATATACACAGACTACTGTACCAATTTTATTTTCGAAATTATTATTTTAACATCTTCATAATTTAAAGCTATTCAAATTTTTTTAACTGTGCAAACATTATGATTTTGAGATTTTATTAAATTCGCCTATTTAAACCATTTTCTTTTTTTTCTTACTAAAAGACAGTTTTCATAATTTTAGAATGTTATTTCATTCAACAACTAAGTTTGTAACTTATTTCAATTTATTTATAATTTTCATCTGCGATAGCATATATTTTTTATCCCAATCCATCGAAGTCTATCGTTATTTTCCTCATTTAATTTTTCAACTTACCTCCTTTTACGGTCTTTATAATTTGTGGCATATTGTGTAGTTATTATTATTTTTGGATAATCACTAGTATCAAGTTCATATATTATTTATTTCATGTGCAAATTAAATTTTTTAATTTTTATATTATATATTAAAGAAGCAGTATCTTAAAAGAATAATTCTTTGTTTTCTTATTTTGATTTCATTATTTTAAAATAAACATTCCACATCAATTCTTTAAAGTTTTCAAATTCTGATAGTTAAAAACAAATGGGTTGGGATAATTTCAACCCTATTGTTTTTATATGAATAGCTAATAAATTTTCATTAGCTTTATTAAAATCATAAAGTTTAATTTTCAAGTTTTTCAGAATTAATTACTTTTATATCTTCTCCTTTTCCAATATTTTCCACTGTTTTGCCATAAACAGTAAAATTAATTTATAAAAGCCTTTCTCAAAATCATTTACTGCCTTTGTTCTCATTTTTGTGTTAAAATCAATATATTTAAAAACCAATTTAATTATTAAAGTTTTAAAGTATTATGAATTTATTTTTATAGTAAAACATTTTCTAGATATAATTTTAATGTCCTGTAGCACAAAGCATTATCCTCTTTTTCCTTTTAAGCTATTGGTTTTCCTTCATTCTGGAACTACTGCATAATCTTTATGATTATTATATAAATGTTTAGGATATTCCAAATTACTTTCTGAAATATAACCTTCATAATCGCTCGATAGATTTCTAATACAATATTCTACTGTTTCTATATTACATTTTCTTACCTATTCTAATAAATAATTTGGTAAATATTCTGACAGTCCAGCCATATCAATTATAAGCACTTAAATATATTAAATAAATAGAGAGTTTTTCATAATGTTATATATAATGGTTTGTTTTATCATAATATATTTTACAACACTGGGAAAGTACTCCTTTAATAGTTTTCCCAAAAATGAAATTGTATCATAAACATTTATTAAATATAATTCAGTTTTATTTGTTTTAACATGAATCCCAAGATAAACTTGGAGCTGTATAATAATGTGCTGGATCTAATAAATAAGTTTAGAAACAAATATCTCTAAAATTTTCAACTATGTAATATATTATTAATACATTGCTTTTGTTATGTAATTTTGTACATTATTTTAAATTTTTGGTATTAAATTACTTTCCAAACACTTTTACGATGATTATAATCTTTATTAGAAATAAAATTTTATTTAATTTTAAATTAAATATATAATTTGATGGCAATTCTGCTTTTATTTTTTTCTTCTAAATCGTTCTATTTTAAGGGCACACCTCATATAAATAATATATATTTTATTTTCTAAACATTTTTGTGTTTTGATAATTTTTTAAGGTTTTTACATAGTTATTGTTCTATACTTGGACTCATCAATTTTTTCAGTAATTTAAATATATTATTTTTCATTATATGTTAATAAACTTATATCTGCTTCATCTTTCGTAGTTATTAAATAAATAAATTAACATCATAAACGACTACAGTGTGCGTGTAATATGTATATATATACATATATATAAATAAATAATTATATATTAATAATACATGTTTACAATCTCTATTTCTATATGTATGTGCTGCTCATCTATACCTTCCAGTTAAGTAATCATGTTCTTTCACTTTTTTTTTTCATTTGAATATTTAAATTTGCTTTTATAATATTTTAATAAGCGTTTTGTTAATCGTTTCCTTTTTTACATTATCAAGTTTTAAAATATTGTATTTTATATTTCATACCTAAAATATAATTTTTTATATTTTTAGGAACATATTTTAATTTTTTCCACAAATATAAAACCTGTATGACACGGTGGAACATTCTTTGGAAGATGACATGCAAGGTTGCATGGCCGTTTGTACGAATGGTTTTATGAAGAATTTGGCCATCGGCTGCCCGTTTTCATGGACATTTTCGTAATTGGTCATGTACAATTTTCGATGGAAGGTTTCCTACAAGGATGAAAGTTTAGCCGAACAAAGAAAGGGTGGTGGAGTCGTTTTGATTATTTTATTTTGGTGAATAGAGATTAAGGCTATTAAACACGAATAAATAGTAAATTAAAACACGAAAATGGTTACCGATTATAAAACAGGATTGAGTGAAAATTATGGTAAACAATCGTGTTTGTTTAACACAAGTTCCAGTTATGGCAACAAAACGATAAGGCTCTTCGCATAAACGCATAATTGTATCTGAACCACAGTTGCAGAAGTAAAAATTTTAAAATGATAAAAAATGGAAAAAATTTATCGTTCTTACGTGCTTAACTTATAAAGGCATTGTTATTCTTTTAGTTCATTCTTACTTTCTTTTTATTTTTATCGTTTATTTAAATTTTTTGTAGTTCTTTTTTTAGCATTTTACTAAAACATTTTGGTCTATCTTTACCAATATATCATACAGTTTATTTCTAAATAACCTTTACTATACTTTATATAATAAGAGAAACTTCTCACTTCATGTTTTTGGTTTGCCATTATATAGGATTCTTCAGGATTCGTTTCACATGTGTCCAAATTATTTAATAAGCTGGATTACAATGGCTTAGCTGCTGCGTGAATAAAAACAAACAAGAAAAATAAAACAAAACTACTGAGACAATTAATATATATGCGACACGTAACAAACATTTAGCAAATTCTTCAACTACATAAACACATGTATGACAAATTCGCGTACAACTTTACTTGCAAATATAGGCAAAGTATATGCGCAACAAACAATACGTTACACCACAACAAATTTATATTAGATTTACCATTTCATGATGAAATTAATTTTGTTAAATCTTTAATCCAGCGGTAATGACTGTCGTAATAATTTTTATATGTATCTGCAAAATATGATAAATTTACATTTTTATTTATTTTTGTTTTTTAATAGAAATATTACAAAATATTTACTAAAACAGTAAACATTTTAAAATATTACATTTCTTTCCAAATACATATACCTATATATTGGCCTATATAATCAATTTTGATTGGCATTACAATTCTTCTAAAATTTTGTTTATTTGTAAATCAACGTTTAGGCCCTATATACACACATTTTTCAAAAAATTGACTCTTCTGAAGGTGCAATTTCAGGAGTACATAAGTGGGTACAGGCACAACGAAAAATATAAATACAGAAAACATCAAAATATTGTACAACACCAAGAACGTATTGCAGGGCACCAACACTTGCAGTGTAACATCGAGGCAGGCGGCGATGTGGTTGGACAGGGTGGCATACAGACGTCGGATGCTCTCCTGAGGAAAACTCTCCCACAACTAGCGCAACTGACCCACCAAATTCTCCGCGGTTGCAGCTGGCCGAAGTTGCCATCCAATATGGTCCCAAATATTCTCGATGTGCCAGAAGTCTTGGCACTTGACATCTGGCAAAAGAAGGACGTGTCCTGCTTTTTAAGTTTTTTTTTTTTTTTTTGCGTCCGACCGGATTTTTTGTGACGCTAAAAAATGCCCGGCATTTTAACCGGATTAGACATTTACATGAAATGTTCAATTAACCATTACTGTTTATACTCAACGACATGTGGAATTTGTTATCCATAGAGCTGCCATCACGCCAGCACACACGACACGACGGCATGACACAATGCTTGCGTCTGAGCCAAGCCGCCACATACGTTTGTGGTTCAACAGGCAGCAGCCCATCAGGGACACGGCGTCACGGTGTGTCGCAAGTTATCGTAAACAAATATAGACGGCAGGAAGAGCTATAACATACCCGCTAAAAACACGCTGCACCTCCAAACCTAGTTTGTGTTGGAACCTGCCTATACAAGTAGTGTTTGTTCTACTGGAGTTTAAAATGCTGTATTCCATTCACGGTTACATCATACTTTTCTGAAGCCCTGCTAAAGTTATACTTCCAGATTATTCCTCCACCTCATACAAACTAAGCTTAAATAAGTCTAGAAAATTACTCCAAAGGTCAACGCACCGAATTCGCTCGCGCTCAGTAGTAATAATATTTTGCATGAGAACTATCTCTTACCAGGCGTTACCTACACACATGTTATCTCACTGTTTTTATACATATTTATTAAAAATGAAACTTTATAGTTTACAAATAAAATATTGGTAACGAAAATTAAGATGATTATATGCTATCAGAGGTAGAAAACGCTTGTGATACATGGCATGTTTAGAAAGTAACATAACACGCCACACATGGAGCGATTTTTTGAAGGTTTTATTCAAAAAGTGTGAATAAACTGTGAATAACTATAGGAAAGTTCCCGAATGTTTGCGTATTTATGTGGTACTAACTGCTTTGTTCGTTGAGTGTAGACAAATGTCTACTAGAAAGTGCTGATTTAGCGACACTTTAAAAACAAAATTTCCGGACTTTGTTTGAGGAAGAACAGAACATGTAGTTTAAGTGTATGTTGTGTGACTATTACGTTTCAATAACGAAGTAAGTTTCTGCAGACTTGGAACGCCACGTGGATACTGAAAAACACAGGAATATTGTTCGAAGCTCTATCTACTGCAACTGTAAATTCATATTTTGTAAATAAAATGAGAAGTGAAGTAATCGCCGCAGAAGGAGCATTGGCATTTCATAAATTTAAGCATAGTTTTTCTATATAATCGATGGATTTTATATCTAACCTAAACAGGAAAAATTTTGAAGACTCAGAAACGGTGCTAGAAAGGGGGGGAGGGGATCATGTAGAACTAGAACCAAAGCAGAATCGATTATTCTAAATATCACTGCTCCTCACGCAATCGACATTTTTGTTGAGACAATGGGAATAATTTCATGTTTTGGTGTCGTTAAAGAAGCCAATAATCATAGATCAATGGAAATATTTTCCTTTCTTCAATATTTTGATTGGAAAGAAAGGCGGGACAAACACCAAGGTGATCGAAATACAAACCTAGAAAACGAACAGTCTGAGACTATGTCCAATTTCGTTTTGAAGACCTTGGAGAAATATGGTCTTAGCTCCAGACGTGTTGCGTATTCTGGAGACAATGTAAATGTTAACTTTGCAGTCTGAAGAGAAAATATGGACGAAATGTGTATTTATTTTTAAGAAAACCGGCTTGGTAGAAACCTTGTAGGGGTTGGTTACCCAGCACATATTTTGTTTAATAGTTTACAACATGGTGCCAACTTGCTTAAATATGATATTGAATCATTAATAATTACTATTTTCAATTACTTTTCCATGTACACTGTTTGTATACAATCTCTCAAGGGATTCTGGGACGCAATTGATCTGTTATCAGCAACTGTTCGCGCACAGCACAACTCGTTGGTTGAGTCTTGTTTCACTTATTTAGCGAATACTTAATTATTTCCAGCTTTAAAGTCTTAATTTCTCAGTCAATCAAAGCCTTCAAATTAATCAACACTTTTTAAAGACACATTTTCAGAAATTTACTTGTGGTGTTCTGCAATTTTATATTCTAAGTCTGACCCAAGACAGTGACAAATGGTAGGTGTAGGTGGAGGATTTTTCTCAGCAATGGGACACAATAGGCAAATAATAAAATGATAAGTATATATAACGCACGATTGATTGAGCACTTCGTTCCATTCAACCACACACAGAATTTTACAGAACTGTACGTTTTTATGGTTCCGTAGTCAACAAGGAGCCTTTGTAAGATCATAAGGTCCATTCGTTTGTCCATCCTGGGGTGTCACAGCGATGTAGCTTCTATAGCACTGAACTGAAATGCATAACATTTAGAATACAGATACCCAATTTAGTTAGATTTTTTCCCTGTGAGCCTCCTCTATATGTAAAGTGTCTTAAACGGCACGGCGTTTGACTGACTACTGATTTATGATTATACTCGTACACTTAACTGAAGACTTGTTTTTTGACTTTTGAGTAGTCGGATTTAGTTTTTTACAACTTTATTTTTTATTTAGTTATTGCCTCAAAGAAAGGCACCAACATAATTTTGTTCCTTTGAAAGTGAGAGAACTGATAAATAACTGCAAACAATATGGATTGCGTATGAAAGAAAATTGTTTGAGATTTTTAGGAGAATACCACATGTTGTATGAAGCATTTGTTAGTTATTTAGAAAAATGGACAACACATTTTGAGAAATTTCAGTGCTTCAAGTGGATGGCCATGGAATACAGACGAAATGTTTAATTCGAGGATTTGTTACCATACATTACATATTTGAGCGGGGAAAGAGCATTAATGTTGATGATGTTAGACCTTTTGATCAGTACTGTTATTCGACGGCATTTCTCAAGGAACAAGATCAAATTTTCTTTGTTGATTGTTTTGATGTGATATGGAAAACATTTATGTGACTTTTTTTTTCTCTATACCAGGTCACAATGCGTCGGTGGTAATAAATGTTTCCATGATAAGCAGTTAGTGGACAAAGGAGAGAAACAGACTTTTTCCAGAAACTGTTAGATCTATCATCACAGTAGTTTACAGTTTCCAAGAAACAACTTACGAAAACTTTTATTCGTATCTTCTTAAACTGTTGAAAAAATATGTACATCTGGAAAATATTGAATGCACATGTTTGTCTGCGCAATTATTATGATATTATTAGTATTTGTGCAACAAAATTTTAAGAGTACTATGTAGTGAAACATTTTCTGTGAAATCGTTGTTTGCGCTCTATTATTTTTATTTTATAATAAGTAAATTCATGGAGAAAAAATCGTGAAGATGGTCAAATATCGCATTTTTAAAGCTTGCCTAAGGAATTTCCTTAAAGTGATATTTCGAATATTTTTATTTGGTTATCTGAAAGATCTTTCGAAAAATGACCCCTGAATGCAGTTATTAGTTGTCAAATCATTATAGTTTTCAAAATATGACACTCAAATGTCTTAATTTCCCGAATTCTACAACATACTAGGCTTTGCTCCTCAGGTATTTTTTTCCAATCAAATTGTATTAATGCAATCTGTATGGTGTGCAGAACATACTAATTCAGTATGAGTGCGATTTATAAACAGGCGAGCGAGTATTAACACTCTGAATTTTGTTGAAAATAGGGGTCAGACTTGTCGTGAAAATATTTTTGTTCATTCAAGCGAAACTGTTAAACATTAATTTAATAAATAGTTTAAACAAAAAACTGTTGAGGAAAAGTCCCCCCCCCCTTCCCCCCTTGCTTGTAACACAATTGCGGTGTGCCGCGCTTAGACTCTAATTCAACATTTTGAACCTGCCTATAACACTCTTGTGTCGGTATTTGAGTGTTATATTTTGAAAACTTTAATGATTTGACAACTAACAACTGCATTGAGGGGGTACTTTTCGAAACCTCTCTCAGATAACCAAATTACAAAAAAATGAGAAGTATCATCTTAAGCAGTAAGAGTGAGTGACGAGATTTGGACAGCTCTTAACAGCAAGGTCTTGAGAGCCGATGACGACGACTGAGGTATGGATCGGCGCTGGAATGAAGGGGCGGGGAAGCAAGAGTGCCCCGAGAAAACCCGCTGGCAAGCGGCATCGTTCAATACGATTCCTACATGCGAAGATCTGGGAGCGAACCCACCGGGGATCGAACCAGGATCGCCTTGGTGGGAGGCGAGCGCGCTAGCCACTGCGCCACCGCTGCCCCATTTGTCTGTTAATAATGCGTTTTACTTTGTTCGTTGTAACTTGTTTTATGTTTGTCGTTCTATTTATTCCTCGTCGTAGTCGCTGGAGGCAATGGAAGTCCAACCAAAATGTGAATTTAACTCAACCACACCATTGCCATTAAACTACATAGAGAACAGTATTTATTGATTCGTATAACATCACAGAGAAGGATATCCAAGGTAAAGGTAAACCAGTTGGCGAGCCATAAGACTGCTGTTGTTCGCTTATCACATGTGATGACGCATGGCAAATTGGCGCAACTTACTGTTCCGGGGTTAACACCAGTTGTGTTAGCGGTCGTTGTTCCTGGTAACTATACTGTGGAGATTGTGTTGTAGCAGTATAGTCATCCACTGAGCACTCTTCCGTTGAGAATGAGTAATGCGAAACTGGCTTCTTGTGAAGAGGTTTATGAGGTGAACGATACTTGACTGTGGAAGTTCTTCATTTCGTACTCGTTGACAAGGTAAGCAATCGTCCCTTTAATTTATATTTGGTTAGGTACCGTAAATAATCTGACTGTTTGCTCCATGGCTTTGAAGAAACTACCTAGAGCATCAGTGCGCGGTGTAGCCTCAGGCTTGCATTTCTTGGTGCGAAGATAACTCTTGCAGAACTTGTGCAACTGGAGGGTGGGAGCTGTCTTTACCTTCACCTCTTGTTTTCGGAGTGCGACATGTAACTTTAATTGCACCTGTTCGTTGTGAGGATATTTCACATGAGTTATCATTTGTTCCGCGTCGTCGTTCATCATGTTCGTTATCCATACCCACAGCATCTGAATTATCTAACTCACTAACCTCAACGTCGTCATTGCGGAACTATTGCTCTCAACATCATATGTCAGATTGGATATCTGGCTCCTTTCTGCAATGTGTGGGATAATGGAAGACATAACTGCTTAATACTTCCACGGTCGCACGTGAGCAGCCGCCTGATCATAAGTGGTCCTCCTTTTCTTGTAGGCTTTCCTGAAACTCTCACGAAGAGCTATCCACCTTCTTCTGCACTGCGTAGCTAAAATAAAAAGAGGATAAAACACATGCATAATTACACACATTTAGACATGGAAGGAACCGAAAACAATCACGTAAACAAATACACATAGGATAAATACAGCAAAGTAGTTCACTCATACATGTAATCATTAATATGTGTGCATTATTGGTTTTCTATTGTCATAGCTCTAAGAACATATAATGCCTTTATTATTTGCCCCTTATATAATCTGAAGCCAAGATTGCCAGTAAAAATGGAAATTTTATAATTACATCTTTATGACAACATACAGCATTCTAAGGATAATGTAGAATGTAAATGAGAGAAAACATACTTCCATTTTGATAATTGATATGTATCTTGTTCCAGATTTCTTGGTTATGATAATTTATTTACAACTTTGCCATTCAGCTATTGACTTGGTTACACCACAGTGCGCAACATGATATACGAAACCATAACAGCCATTTGGCAAACTTTGTCGCCAATCATTTTGCCAATTCCCACGAAGCAACGCTGGGAAGAGATCGAACGTAAATTTTCTGACATGTGGAACTTTCCGAACTGCTGCGGGGCGCTTGACGGTAAGCATGTAGTGTTAGAGAAACCCACAAACAGTGGTTCACAGTTCTACAACTACAAACACCAGCATAGTATCGTTTTAATTGCTTTAGTAGATGCTAATTACAGATTTATTATCGTTGATGTTGGTGCATATGGTAGGAACGGTGATGGGGGAATATTTAAATAATCTGCTCTTGGAAAATGTTTAATGATAACAAATTGAACTTGCCTGGCAACAAGCACCGTCAAACTCAAGAAAAGTGTTACCGCATGTTCTCGTCGCTGATGCAGCTTTCCCATTGAAAGACAATCTAATGCTATCATATGCAGAGGCGGATTTGGAGAATAGCGAACATAAAAAAGTGTTGAACTACAGGCACAGTCGTGCGCGAAGAATCGTGGCAAAGGCATTTAGCTTGCTTACTAAAAAGTTCAAGTGGTACTCCACAAAATACAACATTTTAC
This sequence comes from Dryococelus australis, assembly GCA_029891345.1. NCBI lineage: Eukaryota > Metazoa > Arthropoda > Insecta > Phasmatodea > Phasmatidae > Dryococelus > Dryococelus australis. The sequence continues at coordinate 79,182,253 of CM056994.1, read as the reverse complement.
TCAAACATGTCAATAAAATAGTTCTAGCAATTGTTACATAGCACAATTTCTTGAGAAATTATAAATGCTCGTGGCAACCAAGTGAACTGGATGTTGAAGAAAAGTTTTTTCTACTTGGTGACATCCCTCATATCGGTGGCCGCACACCCTACTCAGCAGAAAGGATCAGAGAAGCTTTTACTGAATATTTTATGTCACCAGCTGGACGTTTATCTTTCCAGTTGCAGCGAGTTTACACCAGAAGAAAGTGATTAGCATTCTTCCTGTATGTGTGGTTCAACGATACACTTACTTGAACAAATACGTTTCACTGGTTTTATATGACATGATTGCTATTATATTTAACTAATAACTGAAATACTGTGGTGAATGATATTGTCAATACACATGTGCTGTCAATGCAGAAAGGTCACGGGTTGTATTTTACATAAGTATATAGGTTTTTATTTTACTGCAAGCTAATTTTCAGATAAAATTAATTGCAGTAGTGAACATTCGCATTATGAAACATGTCACGTTTAAATATATAACTTTTTCAAACATTTATACATTTAAACTTTTCGGCATTTTGCATGTTTATAGCTGTACAATACGTATTTGCTAATTAAGTAAAGTTGCGATTTGTAACAATTTTGATGACTGACTGCAAACCATTTCCAAACACACCACTATAATTTTTAATTCCCACTTACATTTATGTTTACAATGATAACCGACAACCTAAACGTTTAACAACTGCAACTTATCAAGTTTACGGCCAAATAAACTTCAACCCGAGACCTTATGAAAAAGTTTGTTTTTAAAAACATACAATAATAGAATCTGTCAAATCGTCGAATTTTTCTGAAATTATTTGCCATGCGTTGTCCTTCTTCCTGTCGTCGTATTGACTGGCATCACTGACATCGTAGAGAAATGGGTACTCTCGCACACATTCTATAAGCAATTCATCTGTACTCATTTGCTGACACAATTGTTTCTCGCACAAAGAATAGCGCACCAGCAACTACAGGTCTGGTCACGGATGTACCGACCAGGCCGTTCGAGGTGAACGGATTTAATTGTCGGGGAGGCATTCCGGCCGTTCCGTTCCTGTGCCGAGCCGTGCCGAGCCGAGTTAACCGTTCCTAGAGAGTTACATTCAAAGAGCTATATAGTAAACATAGAGTGGTGGAAGCGTTTCCAGACTGAGTAAACTTGAACCTCTGTCCGCCATTTTCATTTCAGTCAAAACAAAGATCCATGGTAGGGTGTAGCAGTAAGGAATATCACGCATACGTACCCAAAATAATCGATAAATAAAATACAATTGGACATTCTCACGCACTTGCTGGCTGGAAATAAAGTGTAATTCGCGGCTTTGCAAGGTTAAAGATGGCATAAAACAAACCGCTGGGAAGTTGTAAAGTGTAGTGTGAATGTTATTTTTGTGAAGAATTGCGTTAATATCAAACCTGCCTGCATGTTTAAGATTGCAGTGTATAAGCTTATGCATTGGAGCATGTAAGCGATTTATGTATCCATTTAATTGAATGCTCTGAAATATTAATGGTGCAATGGGCTGTGATGTTTCAGCTCGAAACTGCAATGTAAATAATTTATACACTACAACAGTCTGGCATCAAACCACAAAGTTAGTGGATTAACCTCGTAATCAATATCATTATTTTTGTGTATTGAGACAGACGTGGGAATTATATTTTGTGGGTGCTCACGGAAAGCAGGTTCCGGTAAATGTAAACATATCGTCAAGGTAATGTACCGGAAACCCGGAAAATGGTATAAATCCACTCTTTTAGTAATACATAACACATATTTTATGAGGCGCGTCAATATTTCTCCTGATGGGGAGGTCTATGTACTGTAGAAAAATTGAGGGGTAAAAGTTTATAATGAAAATGTATATATTATGTTTTTTTTTTACCCCACGATTTCCCTGATCTTCATTGCCTTCCCCACTATCAATTTAGGTGTTTGTATTTGTTTGGTTACCTATGTCTTTTTGGAAATTCTATATTTCCATATGTAAATATTATTATGAAGTACATATTTTCCACTCGTTTCACCCCACAATTTTCCTGATCAAAAAATGTTCATGGTCCTATTTCAAAAACCATTCCGTACGAATATTCACAGTTCAGGCCTCTAACATTATTTAGGTCAGCTTTATGACATTTTAAAATGCCTGAATGTACAATAGTTCTTATGGTTATTTTTAATTGACATATTAAGTTTTCACCGACATAGCACATTACACGTAGTGCATGTCAATATTTTGCTGGGACTGTGTTTAACGCTGTTACATCTGCGAGGTAAAGAACTGTTGTCTTTATTATTTTGTCATTGATATTTGTTGGGTTATTTCTTTAAAAGGACGGCCTCAGTTGAAATAAATATTAGAACGAAGGAACAGCCAGTCAAACGAAAAAGGCACATCAAATTCAAGCACGCAACTCGTGCTGCTTATGTGTTGCCATACAAACTTAAAATATAGCGGTTAACATGCACACAAATAAGCATACGGTAAATTTTATTCCGCTCATATTTCTATATATTGCTACTAACTGTTTATTAGGTTCATTGAAATTTATCGGGATGGGCTTAGTTTTTCGTCTGGATTGTGGCAAATCACGGTACACGACTGTGTTTCAAAAACCTAGGGTAAAGGTTCAACGCTGTGATAAATAAACAGAAGTGTATGTAACTCACTAACTTCTCACAGTTGAAACGTGTAAATAATGCACATCAAATATTTGAAATCACGCACACACACAGCAACGCCACTTTACACGCAGCTGTTAACGAATCACCCGTAAAAGTATAATTGATATTAAAAAACTTATCACGTCTCATTCACGGTAACAACATGACTATAAGCACCAGCTTGCAATATTTTGACTGAAATGAAAATGGCGGGACAGTTTGCTGATGGCTTCCGCTAAGATCGCTGTATTCACTCCGTCACCCTCATGGCCGGTGTCGCGCCGAGCCGAGCTGTGCTGCGCCGTGCTGTGCTGTCCATTCATAATGAGTTGCTTCCTATGTCGCCCGTATCGCTCCTTCGCTTCTTGACCTTAAAAGCACAACTACATAGTACTCTTAAGCCGCATGTACAACATTCAATTGGTTAGTCCCATGAAAATGAAAATATGCATATTTTGTTATAATGTGTATATGCTTGATTATTCACATGAAAATACTGCATGTTCTTTGATAGTCTATTTAAATAGGGTGCATATTTTTTTTTAAATTCTCATTCAAATAATTTTAATACTGCAGTGTGTATATTCTAATGTTTTGGTTCGTACAATTGTGATGCCTTGGTAGGATCTACAGGATTGCCCTCAGAGTTACTGCTTTTTATTTGTGACAATCCTGTCACACAATTAATTTAAGCATTCAAGTTTTACTGGCACTTAGCTTTCATATTTTATTTTAACTGATAGTAGAAAGATTTTTGTGTGAAGTTTATTGAACTGTCTAAGGTCGTTCGCTTGAAATTCTTGCAATCTTATTATACTGATAACAGTAATGCTGAAACCGAAACCATCTAATCTATTGTCCCTCAGTATAATTACTTTACGGCTGAGATATATTTTCCGGGGTGATGATGGAGACGAAGGCGAAGCGAGCACGTTTCTTGGCAATATCTACACCAGGCTCCAAAAATGATGACAGATATCATTGTCCTCCTTTTGCGAAACGAATGTACTTTTCTTTTTTTTTTTTTTCATTATCAGTGTCTGGTAACCCTACTTTGGACCTTGCTGGCCAAGGAAGTATGTTGGGATCACTAAGGCAGGTCGGAGATACCTGTGCTGTGAGAGGCTGGGGATTATACTGCTTGAAATTGGGGTTGCTAAGCTGCACCAGTAAGGGGAGAGCACATGGTGGCAGAATTTACTGTATGCATCGCCGTACCATCAGGGTTCCTTTAACCACCACCGTCGGGGCGTGGGAATTGTAAGAGATGTTAGCTTACACCATGACACCTCTCGTGCAGACAGTTTGCAGCTCTACAATGAAGCGTGAATCGTGGCGCTGGCTACGATGTCTCCAGACTCGAATTTGTCGGTCGTCTGTATCCAGACAGGACCATAATTAATCTCTGAACATCACTCGGCACCAATCTGCAATCTTTCTTGCGCCTGTTCCCCGGCAGAAGGTCACACATTCTCGGCGATACTCTGGTCGTAATGGCAGACATCATAGGGGACGCCGTGAAGACAGATCCTGCTCTGATAGCCGCCTCGATATGGTACTGGGTGGAAACACAGACGTATCTCGACTGCCGTGACATGTCCTTGGCTGGTGCACAGCGGCAGTTGTGTGTTTACAGTTCGTCGCACGATGAAACGATCATCTCTGCTGGTCGTTCGCCTAGGTCGAACCGAACCTTCTCGACGGGTGTGTGTACTCTCTTGTTCTCACTGCGTCCAGCACCGACTCGCATTATAGAAAGAGCGGTTCAAGTGGCGAGCAATGCGGTGAGATGCCCAAACTTCCTCTGGGAGGCCAACTATGTGGCCTATCTAAAATATATTTACAATTGCAATTTTTTTTTTAATGTTATGGATATTGTTATACATTTTTTAAATTCATTAATGAATGTGTTTAATTTATCAATATGTTTATCATTTTTATTTTTATTTAAGTGAACATAATTAACCACTTTTCCTATATTACACTTTTTCCATTTGTTGGTTATGTTTTCCATCTAGTTGAAAAGTAATAATACAATTTTTACAATAAATAAAAATGGACCCAATGCTACACAAATTAAATAACTCAATAGAGATCACATTAAATGAAAAATACAAAATATATAATTTTGAAACTAAAGAAACAATTTATGGTAAAAAAAATTGATTTGTTATTAATGATGGTTCTGAAATTATTTTGCCTGATCAGTATTTGAAGATAGTTTAAAATACTTAAAGATTGTGAATGAAAAGTAGCAAATTATCATTGTTATAAAAAATATTAATTTCTATTTTTTTTTTAATTTTTGTATTTTATTATCAGATAAAAATTATTTGGTAAATTAATTTTTTAGTATTTTGAAAATTCATTAAGAATATGGAAAGTGAAATATTTTTTTGATACACTCATATGCAAAATAAGTCACCATGAAACAATTGTGCTTATAAATAAGATAATTAACAATTAAATTATATCTCTACAGCTATTCAACCAATTCGCCAAGAAATCTACATGTGTGTGTTATTCTGTGCCCTCTTCATTGTATCTTTAGGTTCTCGCCTCTATGCCAACCAGCATCTTCAGAGGGCCACAAGAATGTCGTGCCATCCACGTGAGATGGCGAATTCATGCAAGATGTATAAGTAAGTCTTACCCACGCCATAACATTGCCCTCCTACTTCAAATAATATATGCCCTCAGCTCTTGGGTAGCTTCGGGTTGAAATAATTGTTTACAGTCTTCTAGCAGTGGGAAGATAGATTGGGGTTAAGCCTTCTTCCCTACAATTTGATAATTGTGTGCCGCCCGCCATTGTCCATCTACAAACCAGCCTTCGACGTCATACAAAGCGGGAAATATCAGTCCAGTAACTAACTGCAGTGGTGGCTTCATTAGGGTAACGTAAGGAGAACAGACCCCTTGCAGTTTTCTGGCTAGCCTATATCGCTCCACTGTGCCCTCGTTTCTCGTCCGGCCGTGTTTTGGCAATCACCTGTTCTGTTTACATGTAGTACCAGACTGAGCAAATGTTCAATGGAAACGTTGATGGATTCCGAGAAAAGGGAGAAGGGTTTTCGGTGTCCATTATGCAAATGTGAGATTAACAGCAGACTAAGGTTGGTATTCATAAACATATCTTGAGCACTAGCTTTGTCAAGTCAACTAGATGTCTTAAGTTCGTATTTGCATTTCATAAACATTGCTTAAACTTGTCTCAAGCACAGGCAAACAAGGCATTCTTCATGAAAGCTACCTTCAGAATAAATATTTCTGTTCTATAGTCACTGCTTGAGATCGCAATTTTGAACCACGTTTAGTCATCGAGATCTTCCTTAAGACGTCGAATAAGCCTATCTTCGCCAAGCCCACTGTTGAGGTGTTTTTAACGGACGCTGATTGATTAACTGCATACATTGAACTAGCAAATATTTATGCAAAATGGCGATAGCAAAGCATGTGACAGGTTGAGAGTAATAATTTAATCACATGTTTGGACGAAAATCTAAATTATTCTGATCTGAGATTAGTATTTACAGAACTGTAATTCTACAGAGTCCATTGTTTCTTTAATGTAATTCACATAATTGAACATAAGGTACACTAGTTACAAAGTAGATACTAGATAGCACTAAACTCAATACTATTTATATACAAAAAGTATTATTATTTTTCAAATGTAATTTACAGTAAAGGTATACATACTTAATAATAAGTAAAATTATACTCAATTAAGAAAACAAGTGAAAGTTTTGTAAATATAAATATGTTGTACATGGTTAATTTTTATAAACAGGTCATTTAAAGTGTCTCAGCCCTATATTTGGCTTTTGATAACTTCAACTTAAAAGTAGGTTTTGAACTTCTTTTCTGTCAGGAGCCATTTTTACGGTGTATATGCTGGTTTCTCCCCTCCCCCTTCTTAGATATATCCTCGGCTATACATTCTAGGGAGGTAGTCATTCCCCAAAACGGCGACCATAGCTGCCCAATCCCTGTTTACCGCGATGCACGCCCCCTTGCATGCAATTCCCTCTTCTGTAGACGCAAGGGGCTTAGCCCTGAGATGTATTCAGCACCCGTCCCTACCTCGGACGTACACTAAATACAAAAAATAGTTCAAAAGTGATATCGATCGTGTTATTTTCCTAAGCGAAAAAAAAAAAAAAAACGACTTCGTGATTTTCCGCTAATTATCTTCACTTTGCTTGGTTATAACAATTATTTTATGTATTTGCAATACTTGTGTATAATTTGGAAAACTTTCGTTTTCAATTTACATAATATATCGAGCAGACATTACGTCGTGGTGACAAAAAACCCTATATATTTCTATTATTTATCTTGCTGCCGTGTTTAGTTTTAATTCGAGCCTTTGTACCATGCCTTAAGCTCATGCTTAACCAAGTCGTAAGTGGCAAAATACAAGCCATGCCTTGAGTACGCCACCTTCACGAAGACCGTCTTCTTTGTAGACTATAAAACACCACGTGGAAATAACACCGTCGTGAGAAATAAGATGGTGTCGACTTGACCAAGACTGTCTCAATCTCAGCCATAATACCTAACTAAGAATTAGTGGGTTTCCTAAATTAATTCCGTGTGCAATTTCGTGAAGAAATGTCGTGAGTAATATCATTTTGTTCGTATTTTAATGGAGAACAAGAAAAGTTATGGTAGCCATTTCACTTTCGCGATTGGAGGGGAGGGGAAGGGGTAAATAAAAAAAAATTAAATTTTAGTGTTATTGTGGGTAAAAGTGTGCTAAACCATTTAAGATAGTTTCATTTTGTTAACAGTTAAGTGCGTAATCAAAAAAAAAAAAAAAAAAAAAAAACGAAGACCTGTTAAAAATGTCCTTTTTAGAGAGGGATGAGGGAAATTAGAAAAAAAAAATTTGAATACGTAAAAAATATTTGTATTATTTTTTAAACTGCAAAAATGTCACTGAAGAACCTAAACTGAAGCAATACATACATAGTTCAAAAAGGGCAGTAACATACCACATCTAAAGATATACGGTTTTAGGCCTGGAAGCAAGGGGGATTAGGGCAGATATAACAGGCGGGATGAAAGGAGGAACGAATTGAAAGTAATTAATAAATTAATCTGTTATGTGATCGAAATATTGCGTAAGAGTAACTTTATGTGTTTTTTTTTAAATATATATTCATATATATGCGGAAAGCAAGGGGGTTGGGGGCAGATTTAACAGGTGGGATGAACGGAGGAACGAACAGAATGTAATTAATAAATTAATCGGTCATGTGATCGAAATATTTTGTAAGAGTAACTTTGTGTTATTTTATATGTGTGTGTGTATATATATATGTATATAAAGGGATTCCCTTAAAGTTGTTTCTCACTTATCATTTTGCTCATTACTCATTTTATCATACAATAGTTCACATGTTAAACTACATAATAATATGATATCCTGCTTCAATATCTATGTTTAATGTCTTTTAATGTTGTTAAATTATTGTGATAAAGCTGCAGTAAAAATACTTTAAAACTGTTTATACATTTTACAGTTAATCTGTCTCATTTATACTGCATGGAGAAGTGCAGATATCGTGAAGGTAACCAGGCAGAGGTTTTTGTTTTTGCTTGGAATGTTTGTGGTGAACATTAATTGCGAGGGCACGAACTGGAGACTGCTGTAAAAAAAAGTTTGTTGAAATAAGCATGTAGTTGTTACTAGTATCCTGCCGAGCCAAATGATTTGTGGATGAAGAGGATGTCCTACAGTCCTGGAGAGTATCGTCCACTTCTAATGACGGCTACATCTACGTGTTGGACCGATGTTTCTGTCCAAGTTTCATAATTTATGGTTTGGTGGACCTTTGACTTTGATGGCAACCAGATCTTCATGACTACGTATCTACATTACATCAAGTAAGGCGTATATTACCTTTAAAGTTAAACATGGACCAAATTTTCATAACGAGCTTTTGTTTCAAACTTCTCCAACAGTGATTCATTAGAGTGGCTTAGTCTCAGAAGTCCTGAGCATTATTTGATGTGAGGCTCAAGGTTACACAGAGAGTTTTCGTTGTTATGTAAAACTGAGTTGCTGACAGATGGCACATGTGGGAGTGCAGTTTCGTGGACCATTTGATCAAGTTTAGTATTCATTTGCATTTGTTCGTTATTGAGTTATCATGGAATATTTAGGGAACATCCTAAATTTGATTTCTAAATGTAAACATATTCTTGCTATCATCTTATTCATTTTCTGACAACAGATAGTAGTGCTTCCTTCTTTGATTTTTTCATTTGTAGGATTGAAGGGTAGTTGTGACATGTTGTCCTGTGTAGTGATAGAATGGTCCTTTTATTAAAGTTGTAAACTTGATTTTTACATGTGCTTTCTGTAGGTATAGCGTATCTCATGGTTGCACTTTTAAATAATTACTAGTACAAGTTTCTGCCATTACTATCCTAGAAATAAGGTGACTCCATATCACCCAAGTTATTTACATCGATCCTAGAAATGGCTATGTCAAAAATAGAGTGGCAAAACAGAGGATTAAGGGTAAATGGAAGAAGTCTTAATAATCTACGTTTTGCTGATGACATAGTTTTACTCTCAAGCAGTTAGGATGATCTTAAACAACTGTTAAATGAGTTATAGATAGTATGCAGAGAACTAGACCTTAAAATAAACCTCTCTAAATCTAAAATCATGCAAAATAAATGGGTAGTAAAAGACAAGGTGATCACCAACATATTTGATATCGAGACTGTAGAACACTACATCTATCATAGTCAGTTAATCAAAATGAATGGCGACTCGATGTCTGAGATCTATCGACGTATAAAATTAGGCTGGAGAGCATATGGAAGAATTTCCATAGTTTTTAAATCAAACATTCCATTTTATCTTAAAAAGCAGGTATTTGATCAATGCGTATTACCTGTCCTCACATATGGTTGTCAGAATTGGACCCTGGACTGTCAAGCAAAGCAAAAAGTGAGAACTGCCCAGAGGTGGGGAAATAGCAATGCTTGAGTTTACAAGAGGAGACAGGAAGAGAGCTGACTACATTCGATCAGTAACTAAAGTCATGGACATCCTAGAAAGAATGGAGACTCTAAAGTGTCAGTGGGCTGGACATAATTGCTGGAAGAAGTGATGACAGATGGACAACGGCGGTGATGGATTGGATACCAAGAGACCTGAAAAGATCCAGAGGAAGACCTCCAGATCGCCGGGACAGAGACATTCAAAGGGTAGTAGGTGTGAACTGGAAGAACATTGCACAAGATCGATTAGCCTGGAAGGAATTAGAAACAACCTATGTGATGCTAAATTGTAAAGTGTAGTTCATCGGACTTAAAGATTCTGCATCCTGAAAAAGGGATTGATATAGCTGCTTAATAATAATAATAATAATAATAATATACATATATAATAACACATAAAGTTACTCTTACACACTATTGCGCCCACATAACAGATTAATTTATTAATTACATTCAATAGTTCCTCCGTTCATCCTACCTGGTAAATCTGCCCCCCCCCCCTTTCCCCTTGCTCCCCGGCCTAAAACCGTATATTTTTAGATGGGGTATGTTACTGTCGTTTTTTAACTATGTATTTATTGCTTCAGTTTAGGTTCTTCAGTGACATATTTGTAGTTAAAAAAAATCCAAGTATTTTTTACATATTCAATTTTTTTTCTAATTTCCCTCATCCCTCTCCAAAAAGGACATATTTAACAGGTCTTCATTTTTTTTTCGATTAAGAACTTAACTGTTAAGAAAATGAAACTCTCTTCAATGATTTATGGTTTAGCACTATATATATATATATATATATATATATATATATATATATATATATATATAAAGAGAGAATGAGAGAAAGAGAGAAAAAATTGACATCTGAGTTACTGTACCTCCAGAACCAATAGTTGTAAAGAATTGGTATCTTCATTGCTTACCTTCTCGTATTATTTCACAACTTTTAATATAAACATTCAATTTCATGTTGATAAATGTTGGCCTTAGTACTGCCATGTACTTATCCACTTAACATGGGGTAATTTATCAATGCATGTCAAATGTCACAGTAAAGAACTTAATGGCAGACATGAGTGATGTTAGTGACAAGCTAGGTGATGCTAGTAACTGTCTGGAGTAAATATTTTTCCCCATTTTATTATTTATATTCTAAGACACTGCTTGTTACAGATTGACCCAGTTACCTGGTGGTTCATAAACACCTGTGTAAAGTACTTGGGTGAAAATAAGATTTATTTCAATTTTTTTTCTCCATAAATTAAAGGGAATTTTTATTTGCAGTGTAAGAATGTATATTTTTACTTGCATAGAAATTTTCTGTATTTTTTATAGTGACATAAGTCTGATGGGTAAAGGTATTTAATTCAGCAGACATTTTTGTATACAAGTATATGAGAAGATATTTGACAACAATGATAATGAAAATATGCGATGCATAGAGGCTCATACTTCATGTGCCAATCGCTGCATTCACCATAATGTTGATGTTAAGATGATTGACTGAATACACAACTTACACATGCATTATTATATCACATATGAATTTTCCCTGAAATATAAAAAATTATGAATACATATAAGTGAATTTAAAATTTATAAATAGCGGTTTTTCTGAAACTTTTTGCAAGTATCAAGTATTAGTGAAAAGCTGTCGTGCAGTGTAAGGGGGGCCTTTTGTCTCAATTTTTACGTTGCGTTCACAATGAGAACATGTAAACTATTGTATTATGTGTTACATTTATGAAGTAGATTTTTAATTTTTGCAAGGAAAGCTCTAAGAGAGTGTTTTCCATGCATTCTTGCATGAAGAAAACTTTTTACTTTTCATTAAATTTCCGCAAAAAAATTCAAATTTAATGTAATGATTAATCATAAATACACAACACAAACCATTGTGGAAGTCTATAAAATTTCAAATACCTTGAGCATACAAAAAATTGACGAATTTAATAGAATAGAGTAAAAGGTCCAATTGAAAAAAATTTATTTTTGCAAAGAGTCTTGCTGCCTGTGGAATCATAAGTACCTCAAACATGTTCATCTGTTTGCCAAAACAAAGATACACAAATAAAATACTTGCTAAGTGTTTGAAGTAAATGGGAAAGGTGTGGAAATATGTTTTTAGCATGACGCTACAGCATGTTCAAGTTATGTGTATCAAATTTAGTCTCTATTTAAATAGTTATTGTGTGCTATGTGTAATTTTATCAATTTGAATGACTTAAACACGTAGTAATTAATCAATATAAACTTAGAAAAATTAATAAAAACTTTTTATTTCTCAGCATTTACATTCCTGTTGCACTCTGTCTGTTGTGGTGACTCATACTGGTGGAGGTTGTGTATAGTCAGTTCACATTCAACTTAAAGGAACACTTTTAGGAGCCCTAAGATCTACTTTCAGGTCATTGTGCGTCCTTACATCGCATGTCGAACATAACACTAATCGACTTTGGCTTAATGATTTGTATCCATGCTCATTTACATTGGACTGTAATGATGCTACAAAGTATTTAATAATAACATAAATTCTTAAACTGAAGTAATGTGTACCTTCATATTTTGCATAAACATATTTATTTAAGTTTATTTAATATAAATTAACAGTGTGTTGATTCGCTTACCGTTTGTGTGGTAGAAAGGGCTGGTAGAGTAGAACCACACACAGTGTAAGCATAAGAAGATGAAACACACCTGCCATCAACACAAACTTGGGTACTTTTCCAAAATTAATAAAAAATTTAATGTCGATAAAATTACATACACTATGCGAAAAAGTGCGACTTTTGATTGTATTACTGTAGTAAGCTTCATATAGGTAGGCATTCAGTAAAAGAAACATTAGCACTGTATAAAGTTTCATTGATATGCACTTTAATAATCAAAGTTTCAATGTTGTTTTCAGAATAAAATTTCAAATTCACTTGAAAAGGTTAAAAATATCTAAATTGAACTTTAGAACGTAACTGGCTTGGGTTCACTTGAAGTGTTAGTGGTAACTGTCCCATGTTCAAAATTCTAAATTATCAAATTTCAAAAATTTGTTACACATTTAAGCATCACTTCCAAATAAAGTGTGGCGATGCTCAAGTTAATCAACAAAGTACATATTAACTTTTTCCCTCAGTAACATGTGTTTATAATTTTAATTTCACACAATTAGCGATAGTATAACATTGTCTACAATTTAGCATACAACTGCTCAACCATATGTTATTCACTGGATTAATAGCAGAGCACAAAGGGCAGCCTATATTATGATTGTAACCTGCTTTCACTCAGGTAACATGAATTGTGACGTGTATGTTTGGTTCTTTTGTTAAATGCATTATATTGTTTTTTAAAATGTCTATGTATGTATGAATTTAATATGTATGTTTTTTTTTTTAGTAAACCACAGTTTAGTGTGTTTGGTTCCTGGACATCAATAATTATGTAAATATGACATACCATAATTCTTACTTTGTGAATTGTATACGTAAGACAATCTGTATAATATGAGACTTGAAAATAATGATGTTTGTAATATAAGTCTACAATTGTTTTATAGCCATCAAGGGATTTTGCTTTTGACATCCCTCAAAGTACATACTAGCTTTTGATTGACACTATTTGAGCACTTATAATGCTGACATTGTTGTGTGAAATCACCATGGTGGACAGAGATCTTCAATCTTGAATAATCATCATGGCATTACTAGATACAGTCTTATTTCTGGGAATTTTCTGAACTTTTTCCAGCTAAATAGTCTATGATCAGTATCGTTTTATCTTCGTTTTGAAACTATTGGTACAAGTGCCACACCAAACCTACACATTGTGTTTAATTGGTAATGTGAAGATGAGATGATGAAGCAGCCACATTCTTAGTGTAGCAAGAGATGCTGGCTCGCTGTATGGTGTGAGCACAGCGTGTTGCCAGGATTTTTATCATTATAGGCTTTACACGGTAAAATGAACACTTTTGAAAGCCCTACTTAAGATCTTCTCCCGCAGTATGTAAAATTAGCGTTACCATGGGCCTCATCACTTTATTCATGCCTCGGTCAAGTAAAACTGTGAAATTATTACAAACTTCAAAATGTAGCAAATTTGCTCATTTTTACACTCCGATGTATTAAAATAAAAAAGAGATAGAAATAATTTAAGTTATTACAAATGGTTACGTGATACTTTTTTTTTTCAATGTTAAGATATGGAGCTATTTTCCGTTCTTAATTACCAACTTCACTGGGCGCCCGTTAAAATAGCTATATGCAGGCAGTGGCAGTGACTTTTTCTAAGGTTGACAAAAGTGCTCACTTTATCTTCAACAGTATTTAATAGAATGGACTAAAATAGCTATTTGGTTCTTGGTATTTTACTGTAAATAGCCTAGCAATTTTGGGTAGTTGTGTGCTCGTAGCAACGTACTCGTAGGGGTTGTGATATTTTGTGTCAATATTTTAAAAACATTGTGATGTTTGTGTTGTTCAATATGTTTAACGTAAATCAGTATTTACGTTTTAACTGTTTCCACAAAATTCATGAAAATTGTGACATAAAAGTTTTTTTGGGTGGTGGAGGGGGGAGATTGAAGCTAAAAATCCAAAACCTATGTGGAATGCAAACTTTTGAGGTATTGTACCACACTGTTTTGAAATGTAGTATGTTTTACAATTATTATGTGTTTTACAACAATAATACACTACCTACATAAGGTAGTGCGGTGGTTTATTGGTTATTGCCGTGCACAAGATTGGATTACCTTAAAGTCGTTGGCAAAGCAAACACCGTGTTGTCACACTAGTTACGCTTTTCTTTTTTAAGGCTCACACTGCAGGACATAGTATAGCACGCAGGTTCAGGAAAGATAAAGTATTCAACATAGAAGTGCCAATAACGTATAATTAGGTAAAAAAAAAAAGAGGTGGGTAATGTTCTGCCCTTTTACATGGAGGAAGGTAAGTATATCACCGTTTTAAGGTTACAAGCAATATCATTTAAAAGTATTCGAAGGGCCATTTGCCTGTACAGGACTTCCTTGATAAAGTGTAATTGTAAGTAACAAACTGTAACTACCTCTTGAAGTTTAACTGCAGTTGTGTATACACCATAAGTATTTAGTTTTGTATTATTTCTTTCCTTGTGTATGCCGCTGTGTTGCATTGCATGTGTGCACAACACAAACCATAAATATCACCCCTCAGAAATACTAAACAATATTTCGAAAAACCTTACACGAGTCCAATAATGTTTAAGGCTGAATTTTTGCAGATGGCAACAACAATTTTTATTTTATTATTTCACTCCCAATAAGGGCAGGAGACCATGGATATAAAGTTTATCAATAACAATTGGTGACAATATGCACAATGAGATGCTACCATTTGAACATAAAATATATTGTTTGATCAAAAAAGATCTCTGGTGAAAATAAAATGTATCCATTTATAGAGATCATATTTTAAAAATAAACATTTTAATTATTATTGCATATTAATAAGTTATTCTAAGGTATAAAAAATTATATGCGAGATATGTCTTAAGGTAAGTATGAATTATTTTATGATTTAGTCGTTAATGATAAATATTTTATTTCATTTCTGTGTGTGGATAGAACAAAATCCCTGAACTAGCCGCTAAGGCATCTCGTGAGAGTAGAGCTAGGTCTTGCAGGTCGGTGTTGCTATTTGATTCTAGAGAGTTTTTTTTTTGTTGTTGTTGGTCAACCCATTAATAATAATTTAGTCAATTGAGTATTATCACCTACACACACACACACACACACACACACACACACACACACACACACACACACATATATATATATATATATATATATATATATATATATATATATATATATATATATATATATATATATATATATATATAATATGTGTATATATAATTATTTTTTATAATTTTTTTAATTTTTGACTGGACGTTGCCAAGGTCTATATCCAAGCTGTATGTTATAACTAACGTTTGTTTCATTTGTGTTAAACAGTAACTAACCTAAAAGTATAGTGTTATACCCAGGGGCCTCTTTAAATCGAACGAATGTTTTGACATACTTTTTGTCTTTTGATCTTTTTGTAATCTAAATGGTATAGCAAGATAACATCCTGATATTGGCATTATGTTGAATGATAAATCATAATACTTTTCACAAGTTTCTTTCATTGTTGGTAAGAAAACTAATCCGTTTTTGGTGCCCCTTACAAGTTATTAAAGGAACTAAAGTATACGATTAATCGCTCTCGCCAGTATTTGAAGGATTAGGTAAAAGTCGAATACCTACTGAAAGAAAGTATTTCAAATCTGGTTAAAAATGTGGAAAAAAAAACATATTCCATATTTCTAAGCCTTGTTGATGTATATAGAAACTATCCAAAAGTTATTTATTTTTCCAATGTTAAATAAGTAAGCAATATCGCTGAAATTATTTTGGCCACTCCAAGTTTGGAAGATAACTTACCGTTTTTGTCCAGTACAGCCAATCTTTAGATCAGACTTTTGATTATGAGATATTTTGACATATAGACTTCAAAATTTTCCTTCTCATTTTTATTCTTCAATAGGATAACAGTATGTTTTTTATTTATTTCTTGTTTTCAAACTTGTACATGATCATACTCTTTTTGCAAGATAAATTTATATATATATATATTTATTATTATTTTTTAATTTTAACAAAATAAATACTCATTTTGTCTCTTTGGATTTGGTGTTTTTTTTTTTGGTAAGATTCTGTGTTCCCCTGGTTTGAATGGCTTTATATAACTTTGAGCTATTTTCAGAAGTTTAAAATAAAGTAAATACTTTTGAGTTAATATTTTTACATACTGAATCAGTAATAGATTTTTTTTTTTTACTTTCCTAGGATAGCCCTCTCTATCTATCTCTCTCGCTCTATCTCTCTCTCTCAGACAGACTGGATAAATATGACCCGCGAAATATTTTGATTTTTAGTAATATCTACCTACTTAGTCATTAACTAATATATATTTTTTGGTACTTGTTAATGAGAGTGGATTTTTAGTCCCATTACCCAGATCGTCTGTCCCGAAGAGTCATGGAAAGATCACTTATCCGCTCACTTGTGCTGCTCTGATCTTTTACCACACACCCCATTTTTTTTTTTCATTCCTAACCCTTAAACACCTCCCCCCCCCCCCCCCAATTTCCCCTTTATTGAGTATCTCTTTTGTGCAATACTTTGGTACTATGAGAGACTGTGAAAAGAATTGAACAAGAGATTGTGGATCTATTTTTTTTATTGAATGTAGGGGTATCCAGGCGACCCCTCGTTGTTCGTCTTACTTGGTGTTGGTTTTTATTAACAGCCTGGTGGTGGACGTAGTTGAACACTAAGCGTTGTTGTTCTTAAGATTAAATTAAATTATTTTCCTTTTAACTTTCCCCTGAGTGATAACTTCTCTTCTGATCCTCCTCTCGCCTCACCCCCCCCCCCCCTCAAAACTCTAGTGCAATCTCCTACTTGTAACAAATATTAGTGTAGATCGTCGGGTTATTTATCCCCTTCTCCGGAGTAACAGAGGACATTCCTTCTCCCCTTCCCTCCTCCTGCGTAACAATAATTATTGGTTTTCTTATTGGTAATTATTATTATTAGCTCGATGCCGTGTTAAGTTTACTGGTCATAACTAAATCGGAAAAGTAAAAAAAAAATACCCCAGAAGATCGCGAAAGACCGTTTTTAAAAAGCCCGCGTCTCGGTGATTAATTTGGGGAAGAAACGCTACGCGCTAGTATCGCCATAGCAGAGTCCACAGATGGTTGCATAAGAGTACCTACCTCTTCTATGGTAACACCTCAAGAAACTGTAGATCCAGTAAATTAATTTAACTGATTGAAGTCAGTGTTTCAAATTTAGAGTGGAAAATGTCTATTCCGCTCCAAAATCGCTTTTATAATCGATTGCATAAAGTAGTGTCCTTCATGGAACATGGAATTCCAATACTCCACATTGAATTATCATCTCGTATGTGTGTGTGTGTATATATATATATATATATATATATATATATATATATATATATATATATATATATATATATATAACAAGTTTCAACATAATCACAAATAAACAGAGAGTCCACTTCACTTGAAAATAGTAACGGGGCATTCTTACTAATCCAGTCACGGACAAATAGTGTGCGTGACGAGAAGCCGAAGTACCCGTAGATAATGAGGCCTTCAACTCAGTTGTGGTCTTGGACTGCTCCGGGATGATGAGCAAATTTCCACTATTTGTCTCACTTAGCATGTTACGATGTTATAAAATTTTCCATGTTTCGTTATTTCAACTGACATTGATTACTTGGCTACCAGCAATAAGAAAAAAAGCACTTGTTTATGCTCAACTCGTTTGGAGTAACATTTTTTTCTGAATGTTATCTTTATCTTTCCGCACTACAAAAATACCCGTACGCTCAGGAAATTTTCTTTAAACGGCGCTGCTTGCATGCTGGAAAATCTTTGAACGAATAGTGCAGTGCGGTGAATGACTAGATGGAGATTTTTGGACATTCGCCATTGCAATGCAGATGTCTGTCGTGAAAAAACAGGACTGAACACGAAAAGAATGCTTAGATAAGTCAAGTAACCTGTGGATGAGAGTAGAGGAGTTTGGGAAGTCTAGCACGATGGGCTGCGGCTGGCGGTCTTGGGTTCGAATTTGACGAGCTCGGCAATCTTCGGCTCGACTCAGCGGTGCTGGGAAGCCGTCGACTCGGGTTTGTCGAACGTTCCCGAAGGTGCTTCGTCAGTTACGCCCACTAATTCTTCAAGCATATTTTTGTTTCTGGTAGCCACATTGGTTTTATAGGCATGGGTAATGTCAAAACCTAAATCTGTATTTATTATTCGATATTATAAAATATTTTAAATTATAAATAATCTTATATATTGTGCCGAAATTATACATACGATATTATGTAAACATGCAAAATTCTCTCATTCAATTACTACATTTTCAGTCCCCTCTTTTGATGACTGATTAATACATGATGTCGGAGTATGCAAATTATTCACTACCTCCACTGTTTTGTAGGTACAAGTATGCTATTCAGATTTATTTCGATGTATTTATTTATTACTAAACGAAGCTTATTATACTAATAGCGACCACATGCACGAGTATGTTATAATCATGGAATGAATCAGCGTATACCAACACCTGTATAGGCTTATTTGTCGTTAATTTAAATGCCGATTCTGCCAGGTTCTAGAGACTTGGAATGTAAGAAGGTGATAAACAGTCTTAACTTTCGTGCTCTTCTTAACCATCAATCTGTCAATCATACAATCATTTCATCGATATTTGAATCTTTCCATCAGTCTTTCGCAGACTTTCCACTAATTTTTCACAATCTTTCCATCAATCTTTCGCAATATTTCCATCAATTTGTCGCAACTTTTCCGTCAGTATCTTTCTATCAATCCGCTCCGCAATCGCTACACGTTGAGACGCCCAACGCCTCTGTCGTCATTTTGGCTACCATTGGCGTGATCGACATAATCGATTATCTCCGCTTCGATTCACTTCCCCTTCCAGTGTCCTTGCCTGTAGTTCTACACATCTACTACGTCACTGTTTTTTTTAGCTAGTTAAGGATAGGTTATATAAGCGGGTGTGCAGTCCATTTTGCCTTCATTTACTGCCGGCATTCAGCCATTAGCTATGTCGTAGGGAACGCATGCTTAGGATTTTTCACGTACGATGTGGCGATCTCATTAGGGTATGTACACGAGGCGGGGCTTAGGTTATTTACTGGGACTGTAGTTAGAGCTTCAAACTACGCTGCACGTCATTCTAAGGTAAGTCGTGGCTCCAGAGTCTCCAGTGTTAAATGTTTAGTTTGATGAGAGTGGGATTTTTTTTTTTTTTTAGCTGGCCGTAGGGTTGTGGGTCGCCGACGGGTTAGTTAATTAAAATTATTTTTTGTGCGGCGATGAAAATTACGTTTCGGCTAACGTTAACTGTGTGCCTCAGACCCCTAATACTTAGCCAGTAGGCGAGTGCTTGTTACGAGTGAGAATTTCTGGTGTCTTGATTGAGGCCACGACTTACCTTGCACTATGTGCCTTCCCGCAGCAATTAATACATTTTTTGCCGACGTAATAAATTTGCTAGTGCAGTCATAACTTAATTGTGTGTTATTTATAATGACGGCTTTACGGGGTTGGTATAGCTGCCCGTCGGATTTACACTGAAATGTAGAGAACAGGAAATTTTCCTTATGAAATGATTCAGTAAAAAATCATTGCCTTGATTCAGAAACACACTTATATAGGAAATCACAAATTTCTGGTTTGAGAGTGGTCTAACATTCTATTCAACGTGAGAAATATATTGGGGTTTGTTGTTGTTAACTTGTGAAATTTGAATGTCTACTACAATATTATTTTCTGCTTATGAAATTGTTTGCAATTTAAACCTCACTTTACCGAGAAATGACATCTGTTAGGAAATGGCCACTGCTTGTTGCTCTTTATTAAGTGTGACGGGAATGAATTTATGGAAGCATTTGACTTTATGAAAAGGAGTGCATGTATTAAAGGTGTTCAGAAATAAGACCCTTGATAATTGTTTGCAATATATTAAATTGTGGCTCTCAAAATATCGTTTGGTATTAGTAGTAATGTCATTGTTTGCTCAGGGTTACGAAATCTTGGTACGAGATGGTGAAGAGTATCGAACCCACCATGTACCTGGCCCGACTGGGGCGCAAAAGTATCAAAGCACAACGGGACAATATCCGACTCTCGCTGGGTGATGTCGCCCACGAGGCCGCACCGGGTGTCTTGACACCCCACGATGGCAATACACCTGCCGAGCTCCAGCAACCAGCTACGCAGGAGGAGGATGTGCCACTACCTCCTTCGGCAAGGTCCTCACTGTCGACCTACATTTCGCCAATACCAGACACATCCACTCCACTCAGGAGTCTTCGCGACGCTGGTCCAGCCAGGTGTACAGGGACGGCGGGGAGCCACCAGGTGTCGTCCAGCGATTACCCTGAGTCAACATGAGCAAGCAACAAGTGCTTCACCCTGAGGATCAACGATGCCGACGTTGCTGTCGAGTGTCCCCGGGAAGGGCAGTAGAGGAAGGTGCGCCATCACCTACCCCAGGAGAGCCACCAATGGGAGCAGAAGGCCCTACATCGCTCGGCAGGGCGCGTCTGACGGTCAGCTCCAAGGCGTTAGACGGCGTGGTGAACACCAGCGCAGCCGTTCAACCACCAGCGCCACAACCGGCACTGGCACTCATGGGGACGACCCTTCAGCGGATGCTGTGACGCCCGTAGTCGTGGTGCCACTTCCAGAAGGGGAGGTGACTACCAGCGGACCAGCAACTAGAGCCACACGGCAAACCGAGGGGGCACTGCAGAGTGGTCACCACCCCCGGGGCGCTACCTGTACGGGTCGCTCCCGGAGGCAGCACAGCTGGCGATGCGCGGGAAAGAGAGCAGGAGCAACAGTAGTGACGGCGACATCGAGTCAGCTTGCTCGCTCTGCCTCCGCCGATCACGTCGGCAGCCACAGCCGCCATGGACGTGCCTCGCGTGCGGGGGCGCCACAGCATCCTGCACCGGGTCAGGCCACCCGGAACAGCATCAGCCATTCCAGCAGCGTGGGGACAAGGCAGTGTCCCTGCTGTACTTGACAGTGTACGGCTGCAAACAGAAAAAAAAGGGGGTGTTGGCTCGTGCTGTGTTCCTGTCCCCTAGACCGTTTGTCCGCCGAGAACCACTACACGCCGCAGCAAACAGCCACACCATGCAGTATTTTTGCTCTGCACTGCTCCGGTGCCATAGTGTGTGTGTAGTGCAGTTGCAAACCAGTGCAACATGGTACATGGTAGTGCGACATGCAAAAGAATGGAGCCCACTAAGGGCTTATTAGCTCATGATGATTAAAACCTAATTAAGGGAACTCGAGAGACGCCCCTAACAGTGTTTATTTCATATTGTTTTATTATCAGAAAGTTTATTTGCAAAGGGTGAGTTGTTTACATGCCACGTGTGTCATCTCCATTTTGTTTTGTATCATATGCAAGTATTTCTTCTAAAATCATGCAGTGTTTTTTGCGTAAATAATGTTATTTGTTACTGTTGGTGTTTTATTGAATTCTATTTGCAAGTTTGTCAGAACATAGTTCCCGAGTGACGTGCCGACCCGCCAAACTGGCAAGCGCACCGCTCTGAGACATTCAGGAGTCGCAAAGTACTCGAAGGGGACGGTCGTGTGTCGGTGTTCGCACGCGCTGCAGGTGGCATTTGCCATTTCTTTCTCCAATCGTCTTCATTCTGCAATTGTCGTTAGCTTACTGGCACCTATGTTTGTTCAGCCGCCCGTAGACACAACTCCTTCACTTTCCCAGTGCTTGCATTGATTGGGGAAGCTTAACATTTCTACGTAAGATTTCTCACCTTCCTTCCTTTTACAGTGCTGATCATGCCGGTGGGCTAGGCCCGGCAAAGTGTTGTAAAGTGTCTCCCTGGAGGAGAAATGTAACACACTACAGCAAGTAAAAATTGTGTGTGTTAAACCGCGTGTTTTATTTTATTTTTTTTTGCGGAGTCTTCGGGATATTTAAGGAATGGGTTCCTCAGAAGCACACCAAAATACAATCAGTATTATTCAGTGTTCTTTTGAAAGGTACTAAATCTCAGTAATTAAGTGCAACAGTATAAGGCATGTAGGTGATCTTGTAATAGGCTTACTGTTTAACAAACACAGCAGGTAATAATAATTTTATGAGGGGTTAAAATTGCAACTATTGGAAGGTTACATCTGGGTGATTGGCCCGCAGTTCCTGAGAACTTCAAGAGCCTCCAGCTCTCCAACAACATTGACACCACACTGACGGTGTCTGGTGCCTGTTGGGTAATGTCAACCGTCACAAGACTTCCTAACCTAACCTTAACCACTCCTCAAAATCACCTTGCGCCATTCACCCAGTTACCACAAGGCGTCCAATTGGCACCCAACTTTGTGGCATAATCCTTCTGACAAATTGACTAGCGTCCGTATAATAGCACAATGTGTTTACATGTTTGTGTGTGTTTAGATGTAATTGGATTTCAGTGTCAGCATTGTTATAAAAAATTTAAGCATAGTCGCAGTATGCATCGTCATGAAAAAAGTAGCTGTGAAAGGAATCTTGATTGTATTAGATACCCCAGTAGAGAGTCTGATTTGATTGTACATTTACTAGGCATTCTATATTAGCAAAATATTCAGTGATATGTAGAGGTAATGATTCAGCAGGAATAAAACTTGTGTGCTGTTTCTGCAGACAAACATTTACCAAATATCATTGTGTGGAGCGACATTAAATGAGAACTAGTTCCAAGAATCTTAAATTGAAAGCATATCTACATACAATATGCTTATGTTTGTTCAAGAATGCCAATGCAGTAAGAAAACATGTGATTATTTGCAAATTTTCTTTAGCAACACCTAGTGATTCGAATATGTCTCTGCTTATTACTTTGGAAGTGAGCAGACAACCTCATCGTCAATGTATAAATTACGAGAAGAAATGTACTTCACATCAGACTTTCATAAAACATAAAAATAAATATTTGTTTGGGAAACATAACTAGAAAGAAATATTTTTGTGCTAAACGTCAGCATGTGTTTACTAGACATATACAACTTGAAAATCATCCGTTGGCGTGCAAAGGTGATGCTGGATAAATTCTGGAAATTAATGCCGATTTTGTCAGAAGTTATTTTTTTATGTAGTAAAGTACATCATCACACGAGCAGCAATGGTTTAAGGAATCCTGGGAGTTATGTATATCGGCGTATGTATTGTGGATGTTTATTTACAAGAGAGTCTATTTTAATGAAATATTTATTAAAATGTAAATGCAATATATCGTACTAATGTTTTTTTTTTTTTTCGCTAGTTTTGTATATAATCGTGCCAATTGTTGTATCTCTGTATTCTTATATGTGTTTTTAAGATTATAATAAGTATGTCTGTAATATTATTGTTTTTATATGGTGTGTTGAGTGGTTGGTTGTTTTAAAGTGTGGTAACATATATCAAGAAATTTTTTAATATTTGGGGAGCTAGTTTTTATTTTTTACACAAAGGTTTTGGCGAATGGATGTGCGCTTACGGTCCTACCCAGTGGGTTTTTCCAATATGAGTTACTGTGAGGGAATAAAGTATTTATGGTACCAACAAAATATTTCCTTTTGCCCTAGAACGATATTGGTATTTGGTTTTCATAAGTCCAACATAGCGGGAATTATAGCAGAGTGAATATTAATTTATTTCAATTTAAAATAGGAAAAATATTAGAAAAGAAAAACTGATTTTTGAAAAAGGATTTTTTTTACTTTTTTAACTTCAATTAAATAGAGGTAAGATTGTACTAACATTTACATAAGTATATTCGGGGCGAGTACTGGAGATCTAAGGATCCTTTGACGGTGCTCGCCTGCTCGTCGAAACGTAAGTGTAGCGAGCGTTAAAGTTGCTATCTGATGGAGCGTGGGGATACCTTCTCATGCCCCACAGAGAGGAGGTTGTGATCCGTGGTCGGCTGGTGAAGGAATACTGAGAGGTCGCCGGCACGTGCCTCTGCCGGCGAATTCTGTAAGTAGTCTCGCCCTTACCCCCTCACCACCCTTGCAGAGAGGGTAGCCAGCCTTCACACTGGCGCGTCGAGTGGAGAGTCCCCGCTTCAGTGCGTATAAATGTAAATTACCTTCGTTGTGGTCGAAGTAATGAATATCTCAGTAAATATGTTTTAACTTTAGGATGATTCAAAGCATGAAGTAATCTAATACAAACATAATTGAACAAAATTTACTCTCATTGGGAACGAAAACAAGGTTTAAAATCTTTTTATACACAAACCGTAATTGTGTAATTACTTATTACATGATTAAATCTAAGTATCGTCGATGGATCTCGAACCAACACCTAAAAAGAGCCACCCTTAAAGATAAATCTTCGGTTATGGAATTTTGTTTTCTGAAATAAATAAATCATATTTGGTACATGTAGAGAGCTTTAAATTTATTTTTTTAATGTTATTAAGTAATAACTTAGAAAAAGTAAATATTGAAAAGAATTTCTTATCTCTATATTTCAAATATATATAATGTTTGTGTGCATGTGCAACCTTTGTGTATATGTGATCTCTCCCCAAGCAAACCTGTCTGCTAAGGAGAAATATCTTTCGGTGGGTGCCACGGAGTGCAGTTCATCCTTCGCGAGTTAAAGTCAGATGACGGAGGAAGGGGTGATTGTGAGCTAGATACCCTCTATATTGTACGAGGTGCCGGCAACCGTGGTGTTACGGACAGCGATGAAGTGTATAGAGTAAGGTGTGTGGAGCGATCAGTGTTGCCAACCTCTAATATATGATAATCCCTAGGCTGTAGCCAAATTCGTCCCTAGATTGGCTCAAAATACCCCCAAATATTAAATGATGTACTAAATCAATAAAATTGCGTTATACAAACACATGTATTTTTGGGTCTAAAATATTTAATTACAACTATGACATGTACGTGCGGATAGCACACATAGAAATAATTTCTTTCAACTTCATGTTTTTACAGCATTATTACTCTCAATCGTCTTCACTAGTTTGTTGTTAGAACATGTACATACTATAGTTAAATATATGTATCTGTTTCTTTTCAACATTGAATTTATAGCATGCATCAATATCTCGCTTAGCATGTAGAAGTCCTTTAATAGTATCACCGTAAATCTTGTTTCTCTTATCACTAACAATGGTTGTGATAGCCAAAAATACACTCTTTCCTCAGCAACAGTGGAATGTGGCAGAGAAAGTAGTTTCGAGACAAACAAACATAATTTCGGAAACAAAAGTGTGTTATCGCCTGTTTTCATTTGATTTACAGCTGCCCAAAATTTGCAAGGGTAGTCATCACTGCTCATTTCTATATTTCTCAAGAGACGCCATTCTCAGTCTGTTTCAGTGTATTCACTTTATTTTATTAAATGAGTATAGAAAGGGAATACAGCTGCAATTGATTGAAAAGATCTCCCTTTCACTACTTCATGGTTTAGAAAATCCAACAACTTAAGTTTCTGCATGGGTTTGAAAGGAAATCGTTGGTAAATCTCATGACCTCCTTCAATAAAGAAATCAATACATTTGAGTTTAAATTGTTTCAAATCAACTGCAATCCCTCCACTGGTGTATTCTGTACATATTCTGGATTTTTAAGTAACATCCCAGAAGGGTTTTGTATACAGTTGTTAAACTAAATTCTAGAATTTGGAGGTACAGTTTACATGTCGGATCTCTAAGCCAAGTCAAAATGTGCTGAGCTGAAGCTAATTTGTTTGAAAAAACAGCACCCTGAAAATATAAAGTTAATGCAACATACTGCTCTAACAACCTTTTCACCACAGGAAGATGGCTATCACAGCCTTCTTGTTTGAGCAGGATGAAGCATTTTGTGAGGCTCAACATTTACAAAATCTTGAAACTCTCTTAAAACAGCTGTTCGTTTGATACTGCAATGCAAATAGTTAAATATTTCCCGAGCAACATCTTCGACAAAGCTTGAGGCTTGAGACAGGCTTTTTATGCACATATATGAAAAGAATGACAAACACATATCATCAGAAATATACCAGGTACAAATTCGTCGAAATGAGAAACTACAGAGTTATTGGGTCCCATCATTACATTCGCCCCATCATCAGCGAAACCTGTTATATTACATTTTAAGTCTATATCATATTGGCTGAAATATTTCTCAATTTCCTTAAAAAGAACAGTAGCTGTTGCATCACTGACTTCAATTAAACCGAAAAACTCATCGCTTACTACAAAATGTTCATCTGTTCTTCTCACAACAGGGCATAGCTATTTCATTTTAGCTGAATCGGTTGCCTCATCAATTAACAGTGAGAAAGGGTGTGTCTTCAATTTTTCACAAAGATCTTCATACGATTTTTGGCCTATTGCATTTTTTACAAGAGCAGTGCACTTTGTACGCCCACAAGAAATGTTCTTTGCTATGGTAGAATCGGAACACATCTGTGGGATCAGGTTAGATAAATGAGAAGCAGTACTAAATGCAATGTTGTGTTCAGCAAAGAACTAAGACATCAACAGTTCCAATCTCTTCACTTTGTCAGTCAAATCAGAGCTGGCGGCACTCAAAAGAGAAGGGATAGAACGTTGCGACTTCATTGACTTCACAGCAAGTTTATGCTTGTTCCTAGTAGAATGTCTTTCATTTTCTGATTTCCCACCTTTTGGATCAATTGAACATGCAGAACAACGAAAAAACAATGGTCTTTTGAAACTTGGTGTCAACCACCCTTTAAAAGCAGGGTCCTTTTCCCAAAAATCACCATATTTTTGTGTGTATATCTTAGTGAGTTTCTTTGGCAGAGTTGGAGGGTCATCTTCTTCACTGCTCATTATTACCTAACAACACAGTGTTACAGATAAATTTATTGTTCGTCCATACACCAATAGATAAAAAAAAGAAAATTTAGTTACATTTAAATAATATATTGACATAGATCGCTACAAATAAACTTTGCCACAAAACTATTTGCGAAGCCTACAATGATGCATACGGTTAGTTTTTTACATTTCTCGGCGATGGAGGTATGTGCACGCGATACTTTTCAAGGTTATGTATATAATGTACGAAACATACATGTGACACTGTAAAAGTGGTATCACGAATCTAAAACTGAAAACCAATACAGTTTTAACTATGACCATGTTTCGTTTATATACTCAAATCTCAATCTGTTGACAAATATATTGTTGGTTTTACAGTTTCCGAGTAAAAAGACTTACTTTCTTGCATTAAGTTAAATAACTTCTCATAATTATGAATGATAAGCATAAACTCGTTGTAAGGGTCGCTTTAAAAAATTATACTTACTTGCGACTTGCAGAAGTAAAAGTAATATGTGTACTTGCAACTGTACTATTACACACATAGACAATTTACGGGATAATGTATGTGTTGTTTGAGTAACAAGATAATATTCAATAATCGATTGTCTAAGATACTCTAAATGATCGATTGCCTAAGTGATAAAAACTTTTAAAAATTAATTTATAGCTTTCTACACAATCTCACAGGTAGCATAAGGCCACTAATTAATTTTGTGTTAAATATTTTCAAGAAACAAGTTATGAGTCCCTAAGTTATGAGCATATAACCCTACATCCCTAGATACACTCCAAATCCCTAGAACTAGGGATAAATCCGTAGGGTTATCGACACTGGGAGTGATGTTCGCACCACGGGAGATTAAGACAGACAGAACGGAATAGGGTTTGTAAAGGCATATCATTTGTTCGCTTGATCAGCGGTGTGTTTAATATTACAATGTGGTAGGAATACAATTTATACATATTAGTAAATCATAGGATAGTCGGAAGTGAGCATTGGTTTGGGTAGGATGAGTGCTTAGGTTGTAACTACTCCTGCTAGTTATACAATATGTACATAGTAAGTATGCATATTTATTCATTTCTTACTATGCAAATAAAATATAAATATCTTCGATGAGTCACGAAGCAAGGATTAAGTACTTATGCCTAACCTTCCAACGTCGTCATTGTGTTTCGCCGGCCGATGGATAAAAATGTTTACTTACATTCACTACTTACTCATTACTTGTTACGTTGTTAAAATATACGTACCCTCGACAAGTCGCGAACAAATATGTAAATACTACTTGCATACAGTTATTCATTATGAAAATACTCTCGGTATTTATTCATTACTTATTATGCAGATAAAAAATAAAGGTACCAAACCAATACTATTTATCCTTATTAATTACACATTCTTATTTCATTTTGTGTAAATAGTCATGGCACTTATTCATTACTTATTACATAATTTAAAAAATCTAATTACACATATTTACTCTCGACAAGTGATTAAGCAAGGATTGAGTTCTCAACCCTATATTCCTAACTCCTCGCCTTCCAACCTTGTCAATTGTGGCTCGGCTGTCAGTGGGTAAATATGTGTACTTAGTTTCAGCTCATTATGTGTACTTATGCTTAATTATGTATAAGTACTCATATTAACTTATTCCATATGCAATTAGTAACTACACAAATGTAAAAAAATATTTTACCTTAATATGTCTAGCTCATTGCCCACTGATCAAATTTCAAACTATTAACATTGAATAACATAGTTTATGATAAAGCTACCTATATATGCAGGTTGGGTTACACTGAGTAAACAGCTCCCGCGATCTGAAACTGACTGGTTCCAAACATATAATAGGAATATTTTAAATAAATTTCTGCTTTATATAATAATGCAAAGCAACATGTCGGTTAGCACCATTGGATTTACCTTATTGTAATCCCAGTGTTGCAAACACTGTTAGTTTTTTATTAACATTTACAGAATTTGTGAGAATATATATACACATATATATGATGTAAATCATGATTTGTAACTTATAAAACATAACTGATATCTAAGTGTAAGTTAAAAACAAATAACTGATGAAATTATGCTATGTAACCACTCTAGACATTTTTAACACAAATTTAATTGTCTAGAGAGAATGGATAACTTCACATCTGCAGAGAACGAAGTGAGGCAGGGCTCCCGGCCCAGAGAAACTAATGAGGGTGGCAGCGGGGAGAGGGAGAGAAAGTTCTGGTGCCCCATGCGGCGATGATGCGAACCGTTCAATCTCTCGCTGTGGCAATGGGGGTCGGCGGTGTCTTGTGTGCCCCTGTAGAGAAAGGCGACGTTTGGGGATAAAGAGCATATCGTCTCTCTTCCCAACTGGTGCCACGCGCACTTGGTTGGTCGGAGACATGCAGCACCGGAGTTGTATGGTTGGCTCGAGCCCCATTCCAGCATGGTTGGTGGGAATATAATTAAATGTTTATCAGTGAAACTCTTCTAAGTCAGCAGTGCAAAATCATGGAGATCGGATGTGTATGTAGTGTGTATTTATTCACTATGCATATTATTGTATGTAATTACTAATGGTACGTGCACACACTTGCATACTTTGTTGTTAACTCATTACAAATAATAGTTCAATTATTGATTAAGGGATTAAAAGTGTATAATTATCTTCGATGGGTTTCGAAGAGTACCGAATCCTCAACTTTAGACCCTACACTTCCTATAGCCCTAACCGCCCCTTAAATATTTTTTATTGCCTTCTATATGTGTCGAATCAAGGACTGAGGACGACTGCTCAAACCTCCTGCTCCATCACTACACTCCTACCTTTCCCCTACCCCTTTGCCTTAAAAAAATTTTATTTACCTTCAACAGGTTTCTAACCAAGGAGTGAGGGTAACTACCCTCTTGCCTTAAAAACATTTTTTAATTACCTTCTATAGGTTTCGAACCAAGGACTGAGGAGGACTCCTCAATTCTCCTGCTCCAACCCTACATTCCCCACTTACCACTACCCTCCTGCCTTTAAAAAAATGTTTTATTACCTTCGATGGGTTTCGAACCAAAGACTGAGGATGGCTCCTCAACACTCCTCCTCCAACCCTACACCCCCCTTTTTTCCACTACCATCTCGCCTTAAAAATATTAATTACCTTCAACAGGTCTCGAACCAAGGACTGGGAACAACTCCTCAACCCTCCTTCTCCAAAACTACAATCCTCCTAACCCATAACCTCTCACATAAAAGAATTTTTATTACTTTCAACGAGTCTCTAACCAAGCACCGAACCATCATCCCTACACTCCCACATTACCCCTCACCACAACCTATACCCAACACACCCGTTCAAAAACTCCTCACTTGTGTTCTGGCAGCCAAAGGGTGAACATGTGTACTTACTATGCAATTATGCCTAATTGTGCAATTGCGAAATTACGCTTAATTATGCTTAATTGCCCTCGATGGGATTCGAACCGAGTAACACGCCCGGCAACAGTCATCAGAGCTCACTTCCTGGCAGCACTTCATCCAACAGCAGCCCACTAGGCAGGGTATTAAGAGAATCAGTGATTAAAAAAAATCACCAAATGTCACTTGTACCAGCATTGCTATTCCGGTACCCACCCTCAGTCAACAACCTACAACAACACACTTTTCAGGGGTGGGAGGGCATGGAGGGTAAACCCACAGACAATCACAGCACACCTCACAGTAGGAGGAGGAGGGAAGGGTGGTGGAAGTGTAGCACGAATAAGTGAGCATCTCCTCCAACACCCATTTACAAGTTAATCAAATGGCACTTGTGCCACTCCTTCAATTTTTATGTAAAAAAAAAACTGCACGCTCCTACTACTCCTCTCTTCCGATGAACTCAAAGTCATAGTGTTGTAATTCTCCCTGCAGACAAAAGTCGTGCTACTATCATCCTAAACAAAGCAAACTATGACAACAAAATCCCAGATATCATTACCACTGATAAATACATACATCTGGAGTAAGATCCCACCACCAGCATCCAACGCAAGATATACAAAATTTTCAAAAAACATCAAAGTCACATACCAGAAACAACAAGAACAGAGCTCACACCACATAGCAGCAAGCCACATCACATATATGGTCTTCCAGAAATCAATAAACCAGATATGCCTTTGCAACCGATCATCAGCTACTGCAATTCTCCATGTCAAAAACTCTCCAAATATCTACCAAAAATTTGTTGAACCTTCCACAGGCCAGACATTAACATTTGTCAGAGACTCTGGTCATTTAATTTCCATGGCCAAAACATTGGACATAGCAAGAACCGACACCCCAGTGAGTTTCGATGTTCAAAACTTTTTCCTGATGTCCCAGTAGGTGAAACACTCACAATTGTCAAGAACAAGTTGGAAATTGGCCAAACTATAAAAGACAAAACTATTCTACCAATACCATCCATAATGGAAATGATCACTCTCTGTTCCAGCACAACATATTACCAGTTCAAGGATGGTTTCTACAAACAAACTGATGGCATGTTGATGGGGGCATTACTCTCACCATTCATGGCGAACATATTCGTGGAAAATTTTGAGCAGGAGGCACTCAGCAAAAGCTGTAGTCCACCTAAAGTCTGGCTTCGTTATGTGGATGACACGGTTCTCGTCTGGCAACATGGACCCAAAACTTTGGAGGAATTCACCAATTTCCTTAACTCACTGAAGCCATCAATAAAATTCACTTATGAAACATAAAGAAATGACAGTATTCCTTACCTGGTTTTGTTAGTCGGTTGAGAAAACAGCAGTCTTGCAACAAAAGAATACAGGAAACCAACTAATACCTTACTTTTGCCTTCAGCCACCCAAAAAGTACTTAAACTGGCAGAATTCGTATGCTAGCTAACAGAGCTGAGATTATCTGCTCCAACAAAAAAGTCTATTGTAGATGAACACAATCAAATAAAAAAATAACTCCAGGCTAATGGCTATCCAACCGACATCATAATGCAGTAGATAAAACCCATCGGACCACTCAGCCCCAAAGAGACCAAAAAACCCGGTTGAACCCTAGTTATCCCTTGCGTTCCAGGTTTTTCTGAAAAAATTAGACGTCTGGGAAACAAATATGGACTACAAAAAGCATTCTGGTCAAAATTCCCTATTACAAGAATAGTTACCAGGGTGAAACCAGCAACAGACAAACTACAAACCCACACCTGTGTATATCAGATCCCCTGCTAGTGTGGTCATACGTACATAGATGAAACTGGCAGAGCTCTTTCTACCCGAATTAAAGAACACAAAAACAATTGCATGAAAGGTGAAACTCAGAAATCCAGACATGCTTGGGAAAACAGCCATAATATTATTTGGAAGAATTCAACACCTCTCACTCAGGAAGCCGACAAAATCAAAAGAGAAACCAAGGAATTAGCTTATATTATTAGCAATAATAATATCTTTAGTCAACAGAGTATTGAGTTGTGGATCCCATTAATAAAGAAAGAAACTTCGGCAATGATGAGAAATGGCGGTCCTCGTCAGTCGTACTCGTGTTCTCGGAACCTGAGGGTCGCTACCTAAAGATAAGAACAGACAGCAGTTCTAGAAACGTCGCATTCTGTCGCTTCTGGAAAAATTACTGTGTTCATGCGAGTTTCTTCTTTATGTTAGTTTTATTTGTGTAAGTATATAACTACCCTGTGAGTAGTAGGAAAATAAGTTGGGCACAAGGGCGTGGGGTGCAGGGTCGCAGGACTCGGCCGCCGCCATGTTGTTATGTAACTTTCCGCCATATTGGATGTCATTGACCTCGACCACGGCCTTTGATTCGTGACCTGGACCTTGACCTCGAGGTCTTTTGACTTAAACAACCCTAAAATTCCCAAAAATCCTCAAAAAATTATTATCAGAAATTATTTTGAATTATTTTTTAATTATTTTAAAATTATTTAAAGGATCCTCAAAAATTACCCATTTTTTCCTGGGGCAAGCGAGAGGACTTATGACTTCAAGCCAGAAGAACCGGACTCATGACCATTGAAATTTGATGTTTTACCTCGAACTTTGACACAAAAATAAAAAAAATCACAAAATATTCACAAAAATTCCAAAAGATACCATCAAATTTATCATTAGAAAACTCACTAAAATATGTTATTAAAATTGTTAAACAATTATTACAAAATTATTTTTAATAAATAAATACCCCTATGTTACGTCCACCTCCCCTCACCAAATAAATAGGTCGGCTGGCCTCTACCCACTCACCCAGACACAGTCATCCATCTTTGTAGGCGACCACATCATGGTAGGCAGCATCAATCTCGGTAGGCAGCAACCAGCTTGGTAGGTGACGACTATCTTGCTAGGCGACCACCATCTTGGTAGGCGACTACCATCTTGGTAGGTGACCGGTAGACATCACCCATCTGCCATATTGGAAGCCAATGACCATGATGCTAACCTCATGACCTTGAATAACCTTGAAAACAAAAACTCAAGGAAAAATACATAAAAGACAACAAGCATAATACATTATAAACTACCACAACTACATTAAATTCAGACTACCTCGACCTTGACCACATGACCTCGGATAACCTTGAAAATAAAAACTTGAGAAAAATACATGAAAGTCAGCAAGCATATTACATTAGTGTCTAGCACCACCATATTGGATGCAGACTAACTCGACATTGACACCATGACCTCGAATGACCTTGCAAGCAAAAAATCGAGAGAAATTTATGTGAAAAGGTAGAAGCTAGCCAAGACGATCCACCTCCCACACAGCTGCTGTCAAACTAAACCTCTCAGCTTACCTTCGTACTGCTTATAATATACGAGTGTGCAAGCCGTAAGGCGTCGTATTGACTTGAACCAATCGTACTGCATCATAAACACATTGTACAGACACCGACCAGCCAATTACCAAGCTGTCACGTGATTGCAAGTGGCCAATCACATGCAGGCATTAAACCTTAACATGAGGAAGTCAGTCTCTGACTCCAAAAGGACTCATATTGTCTCCAAAATGACCTCTAAATGACCTATAAATGACCCCCTCCCCACTACCACCATCACCACCACCACCTTGACCCCTACATGACCCCTAACTACCCATTATCCCATCGACCCCTGATTGAGGTGCTAACTGCAGTGCTGCAGTGCTAAATGCGGTGCCGATTGCGGTTCTGATTGAGACTGCAGTGCTAAGTTTGATGATAAATGCAGTGCTGATTGTATTTGTGGTGCTAAGTGTGGTGGTAAGTGCAATGTTTTTGTGCAGCAAAAGTAAAAAAAAATTCCATGTATTTCAAAATAAGAATTATATAGTCCTATCTCCAAAAGCTGAAATGCGAACATTTTATTTAATTATCTCGCTTTAAAAAGGTATATATGTGCAGGTCTCTCTGTATATTGCATCGCTTCCTCGGTAAACTGTTATTACACTTTGGAGTAAAAGTTTCCTGAACTACAGCAGGCTTCCACCACACTTCGCCATTGGTCGATTCCCAACAACGACTTTGTACTGAACAATACCGCACCACGACAGGCCACCACCATGCTAACCCAATTGGTTGTTGTCACGTGAAAAGGACTCTTCGTATGGACCGCCCTGTCATGCCGATCTGCATTTTTGAACTTAGGTAAAACTCGATCGTAGAATCGGCATTTGGTGGCAACCAGTTAGCGATGATGCAGGTTCACGGCTCCATGATTGTCGAGGTCAAAACGCAGCCATCATATTTGCAATTCATCTTCATGGTATGGAAGTACTCTGAGAAAACCCAAATACTCGTTCACCTCGGAAGAAAACACACAGGTACTTACATAACAATATGTTATTTAAATATGCTTGTAGGGATATGTATATATCTTAGTATAGTAATTAAATTAATTTTATAATTACATATTTATATACTTATAGAGCATTAAGTATAAATTAAATGGAAAATAATTTTATACATATTTATATGTACATAACTATATGTATAAATTAAATTGAAAAGCATTTATATTTACATGCTTACATGCCTATACCAATATACTAATTAAATTGAATATATTTTATATGTATATGCTTATACATCTATTAAATTGAAAATAATATTATATTTACATATTTATGTAGCTATACCTATACATATAAATAGACTTCCAAATAATTTTATATTATCATAGTTATATGTACATAACTATGAGTATAAATTTAATTGAAAATAATTTTAAATATACATACTTATATACCTCCACACATAAATATAATTAAATTCAAAATAGTTTTATATTTACATAGTTATATGTACATAACTATATAGTTAAATTATATTGAAAATAATTTTTTGTTTACAGACATACGTGCATAACTCTATATAAATTAAATTGAAACTATTTCTATTTTTATACACATATATAACTTTATATATACATCGTTATTTTAAATAGCTATATACAATTATGTATAAAATTAATTAAAATAGTTATATATTTATATAACTATATGTAAACAACTATATTGTAAAAATTAAATTGAAAATAATTTTATATTTACATACCTACATGTACATAACCATATACCTATATATACATATATACATTAAATCGAATAAAATTTATATTTTAAGTCTTATATGTAAATAGCTTTATATATAGATTAAATTGAAATTAATTTTATTATTACATACTTCTATACCTGTACATTTTATATAACTATACACTAGTTGTGTATAGTGCTATCATATATATAATAGGAGCTGCATGTTTTCTTCCTGGGGCAAGGAGTATTTGGGTTTTCTCAGAGTTATCTCATACTGCGAAGATGAATTGCGAATATAAAGGGTTGCCTTTAACCTCGACGATCATGGAGCAGTGAGCCTGCATCATCGCTAATTGGTTCCCTCCAGTGCCGATTCTGCGATTGAGTTTTTACCTAAGTTCAAAAATGCCTATCGGCATGAAAGGGCAGTCCATACGAAGAGTCCTTTTCACGTGACGACAACTAATTGGGAAATATTTTTTGTGGCCTGTCGTGGTGCAGCATTTTTCAGTACAAAGTCCATGTAGCATATCGACCATTGGTGAAATGTGGTGGAATCCTGCTGTAGCTCAGGGCACTTTTATTGCAAACTGTAATAGCAGTTTACCCAGGAAGCGATGAAATATACAGAGGGACATGCTTATATACTTTTTTTAAGTGAGCTTATTAGACATAATGGTCGCATTTCAGCTTTAGGAGAAATCGATTATATTTTTTAATACGTGGAATTATTTTTTCCAATTGTGACCCACACACAAACACCACACTTACCACTGCACTTAGCACCACAATCACAATCAGCACTGTACTCAACAGCACACTCAGCACTGTAATGGTAATTAGCACCACAGTCATCACCGCAGTTACCACAATCACAATCAGCACCACAATTAGCACTGCAGCACCACTATAAGCATTGCAATTAACACCACATCGCCACAATTAGCACCACAGCACCACAGTCAGTACTGGAATTAGCACCGCATTCAGCCCCACAACTATCACTGCAGCACCACAATTAGCACCGAAATCAGCACTTCAAATAGCACCACAATCATCACCACAATTATCACCGCAGTTATCACCTCAGAAACACAGTTAGCACTGCATGCTCTGTAGTTATCACTGCAGCTAGCAGCACAGTTAACACCACAATCAGAGGTACTTATGGGTAAATGGCCAATGGGTCATTAGGGGTCATGTAGGGGTCAAGGTGGTGGCGGTGGGGGTAATTTATGGGTGATTTAGGGGTCATTCTGGAATCAATATGAGTCATTTTGGAGTTAGAGACTTACTTCCTCATGCGATGTTTCAATACATGCATGTGATTGGCCACCTGCTATCACGTAGCAGCTCGGTGATTGACTAGTCGGTGTCAGCACGATGTATTAATGGTGCAGTACGATTGGTTTGAGGTCAATATGACGCTATAAGGGTTGTACACTCATATATTATAAGCTGTATCGAGGTAAGCTTAGAGGTTTAGTTTGACAGCAGCTGTGTGGAGGGTTTATCGGCTAGCTTCTGCCTCTTCACATAGATTTTATTGGATTATTATTTTTCAAGGTCATTCATGGTTATGGGGTCAAGGTCGAGTCAGTCTGCATCCAACATGGTGGTTGTAGACTGCTATGTATTATGCTTGCTGATTTTTATGTATTTTTTCTCAAGTTCTTGTTTTCAAGGTCAATCAAGGTCATGGGGTCAAGGTCGACATCTACATCTAATGTTGTAGAGGTAGTCTGTTATGTATTATGTTTGACGACATGTATTTTATAGTGTTTTATTTCCATGTTCATAAAAGGTCATGGGGTCAACATCGAGGTAGTCTGCATCTAATATGGCGGCGGTAGTCTGTAATGTATGATGCTCATTGACTTTTATGTATTTTTCTCGAGTTTTTATTTTCAAGGCCATTCAAGATCATGGGGTCAAGGTTGAGGTAGTCTGCATCTAATATGTCAGTGGTAGACACTAATGTCTTACGCTTGCTGACTTTCATGTATTTTTCTCGAGATTTTGTTTTCAAATCCATTCAAGATCGAGGTGGCTGCATCTAATATGGTGGTGATAGTCTGTTATGTATTATGCTTGTTGTCTTTTATATATTTTTGGTCGAGTTTTTGTTTTCAAGGTCATTTAAGGTCATGGGGTGAGGGTCATGGTCATTGGCTTCCAATATGGCAGATGGGTGTTGTTTACCAATATGGTTGTCACCTACTAAGATAGTCGTCACCTGCCAAGACAGCTACTACCTACCAAGATGGTGGTCGCCTACCAAAATGGCTGACTGGGCATGGGCGAGTTGGTGAGGCCAGTCGAATATTTTCTTTGGTGAGGAGATGTGGGAGAACTATGGGAAGATTTAACATTTTTAAATAATTTTTTAAAATTATTTTTAACAATTTTTAATAATATATTTGAGTAATATTTCAATAAAATTTAATTTTTTTTTTGTATTTTTTAAATTTTTTGTGGATTTTTTTTGGATTTTCTGGGTTAAATGTCAAGGTCAAAGGTCAGTGGTCCTGAGTCCAGCTCGTCTGACTCGGAGTCACAAATCCTCTTCGTCTGCTCCAGAAAAAATTCGTCGTTTGTGAGGATCCTTTTAATAACATTAAATAATTTTTTAATAACCTTCAATAATATTTTTTTTCGGATTTTTTTTATATTTTAGAATTATTTGGTATTTTTAAAAAGGATTTTCTGTTATTTTTTGGGGTTTTTTTTTGGGTCAGAGGTCTTCCAGGTAAAGTTTGGTCATGGGCCCTTGTGCCCAACTTCTTATTTTCCAACTACTCGTGCGTCGTCTTTGGTGGGTTGTCTGTTGGTAGTATAGAATTTTTTCGTATACATATATAGTATATAAGTTGTCCGCATTTAGCTTGCTGTAATATTTAATTTGACTTGTTTACTTCATGAAATTTACAGGTTTTGCGTTTATATATTTTGACTTCAGTCTACCTGGCTTGTATTCTGTCGTGTCGAGTAAAACTGCTGTGTTTGAGTGTGTTTCTTTGTTGTGTTGTGCCATTTTGTTCCTAATTATTTTGTCAGTGTTCTCCTAATTTTTTCAAGCAAGTTTCTAGCCTGTGTTGTTTTGAATGTGTTATCTGTTGGTTGTGTATATTATATTTTTCGTAATTAGTTGCTGTTCTGTTGACTGACTCTAATCCCTCTTGTAATTTTCCAGTGTTGTGTACCAGTAGCGACTGGTGACTTTTGAAACTGGGAGGGCTGTAGCGATCCTAACTCATACCAATAAAAATATCATTTTTTAAACATGCACAGTGATAAATATATTGCGTACGAGAGGCTTCAGTAAGTATAGGTAATGTAGCTAAATACAAAAAATAAGTGTAGTTGTTTGAAGAAAAATGTATCATCGCCCGATTTTTAATGGTCAGCATACTGTGGCCGCTGGTTCAGATCCAATCACTACCACAGGTATGTATTTGTTTTAAGTTTGTTTAAGTTATATGCCTTCCAACCAGTACCTACATGGTGTGGTACATTACACGAGACGACGAGAGATAACATAATAATACCAACTCTACCATACTAATGATGATAATAACTTAAATATATACTATAACAAATATTTTTAAAACAAAATACTAATTTACAAAGCCTACAGTATGTACAAAATTCATGTCAAATTTAAATTAGAGGCAAATTTAAATTAAATGGCATATCTTACATAATATTTTTGTAAAAAAAATTCATTCGTCAACCTGTACATGCTATCTAGCTGACAATGTATATACACCTTACCAAGCAATGACAATTTTATTGCATTTTTTATATGTTGCGAACATGGTTTATGTATTTTAACTTTGTCTCCCAAATGTTTTAAATCTTTTACTCCATTGACAGTCCACGAAAGATCATTAGGTTTCATTAGCAAACAAAAAATAAACAAAACAACACATTTCCAACTTCACACCCTCATAGCTAGTCCGCGAAATTGTATGTACTTACGTCGAATTTTCTCCTATACGAACCATTTACTACCTAGACTTTGTTGTTGAATTATATTTAATTGTGGCCTTGCTGGTCCCAGATTCTGTAGCTCTAGTTTATTCTCGTAATTGTAAATCTTTGTCATAATAATGTTAAAATGTTACTCGCTGAATTAACAATTATTTACAAGTTTACACAACACGACATTAACAACAATTCAACCCTGCTTCTGACCGATGCTCATAGCTCATCATTAATTAACAACAAACTTATTCAGAGTATTACATACTATATTTGAAGCTCATGCGAGTTTGAAAGATATCTATAAATTAAAAAAAAAAAATATTCGAAATAAATACAGGCATTGTCAAGAAATGTGTTTAACAACTGCAAAAAAGTGGAGCGCGAAAGTGTGCTTACAAAACATGTAATTTTGGTAGATTTGTCAAGTTCGAGGGAACCATTTTTTTTGTTTGAGCAGAGGCGCGCCCAGCTCTTTCCGATTTACAGCATGCGATTGGCTGAAAAGGGCCGAGTCCCTGAAGTCTTCCCTCCCCCCCGTAGCACCCCTAGTCCTATGTTATGGTCATCTCTCTCTACTAATTTTACCCACTCGGGGCGAAGGATCTGCCGCCCCACCACTCGACATTTCAAAAACATTTCTCTCATGACAAGAGTCTCGTCCATCTCAAAAACATTGACTGCGAAAAAACCTCCGTATTCGTACACAGTATTATTTACCGAGTAGCAGATAAGTAGAGGTATGCGTTCTGAGATTTTATTAGGAGGGCTGTGCCCCGCAGCCCTACCTCAGCAACCGCCATTCTTGTACACATATATTTATTTTCTCGCCCATACGTTACTTGTCTTTTTAAAGTATTTTTTTCGTGTTGAGTCCCGTTTTTCCATGACAGACATCGGTATCGCAATGGCAAATGTCCAGAAATCTCTATCTTGCCATGCTGAAAATATTATTGAGGTTTTTATACATTAATATTGAATCTTACCTTTTTTAATATTGTTTGTTTAGTATAGAAACAATTTACTGTACTAACTTTAAACAGTAGCGCCCGAGGTAGGACTCGAATCGATGGCCTTATGGTTAGTGGGCAAAGCATGTTAACTCCTGATTTCACAGTAACCATTGTCTTACGAGTGGTATGTATTGCACCTGTGAATTTGAGATATCTTCTGCTAATTATCTACGCCCTTCACTGCCACTTGTCGCTCGCTAGCAAAGGAATCAGTAACCTCAGGGTGTAACGCTTATAATTCTCGGCGCTCTCTTTCTTAATATGCCACTCACTGTCCATTCATGGTTACTTCCAATTTTTTTGAGGTTCTGCTGAAAGTTTTACATTCGGGTTACTCGCTCGCCTTGTGCAAATATATCTTAACTAAGTCGATACCTATTCTACTCAGGTTAGAAACAAAACGACAGTTTCTAATGGGACAGTTTGGCATAAGGAAAAATTCCACCGTAAAATTGCGCTAGTGTCCCAAAGAGGTCACTTTAGCTGACAGTAAATGGATAAATTATATTTATTCGTGTTAAAGTTCGTGTTTGGTTCGGATTGTTATAGATATTTGCCTTAGCCGAAATTTTACATATTAACTTTATTTCGTTACTATTATTCGCGCCCTCCAATTGTGTTTACAAGGATAAACAGTAAAAACAAAATAACAGTAAAAATACAATTTTTGGCATCGAGCTCTCATAAGCAAGCTTATTTCATTGGAACAACGTTACAAATTTTATTACGAAATAATATAGCCGGCATCAAATAATATTTTTTTTCAAAATTTTACTGTTTTTTATTTAGTTGCCATATTAAAAAAAGGTAATTTTATAGGCCAACGTTCAGCTGAACCCATTTTACGACAGAATATTACACAACATGTGAACATATTTCCATTACATTTCCATTCTAGTGCGAAGAACATATTTTATTCTTTGTTGCCTATTTCATGTAAGTAGAATGATTGTGTCAGTTCTGGGACAAGGTAATGAGGAGTACGATCCAGGCGCTGACCAGTCACCATATTGAATTTCCGCTTTTTCACTTTTCCCTCCTAAAAGGTCCCTTTCTAGCTCAAAACCGACTAAATTCCCCTTGAAAATTCACTTTTTTTTTTTTTTTTTTTTTTCAAATATAAAAATTCCCCTTATTCCCTAATGATTTCCTTAAAAATTTCCCATTTTTCCCAGCCGCAAAAAAACAATCTCCCCAAAAGTCTATTTTCAGTCCAGAGCAGGAAAGGTGAACTTTTGTCCCCGAGCCAGGAGAGCAGGACTGAGGACTCAAGACCTTTAATATTGACCTTGAACCAATGACCTTAAAAACAAAAACTCTAAAAAAATTCATTAACGTCAGCAAGCATGTTATGTTATGTTATTCCAAGTAAAGGTCACCTGCATCCAATATGGTGGCAGTAGTCATACTGCCACCATATTGGATGCAGGTGACCTTTACTTGGAATAAACTGGAAAGCGAAAACTTGAAAAAAAAATATAAAATTCAACAAGCATTTTACATACTGACTACCACCACCATATTTGGTGCAGGTGATCTTGACTCCCTGACCTTGAAAGACTTTGAAAACAAAAAGTCGAAAAAATTAATAAATTCATTAAAGTCAATGAGCTAATTGTTACTGACTACTACTGCTGTAATGGATGCCGGTGACATTGCCCTTGAGTCCATGACCATAGATAACCTATAAAAAAATTCGAGAGAGATGGAATAAATACACTAAAGCCAACAAGCATATTACGTTATTGACTACTACCATCACCATATTGGATAAAGGTAATCTCCGACCTTGGCCCTAAACAAAAAAGAAAAAAATTCCAATAAAATACAAGAAAATATTTTAAAAATTAATCACAGACTTGCTTCTTATCAATCTTTCCATCAACCAGTTCGGCAATCAACACTAATATCGTAATCAGCACCACAACTGCGCCACCAGTAGCACCACATTCGCAATCAGTATCACAATTAGTACTACAATCCAATCGTAATTAGCACCACGATCAGCACCACAATCACAATCAGCATTACAATCATCACCATCATCTACTCCACAAATGTAATCTTTTCATCAATCATCAATCTATGGGTTTAGCATATGTCTCTATCTATAAATATTTCAAAAACGATTTACCAACTGTCTCCAAAATTTGTGCATGTCGTCAGAGTTAATGTTTTGTATGCAATCAACTAACCATACATTTTTCATCCTAAAATAGTTATTATCATTATATACGCAGATCTTTACATTTAAAGGCGAGTGCTCATGGCATCACTTTAAAGTTGTGATGGATGAAAGGACACGACACACAAAAATAAAGGAAAGGCATTTGTTATATAACGATAATTTATTATAATTTTGTAATAACAATTTCAGAAGAAAGCAGTTCATCACATCATGCGATATATCCCCGTTCATTCAGTTTACCAATAATTGAATAAATCTCAACAAAGCATGAGAAATCCCCGTGTTTTTGATGAAGGTCAATCAAATATATGAGAGTATCAACAAGTTCATTCGGGTCTTCGGAAAATAGGTAGTCAGTATTTATGACGTTTCTGCCTTCTTCGTGCTACTCATTGCAGCTAATGTGTTAGAGGGATGTATCAGTGCATCGAGAAGTCACCATCACCAACTTAAACATTATCGCTGTCTTCATGTTCATTTTCATCTATGCTGTCTTCATCATCACCTTCACTTCCTGTTTCATCCCCAATATTGAATTTAGCTTTCTTTGTTGTAGAAGTTGAATGTTCATCAGTATTTACGGCCGACGACCGTTTATTTTGAAGTTTGTTGACTTCATGCGAACGTCTCGCAAGAGTACAGTCTGCGCGAACCGACTCTAGTGCACTCATTCCGTCTTTAGCATTAACTGTCTCATCATAATCATCTATGGAATCGGTATCCATCGATGCAGCAAGAGAAATTGCCGGCAACCCTTGCTGATTCCCAATGGACGAATCCTTGCAGATCTCTGTAGGTTCTTTGAATACATCGCCTTGCACAAAATGCATGAGACCAGTGTCGTATTGCTTCATATCGTGAAAAGGACTCTTCTTACAGGCCATTCTCTCATTCCGACGAGCAGTTTGACCATAGGTGAAAACTCGATCGATTATTTTTTAAACATAATTATATGCATACAAATGTGTAAAAAGAGTTTCAATTAATTTAATAGATAATTATGTATATGAAATTATAGGAGTATAAAATTATTTTTAATATGTTTTGTACATAAATATGTATATATAAATATGGGACAATAGAGTTATTTTTAAATTTTTATACATAATTATATATATAAATATGGGAGCAATTTTTTTTTAATTGCTATATTTTATATACATATGCCCCCAAGTATATCGAAATAACATATTATTATGTAAGTATCTGCGTATTTTCTTCATGGGCGAACAAGTATATGGGTTTTCTCTGAGTGCTCCAATATTTTTTACATATAAATTTTTTAGTAGAAGGCCTTTGTGGGCACAAGTTAAACTCTTTACTGCTAAGAGAACCATATTTATATTGAAAAACGACAGTTTATGTTCTGACACCACGAAGTGAACATCGATTTTGAAGAACTCTCTCATCATACCATGAAAATGAATTGCGAATACGTAGGCCTGTCTTCCATCTCAACTAACATGGAGGCGCGACCGGAATCATCGCAACCTGGTTGTCGTCAGTGTCGATTTTGCGTTCAAGTTTTCACCTATGGTCAAAATGCTCGTCGGAATGAGAGAACAACCTGCACGAAGAGTCCTTTTCGCGCGATGATGCAATACGACATTGATCTCATGCAGTATTTGTAAGGCTATACATTGAAAGAACCTACAGATATATGTAAGGACTCATCTACTGGAAGTCAGCATGCCGGCAATACCTCTTGCTGCATCGATGGGTACCGATTCGGTAGGTGATTAAGATAGACAGTTAATTCCAAAGATAGAATGAGTGCATTTGAGTCGGTTTACACACAATGTACACCTGCAAGACGTTCGCATGAAGTC
Source organism: Dryococelus australis (assembly GCA_029891345.1). Lineage (NCBI taxonomy): Eukaryota > Metazoa > Arthropoda > Insecta > Phasmatodea > Phasmatidae > Dryococelus > Dryococelus australis. The sequence continues at coordinate 79,137,532 of CM056994.1, read as the reverse complement.
GACGAACTTCAAAATAAACGGTCGTCGGCCCTAAATACTGATGAGCATATAACTCCCGCTAAAAAGAAAAGTGATTTTAATATTGGGGATGAAGCAGGAAGTGAAGGCGATCACGAAAACAGAATAGATGAAAATGAACATGAAGACAGTGATAATGTTAAAGACGATGATGGGAATTTTCTCAATGCATTTACACACCACTCCAACAAATTTGCTGCAATGAGCGACATGAAGAAGGCAAAATACGTCGAGAATACTGACCACCAATTTCCTGAAGACCCGAATGAACTTGTTGATAGACATATATATTCGATTGAGCTTCAGAAATGCGGGGATTTTTCACGCTCTGTTGATATATATCCAATCAATACTAAACTGAAGGAATGGAGATATATTCCATGATGCGATGAACTAATTGCTTCTGAAATTGAAACTACATAATAATAATAAATTATTATTAAAAATATTTTTTCTTTCAAATTTTAACGTTGTGCCATGAGCATTCGCCTATAGACGTAAATATCTGCATATAGAATGATAATGAAGGCTTTAGTATGAAAACTGCATGGCTAGTTTACTGCATACAAAACATTAATTCAAATGACATGTACAAATTTTGGAGACAGTTGGGGAATCGTTTTCTTTTTGATATGTATCGATAGAGACAGACACTAAACCCATGGATTGATGATTGATGAAAAGATTGCGATTGTGGTGCAGATTGCCATACTGATTGTGGTGCTGTTTGCGATTGTGGTACTGATTGTGATGCTGAATGCGGTGCTGATGCTGATTGCGTTTGTGGTTCTGATTGTGGTACTAATTGCGATTTTGGTGCTGATTGTGATTGTGGTCATTATTGTGGTGCTGATTGTTATGCTGATTACACTTTTAGTGCTGTTTGCTAATGTGGTGCTTAGTGTGGTGCTGATCGTGGTGCTGATTGTGGTGCTGATTGCGATTGTGGGAGGGTTTGTGGTTTTGTTGTGGTGCTGATTGCAATTTTTGTGTTGATTGCATAGCTGATTGATGGAAATATTGATTAAAAAACCAGTCATTAATAATTTCTTAAATTTATAATATTTTATGAGTTTTTGTGGGGATTTTTCTTTCTTGGGTTAGGGTCAAGGGCCAAGGTCAAAGGTACCGATATCCACGATAGTGTGGTAGTAGTTAGTAAAGTAACACGCTCATTGGCTCTAATGAATTTATTCAATATTTTCTCGAGTTTTTGTTTTCAAGGTCATCTAAGGTCGTGGGGTCAATATCAATGTCACCTGCACCTAATATGGCAGTAGCAGTCGGTAATTTAATATGCATATTGACTTTTATGAATTGATTCATTTTTTCTGGAGTTTTTGTTTAATAAGTAATTCAAGTTCATATGGTCAATATCGAGGTCACCTGCACCCAATATTGTGGCAGTAATAAGTAATTTAATATGATTGTTCACTATTATGAACTTTTTCCCGAGGTTGTGTTTTCAAGGTCATTCAAGGTCACGGGTTCATTGTCAAGGTCACCTGTATCCAATATGGTAATAGTCAGTAACGAATATGCTTGTTGACATTTATTAATTTATCCTCAAGTTTTTATTTTAAAGGACATTCAAGGTCATAGATTGAAGATCAGGGTCACTAGTATCCAATATGGCGGTAGTAGTCAGTAACGCAATATGCTCGCTGACTTTTATGATTTTTGTCTCGGGTTTTAGTTTTTTATTTCATTCAAGGTCATGGGCTTAATGTCAAGGTCACCAGAATCCAATATGTTCGTAGTAGTCAGTAATATAATATGCTTGCTGACTTTTAAGAATATTTTCTTGAATTTTTGGTTTCAAGGTTATTAAAGGTCGTGGGATCAAGGTCTCCTGCACCCAATATTGCGGTAGCAGTCAATAACATAATGTGCTTGCTGACATTAATGAATTTTTTCATTTATTTCCAAGGTATTTCAAGGTCATGAGGTCAAGTTCAATCATAATCGTCCGTCACTGATATGAAATAATTTATATGCAGAACGATGCAGTAAATTCAACATTTCGGCCGTTTCCTGAAACAAACAAACTTACACTTAGAAACGTGAATTATATTTGTGTAGCTTTATTGCGAACGTCAGTTGGAAAATAATAGAACTAACCGCTTTACAAAATTGTAAACACGTGCCGAAGTTACATTTCACTCAAGAAAACGCACTAAAACGGTACCTACAAACAACTATGCTTAATGAAAGCAAATACAAAAATAATTAACTACTGACAAAATTTTCCGACAACACCTACAAAGTATTCACATCAACATAATTAAAAAGAGCTCATGAACAATGGCGTTAATCAGGCTGGAAACGTTTCACTGACCGTTAAGTGTCCGCATGCTCCGTGATAATTGCTAAATATGTTTTCAAAGCCAATTCACTAATAGCCAAAAAATTGCACATTGCTTTAAAAACATAATTGGAAACCACAAATATTGTAAGTATATTTAAGTTCTAAATTACAACTTTCAGTTCTGAGTACAACATTCTTCTGTAGTCATCATCAATATCGCCAACCTAACATACACCCTGCAGCAATATATCAGCTGCCACAAAACTTCGCAAATGGGAGCATTTGCTGTTTACATTCTGTGTAAGTTGGTCAAGTTGTCTGTCAGATTTTATCTTATTTATGTGAAATTGACTATACGTAGGTTTTAACACAATACAAGAAAATTGTCTTAAAAAGTTATATTTATGTTGTGAGTATTGAAATTATCCCATTTTCTTGCATACAAAACAAAAAAAAAACAAAAAAATCCGGTGCACATGTAACACTAGAGCACCCTGGCAGAGAAAATTGTTAGTTATCAAACTAAAAGCATTGACTTTCCCAACCTGAGTGTAATAAACGTTAACTAAGACTAGTAAATTATACATATAAAAGGGGCAATGCACTGTGTTTGTGCACACTCAATAATATTTTGCATGAGAACTATTTCTTTCTAGGTATTACCAACACACCTATATTCTCCCTGTTTTTGTTCATATTGATTATAAGTGAAACATTATAATTTATAGATAAATTATAAGTAACAATCCAACTGATACAACGCTAAAATAATTTTATGTTAACGGAAGTATAAACCGCTTGTGAATCGTGACATATTCAAGAAACAGCCAAACATTTCTTACACAGAGTGATTTTTTCAAGGGTTTGATAAAATATGTGCGAAGGCACCACGAATATCCTATAGCGGTTATTTAAAAAAATTTAAAAGTCCATCCAGTGCGCTCCAGTTGAGCTGCTGGTTTATTAACGCAAGCATTATCACCACGGCCCGAGGGTGAAAGCTGCTTGCAGAGATGTGTTGACCCGGGCACTCCAACAAGTTGCAGCCTTCAGTTATCTCGTGTTACGTAAAGTGTTTTTTCTAAGCCTTGTGTTTAGCATACTAATGTCTGGGAGAACGAATGCAGTGACGTACTGGACGACAGTGTATTGACCGTAAACAAAACGGTGACCCCCAACCGTTGTTCCGAGGCAGGGTCAGCACGGTTGAGATTAGAGCCCGGGAGAACTCCCCGCTGTCCATAGGAGCCTGAGACAGAGCCGTTGACCTCTGAGGTTAGCGATTAACCTCTTGAGACAATCACCTGCCCCTTGGTGGGTGTACTCCACACTAAATCACAATTTGTGTGCCGATTTGTAAAAGTTTCAAATATTTTTTATGCGTGTGTTGGTCCTAAGAGAAAACAATTCTTGTTCGCCAAATTGTCTTCTGTTCACTGTTTTATTTTGCGCTCATTTCATAAAAATTATTTAATTTTGGAATAAAATTTTATGTAATTGTGAGCAAATAAAATACCCCTTATTGAATTATTTGGTAATGGCTGAATTAGTAACCCCTCTTTCTGTGAGTGAAAATGAATTTAAAATTATTGATGAACTTGTATCCGGTATACTTCACGTGTCTTGCAAAGCGTAAGCTTGACACAACGCCGGGAGTAGACAGCCGTTAGAACGTACGAGTACAACAAGTTGCATAACTTCAGGCTGTGGGCTGTTCTCTGGTCTTAACACCGATGGTTAAAAGAACATCTGTAGGCTGGTATAAGATATATTTGTGTAGCTTTTAGCATGGTTAACCATTCGTTGTAATATTATATTATGTGGCTTAGATATAAACGTTTTGGTATGCTTACCACTGATAGAAAATAAATGTGATTAATAATACACTTAATTCACAACACAAAATATACGACCGAAAGTAGTAACTGAAATTAGTAAGTTTGTGCTCTTTATTTTGAAGTGTTTGTCTTCCCATAGCGGATTAGTGAATGTCGCTTTGGAAACAAACTTTCTTAGATCATCTTCATTTCTGTATATGTGTATTAGTGTGCGAATCTGTACACATCTGTACATATTTGCATGTCAACTCTTATCTTATTAATCTTTGATCTCGTACGATATATTTAAGTGAAAATTTACATGTAAAAGTAAAATAGAACCGTTTTCTTGCGACTCATCGGTAGTTGGCCAAAAGTAGTGAACGAGCACTAGCACGTAACATAGACTCGTACTGACACAGTCTACAGTAATTCGGAAAATATACTATATTAAACGGGGGAACTTTATGTAACCAGTTTAAATTGTTGATTTTCTGCAAGTATGACGTTGGTTAAATTAACAAATTATCCTATAAAACTGATTATAATTACATGTAAAATAACCATTTCTGTATTAATATATGCTGTTAGGATTTTCAGCGCAGTTGGGCTACAAAATCAAATCTAGTGAATAAGTTCGTGTGTTCGAGGTGCAATTTTCACAAACAAAATTTTGCAGGATAGAGGTTGTGAGCTGGAATTTGTAAGTATTAAATTTAGCCATATCTTATTAGGTAGGGATGTGTATCATTCAGGTAAGATATAGTATACACAAAATATAACCCTGATCACAAGACACGACATTAAAACACATCACACAGCATTAGAAGTTTAAGATCACTAATATATTATAAACATACGTAGGATAGAATGGATAGCTGGCACAGGACACAAAATGACGAATACCCTCTCCGAAAGCAATTGCGTGGCAAATTTGCATACTTAAAAATTGAATTCCCAGTGTTGAACCTGACTGTACCACAGCTCTCTTATCTTGCAACAAACACATTCAAATTGCAACACAATAACTTAACACACATTGGTAGTCGGAAATCAAAAATTATAGAAACCATACTAAGTGGAAAAAACGAACCAAATCTGGTAAATGCTGACCATGGAAAAAAATTAAATTACAGTTTCTTAAGTAACAGCTGGTGGTTTGCCAACATTATATTCTAATTAAAATCATAATTAGAACTGATGCTGAGCTAAGTACTTTCGTGACATACAACATACTTTAACATACAGAAGCATTAATAAAAAAATAAAAAACTTTAGTTTTTGCATTTAGTTTTGAAATATTTAACACAATTCATTAATTTTATTACTGTTTTTACAACTGTCCGTGGCAGAACATGATAGAGTTTCAGCTTCTGGGCAATGAGTGTACTTTTCACGCAAGGTAATGTTCATAAAATTATGCATAGTTAATTTTTAAAAACCGACATATTTGATTTTGAGCTTGGTATTCCACAGAAAATTATAGCTCGATTAGGTTAACCCAATTAAAATAGCTGGTTGAAAGTAACAATTTCGTAGTCCTTTGTAGATTGGCTGGAACACTCAAATTTGGAATATGACATTCCAAAAGAAATACCGGTTCAAGGGATAAATATTCATTCCCCCTTGCCAAACAACATTAATCCCATCTTTGAAACACAAAGTCCCTTCAAAATCACGAAGATGCGGTATAGAAAATATTGATTGTTCCTTTGCCTTTCTGGTGAATAACCGCATTTTAATGTAGACCAAACCAAAGACGAAAATTCTTTTACAATAATGTAGTTCATGAATATCAATACATTAATACCTACATACTTATATTTAAATCTTCCTCTAGAATAATTACAAATAGACTATAATACATAGTTAAAGCAAGACGTCAAATATTAGCATGCATTGCAGTGACATTTCTTATACAAAGTTCAAAATTATTAATTAAAATAAATACTGATGAAAATATGTAATTTAACGTAATGAAATCAATAAAGGACAGAAATTAATAACATATCAAACCTGTGGCAAATAAACATAAACAAAACGAAGTTTTGACAGCACAACTGTCACGGTAAAATAAAAAGAGTGTAACCCATAATTCTAAATAAACAAAGAAAGAAATTCTGTCACACTAATGACATAGTAAACAGTGGTTCATAAGTGTTCCGCGTTAGCCACGTTATTAAATACTACACGTTGTTACTATTGTGACCAATCATAAATAGAAATAAATAAATAAAAACAATATAATGTTTGTATTACAATTAGTAATAAAGTACATTAAGTAAACGTATTTAATGCAGATGAAGTAAATAATAATAAATAACGAACCAAATTGTTTACACATGCAACATTACATATATGATGTACTCGTTATTACACCCTCTTTAATAATACTAATAATAAACCTAAGATAATAAAACAATTTTTGATAAAAATTATTACTATTATAAATATTAACCTAATCGGTAACAACAAATATATATATTTTAATTTTAATTAGTTTTAATTTAATTACATAACATTTGCTTAGTAGTGTAATTTAGACTGTCTTAATTTTTTTTATTAACTTAATGTCGTTTTTGAAAGTGAAACATTTCTAAAGTAATAATGTATTTGAGTCAGTCTCTTGGTCATTATCTGAACTGACAAGTTCAATAAATATCAAGTCCGGACATATTAGTCTAAGATATTTTGAGTAAATTATCCAATCTTTTGTGGGGGAACCTTCCAACGTTCGGTAACGACTGGATCCGATGCAATCTGGAGAGCGTGCAGCAGATCATCATTTGTTTGAACCCTGTTCATTTACCTAGCTCTACATTACCTGAAGAACCTGTATTCTTTACGTCGGGATTCTTGCGCGTGTTCTGAAATTATTACTTTTTGAAGAAAAAATTGTTGATGACTTCTGCACCATGCGATAAGGTTTTATGCACCGTAGGAGGCATTGGATACAGTCTATATAAGTTGACATACAATTATGCAGTGTTAACTGGATAATTTTCAAACTTCCTTACGTCAATCTGAAAGTCCCTAGAAAGAGCTCTTAAAATTAAAGAAAAAGCCCTATTAATATCTTGTCAAATTCATTTATATATGTAGATGTACAAGGATCTTTAAACAGAACCTGTTCGCGGCGTTCTCCTCATTGGTAAGCAAACTCCTGCTTGGTCTGGTCCATCAGGAGTCCAGTCTCTTATCTAAAGTGAGATATTATTTTGCATTTCTTCATAGTTGGGCATGTGCCTTTTCTTGGTCGCGTCTTGCTTACCGGTATTTAATATCCCGCTTGTAAAATGCATGTAAAAGACACTCAGAGAACTAATTCCTGCCTTTCTTGTGGGGATGCGCCCAGGAACTTGGAGCGTTTATAGATTAAATAGGTCGTGTGTCTACAAAGTACACGTCGCTCAGATGAGCTGAATGGTGAAGTTGTGGCGAAAGAGACGATTTATGAGAAGCTGTAGTTAATGGTTTCACTTGATTGGTACGGGCCTTGTGATAAACACCCGGAAGAACATACATATAACTAACATTACGAGGACGTTCTATCATAGTGACCTCAGTTCACAGAAGCCGCAACTGTTCCAACATTTCAGGAAGGATGTCTTGACCTACAGATAACGAATTCTCAAATTTAGTATTTTATTTTAAAATTATTTCGTATGCACTGTCCTAACACGAAACAACGTTTGTCGCTTTTTCTATTCATTGATAAGTCATTCATTATTTTTGTAACTGCTCTGCTTATGTATCAATTTTGGGAGGATGTATCGGTTAAAGAGTTACATATCATACCATCGTAGTGAACAGTAATTTATAGTGGACTTCGAGTACTTTTTGCCAGCTACAACGGTAGTAGGTTGAAATAGTTGGTTCTACATCTCAACATACCCACGTACAGTACTAAGTTTATATTTTTAGCTAAAATTTTATTGGGTGGGTTACATCAAATGACTTGTCTCTTATTGATAATGCATGGAATCGTTTAAAGGGAAATAATTTACATCAAAATCAAATCTGCGTCGTTTAAGACCTCCATACTAGAAACATTCTATTGTATTGACGGTGACCCAAGCTTCCTTACATCTCAATTTTTATGTCAGCTCTCAAATTGTTTTTGGCGTATCTTCAAAAGAACGCATCACACGATTTGCAGCACGATCTAGAAAAGGCTGAAGCGGGCATGTTTCTGCAACTTCAATACTTCTGTCTTCAGGATGGCACTTCAATATTTCCCTTTTAGTGCATTGTAAAATGAATGATTATTTAAGTGTTTATTTATTGTTTATTGGCCGAGTGTTTTGCACTGCTCTACAGAGAGTTTGAGATCGACTATCAAAGCTAGCGCTTCCTCGGGAGCGAATGCCTTACTTTCGATAGTTTCATGCGACTTGAAAGCACTCTACACGTTTTCCGCACGAATAGGGGTCGTTCGAGTAACCTCTTTAACAACTCTCAAACCATGTCTGTGCTCCGAAGCCTGTACGTTGACTCCCGCTACAAATGAGAGTTCAGGTGCGCTACACGCCCAAATTAACTCGTCTACTTTACGTGCCTTTGTTTTATCACTACAAATAGTGAATCCCTTTTCACACATACATCAGGTTGTCCTTGGTTCGTCTGATTTTAATTATGACCGTGAAACTTGTATTTATTTGTCTAGCTAGTCTATGTATTTGTATGCCAGTTGAGACGTATATCGGTACATTTTCCCCTCTTTTTGTTGGACTGCGCAGGTAAACTTGAAACAACCTTGTCCATATCTTTATAATCTTCATTTTGTTGAAAAAAAAAACATAAAGAATTAAAGGAGTTTGCACAAAGAGGTTGGAAGTTGACACTTTTTCTCAATAATTCAAAAAGACCTATTTTATTTATTCCTAAAAAGTACACATCTACGTAAGGCGCAAGTAGACGCAAGTGCAATATATGCACAATTGTAGCCAAAACATGTATAATTTTCTTATTTAAAAAGGAACAGTATTATTTTAGGTCATTTTCTTAAAAGCAACTTAAAAATTTTATAAATTAATTACATTAGTCAATTATGATAAAATATTTATCAGGCAGTTCTGTTGTAATATTATCATTAAATACACCACAAGTTACAATAATTTGTTATTCGTAATGGAAAACATTTAGACGTCAACTCCACGTATAAGGTTTGTAATACGTTTGTCTGCTGCAGCATGCCAAACGAGATTGGGATCATGCGGTATAGCCACTGCAGCCCACTCGGTGTATTTTCTTGCAGGTGAAGAGATTTGGACGGCTCTTAACACCGAGATCATGAGAGCCGATGAGGGTCATTGAAGTGGGTATGGAGCAGCGCCGGAATGAAAGGGCGGGGAAAACGGGAGATCCCCGAGAAAAACCCTTCAACCAACGGCTTCGTCCGGCACGATTCCCACATGCGGAAATCCGGAGTGACCCGTCCGGGGATTGAACCCGGATCGCCTTGGAGAGAGGCGAGCGTGCTAACCGCTCAGCCACCGTGGCCCCTTCTTGCTGGTCGCAGCTGCCAGACAGTGCCTACACCTGACAGCCCAACTATCAGTCTATATAACTTGGGTAATAAGTCGGAATTTCGTAGAAGTAGAAAACATGATTTTTGTCAGCCTATTTCGATGAAATCACACCTGTGCGTCGTTGGAATAAATAATCCCGACGTGAATGGTTTCTTTGCAGTTGTGCAATTTTTGGTGGATGAATCGCAGGGACTAACTACTCGGTGACCACAGGGTTTATCCTTCTAAAGTTAAGAAGCTCAGTGCTACTGGGTAGCAGTGTTGTCGTATGTGAACCGGACTTTTCAGTTTCCTATGTGAACAACCCGCTAATTGCAATTTTCAATTATTTAGACTCTTCCGATTTGTAATTTTATAGAACCACTGTAAAGAATGAAATTCGTTCTTCCCACCAAGATTGAAAATTTAACAAAATACGTTCACATGTTAGGGACGGTGGTGGAGTAGTGGTTACACAGCTCGCCTCCCCGCCTTAGGCGAACCGGGTTCGTTTCACGAGCTGTGTCGCTCCCGGACTTTCGCATGTGGGATTCGTGCCGGACGCTGACGCTGGGCGGCGGGTCGGGGATCTACCATTTCCCCCGCCTTGCATTCCGGCGCTGTTACGAACTCACCTTGCTTCACCCTCATCGGCTCTCAAGACCTCGATATTTAAAGCCGCCCAAAATCTCTCCACTTCTCTCCACGTTCACATGTAATTTAACATTCAGTCGTTAAACTGTAATTTGTAAAATGTTGACTTACACGATCACTTTATTTAAATGATACACTTAATTCGAAAGATTCATTTTGATTGTATCTGTATTTAAGTAGCGCTTACATTCGTAAATTGTTATACTAAAATAAGCTATAGTTTCTGAACACTTAATGCCAAACACAACTTTAATTTTTGCTGTTTACTAATGTATGAATAATATAAAAATAATGCTGATAATATTTCGACAAGGGCAAGTATAACATACACATTGTTACAATTCTGGTTAAACACAAACTATTGAGCACATCTGAATAGAATTTCTCAATTTACCGGAAGCCTAAAAGCGATTTCTTTGTAACAGCAGCGTATACCTTTCGGCGGAAAGTTTCCCTGTTCCAAACTTTGCCATAAGGAATCTCGTTTTGTTCCCAACCTGATTACAACAAACCTTATGGCGAGTAATGTTCGTTGTTTACAAATAGTTATGTGCAGTAACACGCGTGCTAGTCTGATTGCGAGAGCACAAACACACCACGCGGAAGTGGAACGAAGCCTCGAGCACTTAAAACAAGCCCCATCCAACGGATTGAAGGCAGGGCCGGTTGTTACTAAACACGGGCCGAATATTACGGCTGAAAACACGCAAACGAGGTCTTTGTTGCCGAGACACTGCACCAGGAAGACGTCCAGAGATGGTGGCGTGCCGTCCGCTAACATGCGTCTAGTCATCAGCCTATGGCATCATGAACAAGGTGACGACGTCCCTTCTGGACCATTTAGTATGGCGTGGCTTTAAAGTAATTAAGTAACAAAATAATAATAATAATCATTAACACAATGTAACCAATTAATATAATAACAGCTCCTTCGAGTTAATGACTAACTAAAAGGTGGTGAACGAAATGTAAGATATATGATTTCAATAGAGAACGATAAAGAGTGAAGAGATTTGGACGGCTCTTAAAATCGCGGTCTTGAGGGCCGATGAAGGTGATCTAGGTGATTATGGAGCAGCGCCGGAATGAAGGTATGGGAGAGGATCCGCCGATCAACGGCATCGTCCGGCACGATTACCACATGCGAAAATCCGGAGTGACCCGGCCGGGATTGAACCCGGATCGTCTTGGTCGGAGGCGAGCAGGCTAACCACTCAGCCACCGTGGCCCAGGACGATAAAGAGGTAAACAGTGTTCACCATTGAGTTAGGCCTAACCCAACTTGTACGTTATTATAAACTAATAGGGTACACATATTTTTATAAAACGTAACGAAATGCGCGGCGGAGGAGCAGGCATGTTGCGTGCCACATGGAAGCGTGCGCTACTAAAACTCACGTAGCAAGGTGTTCTGCGACAAGACCCGGCATATCAAAACTCGGCGAAGTTCGATTTTCTGCCAGTCTCCTCATACAGCAGCTCCCAGCCACTCGAGCGGCTATCGAAACAGATATGAACCTTGGACTTGTATTTTTTACTTACGATTTATTTTGTATTATTGGCGTGAATACGTCTTTAAATTTGCGACCATAGTGGGAGGCAATCCAGAAAATCCGATGAAAACAAAGTCGCGGGATAAAGTTTGGCATTGCAGCTCCGAATCTATCGTCTACATTCAAAATTAAATCACACCACTCGATTGCCAAAGGATTAAAGTATATGTTTTACGTTGAATAAGGACTGCTAAGCATCCCGCCCGGTGGAAGGGGGGGGGGGGGTGCGCAATTTTGAGTTCGTTTCCCTGCGTCTCACAACTTCCGCGTAGTATAGCTTTCGACTAAGAGAAGCTAAGACGCTCGTTTAGGTTTCAATCGACGGCTCTTGTCAATATCAATCGAATGCGTGTATAAAACACATGTGTATGGCGTGGTTATGGTAAAATTGTATGAGTTTAATGTAAAAAATGAAGAAAACGTTACACAATCTCAGCCTATATTCTTCAAAAAGCCAAGTTGATATACAGAAATCGTATACGACTGAAAGAGTATCTCAAAAGCAATCCAGTGATACCCACGAAATCCCATATGATCGAGTGAAGCGGTGCCGGGAACTTAAAATAAACGTCAAGGCGTCCGAACGCGTCAACGTAGACGTATTCACGCAAAAAAAAAAACGGCCGTGTGCCCAACACAGCCGAATCCAATTTGCCATGTTAATATACACTAGGTGTTACGTTACATTAAAAACCATATCATTAATTTTACTTAACTTACTAAGCGTTCGGTAACCCTTATTATTTTGCGACCGATCAGCTAGACTTCTCGAAGTAAGGTATTGCTATAAAACGATTTATATAAAATCAGTGTTTGCACGTATGGATACGAATTTTTCAGTAAATACATGTTATAGGAAAACAAAAACTACACAGTAAAGGTACAATTCCCATATAGGCTGTTCACAGTAAAGTGAGAATTTTTGTGGCCATAGTTACTTCTTTCTTTCAGCTATTTCTTATCCATTAACCACCTTTTTAAAATAAACATTGTAATGCAATTATCAAACACAGTATGTGCATTCCACCACACTCGGAAGTTAATGTCTAAGGCTAAAATAAAATATATTTCTTGACTATTATTCCAAATGAATAGGCTTTCAAAAGTGCTCACTTTATAGTGAACAGCCTAGTTTTGTCTCATTAGATATATTTGAAGAAAAAAAAAAAAAAAAATGTAACGCCTCAAAACTAGCTGCATTTATCTGTCACTGTTATTTCATTAATTTTTGCACTGTATATAATCACGTTACATTAAATTATTTATTTTATGTTTATTTGTGGCAGCTACATTTTACCTTCTGATTTGACTTTTTTATTGTTATTTGAAATATGTTATAACCCCAGAATGTGTATTTGAGTTTAATTATGTTTGTGAGTCTTTCAGAATCTCTACCGCAAAGTTATTGTATGTGGGTTAAATTGCATAGAGGATTTATTATTTGGTTACCGTAGTAACACGTGGAGGAATGCGTGTTATATTATGTAGCCCTCTCGTGATTGGCGCTACGTTTGAAGGCGTTAATAAGGTTAATAAGTATATAGTTTAGGAGGCGCATAGCCATCTTGTTTCCGCCAGGCAGGTCGAGACCTAGTGGGTTATCGGCCTCGGAAGAAATTTAAATTTTCGTATTAATTTGGCAGAGTACGTACCATTCATGCAGGTTGTCCGACAAGGCGAAGACGTGCTGCATAGAACCGCAAGAATATAGTCTGCACGCACTACCTACGCGGTTTTGTAATAAGATTCAAGTTAGCGCTACTGCGTTGTTGTGTGTGGTACGATAAGAACTGTATTAGCGTACCCCCAGGCCCGAGAGCCTTGTGAGGAATGACCAGCGGACTTCCTGACGAATAGTTAGTCTGCAAGATGTTGCTGCAACTTAATATTTTCAGCTATAAGATTTTTTTTTTTTTAACGCAGAGCCTCCACCAGCAATTTAAATTAATAATTTTTAAAAATACATTTGGCTTACGTTATGCCATCTTGGATAACAGAATATTGAAATTGATTTGACTAATTTGCTTATAGAGCCCTGCCAAGTATAACTTGTACTCTCGACTGAGTAGGTTTAATGAAAGCATTTAATTTAATTTAGCCAATTTTTGCAAGAATCTGAGAAATATTTTTATTTTGAATTTTAATTTGAAATACTTACGAGAGCGGCTACAGTTATAGTTACGGCCACACTGAGCAAAACTTGTTTCAAAGCCTGCAATAACCTACAAAATTATATTTTCTTGATATGGTGCCAGAATTAAAATTTTTTTATTCGAATTAAATCTCGCGTAATATTCGCAAGTCTCTTTGTGTACTTTATTTTCTGTAGCTAATAGTATTACTCAATTCGGTTTCTTTCCAGTGTTATGCATGTTGTTTCTAGCTGACGTAGATTGATTGCAATTGATGTATCTGAGTGTCCCATCCTTGGTAAGACATATATAAGTTGTGTGTATTGTATTTGGTTTTTTAACGCCCCCCAGTTAATATGCTTGAAGGCTTAGCAGGGGATGATGGCTTACAAACTAACTTATCACCTAACTTAAATTAACACCCATGCCGTGCCCGTGATTTGAATCTAGAGCCTCCCGAACCTCAGATCGGTAGCGTACCAACCGACTGCGCCACGGGAGGTCGGTTCTAAGTTGTGATACGTTGCTGCAAAACTATTGCTGTCCTATAGAGCCGGACAAGTTCAAACACCAGGTCAGAATTCAATGTTAACGGTGATAATTAATTTCGTCCAAGATTAAAATAGTATTCAAGTCAGTGTACTCTCCCTTCCATACTACACATAGTCAGTCTAACTTGTGTAGGTACGACAGGCAGGAGGATACACTACAGAAAATGACTCAAAACAGTATCTTTATACCTTGACTATGTATTTTTCTTTGGAGAAAAATACAAAATGGCACCTGCTGTTCAATCCATTAATTTGTATCCCGTGTAATAATACTAAAGTGTTAATTGAGATATTATTGAAGAATTTCAGCCGTACCGAGTGCGAGTCGAAGCTTCTGGAAATGTTCGCATGCTGCTTCCTAGCGAGCCCTTGTGGCGTCTTCATTTTTCACAAGCAATTTCCTTTAATTGAGAATAGATAGAAAGCATCCTGATATTACATGTTTTCCAGCCGTACAATTTATTCATCATTCATTATTGAAATGTGTTTCTTGGCAAAGAATAGTATATCATTAAGATGATTGAATAACTGTAATATCAGTGGAATTCCTTTAATTGTTTAACATGATGGGAATTAATTATTTATTACCTTCTGAGAATGTCTACAAAAGCGATGGCAGTACAAGAAGCGAAGAGATAAAAGTAATTAAAATAAAATTACATTATGTTATATGGGCTTACAGAGTCACATTTTAAAAAGCTATTCCCAAACATAAGTAATGGTAAAAAAATACTTAGAACGAAGACGGCGTCTATCTCTACGCCTTGAGATGTTATTAAACGCTTGCATTGATTTTCTTAGTTGATGTGATGGGTGTGTAAGACGGCGAAGTGGACTAACACGTGTATGAAGCCACCCGGGAGAACCGGGTTCGCTTCCAGTCAGTGTCGCCCCCGGATTGTCGCATGCCGATGGTGAGCGGGTTTTTTCAAAGATCTCCCGTTTCCCTCGCCCTTGCATTCCGGCGCCGCTCTTTTACCTACCTCACTTCACCCTCACCGGCTCTCAAAACCTCGATGTTAAGATCCGTCCAAATCTTTCCATTTCTCTGCACTAGGTCGAGCAAACAACATCTGCATGATCTTGCTCCCGCCTTTGACCTTGTAACACTATTGATAATTGTCACAATATTGCAGCTATAAAATAGTACTTCTGTGATACATAATGTAAGAAATGAATGTGTAATTCAATGATAAAATATCGTTGTATATCTGAGTGAGTCTGATAGGTTATAATCATGGCATGCCTCGGTTTAAATATGCCCTGCTAATCAAAAATCAGTATGTTCATCCAGATTTGAATTATCTGTCTATTTTAAAAACAACTCAACAAAAACAAGCGTAGTTAAATCTATTTTAATTTATATATTATTTCTGTATAACATAAGTGAAGAATTATTATGCTATCCTAAGTTTTCGAAATTTTATTACAGGCAAAACCAGCCTGCACATTGCACATCAATATATCTAACAATGTTAAAATTTATTGGTGCTGGTGTCATAAATATGTTTACTTTAGTCTGGAAAAAATGCGACTTAGCTGTGTAGATAGCGGGAAATAACCGCAACTCTGCCGATGTCGTGGAGTCATCCTTCACTGGTGTAGAACCCAGGAACAGCTCTCCTACTCACCATGGATAACACATCTCCGGTTGGTGCTCAGCGAACTCGTAGTAGCACGTAGGCTCGGCATTTCAATATTGCTTGAATAATTATGTATCTCCATCGTAAATATCAAATTTTGGCAATCAAATATTATAGATTATCTTTCATGCTCAGGACTGACTTATTTCCAAAACTGGCCTCTCACTGATTCCAAATCAGAATGAATGATTTTTTGTTCTATCAGACTATTGTTCGAAAAATCAATGAAATATGATAGGCCGGCTCGTGTGGCCCGATTATTTTGGGAAAACAAAAGGTAGTGCTTGTTACAAAGACAAATATCAATACAAAGAAATCATAGATAATCATTAACCTTACATAGCATATACAACACAAATGTCAAAATTAATAAGTTTACACATGTCACATATAACATACGTTAAACATCTTATACATTGCATTAAAGTTTGGCATTTAAATAAAATTTAAAGACATAGAATAACCGTAATAAAGTCATAAATATTGAAGTGTTACAACGTGTTGAGAGGGGGAGCTGCGCGCCGTGGAATGATGATGAAGGAGCGGCGGGTGGGGGGAGAGAAACAGCAGCGTTTTGAGAGAACCCTAGAGTCACAGCATCCCTGGCCCTCTCGACTTTCGTCTCGAGCCGGAGACCTCGACAACGACTGTCCGCTCAGACAGCCACGTACTCTAGTGGAAAATACTGGTATACTACGTGGACCAGAATTAATGTGCCAAACTCCAGGAGGCGATTCCTTGTGGAAAATAAGGTGGGGTATACAGTACATTGACAACGCCATCAAGTCGTACATTTTTAGGCAGTTACGCGGTATCCAAAATCGAATTCTGAAATACATAAATGTAAATATTGCAAGAAGTAGGCCTGCTTGAGATGGAGCAACCAGAATCGGAATGGTGTTTTACGAATTGGAGATCTTAAATCTGTGTAAATTTGGTTAGTCAATTCGTCCCCATTCATTGTCGCAAGGAACTTTGGAACACTGGGCGATAAAGAAAAAGTCGGGCCACATCATGACCCACCATGGCTCAATAAAGGCAATAAGTCCTCTTGTCGGAACTCGCTCCGGTCAACCGTTTCCGATAAAACGCCACTCATATATTCGAAGGTGATGTGTAGTCCTCCTGGGGTAGGCAACACATCTGCTGCTAATCGCGTCACCTTACGTGGCTGTAGGTACATCCGCATGTAATGGTTAGTGTAAATAAGGACCGCGTAATGAACAAGGGACAGAGTGCAGATAGGAGTATTTAACACGAGTATTTACATGTGTACGTGGTACGTATTTATTAAAAGCAAAATTTACAGCAACTAATTGAATTGTGCCCCCTTTTTTTTCAATACACAAATGGCAACGGCGGATCAGGTTGGCATGGACCCGTGCATAAATGTCTGGTATTGGCGTACAGAATCAAATGTGGCTATCACACATTCGGAGAGACCTTTCTCACTAGTCACAGGCGTCTCGTAGACCAGCGAGTTGACATGACCCCATAAAAAGGAACCCAGTGGAGTGAGGTGTGGAGATCGGGCCGGCCAAGGGATGGACCCACCTATACCAATCCAGCGGCCTGGAAATGTTACGTCAAGATGGTGGCGTACGAAAACAGGCAAATGTGGTGGTGCTCCATCATGCTGAAACTACATGGTGTGGCGAATAGCAAGCGGTGCTTATTCCAGCAATTCCGGAAATACCATCTACAGGAACATCAGGTAGTGGGCACCAATGACGCGGCTGGTTAACAAATAAGTCCCCAACATTTTTACACTGTAACACATTTGGTTGCCCATGGGTTACATGTGGTGGGGATTATCCTGCTCCCAGACGGGGCTGTTCCTCCTGTTGAAGACTCCATCCCTGATGAAATAGGCCTCATATGTGAAGAGCTCAGTTGATGTGAAGTTTGGACACACATTATTTTCTTGGACAAAATCTATTCGCAGAATGTAACACGTGGCACGTAAGTACGTTCGCTAAGTACATGGACGTACATTACGGGGTAGGGGTGCATATGATTCTCGTGCAGAACTCAGAATCTTTGAATGGCTAAGACCCACACCACGGCCCACAGCCCGTGAGCTAACAGACGGTTCCTGCCGCACATGGCGAAGTACATTCTCGTCAAATGCCACTGTTCGCCTTGTTCGTGATGCTCCAGCATTCGGCCTCATCATTATTGTTGAGCCTTCATCCCGCAATCTCTGATGGAGCCGTACAAATGTCGCACGGGAGGGTTGACATCGAGCTGTATAGCGCAGCCGGTACAGCACCACTGCTGGCCTTGCACTCGTGTTGGTTGCTCCGTACACGAGGTGCATGTCAGTTAGCTCCGCTCGCGCAAGACGTTCCATACTTCCACAAGCAGCTGAAGAAACATGCTGACTTGCCGCAGCCAAGGTCACCTCCAAGCAAGCGCCGATTACATCCTCACATGTTTCCTCCGCTACGTGCGTGGTGCAAGTTGCAAACGTGTTGCTCTACCCTGCAGGGGTACACTGCACCTTCAAAATAATGATCCGCGTTTTCTCGATTACTGTTCACAGGAGCGAGTTTGCACAAGAGGACTTATTGTCATCATTGTCCCACGGCGGGTCATCATTTGCCTCGAAGTTTTCTTTACTGCTTAGTGTTCCAAAGTTCCCTGCGAAAAGAGGGCGATATCCCAAATTACGCAATGAATGGGGACGATTTTACTAACCAAATTTATACAGATTTACGATTTCCGACTCGTGAAACACCGTTCCAATTTTTGACGCTTCATCTCAAGTACTTCCTGCAATATTTACATTCATGTGTTTCTAAATTCGGTTTTCAACACCACGTACGTCCCTTAATATTCAGCACATGATGGTGTTGTGAAATCCCACAAGGAATGATCTCCTGCAGTTTAGCGCTTGAATTCTGTTCCTCGTATATTCGCGGTCTGTTCACACTTTTTGAATCAAACCTTTAAAGAATGTATAATGTGGTTTGTTATTTCCTATAATGTAATGTATCAAAATCGTTCTGTACTTGTATTTGCATAAAGTACCTTATGATGTGTTAAATCAAACTCTTACTTACATCGTATCTATATATCGTAATATTCTACATATATAAAAATATGAATATAAAGAGAGAGAATATAGTCGTATTGGCAATGTTTAGTAAGAAATAGTTCTTATGCAAAATATTATCCCAGTGAGTCTACACGAATGCGGTGTTGTCCCCTTTACTGTAATTTGATATACTCAGTTAAGCTTATTTTGCATGAGGCTTCAGAAAAGTTGGAATTAATCGCGAAGGACTGTTGGCTGTTCGTTGTAAATTGAATACTTTTGAAATCAACCTTTGAAAAATGTCATTGCCTTTACTGAAGTTTATTCTACTAATGTTGGGAATCTCAATGCTTTAAGATTGGCAACTGAAAATTTTCGCCACCAGAGCGCACTGGTGTTCCATGTGTACCTAATTTTTCCGTTTTATATGGTTAAATAAATGGTATAACTGCAATTTTCATAAGTGTAATATAATCGAGTAACGTAATCTGACTTTTATTATGTTAGAACATACTTAAAAAATAAACATTGTTCTTCTTACTAGAGTGGGAGCATAACGAAGTATGTTCGCATGTAATTTAATATTCTGTGGTAAACTGGATTTAGCAAATTGTTGGCTTACACAATAACTCTATTTTAACGTGACAACTGAACAGAAAAAAATGTGGAATTGTTAATTATATATAAGTGATTTCCTACGCAGTTTCCTTAAAGGAAGAAATTAAATTACAAAATTAATTTTTATGACACCTATAATTATTTCCCACTTAAATCCGCACCGTTTTCCCGTTGAAATAATCGTGCTTATTAAAGCTCGTATTTTTACCATGTATTCTTGTAAACACAATTTGAGGACGTAAAACTAGGTACGAAATAATGTTGTAACGTCTGGTTAAGTGGCGCATATAATTTACATACGTTAAAACTTAAAGTAGTATGAAAATCTGAGATCTGAGTACACACACGTTTATATTATAAAAAGTGCCATTGTTGTTACGTGTTCCACATGTGAGATTATTATTCGGTAATTTTATTTTATTCTATATGTTTATTAAGGTACACGCAGCAGCTGAGGTGTAACTAACCATATATTTAATGTTACGTACTTGTTTTATATTGTCAAGTTTTGAGTAACGTAATAATTTAAGTTGGCAACGTCTGGTAACAGCACTTTTATTATAATCAGAAGGAATACACCCTGAGATAAGTCCTATGTTACACATGCTAATTTTAATATTGTACCCGACGCCGATAATGGGTGGCGAGCGAATGTTCTAGTCTTCATCTTGTTTTACGTGGGTCTTAAAGGTAACCGGCCACGTAGGCCTGGGCTCCGCCTAAAGAGGCGTAATTATTATATTTAATGTGAAGTTGACCCAGCAAGCATGCTCAATTTAATGTTGTTGGCCGAAGGCGTAATGATAAACCGTCAGAAGAGGGCTAGAGAGCATGTCAACACAAATAATTCATCATATGTGTAAGGTATTTTCCACCGCCATCTCCAGTGACCTTTGGTCCAGCGGTGAAGTGATATAAAACTTCGTTAGTAGCTGCACTTGTTTTTCAACACTTTCTACGTTGTCCCACAGTGCCTGAGAACAGAACATTTTATATTTTGCTCTACCTGATTTAATATATTGCTAGCCAGGGGTATTTAAAGAGAGCAAGCTTACAGGCAGATATTCGCTACTATTACTTGTGAGAGTAATTATTGTTCTATTTGAACTGAATATTCTACACTGCAAAAAAAACTTGAATTTTTGTGTAACCGTTAAGGCACAGCAAATACTTTTACTATATAAGTACCATACACTTCATGCATGATTGTTATTTTAGGCATAAAGAGGTGAACACGCGAGTTTTCTGTCCATCTGCTACGTGCTGATTTTCGTATGTTCCTGAACCACGATATGAGGGTGGAGGTCTTGTTTAAATTGAGTGAAGGTATTTTCTGCATTAAAATTTCAAATTTACCATTGGACGTTTTTGATTTGAATAAAGTACATGTAGTTAGTTTCCTTGTATTCCCTAATGTGTCATTGAAGGGCAGCATATGTATAGCTGTGCTGGAGCTGTACTAAACCTGAATATTGAGGTGATATGCAGGTAATCTACCGATCTGATTGCGTGTCATTGTTACTTTAATCATATGTAGTGTGGGATTTGTATGCTAATTAGCTTTACAGCAGAGCAAGTGATATGTTTTAGGCCTACATTACCCAGTTTTTCCCTACTTATGTGTGGCCTGGGAAGACCATTTAAATATATTTTCACACATTTCATTCTCTACTCTCGTGTATTCAGTTGTCTATCAGTTAACCCTGCATGTAGAAGCTACATTTGGTATACTAAGGAGTGAGTATATTACAATATACTGAATGTTCCTGCTGTCACATATAATCTGTCACACTATTACTATACAAAGTTATTGCTTAAGATGTTGGCTGGGGTAAGTATATACCACAATTCGAGCCTAGCACGAACGTTTAAGCCAAATAAATAAATTTTGTCCATTTACCGCAAGCTTAAGTGTGACCTCTTTGGAACACTAGCGCAACTTGCGGTGGAAATTTTCCCTTTGCTACATTCTCCCATAAGAAATCTCGTTTTGTTCTAAACCTGAGGATAATCAATCTCACACGTACGTACATGTACAAGGGGCACACTCCCTGAGATGCACCCGGTAAAGTTAGTAACGAAGGAATGAAAGTAGTTTCAAGTA
The DNA here is from genome assembly GCA_029891345.1 of Dryococelus australis. Taxonomy (NCBI): domain Eukaryota; kingdom Metazoa; phylum Arthropoda; class Insecta; order Phasmatodea; family Phasmatidae; genus Dryococelus; species Dryococelus australis. The sequence continues at coordinate 79,115,584 of CM056994.1, read as the reverse complement.
TTAATGTTGAGTTAAAAGTTTTACGTTTACGTTTTAAATTGTGGATTCTGGAATTATTTATTTTTCTCTTTGTTTTTTCACGCGCCTGCAAATTTGTAAAATAATCATTTTTCCAATAATTTCACAGTGTAACTTGACCAACTCGTAACTGGTTTGATCAGGCCCATGACAATATTGTAATCTTACGTGTGGTGGAAGAATACGCAGTGTGCATGCAAGTAGATCGTAAGCAGGGCTTTCTAAAGTGCTCGGTTTACCGTGATCATTCTTTATACAAGATGTGATATGCTAAGCCTGTGTCAGATCTGTAGGCTAAAACATATCGGAAGACCAAGGGACAAGTAATTTAATAAAAATATCAGTTTGAGTTCCCCAAGGCACAGATAATATTTTTAAAATATTGTTTTTAATTCCACAAGAAAATTATTGCTCTAGACTTTCATATAGTTTTATTAAGACCTAAATATCGACGAGGGAGGCGAACATAACTGCTTTGCGGACTCCCGCGCGCAACAATGTACCTTGAGACGTCCCCGACGTGACGGTTATGTGGCGTGATTTGTATCTGAACGATATCATCAGGGCAAAAGGTTATCACACATTAAATAATTCTCCAATGAATATACATTTATTTGAAATAAGACCGTACACTGCTCTTAAGTCCTCAGCATATTTCTACATTGCAGTTCACAAAGGTTACGTCTAGTTCACGTAATCACGTTCTGACGCTAAAAGAAATAGTTTAAGTAGTAATTTTTCCCTGAGAGAACTCGTTAGTAAAGCGTGTCGTGCGCGCTGGCAGTCCCCGTATCACCGCGGAGAGATGATCGGTGTCAGAGCTCGGGGGTGCTAGGAGACGAAGTTAGTCCACAGCACCACGTCGCGTCGGTATTCGATTACCGAGTTGGTAATGCAGCGGCTCGCAGCCGACTGCAGCTTTGTTCCTTAACTTCTCACGTCCTGCGTTCAACGTAAAATGCGCACTGCACCAGTACCAACAACCATACGTTGCTCTGTCCGAGAACCCACTTTCTCTGCAGAATGAACAGAATTATTGGCCATGAGGTAGGTACAGAACACGTTACAAAAGGCACCAATACCCGACTGAAGGCCATTACTGGTCTTAATTTAAAATAAATTTGTAAAATAGTCAAACATAAAATATGTCGCGTTATATAGTTTAAAAATAAGTTGAAATTAAAATTTGCATAGAATTAAAACTGAATTTGCCATACTCTAAAAGGAAAGGTTAAGTTATAACTTTAAAATGTCAAAAATTAAAATTCCTCTGCCTCCACCGTTGAACCCTCACCCCGCCAGCCTCTCCGGAGACAGAGGGGTCGACGGTTATTGTCGTTTTCTTGTAAGGTGTCCGTCGTGTGTGTAATGCTTGTGTTTGTATTGTTTTGTTATCAGTGTCATGTTTTTGTGTAGATGTTGTATTGTGTAGGTGTTGTTCTTTATGATTGTTATGTTCTTGTGTGTATCTGTAGTATTGATATCTTTGTGGCTCGGGCGACATCAATACACAAGACCATGTTATTGTTAGGTAGGTACAGTATGTTTACGACTCGTCGAGAACGTGGTTATTAGAGACGGAGCAAGTTGCTGAGAGAAGCAAGGGCTGAGAAGAAATCGGGCGCGTCCTGTATAAAGGAACCGTCCAACCCTGGAACGAAATCAGGATGTCTTGGCCCGAGATTCAAACTGAGATACTCTCGAATACGAGTCCGAAGTTAAACCACTGAGCCACATCGCTTGATTTCTCTGCGTTAAGAGTGGGATGGACCCCCGCATTTTCTGTGAAATAGTTGTTTACGCGAATACGCGTATCTGGGTGAATAAATGTTCTGCAAATACGACTTATTATAAAAGATTAAAAAAACAGTTATCTCTGCCCTATTTTTTTACTTTTTTATATTAAGTGTATTCTCGGAGAAAAAAATTCGTGAAAATGGTCAAATATCACATTTTTAAAGCTTGCCCATGCAGTTTCCATAAGCAGTAAGAGAAAAGTACAAATATACAGGCGTAGTTTAACCTGTGGTCTTTCATCGCGTGTAATAAAACCCCGCTGTTACATATCTGATTTGCACAGTATAGCGTTACGACGGAAACACTGCACGCTTTGCGCGTAGGAGCAATGAGGCACTAGACGTGCGTGTTAGTGTCGCCCGTATCGCTCCCTCCCTTCTTGACCTTGAACGCGCATCTCCAACCCACTCTTAAGAATTACCAACAGTTCTGTTGGAAAGTGTCTGGGGCCACGCACCAACGGTCGTTAACTCTTAGCGGACTGCAGGACGCAGTGTTGTTATTGCATGTCGACGTGGCGCAGCTGTCGTACGAAGGTGTCCAGACGTCACATTCATTCACGGCGACGTTCAGCGGCGGTTAAGTGCGCAGATTCCTCCTCCCTCTTTGTGATGGCCACGTCACAGGACGGCAAAGTCCGCAGCTGGTGCGGCGTTATCGCGGCGGCACAGCCGTGACCCTGGTCGGGCGGCGCGGACTGGAGCAGTTCAAGGCGAGGGGGACCGTGCCGCGGCAAAACCCCGTCGCCCGCCGCCGACGGACACACTCGCCCGTCACGCGCCGCCACCGCCTGGGACGCCTCGCTGCAAGGTAAACAAACCACCGTTCTCCGTCCTCAGGTACTGTAGGGAGGGAGGGCCACTTGCCCTCCCGTGGAATTTGCGTTTTCTCCCCCGCATGAAATACCCCTTGCAAAAAAAATTGCTGGCTGTAACACCAGGGTTGCGTAGAGAAGTGAGAACTGAGAAGAAAATATACGGGTTATTTTGTATAATGTCCAACCGTTTTATCTGAGCAGCCCCTATGAATCTAGAGTATGATCGTATGTGGGGCATCGTACCAACTTCACAGAACAGAACATATTAAATGGCACCAGTAGCCAGCCGAAGGCCATAACTGGTGTCAGATACTTGACTTAAAATAAATTTATAAAATAATCTAAACATAACATTTATCGCGTTATAAAATTTAAAAATAAGTTAAAATTTAAAATTACATAAGATTAAAACTGAATCTGGCATGCTCTAAAATAAAAGGTTAAGTTTAAAATGTCAAATGTTAAAATTCCTCTGCCTCCACCCTTGAGCCCTCACCCCGCCATCCTCTCCGGAGACAGAGGGGCCGGCGGTTGTTGTCGTTTTGTGAGGTGTCCGTCGTGTGTTTAATGTTTGTGTCGGTGTTGTGTTGGTGCCAGTATAATGTTGTTTGTGTAGGTGTTGCATAGTGTAAGTGTTGTTTCTGTAATGGCAACACTCATTCATACACGCCACTCTACAGTGCAACTTAAAGAGCCGAACTAGCGGTCTACAATGGGGATCCACAACCCTTGATTAGATGAGCGAAAATTCCTACATCAGATATTCAGTGTGTTCACGTCTATTCACTATCATGAGGCGGCCGCACACCGTAGAATATTACCTTGCACATTTCTCAGCATCTCCTCTTCAACTGTAGTAATAGCGACATGAAGTGTTGCCACTGTACTTACAATATAATTTGGTGTTTCCACACCATCATAAGCATGGGCCCGCTGCAGTCAAGGAGTTGGCCATGTTACGAAATGACCCGTACGTCCTCTTCGCAGTTTTCTCTTCTCTACGCAGCCTCGGAGTTACAGTCAGCCATTTTTTTACACGTTTTACATGAGCTCCATTACAACAACCGTGTTTGTAATATATAAATTGCTTATTAGCGACGTAACTCTACAATGTAAGTTCCTGCTGGGAGGAGTAATTGAGATCTTCCTATTTCCCCCTAATTTTTACTTGATTATGGTTAGCGTTTCTGTGTTCAATTTTGTATTGTAATATTACATCGTATCTTGTTAAAGGTAAACTAATTTATTCATATGACACGTCACGGATGTTAACTGCATTTGTTTAACGAAAACCCAGTCGTAAATCTCACAATCCTCTGAAGGAAACTTAGTCTGATTCCATCACCCCTCCCTCTCCTCTGGGGTAAAACTTTGGTGACGCCTGTGTACGGGGACTCGTCATTCTCACTGTCAATATTCACTCCAGTGCTTCAGTCATAAGTCTTCCTGTATAAGTTTTTTTTTTAATGTGTTCGAAAATACAGCATTAGTACTAATTCTTATTGATGTTTGTATGTGTGTAATGCTTTTCATCTTAATAACACCCTGGAAGCCAAACAGTGCTGCACTGAAAAGTTTTTCTTCCCCCCAGTAAATACCTGTTTGTCTGCACTTAAAAATATGTAGATTTCATTCAACCACAATTTTGTGTAAGTCCAGGTTGCGTTTATGTTCTTATTTTGTTTAAATATTTTTATTTCCCAGTAAAATTTCTGTAATGTGTACTACATATACACTGTTATGGCGGTACATAAACAATAACTTTCTTGGCTGAAACAAACGTTTCTCACAGAGTTCAATGAGTTAAATGGCTGTGCTATATACAGCACATCGCAAAGGCGCATGCTCAGGCTGACGTCTGATGTAAGTTACACGCGGGTACGCACCGGTGTTTAGCTAGAGACCAGCTGCAGGCATGTGTAGAAGCTAGACAGGGACACCGCTCGTAACAAGAGGAATCTACGAGAGCTACTAGACGGTCTATAGGGGTTTCCACACTGAGGAAACAAGCGATGCCTCGCTTCCCATGGCCTAACATTCCCAGCGAGAGTCAGTCGGTAGAACTCAGTTTGTTGCTTGATGGAATCCAGAACATAGCACTGACATGAAAAATCGTGTCGAAAACGAGAATGCAAACCTTCGGGAAGAAGAATAATTCAAAGTTGAAAACGTTGTTACCAAATGGTACCTCTTTCCGGATCCAGTGGCTTGGTTACACGAGCACTCCCATTGCGACTGAGATGGAAATCATAACATTTTTTCTAACATGTCCCTTAGCTTCGTGTATATTTTTAATACAATACTGCGTTATAGGTTTCAAATATATTTAGTTTTTATCATTACAATTACGATATTTATTTTCAACAATTATCTACCGCATATCCTTCATCCTCTCGTTTAATTGGTAAATTACGGTGCACATTTGCGACTTACTTTCTGGGATACTTCCAAAATCATAATATACAGCATGTTCCGCGGCTCAACCGACATACTTCGGCAGCATGTTGTACAGATCACTGGCAACAAAAAAATGTCATATACACGAGTTGCCTATGCAGAACAATTTCAGAGTTTTAGGTACTTAAATGCAGTAAAAACAAGCATTTGAATTACTGAATATCTTTAACACAATTGACTACATTCATGTTGAATGTCTCATACAAGCTATCGAAAATGTGCCCAATCTGACAGTAAGAAAACACTGCTAATGTGGCTGGCGTTGCAAGTCTTTGGTCGTGTGTCGAGGCGAGTGGTTGTAGAACAATGCCAGGAACGTTTGCACGTGCAGAGTACGTATACATGGTGTTTGTTTACGGATACTGTGACGTAAATGGGTGTGGTGCAGCAGCTGAGTATCTGTGCAGTGGATTGGAAGAGGTAGGCCAGTCTCATGGCTAGTGAGATCTCCAGACCTCTCCCCGTTGGACTTTTTATTCTGGAGCTACCTGGAGGGTAGGATTTACAGTGGACTGCGATCAGACACACGAAACCAGTTGCTGCATACGATAACTGACGCTACGAATCAACTCAGATATGAACTTGCAGGCATGCGGTGGCCACATGCCATGGTAGGCTACAACGTATCGCAACCTGTTTACGGTCAGATGGCGCACATTTTGAACAGCTCGTGTGAGACATTCAACATGAATGTAGTCAGTTACATTAAAGACATTTAGTAATTCCAATTTGTGTTTCTGTTTCATTTACGACCCTCTAACTCGGAAACGGGGCTGCATAGTCTACTTGTGTATATGACTTTTTTTGTTGCCAATGATCTGTATAACACGCTGCCGAAGTATGTCGTTTGAGTCGTGGAACACTCTGTATTCAGGAGCAAACTGCATGAGAGCATACCCCAGTGTCGAAATATGTAGCACGCGTGTGCCAAGTTTTATACTAAGTAGGCCCATAGCACAACTACCGGCACTCTGTTAATAGTTTCACGTCGTGTCGTGCCTACAAGCAAGAAAATAGTGGCCAGGAGATGGCTTGCGGTGACATACTTGAACCCACTTTGAGGAGTAGTTGTTTATGCATCACACACATGTTATCCGAGGAAGATTTTATAGTAAATTGACAACGATCACAGCTAACTTTTAAAGCAAAGCATCTGTAAAAAAAATAAACCCTAGCGCAATTTTGGCAAAGAGCGTCTCGGTGTTTTGGGTGCCACGGCATTGTTTCAGTGATTTAAAAAAACAACCTTAATTATTTTCTTTTACATATCCATTAGCAAAGTGACATTCTTCCTTGAAAGGTTTTGGCCGTCTGCGAGTCCCAACTGAAAGGTGCAGCCAGTTCGTGGTGCTGTCTAATCCGACTCTAGAACGCGGCCCTCAAAGACTATTTAGTTAGTTAACCTTCACGCGAAAATATTCAGCCATTAACTAAATAGTAAGGTAGATTAAGTCACAGTTATCGTGCTACCTTAACACAAAACTGCCATGACTAATAACATATTCCTTGTTCACTGAAATTTGTTTAATGAAAATACACTCATTTTAAAGTGCATTTTATTGTAGTCATTAAAATCAAATATATATTTACATCAGCACATTTATAATTATATTAATTGTTAATAACTATGCAACAACATGCCACTGAGACAGAATAGCTAGATTTTCGTGGCGGCATCAGCTTGTCTCAGTTAAGGACCCGAACACCTTTCAAATTTCTTTTGGCTTATTTTATTTGTTTTCCAAATGTGCATGCATTGCTTGCTTACTACTCTGAAATTAACCGAAATTACAGGTGATATAAGTTTGATTTCTAAAATATTCTTTTAATGGCGTTTATTGCGTTGTGTAAGCATTACACATTCTATAATGTTGTCTATAATACAGAAACTTTCACGTCCCTCCAGATAGCGAGGTCACAAGTTCTAATACCAAAGTAATCAATCTACAAATGTGTGTTGTTACTTGTTGGCATAAGTTCAATGATCAAGTTCATTTTGTATGTAAGCAACCTCTACAATACTCGATGGGTGTTAAAGCATGGAAAATATGTATTATTATAATTATAATGCCACAAAATTTTGTGGGATTCTTCCCCCGGTTGACGCCGTCGCAGAGCCAGCTGCAAGTAGTATCTACGTAGACTAAGGACGCGTTTACATGGCGATAGTAATGCGCGATAGTTCCTATTGCCAGAGCTACTCTCGCATTACTATCACCGTGTAAACTGCTTGATATTTACTGTCGCACCATCGCGATAGCAGCTCGACCTAGATAGCGATAGTTACTGTCGTTACAGCACATGCAACTATCGTAGTTTAAACCGTGTAGAATCACTGTCGTGATAGTGCGGGTCACAAATATGTACATGTGTTCACTTTGACAGTAACATTGCAGAATTATTTGTATTCTGTTATTATCTGTCGCTGTACTTACACTATGTGGCGGTATGACAGGACGTATATTATCATATAGGAACACACGACAGTATTGACAACATATTTACTGTCATATAATAAACCACGGGTACAATATATGTTTACACGTTATTAATATACTGCCATTATATGTAACTACAACCATAAATATCAACCTCTTGACAAAGGGATATAAATGTAATGCCTATCACTGTATTTACACAAGTGTTGTCGGACATGTCCCTTTTGAGGTTAACTATCACAGCATGTGTAGATCGTATGTGTAAACAGGACCTATCGTGGCAATTACTGTCACACACATTTTTGATACCTACCATCGCGATAGCTACAATCACCGTGTAAACGCGCCCTTAGAATAGTACACATCTTTGTGGTTACAGCGGGTAGGTTAAGAGGCAAGAATAGCACGTGTGTTCGTTATAAATAAAGCTCAGAGAAACTATGCGTTTTCGGAAAGTATTTTTAAAATATCAGACAGGAACCTCCACAATCTCGAGTCGCAGTTTTCGCTAGCGGAGAGTTGTTCTTAAGATTATTGTACATTTAATTCCAGTTGTCATTCATTTAACACGTATCATTGAAAAAAGGAACCCTTAGAGGAATCTGAAAAGATGTAATTTAATTAGGTTGGATTCCTCACAGTTCTGCATTGCAAACTCAAATAGAAAAACCGGTCCTAATGAAGACGGAACCCAACGAGCATATACATAGACTACCGTAGCCCCAGTATGCAGACAACTATAAGACAGTGAAATTGTAAATTTTTGGAGAGAGGAGCATCTTATGATTAATTTTTACCGATACATATTAATTATTTTTCTAAATTGATGATACTGCCAATTTGAATGAGATTTAATTCAGCACGTTTCGAAAATTATCTTCACACATATGCATAGCAATATTTAAGTTTTTGTGACATCTAATTTTAATTAAAAATGCAATTGTGCCCTGTTGGTGTCTTTTAAAGTAGATGATTTCTTTATTATACCTTCTGTCTCTAGACCACTCTCTATTCAGCTATACAACAATATAACTAGTTACCAATCAACCTCACATCTGTAAAATGTGTAAATATTTTTACAAATACACTGGAATAACAGGTTACTACTTTTATTGATTAGAGAAATATAAAAATATAAAACTAAGCAGTAACTGTAGGCCGATAGGACTTATTTAAAGCTGGAAGTTTTCAAGAAAATTTTCTGATATCGAGGGTCAATTCCTTTTGTTTTACACTTAATACTGTATTTGTAAGATCATATGTGTGTCATTTCATTTTTTGGAATTTTGAATGTAACAAAATCCAACATGTACATGCGTCATTTCATTTAGTCAAATTTTGATTTTAACAATACCCAAAGCCAGTGTTCATAATAAATCCTAAATTGTACAACTTAATCTAGACTCAGTAAGTCTACTTAACCAATTCCAATACTATATATACAATGTACGAATACTGATGTTTAATGGGATAATAAAGAATTGTATCGTATTGTACCTTCAGACAACGAAGTTGGATGTTCAAAACCCACTGAAAGCAATGAACGTGTGCTATTTTGCTAATATGAGTTTCTCTTAGTTACGTAGGTAAGTTGCAGAAAGCGAGGGTTTACTAATCCTAATCCTAATAATATTATAAATGCGAAAGTTTGTATGTTTGTTTGTTACTCAATCACGTCGTACTGGCTCGACGGATTTGGATGAAATTTGGTACAGGGTAGAAGATATTCTGGATTAGCACATAGGGTACTTTTTACTCCAGAAAAACGACCCATTTTTAGGGACTATATATAAAATATGCCACCAACCATTAATATAGAGAACTTCGTCATTATAATTAAGGTTTGGATTTTGCACGTGGGCGAAGCCACGGGTAACAGCCAGTCAACAATAAAATTATAAATACAATGGATATATAATTTCAAATAGTCAAATTGTTGCAGTGGACTTGCCACATCATGTTCATTTAGGCCTACAGTTTTCGTGTCACGCAACTCTATAGGCTATTCACGGTAAAGTGAGCACTTTTGAAATCCCTCTCATTTTGACTCACAGCCAATGAATTATATTTATTTTAGCCTTAGTCGTTAACGTCCGAATGCAGTGGAATATATACACTGTTTTTATTACTTAGATAGTAATATTTATTTTATAAGGTAGTTTAAGGATAAAAGAAGAGCTGAACAAATGTAATACGGGCCTCAAAAGTGATCTCTTTATCGTGAACAGCCTATAATAATCATATTTCGTTATGAATGCATAACACTTTCACAGTCATGCAGTCAGACTTAGTTCTCGGAGGAGGTACAACATAATTTTGAATAAACCTATTACAACGGAAGTTGCCAGAGTGGCAACTCTAGGGTACATCCTGCTCATGAATGTAAACGTAGAGCACACAAGGTGATGTAAATACGACTGATGGGTTCGCAGTGTTGTCAGAAGAGAGCCGCTGGAAGAACGCAGTACCTAGTCTTCTAACAGCTCGCTGCTGCAGCTGTGACTCGTGGCAAGAGAAGATGAAGCCGGCCAGAGTGATAGTAGTAGGAGCTGGCCTCAGCGGTACGTATATGTCTGCTAGAGTTGAACAGCGCCAGTCGTGCTCGTGAGGTCGAGGTGGAGTGGCAACTTCGTGTTTTTGCCACTTTGCCTGTGTTTACTTTTTAGCACTTAAAAAAATTCCTTCGTTTTGCGGAAATATGCTGGTAAAAATTCTCCAGAATCCTCCTCAAAATTCCCCCGTAATATTACCGACACGTTGCTTCCAGTTTTAAAATGTGATAACTGGAAAAGTTCTTGAGTTTTGCTATATGGGTGTTCTACGGTGTATAAGAAAGAAGTTTGAACAAAGTTGTAATATTTATACCTGAGTGAGATTTGAACTCGAGTCAAAAAGAAGATAGCCCATGACTCTAACCACTCGCCTACAACCCCGACGTCAAAATTTGCAGCACAGATTATGTTTCCGAATAAATGGCAATTTTTAGAGCGAGGAGGAGAAGTAGGTAAGTAGGTAGAGATTACTATCTCCGTGAAAGCCAGGTCGCTAGAGACGGAGCAACTTTCTCAGACAGCCAGGGACGAAGAAAGAGTCGGCCATGGCTTGTATCAAGTCACAATCCCAGCATTCGTCTGGAGTGATTTCGGGAAACCATGGTCAAATGAAGTCAGGTTGGGGGGGACTGGGAATTGAACCCGTGTCCTTCCGAATTTAATTCCAGTGATTTATCACTGCCCCACCTAGCTCGGTTTCAGGAAGAATCGGCCACGATCTTAGTTTGGGTTTTGTTTATTACTTATATCTCGTAGCTCAAGTCGGAAAGTTCGCAACATATTTTGTGCATCCTGTCACGTGTACTTAGATCACTTGTTTCTTCACTTAAACGAACTTTAATCTTTTGTTTATTCTTTTAATAAAGCAGGGGTTTTAAGCAATATATTGCCGGGTCAAGTATGTTAGGAACAACGTGAATGATTGTTTCCGCATAAAAAAATTCGTGTGCTTGTTCTGCAGTAACAAAATGCGCAAGTTAACATTACTGAAAGACGAAGCCAGTAATAATACGTTTAGTAATATAAATAAATTTGACAAATTCTTAACTACCGTGCCATCATGTTATTAAAGTGTATCTTTTAAGTTAACGTAATCACATATTAACATGTTTAAACGTAATAACGCCTTTGAACAGCACAAAACCTGTGTTACAGCTTAGAAACCCAGTTAGCAAAGCTGTTTTATCACTCCAAAAACCAACATTGGTAAATAATTCAGTGAGTTTCTTGCCTTTGTGCCGTAATTTATTGGGGCACCACTTTACAGTAATCAGAGCACTGGGTTAACGTCTCCGGATGTGTATGCATTTTAGTTCCATACTAGTGTGTAAGTACCTGCCCTTACCCCAAATTATAGATGTGAATCAGGGACGCTGTTTAGTAATTAATAAAAATTAATTCACTGATGTTACACCAGAGATCGGTCATTAATATCAAGCTAACTTGTTTTGCTTCCACCAGCTACAAACACGTGATAAGTGTGAATATTTTGTAAGTTAGATATCGATGTTATAACTATGCCTGCTGTTATTTAGCTTGTTTTGTACTTTACATATATTTTACGTGTAATTTTCAGCAAAATGTTAGAAAATAATTAAAGTCAACAGGCAACTTAGAAATCTAAACTATAATACTATAGTGCGGTGTAGGAAAATACCAATAACTATATGCTGGTAAGAGAACTTAGAAATCTAAACTATAAAAATATAGTGCGATGTAGCAAAATGCCAATAACTATATGCCAGTAAGTGTTAACAACAACTGTAATATACATGTATCACCAGTGTTATAAATTATGTACCCATTAAAATATACTTTTAATAAAGAGTATTATAAGAAATAATTCATTGCCCTCACCATATATCTTATTCACTAAAATTGTTGTTTTTAAGTACAACAAAATAAAGAAGTGTATAGTAAATTAAAATTGTATTTTTTCATTTTATTATTTATAAGTGGCATTGTATTGTATTTATTTTATAGACGTCTGTAACTGAATTCAACAAACTACAAAAATGTATTCGGATTATTAATAATTAACAAACCGAAAGCATTTCACAGTTTTAAATAAACTTCCAGAGAATACAAATATTTAATTCACCCATCGTTTCTGATTGTTTTGATTCATAGCATCTGCATTCCTTCATTTGGCAGTCTAGTAGCATTCTGTAGAACCGAGAACTTAAACCACTGACCTATGGCTAAATTTGTGTCCACCATCTTTAACTTCACAGAATCCGTTTTGATTTTCATTATTCTTTCGATGTCATTCATTCCACTTTGGCGACGACAGTTTAACGTTGAAAACTTTACACCCGACATTAACATTTACGTTATGATGGGTCTCAAAAAGCCCCCTCTCCCTTCTACAAATACTCCAAATATTCAAATTCCTTTGTTTTAACTACAGTATTTTTTTAGATCTTCAAACAACTGCTATAAACCTCAAACACAAATTTCCTCAAACCTTCCTCAGCTTCTTCAGTCCTGGAACCTACCTAGACGCGATAGAATACAAGTCAGGAATGCTCTGGTCAGGAATATATATATATATATATATATATATATGCATACAGATTATATATATGTACGCACACATACATATTATATATAATATGTATGCACAAAGCCAGAAAATTCCATGAAGGAATCGAATCAAATATAGCAGGACAGGAAGATAATAACAAAAAACTATTATACTACATATATACGAAAAACTATACAACGTGTTCGGAAAGTTCCTGTCAAAATTCATACCAAAGCATCTGTGGGCGAATAGAAACAAGAAACTCCAGTCACAAAATGTTCGGAAAGGGCATTTTAGTTTGTTTAAATTGAAGTTTAATTTCGGCAAACGACGCCGACTGTCCGCAGTCACAGGTACCTGCGTGCACAACTAGTTACATAACACGAAGGCGAACGGCGGTGGCGCGACATGCGGCCAGCGTCTGTAAATAGGCAACCATGCACTAGGCAAGCTCACTTGCCACTGCGATGAAGCCTTTGGTAGAAGTGGCAGGGATGTGCGGACGTGCCAGGTTTGGGCTTAGGATCTGGCCGACGGTTGCATAAATCCTTGTCGCCTTGCGATGAGAGGACGCGATTCCTCTCCCTTGCCTATTGGGAGGCCGAAGCGTGGTAAGGCTTTCGGGCTAAGAGCGCTGCGACAAAATACTAAATACAATGACCGAGAGGTCTACTGGAACCGTGTGTGGGGCAGTGGCAACCCATCCAACCGACAGGTGGCGTAGAGTGTCGCGTGTGGCAAGCCGTGGATCAGTTCTCCTTCGTGTCATGCAAACTAGCTTTGCACGCAGGGGCTGCGGACAGCCGGCGTCGTTTGCCGAAATTCCACCGCAATTTAAACATACTAAATAGCCTTTTCGAACATTTTGTGACAAGAGTTTCTTGTTTCTATTCGCCCACAGATACTGTGGTTTGAATTTCGACCGGTAGTTTCCGAACACGTTGTATATGGCAAATAGACAATACACCGAAGACGACACAGACTAACATTCTGTTGCATCTGGTAAATCTGCTGTGTTTGAGTGCGTTTCTTTGTTGCGTTGTCCCATTTTGGTTGTACATATTTTGTCAGTGTTGTCTTATTTTTCAATATGGTCTCTTGGACTGTGTTGTTTTATATTTATCTGTTGGTTGTGTATACATTTTTTTTTTTTTCGTTACTATTTGCTGTCCTGTTTTTTACTCTATTCTCTCTTGGAATTTTTCAGTATGGTATACGTATTTATTTTCTGGGCTATAGGTTACTTGTATTTTTTTAAGTATTTCTCCGGTTTTTTTCCATGACAGACATCTGCATCGCAATGGCAAATGTCCAAAAATCTACATCTAGTCATTTACTTCCATTTGCATCATTCATACAAAAATCACACTGTGTAAATACCTCGGTTGTCCATTCATCAGTAATCTGCATCCTTCCTATATGCTGTTCACCATAAAGTGAGCACTTTTGAGGTGAGGCCCTAGTTAATTTTTTCTTTCTGCCATTTTTTTTTATCCTTTAACCATATTTTAAAATAAATATTGCAGTGTAAGTAATAAAAACAGTATGTTTATTCCACTGAATGCCCGTATGCACTGTATGCCCCTTCTTTTCGCTCGATTGCCCCGGCGCAACGGCTAGAGTACTCGCCTGCTACCTAGGTGAACCGGGTTCGATTCCTGGCGGGGTCGCTCCCGGATTTTCGCACGCGGGAATCGTGCCAGAAGATGCCTCTGGCCGGTGTATTTTCTCGGGGATCTCTCGTTTCACCCACCCTTGCATTTCTGCGCTACTCTATACATCGCTTCATTCTCGTCGGCTCTCAAAACCCCAATGTTAAGTGCTGCCCACACATCTTCACTCCAACACGCTCACTCGCCAACCACCACCCCCTGCCCACAAGTACCATTCTTTATCCCCAAACACTATTAGTATCCACGCTCGAAAATGCCTGTCCAGATCGGGTGGCAGTGGTGAATGGCTAGATGTAAACCGAGAATATGGTTGGTTTGTATTACCGGCCGGGTTCCTGATCTCATCGCCATAGGGCAAGTTTGGGACCCTCTTAGGAGTCGCACTGCGAGACGCCCATTACCTGTGTGCACCAGCCAGGAGCTGAGGTAGAGGACTGGGCTCTACACCCTAAGAATTGCTCGACACTCTTATTCTCATTATGGGAGCCCGTTGCACTGCATACTTCGTTGCTCGCGCTCTGAGGTGACCACAGATCATGTTGACTGACTATCATGCCACACCACTGACGTGGTGTGGCATGATAGTCAGTCAAAAAATTAATCGGAAGGAGGCAGCAAATGCCTTTATTCAAAAGTGGGTTCCAAGCACAGCAGGACAGAAGACAGAAACGTCCATAGGACAGGCGGCAAGCAAGGAAAATGCAGTCCTCGGTAGGGGATAGGATCACCCCTGACTGCAATTCAGAAATTGCACCAAATTTTCATGCTCAGCATGGAGTTGTTGACGAGCTCTTGAGGCATCTTGCTCCCATTCCTCTTGCAGCGCCGATAGCAGCTGAGGAACCGTTGCTGGCAGCTAGCGACGTGCTTCTCCCGACAACGTTCCATATGTGTTCCATTGGATTTTGGTCCGTGAACACTGCGAGCCAATCCATGTGGCGAATATGTCACTCTCCAGCGGTTCAGCGACAGCCGCTACACGATGAGGTGTAGCGTTGTCGTCTATGAAAAGGAACTTGGAGCCCACGACACTCCAGAAAAGACTCACGTGAGAAAGGAGAATCTCGGTGCAATAACAGTCACCAGTGACTGAACTTCCATGGAAAATGCAGAGCTTCGTACGCCCACCAAGCTTCATGCCTCCCCAAAGGAGAACTCCCCCACCGGCAAACTGGTGCCTTTCGACGATTTCGGAGGGGTGATAGTGTGTTCTCCGCTCTCTCCATATGTTCAGACTTCCAGAATCGCTATTGAAACTAAACCGGCTCTCTTCTGTATGGCTCACTCGATCCCATTGCTGAGCTCCCCAGTCCTTGTGTTCCAAGCACCAATAGCAAACGCCATCTCCTGCGGGTAGGCGTCAAAGGCACACACCGTACTGGTCACCGAACAAACCAGCTGTGTGTAGTCTCTTGGCCACGGTGAAACGCGGTATCGGAGGGTTAAGTAGTGATACAGAATACAGATGAAAGAGCCGCTTGTACCACACACGCCAGCAAAATGGCGTCACCAGCCACCAACATATTAGAACGCCATTCGTCAATCAGCACTTGGTAACTACTCGCCAGCCAGCAGTTCAGAAATAGGGAAACTTTCGCCGCAAGCAATATTCAATCGGACGTAAATCCCGTTGCCAGAGCCTCGCGCAGCCAATCACAAAACGGGTACGCCCAGATCAAAGGAACCGGCGCGCCATCTTCTCTGTGCTGATGCGTTGCATGTGTCTTGCGACTTCACCTGCTGTCTGCCGTCGATCTCTCCCCGCCTGCATGGCAATATTACCGGTTCTACACATAGACTAATAATTAGGTAGACCGATCTCGCTGGCTGTGCACGTCCAATCTCCGTGTCCCAACATAGAACTGCTCTTCTGCCAACACGTATTACAAAAACGGCGTGGTTTGGATTTTAGGTTAGGTAACTGATTTGTAGACAAATGGTTTGACATGTATCTATACTTCTTTTGAACAATTTCTAAAGCATTTTGATTAAATTTAAGTTGGTAAAAGTATTTTATTCATATATATATGTAGTTGCCATTTAAAAATTAAGATATAAGTAAACACTTTCATCACTATTGACCATGTGACTTTGACAGTTGTTCCTTTGGGGTAGGTTAATGTTGGGTACATGCGCAGAAGACGAATAAGCGGGTTACTTCATCCTCAGTCTGTGGTCCTACATCGCCGTGGTTGCTCGTGGACGACCACTATAAGGCTATTCACGATAAAATGAGCACTTTTGAAAACCCTGCTTAAGATATACTTGTATCCACGAAGAATGTATTCGTTCGCATTATGTAAAATTTAGATTGTCATGAGCCTCATCATTACATATATTACATATGTGGTCATTTTCATACTTCGATGCATTAAAAAAGATATAAAACGAAATAAATAACTTAAATTATTACCAATCGTTACTTAACACTTTTTAGTCGACGCAAAGATATAGAACTACTTTCCATCCCTCGTTACCAACTTCACTGGGCACATGTCACTTGGAGCGCCTCTTAAAATATATGCAGGCAGAAGCAGTGACATTTTTCTAAGGTTGATTTCAAAAGTGGTCACTTTATCGTGAACAGTCTTGACTAAACCGTCGTGTCTTCATGTCATTGGGAATACCGTCCCAACTCGCGGCATGATGCTGTGTGCTATTCCGGACTCCTCGGCCACGCCAGCCTCGCTTCGACGTTCTTCGAACTTCCGAATGATTCAACCTGGAGTAGAGTCGTTCACATGTAGATCTATGGGAGTGTCTGTTGATCGTATCAGACGTCAGACAGCAACTCGACGTCGTCCAACTCGATGTGCACTGTGTAATAGCTTCCCCTGCAATGCTGAACGTACACAGCGTTTGGGCTTTATACCCGCCGCACACGTCCACAATAAGTCATTCTGTGTATATGCGCATATCCTACGGTACCTGATGGACGCTAGGCGATTTCATGATTGGTTTTTCGGTCAGTTCTGCCTATTCGTTCCGTTGTAATGTAAAATTCTCCACTTAGTCCTTGATTTTCGGACACCATTGTATTACACTGCGTTCACATAAGTAAACACAATACAAATCCAAACAAAATGTATTCTTCGACAAAAGTATTAAAGACGACATACCCCAAAATAGAACACCCGGATTTCTCATACATTTGCAACCAAGTGGGTTCGATTTCCGGCTAAAATAACTACACTCCTTAAACTACAAAATACAGCACAAGTAAGTTTAGGCATGCACGTACGTTTTAGAAGACAATGGAAGTGACTGATATTTTTGTAATAGTTGCTATATCCGAAAAAATTTTTCTCATTAAAATATCTCTTACTTGATCACTTCAAGTATTCCAACGCAAAAATCCAGAGTTCGATGTATAATTAAAAGAAACAGATTCTATGTGCTGCTGTTGTGACCACGAGACAAGCCCGCCGGGCAATGAGACCGATATAAAACAAAGAAAACACAAAACGATGCACGCTGTAATTTCAAACACACGGATTTTGTTCCCCACTATACTTTCAAGTGTTGACTACGCTATGTCAGGCACAGGCCAACAATTTTGCATTTGTGCATAACATACAATTAAATGTAAGCGCAATAATACATTACATGTTTTGCATCTTGCCAGAACAACAGTGAATTGACAACGCATTCGCTTGACAAAAGGCCTAATAACAGTATTTATAGAAGAAAACCAAATGGAATTGATAAAACTACTTGCTGTTATGGATAGCGAATCTTCCATAGTGACTAAACAAAAATAATCAAAAAGAGAAAAATTAAACCAGACGGAAAACTAGCTGAGTTAACAAAAGTTGAAGGTCCCCAGAAGGACCCATTCTGAAATGGTGCTGAGATACGAGGGAATGCCAAGTACAAGTTCTTGCACACAGTCGCAAGATTATGCAGAGTAAATAGTGGCATATTTAAATAACGCCTATATGTAAATTAATAAGTTCTTGGAATTAGTGGTATATCTTTCCGAGCCCACCTCGTAACCAAGTCAGGAAATTTAGAGATGTAATAAACAACTTTGAGAGTATGTGAGCTTTGAATAAAATTTATAATTATAACAAGAAACCAAATAACAGCCGACATGTAATAATTAACATCAAATAATAAAAGCAAATAATTTTGCGTCTGAACAAAATGTAAAACAATGCAAAATAGCGCACGACGCTTGGGTAGGTTCACGCCTTTATGCTTTGTTGTACACAACACAGACATGAAACTGACAAGGTAAACAAACAAAAATTGTGCTTGCTCTGTGCTGGCATCTTCATTCGACCGAAAACTCCATATTTTTGCGAACTTGGCTAATAATGTTTCATTGCGTAAGGCCTCTAAAATGTAAGCTGAAGTGTAAACAAATACGTGACAGAAGTTGATAAAGACTTAGCAATTGTGGGATATTTTCTCATTACTTTTTCAGTACTGAATGTGATAGCCAAGAAAATTAGTACAAGGAGAGAAGTATTTATGTTGACAAAATACTTATTTCAAGTGGCCAAGCAAATATACTGTCGGTGTTTATATAAAATGTATATAAGTTCAAATGACAAACTCTGGCTGCAGGTTAATCACGAAAATATATGGTTAAAACAAACAAACAACCTGTGACCTAAAGTGTATCCGAAGGGCGGTACACAGTTTAAAGTTATACTTAAAGCACAAGTTTATTACAAATACTTGAGAAATTCTTTAAGACTGAGCTCTGAGTGTCCGCATAATGTGTAAAGTAATTGTGACATGTGGATTGATAATCTATTTTTCAAACCTCAAGTTTGCTACAGCGTCATGGATATCAAGTCGAACTGCGGGAAGTAACAATGATTATTTCCAGGAAATAATTTGATGACAGCCACAAACAAGCACATGTTGTGGCGATGGCAGGTCTTTGATCCGTTACACATTAACCAGAAACTCAGTGTTCCATCTGGAATATTTTCTCCAGTTTTTGTAATAAACAAGTGCTTCAGATCGAACTTAAAATACGTGTCCCGCCATTAGCATTCACTTTAGACGATAGGTCGTGAAAATGTTTTCACCTCCTTTTTTCGTTATTAGCCTGAAGTCGAAGTTTGTCGGTCAATTTAAAACACATCCTGTGTATAAATGTACGTACACACACCTAGAACACACACAGATACACACGCATACACACACATCACACTCACACACACACACACACACACACACACACACACACATATATATATATATATATATATATATATATATATATATATATATTTATATATTACACACAACTACACCAAATTCCAAACGTTTAAAATTGGCCTTGTCCGCCTAAAAATTTTTATACATCATATCTACATTCGAAAAACCAAAAATTTTGAATAATGTACTTTATTTTCTGGTCGATTTTAAACGTCACACAGTATTCCCCGATAGAGGCGCAATTATTAATCACTCCCTCCCATCGTTCTGTCTCTTATGGAGTCCAGTTTACTATGCAACTGTAAGACCCACACGTTTTAGACTGGAAATTCACACAAATTTTTACATAAATATGTAATTTTAAATGTAGTACTCTTCCATTGGCCGAGTTTTTAGACAACCAGAATATATTCCCAAGTTGGCAACGATATGGAAAGCTCATAACTGTTGGAAAAATCGAACATAAATAAAAGTCGACGTCACTGTTTGGCCTCGTGATTGTGGCAGTCCTGCATACAGTTCTTAAACAAGTTTTGCGCTCATGCGCAGAGCACGAACATCAGTCCACATTTAGTACGTAACCCTGTCGGCACCACTGTCCTCCGTTGCAGCGCGTGTACGAGTATAAACAACAAGAGAGAACAGAGTGTGTCTACGTTTGATTGAGTTCTTATGGAGAGAAGCTTCAAAATAAATAACTATCCCTAACTGTCTAAGTTAAGTTGAATGTAAACACTGATGGTCTTTCTTACCGGCGAAGTTGGCAAAAAGTAAAGAAAACTGTGTACTGTACTAGATTAATTTTTCACTTCTGAAAGCCCTTCGTAAACTGTACTTTTCTGTCCATTTGACGATCAAGTGACGAAGTTTCCAGTAACTTGAATATGTTGCTAACATACAAATTCTTGTTCTTACGTACATGAAATGGACAGAAACCAAGTTAGTGCAGGTTAGTGCGGAACTGGTCGAGTGAAAGTATAGATATTTACCCATGGTGTGATTTTAACCGCCTCTCGGCTACATTTCACGATACCTACCTCTTTCAAACAAGAAAACTCATTGTTAGTGACATGCGAAATTCGCGTTATTATTTGACACGAGGTTGAACTTCACAGTACTGTATATACCGGAGTCGGTGTCGTATTCTATTAACTGCTGCATGGATGTGAAGTCAGGCCCATTCTGATTGAGATACATGTAATTGGGACCACACAAATGTGAAGTGATTATTTATTGGCGCAGAATTACACGGGGCGTGCCAAATAAATTAAGTTCCAATGAGAAACGTCTTGTAAATGTACACGTGTTTAAAGATTAACGTGTCCCCAAATAATAATGCGAATTTTGCACGTCTCTTCTCATTGTCCGTCTTTGCCCAGGCCACATTTATAAGAAAAGGTTTTAGTAATATGTTCAATATCGTAAAATTACTGCGAGTAAATTAAGATTTATAGACTCAATAAAAACATAATAACATAAACTCCTATTAATTTACTCCTACTTGTCCTATTGTAGCATAGTTCTTCACCTATATGGGCGCAAAGTGTTTTTGTTTGAAAGCGATACTCTGAAAGGTAACCGAGATATGCTTAAAATAATTTCACATATAAACCATATCCTTTGTCAAGGCCGGTCCCACCCGAGGCAGCACCTGCTCTTAATACGACATTAAAACATTGCACTACCTTTTCTTCTTCGCTGCCAACATTACTGGCAGCCCATCGGTTAGCGTGTCCCTTGAAATACTTGGCAGTTTACAGGAGGGAGTTGTTCTAGTGCCGCTATCATTCGGGCTCATTCAGCCGTAAACCGCATCTGCGTCAGTAAAGTTGCCTTATTTTACCAACCTTATCACATTGCAGCACAACCGCACCGCCAAATGCTACCTAGAAAACAAATCGTAACTTTTGTTGACCCGAGGTTGCCTACACGCAATCCAGGTTGTTTTCGCAGAATTTTGAAATCATACGGTTGCATTTGAATAGTGTCAGCTGTCCTGCTGCGCGTTATTGATAACCTGTGTAAGTAACACAGCAGACAGTGCCTTAGTAAGGATTGCCGTAATGTGCCTGAGATATGTATTTTATACTAACATAGCAATAATAATTATAATGTACGGGGAATATTTTTTCAAGAAAATTACTTTTTTGGAATATAATTTTAAGTTCAATATTGTTCAAATTTGGCAGTAATTTAAAGCACGTCGTATTTATTGCAGTTTGCTACAGAAAGAGTACGGTATAAAAATACCTTAATTTATTTCCTAGCTAGCAGTTGTGGTGCACTCTCGATTTTTCTTTTCACAAGTTTGTCGTCCATTCCATGTTTATCACCTACAATCTGGTCGACGTCCTATTGCATGTTTTCCTTCCACCTGAATCTTAGACTTCACAAGTGTTTTCTTACAGTTGAGGTGTTATCCCACTCGATTTCCAGTAGTGCTACAAGTCCGCAGTATGTGCCCCACCCAGATGAGTCATTTGCTTTTGATAGCTGCTACAACATCACGGTCACTTCAGATACTTCTGGCATATCTGTTCTTCCTAATCCGCTAATCTGTTTTTTCGTTTAGGACCAAAAGTACTTCTTAGGATATTTTTAGAAAAACTTTTATTACCTTCTCAAATATTTTATTCCCAATAGGGCTTCAAATTCTTAAACATCTTTTTAAAATGTCGTATAAGAGTTGTGGATGCACAAAGTAAACATGATTTATAAAAGTGCGACGTCTAGTGTATAACTCCTGGGGATGAGGTAGTATGTAACCCGCCAGACGTCTACACATTGCGGGTGGTTTACCGTCAAGCTCGAGCTGCAGTTAGGATTCCCGTTGCGCGGTTTCCACCATACAATAAAGATAAGGTAAACCGATCTCGTTAGCTGCACACCACCAGTCTCCATATCCCAACATTGAATTGCTTGTCTGCCAATACTACTAACAAAAACTGCGTGGATTGTATTTGAGGATAGAGCACTGTTTAGTAAACGAGTGCCTTGAAATTTTTTATACGTCCTCTAACTAATTTGTAATGCAGTTTGATCCAATTCAAATTGGTGAAAGTATTTCATTCATATGAAAGTGCTTGTATATTGAAATTTCAGATACAAACACGTTCATCTCTGTTGACCATGTGGCTTTGACAGTTGTGTTCCTTCGGGGTAGACCAATGTTGGGTAAATGCGTAGAAGACGAATACCCGTCTACCTCATCTTTAGTCTATGGTTTCCCCACACAAGCTACATGAGTCGGGACCTCCACGCCCTCCGTAGAGGACACAGAACTTTGCTAGTGCATTCCACGAACGACAGTAATTTTTTCATACTTGTAAATGTCCCATGTAAAGTTGTTTCCATGGAAAAAAAAATATTTGCGGCACAGGAGGGCACGGCTACTGCCTTGGAAAC
Organism: Dryococelus australis; assembly: GCA_029891345.1. Classification (NCBI taxonomy): domain Eukaryota; kingdom Metazoa; phylum Arthropoda; class Insecta; order Phasmatodea; family Phasmatidae; genus Dryococelus; species Dryococelus australis. The sequence continues at coordinate 79,092,722 of CM056994.1, read as the reverse complement.
AGCTGTATAAACGACTACCTTCAGAACTGTTTGAATATTCGTCAATGGAACAGACCATATTCATCGCGCTAGAACAGTTTGGACCCATGTCAGGGGCGCCTCAAGAATAGTGTTTAATCTCTCTCGGAGCGTGAAAGGACCGACAGTAAACGACTGGGATACACTCAATCAGCGCAGACACACTCAGCTTGTACAACCTGTTATGTGCACGCCAATGAAAGCACCCACTGGCACAGTGCAGTTGTATGCCTTGAGTGTCCTTCCACATAATCACTGAAACCTCGCAATCAGACCCACAAGTGATCTAGCCGAGGTGTTATCCTCATGTCTGATGTCTGTCAAGGGCAGTAATGGAGATGTGTTGCCACTCACTGCGTCCACCCACCAATGAATGGCAGACAATCGAAATTTTCTGCAGCTGCGGCATTTCACTCACTGCCAGCAATGGATTAGTCCCGTGAGAGACCTGCCGATCTTCCCACGCGCCTTCTTCAGTTTCCTAGGCGTAAATGGTTTCCTCACCGACCTTGTACTCCCACTCCCCGCCTAGAGCCTGGTCTAGGTGCCATCTAGCAGCCCAAGCCAACAAGGATTATTTTATTCCCAGGTAGCGAGGATCCCAGGTGGCACGAGATGGTGACTGGCGTAGCTTTAATTTGCTAGAACTGAAGTGGATGCCAGAAGCGCAAGCACCACTAAAATCCCTGGAAGTCACCTTGCAGGAAAGTGTAGAGAGTTTCTATAGTACATTGTGACACTCTAGCCAGTCTTTCTGGGGCCACGCCTGGGTTACCACGTTTTGATACTAGGGCGTGGCACTGCCCCAACACCTCAAGCAAGCACAGGCGCTTTCTTCTCTACTGTTGTAAGGCCGTGATACCTTCCCTCACTCGGTACTCATAAATTGAAACATCTCCGTCTTGACGTCCTCTTCACATGAACGAGACGCTGTAAAGCTACTCCCAAACTGGCGGCGTATATCTCCAGACACGGCTGGCAGCTGACAAATTCGCCTCGTCGCGACTGGACCTCCTACAAGGGACACGTATGTTCCTGCCATATTGTTCAGTTTAGTGGTTCTACGGCGTGGATGTGAGTGACTGAGGAATAACTTCTTGGTTTGATCCTATGTGATAGAAATCTCATGTTGTAACCAATATAAAGAGTTCGGTATAGTAATATTAAGAGAAGTGAAAGAAAATACGTAACAACTTGTAACAGATTACGCCAGTTCACCGAAAAGTTCAGGAAGTTTCACCGGATTAACGTTGAAATGTTTGACTACATATTGAAAACGATTTATAACGACCTGATGCACCAGAGCAATCTCAGAAGATGCATAAGCCCATATAAATATAACCATTTATATAAGTTATCTTCCACTGTTAATACATAAAAGATGAAACAACGATAATGGGATGGGGGCCTAACGGGAGTTGTCTCGTTCGAAACACACTTGCTTGGTCTGGACAAACACGCACTCCCCTTTCCGCGTTTGTCTGGCGTTGCTGTGTGTGGATGCGCGTCTTGTGTAGGAGCTGGTATACTGTTGGTTTGTTGTTATTGAAGGTGTCGGGAGATGGCCATGTCTGGGAATATCCGTGACCAGCGTAGGAGTAGCTTTATACGACCTCCTATTACTCCTATGCGCACGCCAATAAGAGCACTCTCTGTTCGTGCAAGAAACTAAACCTGAGCTGCTGCATAGTGGAGGGTACTAGGGAAAGATGTGTCCCTCCTGAGGAAACCTAACACGTCACGAAACAGTCATGTTAATGGTGTCGGGATGAAATCACTCCCGGAGATGGGAATCTATACCTCAACCGAACCGCGCAGACATGGATTCCGTGTGGTTATTCTTTGATATCACCCTACTGCTCCAGTTGTAAACGGCGTTGAGCAGCTTCTAATCTTATTTCTGTCTGAAATGTCTGTATTTTTGGAACCTTTGTTTTAAGTTGGTGAATATGTTTAATTTTGTCCTATTAGAGACTTCATTGAAAAGTAACGTCATCCTTCACAAAAATGATTTCGATTTTTTGTGAAATAAAGGAAATCTTATATTTCAGATACACTGTTAAAAATTTCCGTATATTTAAGGAATGTTTTACGGAAATGCACGATGTATATACGGAAAGAAAATACGTAATGACGAAAAACGGAGATAAGTCCGTAAATACAAAATACGGAAAGTCTCCGTATACCCTTTGGCTTCGAGTTACGGGGACGAACAATGCCGATTCTATACAAAGCTTTCTTCACCACTTTAACAAGAAAATTATCGTTTCTGTGGCAGTTAAGGTTATCCACGCGACTATGGCCTATTTTTTCAAACATTAAAAAATAGCATCAGGGGTCTGTAACATTTGGCAACACTAAAAATACACTAAGTCGAATAGAAACTGAATTTTTGCTTTTTTTTTTTTTTTTTTTTTAATACAAATACAAAATTTATACCATTATTTTCAAGTGAGAGTAATAGGTGAATGGTTACAGTCATGGACTGGTAACTTATTGACTCGGGCTCAAGCCTCGCATAATTACAAAATATTTTAACGTTTTTTATTATCATTTTTATAAACAGTAGAATACCCACATAACAAAAATTAAAGACATTTTCGTTATCTCTCTTTATTTTAAACGGAAAGTACAGAAAACTAACTTGGAGATTAACGGAAAGGTTCCGTAAAATTTACGGAAAGTCCGCTTCTGAAATTCAACGTGTCCGTAATTTTACGGAGAGTTTACGGACACTTCTGTATAAATTTTTATCAGCACTTTTCCGTAAAATCAAGAAATTTTTTTAACAATGTAAGAATCTTTACTTTGCCATTACTTATTAATTTACGATCATTTCCTTGAATAAGTACCGAGGAATAACGCATAACGGGATAACTTGCCATACCTTGCAAACTGTTCTCTCCTCGTCAGAAAGTGAAGGGTAAAATAATCTGCTGATACAGTGAAGACAGGAGGGTTGAAATGGGACATATTCGAGGAAGTCATAATTCTGCGGGACGTGCAACCGTTATACGTGGTGGTAGTGCCACTGAATACATTTCAAGCACCACAGCTAGGCATTTTCGATTAACAATTTTAAAATTAGCCTTTGAAAATAGCCCCTATCACTAACTGCATGTATTTTAACAGACACATACTCATATTCAAGTTGACGGTGAGTAAGGATAAATAGTCGCTTGTATGTATTAACGTCGTATTAAAAAAGAGACTTTTAAATTTCTGGACACTGAATTTAATTAATTCACTTATTTGTAAAGTGTTAAAATGAGTATAAATAGGAAAAAATACAAATATTAATTTCTACTAGTTTCACAGTTGTACTTGGCAGACGTATGAATAAAGTAGTGGATTCCATCACTGTTAATTTTACACATGGTGGAATAATATAAAACGGATAGAAAAGTATACCCTAACAGAAACTCAACCCCACTGGCCTATTAGAAAGAATAGGTTTGTTCGCGTGATATGGTTTTTCTACTATCTGAGAGAGCAAGTGATATTATTCACGAGCAGCAAAGTAGCAAAAACAAGCAGTTACTCTCGGCAGGACGACACGAACGACGAACAGCAGAAAACTAACACGTCAAAAAAAGTAAACAAAATTTTATTTAAATAATGTTTATAAATATTATTGTCTCTGTGTAATTTACGCGTGTTAAAAATTTCGGTTACTCGAGATAACTTACTTTCTAGAATAAATGTGCCTTAGTTATTTTTATTTCCTCCTATACTTCTTACAGGATACCCAAACGTATTCTTTTCATAAATCTGCGTAAAAGCAAATTACCGCAATCGTTACTCTCAAGACACTTCGACGTTTGTAATTTATTTTGGCAACCATTTTTTTTCCACCTTGCTCGTTTTGATATTTCTGCTGTACCTCGGCAACCAAGAGCAGAAAAAGCTACTTTTAATAGCACACACAGTAACTGCTACCGCCACCCGAACAGCGTACAAAAAAGTGCTTCCGGTAACATGGACAGCAACTAGCAAAAATATCACAAAACTAGCAGAATAGAAAACAAGGTGAACATACCTCATATTTTCAGCCAGTAGGTTCCTAACTTAAACAATTCCATTTCCGTCATCTAGAAGAACTGTGCACTTGTCTGAAAGTTAACTGAGAACTTAGACTATTCTGATCAGTTTCTTCTTCGTCCTGCCCATTGAGTATGTGTTACTACACGCAGTTGTTAACGTTGTCGTGGACCTATAATTATTATTCGTGGGTCAATCAAGTGGCATTGAAATCATTAAAATCATTCATATAAGTTATAATGAGGAGTTTGTTTCACCCTACGCTTTTTTATGTCAACTGACTTCATAAATAGTCTTCCAGAAAGTCAATTTTTTTTTCTTTTTGGCCTACATTCAACATGCAGTATAATAATTAGCAACGATGCATATATTAACGTTTAATTAAGAATAGTATTGTTACTGCAAATACTGGCGAGAAAACGACCCTTCTACAATCGTGTTTCATATTTTATAACTCGACACAATTTGCAACTCCACTTTCATAGGGTCATAGCTCGCTTGGGATTCGAATTACCTCGTAGTAATTAATCACTTTGGGCTATGAGTCGTATTATATTTTCTGTTTCATTTTTATGAGGAATCGCCTTACAAAATTTGCAACATACATTCAGGGACAGTGCACTGAATGCAGAATACGTATTTTCTGCTGCCTACTTGAAGATGTTAATGACGCATGCGCACATTACTGCTCGCAGATGCTAATATCGTTAGCATTTCAGCTAGCAATTCGTTTACCACACAAGCCACTTAAGTTGGCCTGCCTCTAATGGATGGCCACTCTTAATAATTGTGGAGGCTATTTTCTCTTAAATGGAACGTGTTAGACTTTTACAGCAAGACAACTTTTTTATTCATTTAAAAATGGTGGTATATTATCCAAATACGTAGAGCTACAAAATTTGCACTGATAAGAGAGTAGCAATCCCTATTTTGTTTCCGACTAGAGAAGGAAATAGCTGCCGTAAATGGGTACTGTCCCCCAATACCTCTATCCTGCCCGTGACGGTGTGTTGTGCCTTCAGGACCTTTAAATACACAGCCATTTTATCGCACGTATGGATAATCTTACAATATGAGTGCCATTAACTCCACTCGTAGGCCGAGGCTAATCACATTCGGGCCCTAGCATTGACTAAAATTCATTTTGAAAAACCATATTGCATAGAAGGATACTGATATCACGTTTATTTATCTTCATAAACGACCACACGATGAAATGGCCATGGGAAATACGCGCGAGGCCTGAACCTAGCTTGCAAGCCTCCGTGTACTTGTATTTCTTTAGAAGGGTTGTAGATACGTAGCTGCCATGGTTGTAGGGGACTCGCGTACACGTTACATACGAGTTTACTAAATTAGCCACTTGCTCGCAACGTGAACAACACAGTCTACAAACATCACAACACAACTTCACTCCATCCCCAGTGGCTGGTGGACAGTTTCACTCCCCGTTGAAACACCTACATGCAAATTACATAAAATAGAGGGCGTGAATTGACAGCCTTAAAAACGGGCCCGGGGCCCAATAAAAACAAGTACACTGGCGTCATGGTACCCAATGACCTGGAACAAATTCGGCGTGCAGTTAGATTTTACGAGCACCCTATGAGTTCCGGTCTCATGATACGACGGCCTCATTTTCTCTTTTTTATGAAGGGCGACGTATGTATACGGTTAGTATAAGCGGTTTGCACAGTTAAAAACTTAAGCACGAAAACTGAAGGAGTAAAAATTTGACAGTTTTTCATTTCCTAGGCTTGAACCAAAGCGTATGTAATTGATTTGCTTCTTAATTACGCTTAATTTTCCCAGCAGAAAAACCTGGAAACATATAATTTCGCAAGTCCCAAGTATAGCCAGCCACAGGGAAGCAAGCACTTAAATCTACATATGTTTAATTAACAACGAGCTTTAAGATGTTACCTTATTTCCTGCTACTAAAAAGCTGATGCCAAAGAAAAATACTACTAAATAAATGACACTACATTATGATTGTCAAACGACACACTTGTAAGTCCCGTTTCTACTGGTAGAACTTAAGCTCTAAGAGCACTATTGTGTATCTCCAAGTTTTTGTGAGCCTACTGCTTAGTTATAGAATATACTGCATAGTACTTATGCATTTAATTGTTTATACCGTTTATACATAGCTGCCCATGACTCACGTCACAATTTCGTTGACGTTCGCGCGACACACTGAGCATGTATGTAGCTGAGTTTCGGAGGTGACTCTATTCGCCGTAACTAGTAGCAGCGACTTGCAACCAGCTTGTCAGATGTAGAACCGATTTCACGGTTACTTGCCGCGAGTACAACGAGCAGAAATGTGGTCTGTCGGACCTAGTCATGTTTTATTGAGTCATCGTCCGTTTGGCGTGTAGAAAATTGGCTGAATAAATGCGCAATAATGAAAGAAGCACGCATATATCATTGGCTATATCACATAATCCCTCAAATTTCCTATAAGTGTTCAAAATGTTCAAAATATCATAGTTCACCCACTTCAACACTTCTTGCCTTTTATTTGTATCATGTAATTCCAGTGCAGCCATGTGAAGCAATGAAACAAAAACAAACCCTATCGGCAGGGAAAGTAGCACTATGATAACCTCGTAAACACCACACATGCTCTTCTGGCGACCACGACGAGACGACTGCGTTGCCACACAAGTCGCTTTCAGCGCTCGGCCGTTGCGATTACAGTAGATCACGTGACCATCGAAGTAGCGTGCTCCCAGCGAGTGTAGTTGAACGTGTTCAATTCCATCAGCTGCGAGTATTTGTCGCTGCAGTTTGGATGTGGTAGCAGCAACTGTTATAACAGTGATTAGCTTGCCATACGAGGCGCGACTTCACTCGCTGCTACCGCAGTCGTGGCGAGTGAAAGTCGCCTCGTGTGACTGAAGCGTGTAGCCTGATACAGACGGGCGTCTTTACTGTACAAGGTTAACATCTTTCTCGTTCATAAGGTGAACAAGAAGGCAAACACCATATTCTATGCAAGTCCCATGCACATACTGTACACACATTAATAGTACTTCAATGTTGCAGCATCCCGAAAGATTCAGATCTGAAAGTTCTTTTTGGGGCTCCAGAAATAGTATGTACATTGGAAACAGTATCTGCTGTTAAAAACAAACGATGGAGACAATATTGGCGTGAATAAATTTGTGGGAACTACATAAACGTATACAACGTAAATGTAAACAAACGACTTACCGCTTATTTCCAGCACAACACAAAAATATTTTACAAACCAAACAAATCACTAATACAGAACTAAAATCTGTTTTCTACTCTCAAATCAACAACACCAGCATTAATAAATATACGGGAACCACATAAATGTATAAGATGCAAATGTAAACAAACGACTTGCCGAAGAAGGTGAACGAAAGATAGAACCGTCTCTAAAAATTCTAGCTAGCATGCAAACCACTAGCAAACAAGTTAGCCAGTCGCACGATGTAAGTTGACTTGAACAAGATGATGTACAGCTTTTTGTATATGCGGTTCACGGTAAAATGAACACGTTTAAAAGCCTTGCTAAAGATCTACTTGTATTAACATTATGTATTCTTCCGCCTTATGTAAAATTAACATTGCCATCGGCTTCATAACTCTATTCATGTGTTGGTCAAGTAAAACTTGAAATAATTAGGAAAGTAAATATTATACTCATCTCCTCAGTTTTAAACTTCGATGCATTAAAAAAAACAGAAAGCGAAATTAATAATTTAAGATATAACAAATGATTATCTAACGCTTTTTATTCGACGTTAGGATACGGGACTATTTTCCATCCATCGTTACCAACGTTGCTGGGCAAATGTCACTCGCTTCGTCAATTAAAATATATGCATTCAGGGGCAGTGACATTTTTATAAGGTTCATTTCTAAAGTGCTCACTTTATCGTGAACAGCCTTTACAAGAAAGATGCCCGTGTGTTTCTGGCTTTAAAGGACCACGATAGCGCGCGCGGCTGCTGTGGAACTGAACAGCGATCACCCGCGCCTGCGGTGCGGTAGCGGTTAACGCCGCCTAGAAAACTCTGCTCAAATCGGCGCATGATGTAGCGTACTTCACCTACGATGATATTTTATTCATGGAATCCTAAAGCAAAACATGATCGTGTGTGCTCTAGTCACTGTTTACTTACAGGCTCAGTTGCAGCCACAATAAAATATGTTTACAGTGATGGCTGTCATATAAGCAAGAAAACTATCAGGCGAAGTGTTAGAAGGACTTAAAACATAGCTGGCGTATTACCGTAAACATACACGACGATGCTTTTTATTATTGCACTTTTGCAAATGGGCGTACAGTGGACGTCAACAAAGTCCGTTGTTTTTGACAAGATATGGCTTTCCGAGCGTGCTTAAAATACCTCAGATTGTATCATGGTATTTAAAGCAGTAGTTTAACAAGTTATATAACTGCCTTACTTGTGAAGTAGTTTATGTTAAAATCGCTTATTGTCGTTTAAGCGGATCCCGGTAAATTACTATTATAAAAATATAAGATTTTTTTCAAATATTAAAAATAATGTATGCTTTTTTTAACTTTTAAATTTTTTTTACATCACGTAAATGAAAAATGGAAGAAATAAGGAAAATGGTTAAAAAAAAAAAAAAAAAAAAAAAAAGTTTAGTGTTGTTTTCAAACTCTGTTTCCTTACGATGAAAGATAAACCTTACGATGAAAAAGAAATGCAAAATTATTATACCTGCAAGTCAGTGCGTTGGCTCTCATCGCGTGTAGTTAAATTATATTGTTGCAGATATAATTTACTAAGAATTCAGCTACAGTGAGTATATGTCAAGGTCGTGACATGCTGTGCTGCTATCTAGCGGCCTGGCGTGAATTTGTATTTTTAATTTTTACTACGAAGTCGTTTAAAGATAAGAATTCTAAGCAAGGAATAAACATGGAAATTTCTACAAGATTCCACGTCACTGGGAAAAATACATAACGCGATAGTTGCTAGCTTACGATTCTCGACTCAGTCTCGGTTAGCGAATCAGTCTCCCATACGTATTCTGTGGCGATTGTTTTTTTTTTTCGTATCGATTGAGTGTGCAGCCGAAGTTCAAGAAACCGCCGTAGCTTTGATTTTCTGACCGCGCGAAGGGAGGTCGTGGCTCTGATCTTGACACGCTGCTTCACGTGAAAGTCTCCGAAAACCGAGCTTCTCCGTCACCTCTTGCAGGTTACAGTGTCGGTACAGTTCCGCCATGCACGTCCCCCCCCCCCTCCCCCAAAAATCGCTTTTGTCGGCCACTGATACGAAATCATTTTTTTGCTGACTTATTTAATTAACAAAATACTTGAGCTGTTACTTGAAACCAACAAATGTAAACGTCACACCGTAAATATTTCGTCGCTCGCGCTTTATGGTCAAGCAAAATGGCAGACCAAAGCACACAAAAGGCCGTTTTACAAAGTGGCAGACACGTGTCGATAATTAATTTCACTGAGGCGACTGTGGTGAGACAGTATCCTTCCACATGTTTTTTTTTTGTTTATATATCTGAACTCAGTCACTATATTTTAACTATATCACATTTGTTTGTTTAATTACGTTTCACTTATTTTGGTTGGAATTGTATCTTTAGGACCTATCATTAATTTATTTATAATTTTATTTTCTGTTGTATTATAATTTTAGCACAGAGTGCAGTTTATATACAGTGATAGAAGTTAATGTAATTTAATTTAATTTTTGTAGCAGCATATTAAGAGCGTATGTATGTAAGCTTATTTTTGCACATCAGAGAAATGAACTTTTTCTATTTTTGATCTCAATTTGTGATAGCAGAATATGACTTTATCTTATATACTTTCCTGGGTCAATGTCTTCGTGTGTTAACCCCGCGACTCTCAAATCAGACACGATGGAAGGCAGTCCACCGTAATTTTTGTACTGCGATTTTTCAATATATTTTTGCCAAGTCCACCCTGCGTAAGCTTAGGAAAGGTATTGAGAGGCAGCTCAAAGTTCTATAAATGTACGTGGACAAGCAATAGTTCTGAAACGCCAGATTTTATAATTTGAGTGAGTTTTATTCTACCGACGCTGCCGACTTCACTTCAGAAGAATAATTGTTCCTAAAGACTTATGCTACCAGCTTGTCATCAGACATAATTTTTTTTTTTTTTCAGTTGCTCGACAGGAGTTAAAATATTCCTGTAACTTATTGCTATATATTTTATTTGGCGGTTTTTATAGTTTTAACTACCTAGGACTTCCCAGAGTTCTGGGATTTCTAATTATAGCATGGACGCTAGTCGAGGTGTAATAATTTCCAGCATCTTAATTACAGATTGTGATAGTTTTGTTTTATTGAAGCCAGAAACTCCAGTATCACTTATGTTGTCACATAATTTGAAATATAATATGGCTCAAAAAAGAGAGGCGATAGACAAATTGATTTTAAAATTTTAATTTGCCTGACTGAGCTACTGTACCAATTTTTATAATTGACGATTGATTTTAGATTTCAATTTCCTTAGTAATTTAAATATTTTTCCGTTTGCAACTACGTCAGATTTCATTTTAACAAACATAATTTTTCCGGTTAATATGTGTTATGTTAATGTAGTGTCGTCAGTAGTTAGCTGTTGATTGCATTCATACAAAGGGTATGAATTCTCATGTGCCTTGTGTTATTTCTGAATTTGTTTCCTGTTTTGAATTAACAAGGTTATTGCTTTTTATGAGTCTTGTTTCCTATAATTTCTGCTGTTTAAAATCTACAAATATGGAGATTGGTAGCTGCTCATTCCATGTATGTCTCCTCTAAGGCGTCGCACGCACGATATGATTGTCGGATTGCAAGGAGAAAGGCGCCGGCATTTGACAAATACTCTTACACACACGCGCGCGCACACACACACACATTGCAATATTTAAATAAATATTCAGGTCTAGTTTTAAATCACACACTTACTTAAATACTGTAAATTCCTTTCCAACTATATGTGTCACCCGTTACCCCGTGGGATTAGTTTACTATGTAAAATTTTCGTATGTACAACTTAGTATTTTTATTACGGCTGCAAAAAAAAAACAGAATAATTTGTATTTCACATCAAATTAAAAAATATATATATAACGTGTAACTTTTTATATTCGAGGAAAATGAAATCACATACGATGCGTACGAGTTGAACAATGTTTGGTACAATTATAAAATAATTCATTTTTTGGGGTCCGACACCCTTGAGCCCTACATACCGGCTGTTCAACCTGAAGGACAGAAGAACAGGCCTGTCGCTCCGGACCAGCCCGGAGAAGGTTGGAATAGATGAGATAGAGATGGAAAGTGGAGGAATGAACACTGGCGTGGAAACGGGAGTACCGCGAGTAAACCCCTGCACTACGGCACTGTCCGCCACACATGATCGCACCAGGGATCCCAGCGATGAGAGTGGGGTGGAGAGAGGGGGAGGGCAAGTGTCTAACCACTGAGCCAACAGTACGTCCTCGATTCGTTACGCGCTTCCAAGTCTTGTAGTTGTCATGATATGAAATTATGTCAGTATATCCAGAACGGCAGATTTTCGCAGAATAAGAAACGTTGAGAATCTCTAGGAAATGACAAGGTTGTGTTGTAGGGCGGGTACTGGGTAGAGTGCTCTTGCCAGATGAGCATTACCATCTTTCTTAAACAACATTGATAGGATGTTTTTTTCCATTACAACTAGATGTCATTCTATTTATAATTAAATTGCACCCCTGTATTACACGACATTGAGAGTGAACGACAAGGCCAGGGGCGTATCCATAATTTTTTTCGGGTGTGGAGGAGGGGGGTGGAGAAGCTGATGAGTATTAGTATTGTCACAAGTATTACATCGGTGACAAGTGACAGTGGAAGGATAGAGAAGGAAAGGAGGATACAAACTAGCTCACATATACACAAAAATTTACAATAGGGCAACACAATAGTCATGTGTAAATTGCATCACCGTGTCATTCAAACATCTTACATTTTAAATATGTAAATATAGCATTAATATTTTCGCATATATAAGCTTTTTTGATAACAACTTAATTTATGAGAAATATTTTAAGTCAATCAAATGTCCATTAAAGTCCGAGATGTACCTACAAATTCTATGATACAGTACATAATTGACATTCCTCAGCCACATGAATGAAAAAACTCGTAAAGTGGTTAAAAGTATGAAAAATGCACTTGAATATTTTTTAGGTCCAAGAACTGAACTACTGTGCAGTGCTATAACTTATTAAAACATTTTAAAAACTCCCAATATACATTTAGACCAACAAGAAAAACACAGGACATCAAAGCACAAAATTAAGCTTTCTTGCTTTACCACTGTTCAGAAACTTATTAATCACAGTCTCATTAGAAATATTAATATCGCTATGAATAGAAAGTAGAGTAAGTTTAACAAGACGCTATTCTGAAACAGTACTCTTTAAATAAGTTTTAAGTCTCCTTAAAGTAGAAAAAATTCGTTCTGCTGTTAACATTTCATTAGATAAACATCCGGATATGACTCTCACAAAGCACCTATTGCTGTAGTAGGTCTTGCACTGTCATCAACTGCTGCCAATTTTGTCTTCCACAACTCCCACTCTGCTTCGATCGCATCACGAAATCCAGGCAAATCATCTTCAAAGAAAAAAACTGCTGATTCAGTGCATGAGAATTGTTGTCAAATTGCTTTAGCAGGCCGTAAATATTGCAGGGACATCACACTGTTTCTTTGTGTGAAATAAACCTGTGCTGTCATCTACATACGGAACGAAATCTGCTTTTCTGTAGTATTCCTCCGCAGTTTCTAAAGGGAAATTTTGTCGGTTGCGTTGGATTCCACAAACATGGGGCACAGATTCTTCTACATTGAATGCCACTTCTATATAGGGTGTAAAAAATGTGTGTCATGTGGGTAATAAGAAATATATAAATATAATTATTGACATTTTGATAGTAGGGTTTTAAAAAATTGTGTCATTTCGGGAGGGAGGGGGGGTCGCAGCCATCTCAGCCCCCCCCCCCCCCCCCCTATACGCCACAGGAAAAGACTGTTAAACAACAAATATGAGTGTTCAAATACCTAATTGACATTTCTTCAACAAATAACTTGCTAAAAATAATGCAAAGTCTAAAATCATTGATTAATTTGAATGCTGACAGGGGCATAAATACTGATAAATTTGCTGTGATTCATGATGGACATATTAAAACAACAATAATTAAGGCCCAACTATACAAATGCGCCACGCTAAAAATCACTGCATCCAGTGCTGAAAACTAGTGGCAGTGGTACTTACTAATGTAAGCAAAATGTTTATATAAGTAAGTGATTTTAGATGTTGGTACAGCTCTAATAATGAGAATACTCCATTCGCAGTTTCTTCACACTTTTTGAATAACACCTTTGAAAAATCATTCATTGAACAACGTGTTTGGTTACTTCCTAAATACGCCATGTATCACAAGCATTTTCTACTTGTTCTAACATGACAGAACATTTTTCTTTTGGTTAAATTCATCTTTGAATTATATTTTATATTTAAATAATTATATTTTAATTTATAATCAATACGAATAGTGAGGAAACGGGTGTGTTTAGTAATGCGTATTAAGAAATAGTGTTCATGTCAGGTATTATTACAAGTGAGCGTGCACAAATGCGGTCCGTTATCCATTTGGAGTAATTTTCTAGACTCGGTTAAGCTTTGTTTGCATGAGGCGGAGGAATGTCCTGGAATAAGAACATTAGCAAGGCTTCAGAAAAGTGTTATAAGTAACCGTGGATATATTACATGACAGCTAATATCAGCATCTGTGAAACCTCACCTTTGGTCCATACGGGTAGTGTTGGCCACTTCACTTCACTGGAGCTGTGCGATGAGAGTGGTAAACGCGTGCTGCAGGTCTGTGCGCGGCACGACTGCTTGCCAAGTACAACGTGGACGTGGTGGTGCTGGAGGCGAACGACTACGTGGGCGGCCGCACACTCACCCTCTACCCCTCCGAGACGGAACCCAAGTACGGCTGGGCCGACCTGGGCGCCTCCTACGTGGGCGCCACCCAGACGCACATACTGCGCCTCGCCAAGGACCTCGGCTGCGCCACTTACCCTACCTACTCCAAGCAGGCCTACATCCTCTACAGCAAGGTACATACTTCACGAACTGTAGCCGACCTCCCGTGGCGCAGTCGGTTGGTGAGCCACCGATCTGCGGTGCGGAAGGCTCTGGGTTCGAATCCCGGGTAAGGTATGGATGTTAATTTAAGTTCGAGTATAAGTTTGTAAGCCATCCCCTGCTAATCATTCAAGAATAACACCGTGGGACGTTAAAATTCCCTTCACAATACAACATTTACGAACAGAAATTTCACTGTCAAATGTTAAACACGTATATGTGACATGATAATGAACGAGAGGTGAGGAGTGTCGGCGCCTGTGTGGGCCGATTTTAGGGCGAGGATCAGGTGCGCATGAATGTTGATGATGGGAAATCAAACAAGTGCCATGAAAAGGAAGGAGGGGCATGGGGTGACCTCTGAACCCGTATCGGTGGTATCTCCCGATACCATTATATATATATATATATATATATATATATAATCATTTGTGCGTGACTAAACCGCATCATCACTGACAAACCACTGGACAATTTGACACCATATTCACACCATATGTTATTGAGGTGGCGAGTAAGGTATTTAGTTATATTTCATTCCGATAGGTGGCGCTGGAGTCTAACTTCTATATTTATGGGCTGATTTTGCTGATACTTGCGGGAAGAGTTTGTTGATCTATTGAGACCATCTTCACATCACATGTTATTGGGATGGCGAGTAAGGTTTTTAATTATGTTTCGTTCCGATTGGTGGCGCTGGAGTCTTACTCCTATATTTATGGGCCAATTTTGCTCATACTTGAAGGAAATGTTTGTTGATCTAAAAAATTTTTTTAAATTGAGCTTTGCATTCGGTAGGTTTGGTTCTGATAGGTGGCGCTGGAGTATTGCTACTATACTTATTGGCCGATTTTAGTGATACTTGCAGGAATTATATTCTGGGAAGGAGAGGAATGGATATCATTATGATATAAGAGAAGCACGTGCACGCCAAACAGATTCTAATAGACAGCTATTCGCAGAAAAAATAAATTTCAAAACAGACAATACAAACGTCGATCATACGACGCTTTACAATATCCACTTATATTCTGGGAAGCAGAAGAATGTATATAATTTCAATTATAAACAAAGAAATACAAAAAAAAGTGCTGAAAATTAAAAATATAATTAGTGCTATGAACTTCTATGCGTATCGAATAATTACACAAGAGTTTTGTCGTTGTGCAACTAAAACGTATGAAAAATCATTTAATAAGTGGTGTTGAATGTTTAATTACAGATTTATTATATCAATTCAACGTAATTATAGCATGTAAAATAAGTAATTAACTTTAAGAAACACAACACACATTATATTTTCGCTTAACTAACTAAAATTCACATGACATTTACACTTCATGTTTTAAATTTGGCATTTATAATTTAAATAAAAAATGGCATTATAAACATATTAATTATGGATTTTAAATAAAAAAAGAGGCGGAACAATGGTCGCTGGAATCAGCTAATATATATATATATATATATATATAATGTATATTTACTTATTTATTTATATTTATTTATATAATTATCTGTGTGTGTGTCTTTTTTTCAACTTTTTTTTTGTGATTAAACTACAGCCGAAGTTTGTCGGTCGAATTTAGATACATCCTGTATGTGTGTGTATGTATGTATATATATATATATATATATATATATATATATATATATATATATATATATATATATATATATTTATTTATTTATTTATTTACATCGTGTATATATACATGTTTGTGTGGTGTGTGTGTGTGTGTGTGTATGGAGTACGCACGCACAGTTTCCGGAGGGGGCAATAGAAAGTGCATAGTAATCTTTTTTTTTTTTGCGGCGAGGGGGTGGGAGGGGAATGTTATCAAAATTAGACACTTGCATATGGCCACTTGTAAAGTAATGAACCGAGGGGGGTGGGTGGGGTTGTGGAGGGGGGTGTGGAGAGGTTTCCCCTCGTAAACTTTTTGGCTTTTAACATTAAAATTGAGCTGCAATTATGTTGATTTCATGACAAAATCGTGAGTGTTACTCTGACGTAAATATACAGAAAGTTCGGAAATTAACGTCCAAACTGTGGGAGGCGATTCCTTTTGAAAAATAAAACCGAAAATGTACGACACCGTATACCTAAATGAACGTTAAAGAAGTTATGAGCATGTGAAAATTGGATTTTGAAAACGTATTTTCTCTGAATGCCATTAACCTTATGTTACAGTTTTATGGAAGTCAGAGAGAACCAATTTTTACTGATAACTAATGAGCATACTTTCCTCTGCATGGGTGGAAATACATTTTAGTGAAATTCTTAAAAGCTTAGATGTCAGGTAGGCGTTGACTTCTAATTTACAAAAATATCATTAGAGATGAAACCAGAAATATATAAAACGATACAAAAACAATTAAAATACATGAGTACCTTACCCGGGATTCGAATTCAGAAAATGTCGTAAAATTAAGCTAGCGTGCAATCAACTGTGTCACGGAGGTAGGATTCGAAGCATCAACTTCGGAAATTATGTAGTATAATGTTTTGAATGATAGGGTTCATTGACCTGAAATATTTAAACGGCTTACATTTTGAAAATAAGTGTCTGAGCGTTAAAAACACTTAAGTTTACATTGCCGACTATAACGCCAATTGTGTGAAAAATTAATTTGAAATCGGTTGATTGGTTTCCGAGATATGGCATAAAAACTTTGCTGCGAAACGAAGTATATCGTATACATTTGTATTTTAAACTGTAAAAGCCAAGTATTAATTTTACTTTCATGTTATTCCAACATTTTAAAGAAAATACTAGTCACTAACGCTGACGTATGCAAGTAAAACCCGCGGTCGTGTCACCTGCACAGCAACACCTCTATTATTTTTGGGGACATATGAGCACCATACCAGTGTCTTGAGGACTACAGTTGAGCGCTACAATTCTTGCATATTGCTCTCTTTTCAACTGCACTGTCTCCTACTACTGACGGGGTGGATTGTAAAGCAATTACATATGATCTTTTTGTGCCACTGTTGGTGAAACGAGGGTTAGTGCTAAATACTGAAAACATGCTAAGGCTTCACGTGTCTACTTTCTCTGGGTGAGTACCCAACAGCCAATTACGGCAAAATAAGCTCGGTCTAGCACAGTTCTGGTTTCACATGAGTTAACTTCATGTCTGAACTTCTCGGTTGCATGTCCGCTCACCTGATTTGTCACCCATATAACAATTGTGGGACACACGTTTTCTCAATGTTGAAGTGATCGGGATGTAGAGCATAATTGACAACGAAGGTGAAAAAATCTGGCTCAGAATAGCATACTACGTTTGTTTGATTATGATCGTATCAATGCGTCTAGTTATCACGGTACGAAGCAGTCCTTGGAGCTAATAAACGTGTCCTGTGCCGCAGGAGGGCGGAACATTTTCTTGGAGCAATTATGTTGTAATCGGTTCTTTCTTTTATTTGCGACACCACCCACGAATTTCGTTGAAACACAACAGTTGCTCTTGCTGCGCAAATTTTTATGTCAACGAGTGTACTTGATTAGTGAGACTGCGGTCATGAACTATGAACCAAAGCGGAAGCTGAGCTCGAAGTGTCACGGGTACTACCGCCTTGCTATATGAACGTGACACATTGGCGTGCAAAACTATCGAGAACGCCTATGGATAATTACTTGCCTGCATCTTCACTCATCCTTATTTTCTACTGGTTTTTACCCGCGGCTTCGCTCGCCAGAAATTTAGGACCTGAAAAACTATTGGGTGCTCTAGCCACTGAGCTACTGCGGCCCCACTATTCGGTTCTCTACTCACTGAGCTACTGCGTCCCAGCTATTGGGTTCTCTATACACTGAGCTACTGCGGCCCCATTATTTTGTTCTCTACCCACTGAGCTACTGCGGCCTCCTTAACGAGTTCTCTAGCCACTGGGCTACTGCGGCCCCACTATTGGGTGCTCTAACCACTGGGCTACTGCGGCCCCACCATTGTGTTCTCTACCCACTGAGCTACTGTGGCCCCACTTGATATATATCTATCCACTGAGTCACTGCGGCCCCACTTAGAATAACTCTAGCCACTTGGTCACTACGGCATTTTGTAAGGAAATGTTTACAATCCATAGACAAAATGAAAGGAGAAATGAAGAAAAAAATTTTAACAATGATTTTTGATACAGTAATCAAGCTTAATTCAGTTCCTATTTACAATTAAAAGTTTTCCTGAAAGAATGATATATTTTCGCGGGATGAAAAGTAGCCTGTCACTCTCTGGACCTCAAACTATCTCTGTGACAAAAATTATGTCGATCCGTTGCGTTTTGAAGTGAAAGAAGAACAAACAAACAAACACGCTTTCGGATTGATATGGTAGTAAGGATTTTACATTTTAAAAGTTGTCGTACAGCATACAGCATACAATAATACAAGTTCCAAAATGTACGTTTGTCTTGTTTCGCTATCGTCACGTCTCAAATATAATTGTACAGTACTGTATCAATCAACATGATAAGAAAAATCTTAATGCGGCCAGATTATTGACAGTTTTAGAAATTCTGCAAAACACAATGCCGTACATTGCCAATATTCGTCATTAAATACCAGATAAATTATTACAATAATCTGAAAAATGAAAGTTGTGAAATATTTGCCTTCAATACGCTGTCCTTGGAAGCAATTTAATACCGTAGCTTCATTGTTGTTGACTATTATTTTCACTTTATACTATTACGTTTGCCCATAGTACTAATTTTTCACACTAGGTCATTTCTTTCATTTAGACTACCTGATGATTCCGGTAGTTTCATTGTTTTGTAAAAAAAAATAATAATTGATTAAACTTTATTAGTTAGTTTTGCGCTTAATACGAATTTTTCTGAGTGAACTACAGGAGAAAATACACTAAAAATGCAGTTTGCTACCGCATAAAATTAGGATCATTATAGCGAAAGAGTAAGTTAGACGACGGAGGTTTTAAGTGCAAGCTACAGTACATATTAGTCTGGATACTGGGTTAAAGTGTGACGGCACTGCATGCATTCGGGTTCAAAGACTATCCAATCCGACTTTATTTCCTTCCGTTATAAAACGAATATTCAAAACTGTGCCTTTATTCCGCCATTGTTTGAATCCTTTTCTTCATTTTCTCTTTTATTTTATTTCCGTTATAAACTTCAACAGATATATAAGGCATTGCATTGTACATTTTTCCGTCGCTAAAACTCATTATTATGTTGTTCCTGGACACAACCTTCTTGCTGAGAAAATGTTTCATTGTTATTAAGAAACATACACTGCTGGAGACGGAAACCGTTATACCCTCTTTCCTTACGCGACACGTTATTAAACCATCGTAAGCTGATAAAGGCTGTTCACAATAAAGTCAGCACTTTAGAAATTAACTTTAAAAAAAAGTCACTGCCCCTGCAGTCATTTCATTTTAATGGGCGCACTGAGTGACAGTCACCCAGTAAAGTCGGTAAAGATGGATGAAAAGTAGTTCAAGATCTTAACGTCGAATAAAAAGTGTCCGTAACCATTTGTGATAACTTAAAATTATTTCTTTCCTTTTCTGTCTTTTTTTAATGCACCGAAGTGTGAGAATAAATACATTTGTAAAGTATTTACTTTCTTAATAATTTCACGGTTTAATTTGATCGACGCAGGAATAAAGTGATGAGGCCATGGTAATGTTAATTTTACATAAGGCGTAGGAATTCGCAACGTGTATAGAATTAAATCGTAAGCAGGGCTTTCAAAAATGTTCATTTTACCGTGAACAGCCTATAGATGATAGTACGAATATGTAGACACTAGTCTTTCACGCTTATAGAGCGCGTTGTTTAGCATGCGTTCAATATGAGGTACAGCTTCATCTCGCGTCTATAGGCAGTGATGTGACGAGACATTTCATCATACAGGTGACAAATATTGTATTCTAAAGGGCTTATTAACGTCCCATAGTGCTATTCCTGAAGGCTGATCAGGGGACGGCTTACAAAGTAACTTACGATCTAACTTAAACTAACACCCATGTCATACCTGAGATTCGAACCCAGAGCCTCCCGCACCCCAGACCGGCGACGCCCCAACCGACTGCGCCATGGGGAGGTCGGCAGGTGGTGTATATTGTTCTGAGGCTCATACCAGCATGCTTCCGGCGACTTCACATGTACATACATCAGTCAGCGTTCGGGCAGGTGGTTGCCGGCAGTGCAAGCGTTGCCCCATGACCTGGCAGGACAAGGAATGGTGCCCTCATCTTGGAGAGCGTGTTGGGTAACGTGAGCTGTATGGGAACGAGCATCGTCTTGCGGCATGGTAGCGTTGGGTATATGCTGCGCAAAAAACGGCAGGAAACGAGGCCGCAGGAACTCATTGACATATCGTTGTAATGCCTTCGTGCCTTCAACAACCAGAGGGCTATGGTGGCTGAGCGATTTGCACGCTCGCCTCCCACCAAAGCGAACCGGGTTCAATACCCGGCCGGGTCACCGGATTTTTTTCAAATGGGAATCATGCCGGACGATGTCATTGGTCTGCGGGTTTTCTCGGGGATCTCCCGTTTCCCCCGCTCCCTTCATTCCGGCACCGCTCCATATTCACTTCAATCATCTTAATCGGCTCTCAAGACCTTGCTGTTAAGAGTGGGATGGAGATGGGCGTCTAAGGTCAGGAAACGAGGAAGCGTTACGGGCGACACTAACACGCACGTCTAGTGCCTCAGTGTTCCTACGCGCAAGGGGTGCAGTGTTTCCGTCGTAACGCTGCACTGTGCAAATCAGATCTGTAACAGTGGGGTTTTATTACACGCGATGAAATACCACAGGTTAACTACGCCCGTATATTTGTATTTTGCTCTTATTGCTTATGGAAACTGCATGCGCAAGCTTTAAAATGTGATATTTGACCATTCTCACGATTTTTTTCTCCGAGAATACACTTAATATGACAAAAGAAAAAAATAGAGGCATAGATAACTGTTTTTTATCTTTTATGACAAGACGTCGTATTTGCAGAACATTTATTTACCAAAATACGCGTATTCGCGCAAACAACTATTTCACAGAAAATGCGGGGGTCCATCCCACTCTTAAGGACCGCCCAAATCTCTTCACTCACTCACTCAACCACCCTCAACAACCACGACACGAGATGTCAACGGGGGTCGTAACTGATGGCAGCCCATACCATAACACCTCGTATCCATGAAGTATGGCGTTCGTTCACAAATCAGTGTATGATCGTTGCGTTGTCCACTGAGGTGTCAAACCTTGTTGCGACCGTCACCTGCATTAAGACTGAAGCGGGACTCACCGGAACGCCACTTCTCTGTTCAATGTTAACGTTCCTGGCACCATTGACTACGTGCCACGAGATGCTGAGGGGCAAAGCCAAACAACGCCGTGAACGCCATGCTTGTCG
This sequence comes from Dryococelus australis, assembly GCA_029891345.1. Lineage (NCBI taxonomy): Eukaryota > Metazoa > Arthropoda > Insecta > Phasmatodea > Phasmatidae > Dryococelus > Dryococelus australis. The sequence goes on along the minus strand of CM056994.1, from coordinate 79,071,082 downwards.
GCCAGCCTCATTCAAACGTCGACGAATGGTTCTTGGCGAGAACGGCAAATGTGGTGCAGGACACACAGACTGCAGGATCTCTCTTAACCTGGCGCCCTGTTCTGCTACTGCACGTCGGCGAATACGACTATCTTCTATATCTATAGTCCGTCTGGCAGGAGCGGTACCTACTCTACGTGAAGTAAGACCTGTAAGTATCCACGCCTGCTTTCTGTACGTCATGTCACAGTGGCGACTGCACGGCCAAGATGATTGGCTATACGGCGAGCCGACCATCCGGCTTCGTGCAGTCCGAAAATACCACCTCGTTCAAATGGACCTGGGTCTGCCGTTTGACACGCAGACTTCTGCATTTTTGAAGTGAGCACTTTTGAAATCAACCTTAGAAAGAAGTCATTGCCCCTACCCGCATGTATTGTAACGGGATTACTGAGTGGCACGCACCCAGTAAAGTTGGTAACGATGGAGAGAAAGTAGTTCCATATTTTAGAGTTTAATAACACGTGTTAGGTAACCATTTGTGATAATTTAAATTATTTCTTTCGTTTTATGTTATTTTTATAATGCGTGCGTCGAAGTGGAAAAGTGAGCGGATTTGTAAAATATTTGCTTCCGTAAGAATTTAAGTTTAACTTGACAGACGCATGAATAAAGTAATGAGGCCCATCACAATGATAAGTTTACATTAGGCGGAAGAATACTCAACATGCATACAAATAGATCTTACGCATGGGCTTTTAAAAGTGCTCATTTTACCGTACCAACAGCCAATGCATGCATACATGGCACTTTCAAGCACTAGAATCCGCCTCAAGATACCCATGTATCACGAGTTGTGGTGACGTTTTTGCGACGTCACTTTCACCATTTGTATTGAGCAATTGGTACTCTGTGTGTGGTCTTGATTTGATTATAAATGGATGACACCTTATGGAAGAAGTGATTCCCATGTCCAGCAATGCATTATCATGCGTTCCAGTTGTTCCGAACGATCTATAGCAAGAAATATAATACTATGTGCCGTCGATAGACGTTAGCAAATCAATTGTCTTACGATCAGGACGAGGTTATAACATAATAGAAGTACAGGGGGACATAAAAGACTTTGAATTATTATTATTACTTTTATGTAAAATTAATTTTTAGATTAAATTCTGTATTCAGCGCTACGTGAATTACGATTATAATTATTCGACTATTGTTGCTATGAGCACTAATTAATAATTGTAAATGCTACTAGTAGTTTTCTCTTCGTATATCATTTATTTATTGAGAAGTTTGTCTTCGCTGGCTTTATGAAATGACGTTACATAAAAAAATGCACGCATAAATTTTATTCATGTAAAAACAAATGGCGAGTCTTTCAATGAGAATAAATCGCATGATATCGCAGTGGCTGATGACATTTTGACTCTTATTAGAGGTTACAATCATTTAAAGACGATAGCATTTGAACACTGACCTTAACTTATTGGCAGCTATACGGTTTTTTATCTTGACCAAGTCACAGTTCAAGGTCGCACAACAGCGTTACAGCTGCTGACCATGACATTTTAATATATACAACAGTCTTTACCAGATTACACTTGAAAATTATAGTAACATTTGAACTCCGGCATACGAGTGGGGACACGTTGTATGCTCGAATGTCGTGTGCTAGTAAGAACATCAAATTATTGCGTTATGCTCTTTGCGTTACACACAGCTGTGCGATCACGTGACAGTCATGGTCCCCATGCTTGGAAACTGAGGCATTGAGAATAATAATGTGATTCCATTTCAGATGTTGCGCAGAAGAAATTAACTTTTTGAGGTTTTCCACAAGGTAGGAATATACCAGAAATTTATTTGTATGCGGAACAGCGTAAATTATGTGGTCGTCTCAGGAGTAAACAATATCGAATATTTGACAGTTTTGGATTAATTATTCTGTTGTATGCGAGAAGTTGAGAAAGTCTAAATACTTGAAAATTTGCTGTTTATTATAATAACGGGTTATATACCATAATGGTTCACACTGTCTTACACAGGAAGTTAGGTTTTACTAATTTTTTTTTTAAGTCGTTAAAAAATATTTTTCTTGGCATTTGTTTAAATCTTAAAATTTTGATATGAATGCGTTGTTTAATTTTCTTATCTTCTCGACTTGAAGTGTGCATTCCACGGCTTGCATATTTCCTGTCAGTTGGTGGTATAAATAAAAGTAAGCAGCTGATCGGCTTCGTATAAATAATTCCGCTCCGAACCTCCTCGCGAGCAACTTCTTGGTGGCCTTGATCACGCAGCCACTTCTCAAAATCTTATATATATACTTGGTATTTTATATACTTAGTATTATATATAATACTAAGTTACTGCTCACTATTACGAGCAACTGCTTAAATTCCCATGAGGTTCTTCAATTGGCGTCTCAGATCCTCAAGCACTGTTGATAACCACAGTGGCCACGTTAAAGTTGGTGTTTCCGGAATGGCGAAGAAAAATACACAAGAGAAAGGAACTATGAACAACTGCGTAGGTTTAAAAAGGAAAATTCTGAGCATCATGTTAATTTAAATAGTTTCTCGTAATAGTGACCTGTAGCTCAGTTTTATTTATGCCAGATCTTGATCAAGGTCATCAAACAGTTGCTCACCCAGATGCTGATGAAAGCGGTTTTCACTTATACGAAGCCAAGCAGATGCTCATAATTCATGTGTTTAGAGCAGCTACTTACTTTTATTTATACCATCCATATTCCCTTACTGTGCAGTGTCCCATGTGCATTGGTGTCGTTTGTTCATTCCCGAGATATCCAACTAGAATCACGCTAAGCGTGTTAATTGTCAAGAAAATACTTAAAATAGAATTTATGGCAGTGCGTTCTAATGGGATATTACCAACTTATGTATGGTGTAATAACGGGTTTCTAATAACTATCGTGTTTGTGAACTTCGTTGTAGGGAAATGATTTGTTGTCACAATCTTTTTAAAGCATCACAGGTCTCCGGGCTCGAAATGTTCTGAATTATTAATGTTTCCTCGAGGTAAACTATTTGGTCCTACTTTATCTACAACCTTAATAAATTGTTTCATAAGCAACATGCCAGAAAATCCAATTTTGAATAGTTAAATCATTGGACTAAGTATAAACTTTTTGTATCTGGATAGACTGATAGCCTTAAGATCCGACTGTCTCTTGAATAATGAAACTATTGTGATGTTCTGCCGATCTACAGTAAAAGGACTGAAATCTCGTATGTCGCTGCTGCATTCCTAATGAGACGGAAGCGCTCTCCGTATAGGGCTACACGAGCCAGTAACGCACACAGATCCCGCCGCAGGCTACATCACTGGTGAAACACTACATGGTACCATTTTCAGTGCTACCTGGGACAACTGGGCACGTACCGGTGTATCCTAAGACCCTCCCACAGCGTATGTGTGTTGGTTCAAAAAAACTATATGCGGTAGTACTCTTGTTGGTACTGTAACATCTAATACGTACGTGTCTGTGCGAGGGAGGGGGGGGGGGAGCAGATTTATTCCGTAGCCTAACCACCCACGGTGTGTGTCTCTTACATCCGTAAACCCTAAATTCGAATCAGTGGTTTCCCACTGATTCGCAGTGAAATTCAACTACTCGAATCAGTAAAAATGGCTCCACTTAGAATCAATGGAATACCACTGATTGTTTCAGTGAAAAAATGTCACTGATTGAATCAGTGACGGCCGACCGCAGTGGGGAATTAAATATAGTTTTTATTGAATGTACCCAAATAATTACGTGTAATAAACGTATTTACGATCGTTTACTATTCATTTTGTGCAAATTACTGTAATATAAGAAGTCCAAAAAATTTTGCAGGTTACCGGAATTGAACACACACACCCTTTTCACTTCGTTTTTTAGGTCGTTACGTTGCCACCTACTCTATACCGCGCCAAGTTGAAAGTTTTTGAGGAAAATATCTGACATAGTTTCGCCGAGAAATCCGGATGTTTTAAATTGTATGCTGTTCCTTTTCGTTTTTTGTTTAATTGGTACCGTCACGATTGTTAAAACTAATAGTATATATGTCTTTATCACATTGTATGCAGTTGAAACCATTCAAATAGAGCACTGTGACGATTAAATGAAAACGAAATTGAAGATGTAATAACTAAATGAAAGGCTGTGTTCATATTAACTTATTTAACGGCGTTTTGAAAGACGAAACTCATTTTAGAAAGTATTTTGTATTGGTTTTATTAGTTTATTCGTTGTTATTTCACTTGATACACGTTGTTTAACGACCATTTTAAAACTTTGTTGGACGGGCATTTTTACACGCTGTTAATCTGATCTATCAGTCAAAAATAAACCACTGAGTAAACAGTGAAAAAAATGACTGACAAATCAGTGGAAAATGTCACTGTATCAATAAGTGAAGGAAACCTGGTATTTTTTCACTGATTCGTCAGTTAAATACATTGAAGTGACTGTTGAATCAGTGAAATTCTCACTGATTGAGATTTAGAGTGTACGTATATAGGTGTTGCATGTATGGTAGAAAATATTACATTCTTTAAATGGTGCCTGGTGTTTCGAGGAATGAGAATAAACGATCGCTATTCGACGCCTCTTTGCTCTTTCTACGTGGTGCTTGGCAATGGGGTTAATAACACCACGCGCGTTGGTAACCCTTTGTAAAACAATTACGCGGGAAAAATCTTGAAACTGACATGTAGGTGAACTACTGATCATAAACATAATTTTGTACACTGACAAAATATTTTGACAACTGAAGATGCCTCTTAAGACACATTACCATATACTTGTGTAGATAGAGCAAACAACAATCCTCATTGAAAATCACCAAGTAACCAGGACAAATTTTCTCACCCGTTGTATGAAACTTCAGAACATGCACCAATAAATGCCATTCACCATGTAACTCAAAACTACTGCAAAACTACAATAAGATAGAAAAAAGCATTTGAGCCGTAAGATAGTTTTATTTAGCTCAAATAAATTACGTGTGAATTGCATTTAGTGAGATTTCTGAGGATTGAAAATACGTTTATCCAAATGCTGATCATTCATAAGAAAAAAACGTTGCTGTCAAAATGAGTTATAAATTTCAGTTTATCAATCTGAATCTAAATCACATCCCGAAATATTCTCTGCGAAAAGATAACTACGTGAGTTACTTATAGACTGGCTCATTATTTCCCTTCATAATTACCAATAATTAGCAAAATATTTTCTAGCATAGCACAGAACGTAGAAGCCCATTAAGTCTTTAAAACAGTTCTCTGCTACTGTCCATAGAAACGCCCTTCATTTTAAAATTACTAAAATGCAAAAGTCTTCAAAAATGTAATAACTGCAAATTTCGTAAAACTCGACTTCTTCGCATATTAACAAGATTTTGACGAAAAGTTACGTGGCTCTCTACACCGCCTAAATGAAGTTGCAAAAATTTCAACCATCTGGAGTAGGCCTTATGTCAAATCTGGAGGAGAATGCAGCAGCTTCTTGAAGCACTCAGAAATCTAATTAAAACGCTAAGGCCTCGTCTTTGAACATGCCTCGCGTAAGAAATGAACACAGGGGTGCATCTCTAACCACCAAATAGCCTATCCATTAAGATGGCGGACGAGCAAAATTAAATGCAAACTTGCAGCTTAAGTTAGGATAATCCGGTCATGTCGGCGTTTCAAAAGAGAGTCCGCCTTATACGGTGTTCACATCCCACGCTAATCAAAGCAGGAAATTAACATGACGTCACTTCCCTGGTCACAGTTTAATCTCGCATCCAGGTAGAGATGCATAGAGAACACAGGTATTCACATAACATTGCATTGATAGCACTACCTGAGCTCAGTTCCACGTCACAAATAAAAATTAGAAAAAACTTCAAAACGTGAGAAACAAACAAAATCAATTAATGAAGTATAATCTTAGAAGTGGTATCATATAATTACATTGCTATCTACTCCTGGAGGGCTAGTAAAAAGAAAAATTAAATGAACAGTTCCTTTCTCATGAATAACTAAACAAACCAAACCAAAATAATTAACGTAAACCAATTTTAATATCTGTACTCCTTACAAGCATTATCAAGGGGCCGCACACTCGTAATATTATTTAATAGCATGCAGTTGGCCGCCACGACCTCCAGTGCGGCAAAGCTGCAAGGGTCAGTTTCCACGCTCCCACGTTGTTCCACGGCTATGGCTTATCAGTAACCGTTTGCAGTGGACAGATGACTATAAATATTTACATTTTTGTCTCATCTTACTCGCATGCTTTGATTTTTGGAACCCCATTAAGTTTAACAATTGTTTACAATATTCTTTTGCCAGATTCAAATGATTATATCACAGAACTTATAACAATAATTCACATCACATTAAACGTCTTGCTGACTGTGAGTGAAACACATATCCTTGAGTAAGTACGTAACTGTAGAAATTTAGAAGCAAATCTCACATAGTTAATTTTCTTTCTGAGCGAGTAGTACATAAACATGTTCTTTCCTGTATTAGAGGAACTGAAGTATTGAGTGTTACGAGATGATTCTGTCACTAAGTTCTGTACTGCTTTTGCAATTTTTAAAATATATATATTTAATTACACATGTTTTCGTATATTACTCCGTCTCTATTTTCAAACTTTTTGATATATTTCGCTGAATGCCAGTCGCGTACGATGGGAACTCTTTATAAAGCTACAGAAACTAACAATAGAGCTTGAATAAATTACCAAAGATTCGAATCCAAAACCTTTAGTACCGAAAGTATAACAATAAACTAAACCGCTGACGTCAGTTTAATAAATCCTTAGTTGTACTGGCTGGCTATGTTGGTACTGTGCATGTCGCTGAATTCGTGCGAAAGAAATTACAAAAGATATTAATTCTATTAATATTTTAAAATGTGTTTTTTTTTTTCGTTGAAATTTGTGTTGTATTATATTACTTTAGTGTTATGTTATTTATGTCCGCTATTATTCGTTCGTATGTGTATCAAAAAAATCAAATAAACATCCCTGAAACACTAACATTTAAAGTTTACATCAAACGGAACCGCGTTGTTTAGTATCTAAGTTACATCAACACTTCAGTCAAATGAAAGCGTGCACTGTAAATATATTTGCTTTAGCTACTGATTTGTTACAGTCATAATGTCCTGTACTTGATGCACCAAACTAAAAATATTTATACAAATTTTGCAATTCCCTACTATCTAAATTATTTCAGTGCATTTATCACACAAAAACTTTCTCTTATACGCCACTGTGAAATGATTTGTTGATACCATCTTAAGCTATCGCACTGCAAATGTACCTGAAAACAACCCCAGGTAGTTCATTATATACTCATTGTAAAAACCCGGACTCGTTCAACCCCACAGACAGTACTGAATAAGTTGTGACAAGCAAGGTGCAATTAGCTAGGTAGCAAATGCTCTGTATGTGAAGAAACAAACATAGCATAAGTTTCTTGCAGATAATTATTTCGTTCTCGTCACGTCAGTTTTGTCTTGGCTATACATTTTCCAAACAAAACAAGTGTAATGATACTTAACCAACAGTTTGTAATGGCTTGTTACCTGAAAGTGTGACATCACCAACATCTCTGGAATGACTGACTATTTCCTAGGTAACATTTATTAACTGTCCGCAAAGTTTATGTGTGTGCTAATACAATATTATGCAAAGAACCATTTACTTCAACTTTCTGTTCATAGTAAAGCATAATTTTATAAGAAATAATAAATAAAAATAATTAGTAAAAACAACCAGATAAGAGGAATGCTAAACCATTAATGTCTGAACACTGACTAAGTATTAAGAACACAGTTACTAAGAAAACCAAACAAATGGACATTCTACACATCAGTTACTCTCACATTCACTTTGGACATAAAAGCAATAGGAACATGAATGTTCTACTTGGTAGTTTGCCTAAATAGACATATATGTGCAGTTGAAGTACATATTCTGAATAATAGTATTTTATATAAACCATGAAAATAATGTAATGTGCAATTTAAATATAAAACAGAGTTAAATATTAGTGTAAAAATTAAAAACAAAATTATTGACATAGTGTTAGACACGATTCTGGTAATTTAGTAATAAACGAACACAACAGAAAACGAATGAGAATTAAAATTACGTCATTATTTACAAATATATTGACCGAGTTACACATTTCTATTTTTCGTAAGTCAGACACAAAAAACATGATAAGGATATTTACAAGGCTACTTACGTGATACATTTTATAAAATGTTCTCTCCCTTCCTTCCAAATAAATGAGCTTTCAATAGTGATTGATATGTTATTACAAAACACATTTTGAAAACGTCACAATTTCCCCTTTCCCCTCCCTCATTTTTCAGTCTTCAATATCTTTGTATTTTAGATGCTCTTCAGTCTCTTTAATAAAATCAGGATCGAGAGCATCGAGACCCCGAGTTACTCCCGGCACAGATCTTGATCATTGTAGCGGGAAGGCTTGATTTCGACCCCTTCCCCACACTCGGCTGCGCGACACCAATACTGCAGAGATGATGGCCACCCTCCGAGGTTGCTATATTGGTTGCGATAAGCTGCCATTCATCGCCACTGCGCTCTACGCCCACTCCCCCATCAGGGTGCCAAATACCTACCCAAATATGGGCGTAGCACAGTACAGAATACCTTCGGACACTGTGCGAACCCCGTCGCAACCACTTTGCCACGCCATTAACACTACGCAGAAGTTACGCTATCTAATTTATAGAACATGCTAGACAGGAAAAAATATCTACGAATATTGTAATAGTCCTAATCACTAATCGCTTACGCAATTTTGCTACGGCTTTAGAAAAAGCAAACTCATGACAGATATGCCTACTAACACGGCCAAAGTGTCTGTAATACGCGTTGAAGAAAACTCGTTGGTTAAATGTGTAGAAACGTCGAGGGAATCATCATCCTCATCAGATACTTCATCAACACTGTCACCATAGTCATTATCATCAATGCTGTCTTTATGATCGTCTTCACTTCCTGTTTTCCATCCTCGATAGTAAATCTCCTTTTTCTTTGTAGAAGCAACATGGTCATCATCAGTATTTAGAGCCGAAGACCGTTTATTTTGAAGTTCGTCTACTTCACGCGAATGTCTTGCAAGTGTACATTACACACATACCGACTCTACTGCACTCATTTCATCATTAGCATTAACTCTCTCGTCATAATCGTCTGCAGAAACAATACCCATAGATTTAGCCGGAGGTATTGGTGACATCACGTGCTGGCTTCCAGCAGACGAACCTTTGCAGATCTCGATGTATTCCTTCATTTATCAGCTTGCATAAACTGCATGTGTTCATTGCTGTAATGCTTCATCGCACGAAAAGGGCTCTTTTTACAGGCTGTTCAATCATGCCGCCGACCATGGCAGCTTTTGCTGAAGATCTTTTCACAGAAGCGACACTGATGACGACGTAGTGGTTAAGGCAAAGTCTCGGACGGGCCTATTGAAGATGTAGGTGCTGGAGCTAAAGAAGCGGTTAATGTCGACAATGGTGTTCTAGGTACCTCAGCTGAAAAGTTATATGGTTCCATTGAAGATTTCTTAGGCGTAACAGCTGAAGACGTCAATGGCACTGTCGAAGCTACCGTTAGCTCTGTAATGTCCGAAGACATCGCAGATGCAGAATAAGAGATATGAAGCTGCAGAAGCTAGCCGAGACGACGTATCTTTTACGGTAGCCATTGTCAAACTAAGCCTCTCAGCTGACCTCTCTATTGTATATAATATGCGATTATTCAAGCCCTATGATGTCATGTTGACTTTAAACCACTCGTATTGCACCATTAATAAATTTTTCTGGCACTGACCAGCCAATCACCGAGTTGTCATGTGATTGCAACTGACCAAACACTTGAAGGCACTGAGACATCACAGTCTCTGACTCCTGCCGACTGACTCCTACAGACTAACTCCTACAGACTGAATCATACAGACTGACTCCTAAATAACCTATAATGACCCATAAATTACCCATAACGACCCATAATAACTCATAAATGTCTCATAATTGCCCAACATTTATCACTCTTAATGACCCATAAATGACCCATAACAATCCATAGTAACTCATAATTGACCCATAAATGACCCATAATTAATCACCCATAATGACCCACAATTACCCATAAATGACCCATAATGAACCATAATGACCCATAATGAACCATAATGACCCATAATGAACCATAATGACCCATAAATGTCATAATCAATAAACACTAAATTCTATAGTCATATATTTCATCATGACACTCGCAATTGAAGTAACACGTTGTCAAGTTTTAAGATCTACCTATGTTTATTAATTTGCGGCCAACTTAACTAGTAGCCTGTGCATGGCAGTGTGCATGTACTATAGCATCCTCTATGTAGTTAAGAGCAGTGCTTGTTTTGACAGCTAGGCGCAAGTGGTGCAGCGAGCAAGGTGCATGTATTTGTCGCGGGTTGCAGGGGCGGCACAACTACTACTCGTCGTCGTGGCCGACGTTCTGGTGGAGCAACCCGCTGGCGTGGCTAGAGGTGATCCATGTGACGCAACTTCTGGACGCCATGTGCTGGGAGGTGCCGCCTGACAAACCCTGGGAGGCGGCCAAGGCGCTCGAGTGGGACTCCATCACCGCCAAGGACTTCTTCCACAAGCACTGCTGGACTAAGTGCGTCGCACTCCTAACCCTCTCATATAGTTTATTACACTTAGGTTGGAAGCAAAACGAGATTCCTTAAGAGATAATTCGATATAGGAAGAATTTAATCCTCAAGGAAGTTCGCTTTTTAACTGACTGTAAATAGAGATATTCTATTTATTTGCATACGAACGAAAGTGTTTGTGTGGCCGGAATTGTGATAATTACATTTTAGTACATATTAACTTTATTCCTAATTTTTACACACACTATCCATTGGTGTTTACGAGAACGAGCACCGAAAATTACCAACGTGTTTGGCATTGAGCATTCTTAAAAAAATAAAAATAAAATAAAAAGTTATTTTGAGCAAACAAAATTACGCATTCAAAAGAGAAATAAATACGTCTATCTATAACATACCGACACATTTTGATAGGTTATTCCTTCGATGGAAATAGAACAATTGAGACAGGCAACCCATAGTTCAGGTAAAATAGCAAGAGCGATAGAAGCTTACAAAGTTTGAGAAAAAATTATAATTTATTGTCATATTTAGGAAACTGCTTGCATTAGTGTGTTCCACAAATAATAGTACGGTGAGATTTTCTCACTGTTAGGAGTAAAGAAATCAGAAAATAAATTGATGTTCTTACACTACTAGATTAATGTCGTACTGTCGTAAGCAACTTTACAACAGTTGTTCAAAATGGCAGCCACCAACCTCATTACAACAATTAATTCGGTATAAGAAAGACTGGCATGCCCTTTCGAAAACACCCGGTGTATCTTGAAACTTGTCACAGGCAGTCATAACCCTGGCTAACAGATCTTCCATCAACTCCATGGGTGTGTCGTACACCAAAGAATTTATGAACCCCCAACAAGATAAAGTCTTGTGGATTAATGTCAGAGGAGAATGCTGGTTGTGCAAGAAACTCTCCTCTTCCAATCCACCATGCTGGAAATTCCATGTTGAGGTGATCACTTACATCTCTTGCGTAATGTGGAGGGTCACCACCGTGTTGAAGTAACATACGGTACCGGACTACGAGCGACACATCCTAGAGGAAACCCGGCAATGTAAATTACAGGAATTGGCAACACATGTGCCCAGTTAATCATTGCGAAATCGAGTACGGCTCAGTGAGTCAATCACCCACAACACCCGCCCAGATGATGGTGGTAGCATGGTGGTCGGTGTCGTACCACATGTGACTGTTCCTGCTGTTCCCCTTATCGGGGTCGCCGGAGTGCCACTCGCTAAGACCTGGTTGGAATATGGTTTACCACGGAAAGCCTATTCCTAGTCCACCCCTGTCCTAACGATATTGCTGGGATTCTTAAGACCTGGTGGGAGTTTTGTTGACTGAAAAGGAAGCTTACTCCCTCTATCTGCTCTGGAGGTCGTGGCTGGTGACCGGTGGTGCAGGCGAACAGCTGATGTGAGAATTGTAGGAGCTACTGCCAGCTCAAGTAACGGAGAGAAAGCTGAAGTGTGAACCAGAAAGGGCATGTAAAGCGTCTCTTATAGCCTCTCCTAGCCTAAAGGAACCCACTACCTCCTTATAGTACCGCCGGGTAACCTCTGTACAGAGGTTAGCAAAAGTGGGAAACTTCTGGGTGGTCCCTATGCCATGTTTACTAAAAGGGGTAACTGTCACCTATGATAAGCTTGAACCATGGGCAGTCATGATGGTGGTTCGTAGTGACGGGCAGGTCGACTCCTTTATGGTCACAGGGGCCCAAAAGTTGAATCTCTATGAGAAGAAATTCAAGCAATGGAAATTGACCATCATCAGGACGGGATATTAGCCCACCGAGGTGGAGAACCCGCGAGAAAAGGAAGGTGTAGCAAGGGCTGACCTCGATTTCCCCATAGAGGTTTCCTTAGCTAGAGGGGGGGAGGAGCAGTCCTGAAGAAAGGGGCTGTTTCTCTGAACCAAGCTCACTCCCTCTGGTGCCCGGAAGTCAGATTGAGGAAGGACTCGTGCTGGCAATGGGAAGTGCCTGGGCTACTGGGCTATATGCCCAGGTATCCGTGATGGTAGTGGATAGTTCTCCCGAAAACTTGAGAATCACAGGCCAGGTGACAGGTGGCCACCAATGAGAATGATCTGAGGGGTGAAAGGGGGTGTGGGACATCGAGGACCTTGGTCCGAGGGGGAAAAAAGCTCCTGGACGCCCCAACAAGAGACTCCAAAAACCCCAGGATGGCCCAAGGCCAAGAGGGGTCCAAGTGTTCCTAAATTATTATTATTATTATGTTGAAACAACCATCTCTCAAGAATGTCGCTTTATAAGTAAACAATACAATGGAAGTGAAATGAACTACTGTGCACTGTTGCAGAAACCACTGCGAAAAAGCATGTCGAGGTGCGAAATCTGCTGGTCCCAATGCCTGCACATGTTTCATGTGGTAGGCACGCAGTAGCTGCTCGGACATAACACGTCATACAGTGGAATGGGACACGAGCATTCCGTGCACAATGGATCGGATGCTTGTTCCCGCATTTTCCTCCACAACATTTAGTGCATCTTCTCCCGCATTTGGTGTACGGACATTCCTCGGGTGACCAGATCCACCTCATACCTTAAACGTTGCTGTTTCACGCAGTCTCTGAGTGACAGTTGTGAAAGTCTAATGATGATGTTGCCGCCATGCTGGAAACCTCTCATGGTACAATAATACAGCAGGTCGTGCATTATCTTCAACTTCACTGTAAGGCACAATCATGTCTGTCATTTCTGAGTTCGTATACTTCGCCATGTCGACTTGTAGTAGAATGTATTCAAAGTGCAATAAAGTGTGGGTGTTTATTATACAGTCCTCTCCTCTGTTAGGGAGGGGAAATACACTACTGCTAATGAGAGTGGGAGAAAAACAATGACACACATCAATGTTCCGCGCCTCTTAAGACCCCCAATCTGACGAAACTATTTACGATTCAGTTACACCACAAACTACCTGTAAATTACGTAATGTCCACACACCACTACAGCATGGAACCCAGATAGCCATTAGTGGTTTCATACCTGGCAGGCAGTAACACTTCTCTGTGAAATCTAATATGTAATTTTTACTCGAAAAGGGCGAGTTAGACAATTTCCCCAAGAGACAGTTATGTTGGAAATTTTGCCGGCATTTCGTAATTTCTAGTCACAACTAGGGAATATTTCCTGTAGCATACTAATTTTGCAGAAATAAGGGCGGCAACACTCCCTTTCAACATAGCAGGGTTGGGTTAGATGTATGCGACATTCACTTTATTAATTATTACTGTTTAAATAATTAGTAAACATTACTTTGTTTCTGTCACTCAAGCAGTTTCCTAAATATGATAATAAATCATAATTTTTTCTCAAACTTTGGAAGCGTCTACCGCTCTTGCTAATTGACTTGGACCACAGGTTGCTTATCTCAGTCTTTCTATTTCCACCTCAGGAATAAGCTATCAAAATTCGTCAGTATGTTTTGATACATGTTGTATATGTAGCCGTTAATAAATGTAATTTTTCGATTCAGTTTTCACCCTGAATCGTATGAGCCAATGTTTTGCAAAATCTGGTTTTGCGACCGAATTTTAAAAATTATGGTTACGAATTTCGCTAAATTTTCACTTTATTGCGAATACCAAAGTTTATCATTTACATTGATTTTAATAAAATACAAATTGGAAGTTTTATGCAAATATATGGGTTTTTTGAAAATTGGAATTATATAATTTGTTTACATACTAACCGAAGAGTAAATCTGGTGCATATACAACACCTTCGCTACCTTGCGGTGAAGAGTTTTATTTATCAAACTACCCAACCTGGGTAGAATAAACCTTAGTTAACACGGCTTAATAACATGCTATCTCAGATTTCCTGATTTTTTTTCCCCGCCATTCAGCATCTTTCATTAATTTCGTTGCAAGTTATAAATAAATTCGCACTAGTGTATTCCTTGGTACATTTTCTGAAGTCGATAATGCTGCTCTACTACTTCTACGATGTTACTAATTACAATTGCACTTTATCGTGAACAGCATTTATCAAACAAGGCTACCTACCATCAGTAACGATTTGTTGTCTTAATTTCACGTAGCTTCTGGCATTTTGCAAGTAACTTATTTTAGTTCCCAAATTGCAACTGCATCTCTCTCCCTCAATAATCATGTTACGTCAGAGATCGTATTATATTTTCTACTTCATTTTTTGTAACGACTCGTCTCACAAAGTGTGTAGACGTTACGTGTCACATCACCACAAGCAAACAAAAACATATATATGTATTTCATAGTTTTTGCTCAACCGTGCATCAAAACAAAATGTGTTATATTATGGAGCACAGAAATAATAAATACTGCCTCGCAGGTTTGAGGCAATTAACTATGGAAAAAATAAGCTGTGAAATTTTTCCAGATATCTGAATAATATGAAGAAAAATTTCGTTGGAATTTTCCCATGCTTTTGCTTTGTGGCTGTCCCTGAATTTTTGTACTATGGACAATTTTTGATGAGCACTTATTAGGATGAATTAAAACAAAATGTTTCGCTTTAATTTGTTTTATTTTATTGTAGACGGTTCGATTTATTTCGTTTCCTTGCGTATTCGAAAAACATTAAAAAGTGTATCTCTGGTGTGCAATTATGAAAATTATATGAAATACTATTCTTCTATTAGTTGGAAATGACATGTGTTTACAAGTTGGACAGTATTTGACACAAACACAAAATAATTATTTTTGCTTTATACTTTACGAAAAATTATGTTTGGTTTCAAGTGTTATAAATAAGTGTGATGTATTCCGTTTTGTAGTTTAGTTATCAGAAAGCAGCGAGAGAACAAACCTATTCACTTATAATAATTATGGTAGACAATATTACTACTCTCCAACTTTTGGACCAAAGTCGCCCCCAAGCGTGAATCTTTCATTATTATCAAAATTTTATAAGATTCTAAAGTCTGCATTATATCACACCCAGACTGTAAGCCTGACATAACTCATAAAATAGAGCTTTTGCAATATTTGTGTATGAAGGTGGGAAATAATTACCACTAGATAATGAAATAATGTAGCAAAATTTTGTTTACTATTAAGGCTTCTAAATTGTTTTGCATTTCTAAAGAGAAATGTAATAAGTAAACATTAACATTTCATATTTACACATACATATGTTTTAAAAGTGTCGAATGGCGCAGTGTTATATAGCAACAAAGTTTTAATCATTCGCATGCTCTCAGTACTTTGAAAATATTTTGAAATGGCACAATTATTTTTCTCTTATTTACCATCTATATAACATTTCGAGTTACGAAATTCTTGCGATCAAGATGCGATATATTTTCAGGGAAATAAATGAGAATGTGTGTGTTAAGAAGGTGCTCAATGTTAAACGACGATGCCTCCCCTCAAACGAGACACACTTGTGTAGCCAGCAGCGGCTGATGATGTTGGTAGGGACTGCATGGAGTTCCTGATGTCGATCTGCTGTGTGACGAACACGGCGGAGGGTTATGAGATGTCACTGCTGTTCTTCCTGTGGTACATGCGCCAGTGTAATGGCCTGGACATCCAGTGGCAGATCGAGGGTGGCGCCGAGGAGAGCAAGGTCATGGGTGGCACGCAGCAGTTCAGCGTCATTATGGCCGAGCAACTGCGAGGTAACCCCTGCCACCTTCCTCACTCACTGTCCTAGTTTTGTAAGGATTCACCGCATGAAGTTTGGCCGTTTCATTATATATATATATATATATATATATATATATATATATATATATATATATATATATATATGATTCTTAATAAGACCGACAAACTTCTGGAAGCGATTCTTCATGGAAAAGTAGAAAGAAAACATATGTGACACTTTATACCTAAACTGAATATTAAGGGAGATATGAGCCCTTAAAAAACGAGATTTTAAACTGTATTTGTGCAAAATATCGGCTCTTAGGTTGAAGGTCCCGATAACATACAATAATATTCCAAGAGTTGCCATTGTATTTTACTTCGTTACCGATATTTTGCACTAATATGGTTTGAAACCTCGTTTTTCAAGTGCTCATACCTTCCTTAATATTCGGTTTAGATATACAGTGTCATGTGTTTTCCTTTTACTTTTTTCATGAAGAATCACCTCCCGAAGTTTGTTAGTCTTATTGAGAATCACACACTATATATATATATATATATATATATATATATATATATATATATATATATATATATATATATGAAAATGCTTCTACCAGACATTTCAATTTGCAGGGACACTAGATGACTTGCTGATACATGCATATTTGCCCAATTCTGAATCATAATTATTGGCAATTTTCTTGTACTCCTCGTGTTTACATAAGTGTTTTCTCATGTTACTAGTTGTGCGACTAACCCCACGTTGTGAAATTTTTGCAAACACAAACTGCAAAATGGGTCATTTACGTCAACTGAAAAAAAATCCACACATTGTGTGACATTTTCTTCACGTCTATGTAAATAAAATCCTCAGTAAATTAAAAACTATAATACTACCTACTTTTAAAAAAAGGGACGGATATTTTTGGTATAGGTAAACACGAAAAAAAAATTATTTTCCATTTCGACTTGTTAAAAAACGAAAATATCACAAACAGGAAATATGTATGGTACTAAAAATGCACATGTTCTTTATCTTATATACCGTTAAGTAATAGGTAAACAAAAAAAATCCGAAAAATAATACCAGGATTCCTGGTATTATTAAGGATCCTGGTCCAGGATACTTTTGTTCCCACTACTAACAACTATCGCGCAACAGATTAAAATTCAATGCATGTTCCGCGTCAGCGACCCGGAACTCTAGGAGCTTGCCGCTAGTGAGGGTTCTTATCTACAAACCATATCTGGTTACAGACCGACGCGGGTTTCGGCGCGCAGTTTATCAACTAAGTTGATCGCAACACTTATGCCCAACAAAGTGCTATCTCCATCAGTGTCCGCATGTGCGGCGGTAGTCTTTCATTCGCGATTGCCAGTTTGTTTTAGTGTTTCGTCTACGCGGACATTTACAGGTTTAGATATTTTGTGGTAGATTTCCACGTGCGTCTGTAGCATTCTTTCAACAGTATACAATTAGTACTGTAAAAAAGAAAACGAGAGCAGTTTTCCCATTAAAGCCGCACCACACAGCACATAGAGTGACGTCGGAGTGAAGTGAGGCAGCCAAATACTGATAATAGCCGTATGCCACATGGCAGCCATCAAGGTAAAAACGACTCGTTTAACGCGAGTTTCGATTATCCGGCTATCTCTTACCCTGCATTATCGTGAATAATCGAGGTTCTACTGTATTATTTTAATTCTTTCATAGTCGAACCATCATTAAATGGTTAATTCCGGTCAATGCAAGCGAGTTCGGTATAGGTTCAGCATATTTGGAAAACCAAAGACCTGTTGCTCTGCAACATAACCTCAAAAATTATGTGAAAGTGGACGAGGATTTTCAACAATTATCCGTTCGATTCTCGATTGTTCGATACCTGTAATAATCGAGGATATCGAGATATCGAGGAACCAACTTTGTCATCCCTAATATATATATATATATATATATATATAATTTATATATATATATATAATATATATATATATATATATATATATATATATATATATATATATAATATACAGCTGTTATATTAACAGTAGTAGCATATTGCTCTTTTAGGAATTTAGACGACGTAAATATCGACTTGGAAGTGTTTTCTCTCCTTGTACTGAACATATTCACGGGTAAGAAGGATTACAACTGACTGATAAATATGGAGCGAGGTACTGCAACAAGGTTTGCGCTTTCAGTCATACTAGCACGTGAAATGGACGGGCTTCAGAAGTATAATGTAGCTCTACTGCAGATTAATGTCGCTGGCTCACATTAGGGAGAACGCACGTTCGATTCTCTAACCTTATGCAGTTAAAGTGTTTAAGTTGTTAGAAAATTTGCTAATTTTTCTTTTTGATTGAAGACAGCAATACTTTCAGTTTTGAGTATTGGTTTTTGTTCTCCATTATTATTTGTCTTTTATAAATCAAATATCTGTCAAACTCAATTTTTCCATGTTTTATGCGACGTTATCGTCATGTTCATGACAATACAATTTGGTGTTGTAATGTGTAGCATATTATGTCTAGGTGAAATTTGAGAACTTCCTTCGTGGTAAAAAATGTTTCAGTGCAATGAACCTGGCAGTAACATTTCTTTACTTACGGCCACTAGATTCTTGTTTGTACTGTAGTTTCTGATGCAGTCACTAGTCTTATACTGTTTCCAAGGGTCATAGAACAATCATAATGCACATTTATACGCATTATTTTTTTTTTTCAGACAGAGTGTATCTGAACCACCCAGTGAAGAAAATAAGTTACTCCAGCGAAGGCGTGAGCGTCCAGACACTCGACGGAACGGAGTTTAAGGGCACACACGTCATAATCGCAACACCTCCAGCCATGCAGGTAAGCATTCAACAGACACAGCGTCTGTGGACAGTGGAGGCCATAGCTACTGTGCATGCGCCTGTGGAAACGAGCAACTTTTCCACCAACTGTAATGAGTTGGTTAAAAAAAAAAAAAAAAAAAAAAATTGGGTGTGGCTGTGTTGGGGACACGGCCGTTTGTTTTGCGCGAATACGTCTACGTTGACGCGCTCGGGCGCCTTGTGTTTATTTTACGTTCCCGGCACCGCTTCACTCGATCATATGGGGTTTTATGGGAATCACTGAATTACGTTCGAGACACTTTTTACTTTTTGGCATTTTGACGAGTTTAGTCCGAAATTGTATTAAGTTTTCTTAATTTTTTACGTTAAACGCAAACAATTTCCCTATAGCCGCGCCACACAAATGTTTTTATACACGCAATCGATTGATCTTGAAGAGAGTTGTGCATTGAAATTTAAACGGAGCGTCGTAGGTTCTCCTAGTCAAAAGTTACGCGGAAGTTATGAGACGCGGAAAAAACGAATTCGAATTTGACCCCCCCCCATGATTCATATTGTCCTTACTCATCGTAACATATTCTTTGATCCTTTGGCAATCGAATGGTGTAATTTAATTTTGAATGTAGACGATAGATTTCGAGCTGCAATGCCAAACTGTATCCCCAGATCTTGTTAACATCGGCTTTTCTGGATTGCCTCCCACTAGGGTCGTAAATTTAAAGACATATTCAAGTCAAAAACCAGTATACGCAGTACTGATGGCCACTTACATACACTACGGGATCTCGGCGGTCTCCGCACTTACCACGTGAGTTCTTAGGGAATCGCGTAATCCCAAGGAGCTTTACAGTGACAACCAATTATAACATTCTGTACCACTTTAACAAAGAAGAAGTAATGAAAATAGGTACTAAATTAATTTTAGGAATATTCGCGTCACAAAAGTAAGATAGGCATGCCAATCCCTCTGATTATTCAGTGCTGATTTCGTTACTACACCGGCATTTTTTTAAGTTGTGGCCCACACGTAGTAAATACATTCTAATATTGCTTTTGAATAATTTGCTAACGCTGTTACACGGACAGGAATTTTTTCTCGTACTCGCAGTTTTTTTTCAGTTATGCTTTGTAATTTTTGGCTAGCTGAAGAAGTACCACCTCTTCAAAGGTACCTGTTGTGGGCAACTTCTTATCCGACTACATTTCCTGCGATGGAACTCTAGCTTGATATCTACAATTCGCAACATTCGTGCAAATAAAAACAATAATACTTTACTGTTACTTACATTTAGATTTTTTACGCAAACCATACAGTTTTGATGAATAATATTTGTTGGCGGTAAAGTGAGCACTTCTAAAATCAACCTTAAAGAAATGGTCACTGCCCTGCTCTGCATGTATTTTAACGGGCGCACTGAGTGTCATGCACCCTATAAAGTTGGTAATGACAGAGATAAAATAGTTCCACATCTTAACGCCGAATTAAAAGTGTTAACAAACCATTTGATAATACTCAAATTATTTGCTTTGCTTTCTGTACTCTTAATGCATATAAGTGCAACAGTTATAAAAATTTTAAAATATTTACTTGTCTAATAATTTCACAGTTTTACTTTACCGGCGCATGAATGATGTGGCTAGGCCCATGGTAACGTCAATTTTATATATGACGGAAGTATATGAAATTTGCATACAAGTAGATCTTTAGCAGGGCTTTCAAAAGTGTTCGCTTTACCGTGAACAGCTGTTAGGTGTTCATGCCACGATATTAAGTTGTTTTATTCCAAATGCAGGCCTTTGCACAGCCAACCAAATATAAATTATAATTAATCTCGACCTTACAAAGTTAACTTTGGTCAAAGAGTAGCTGGGGTAGAGATACGACTTTGAAATATACTTCCTGCAAAGTTCGACTTAACATGAAAAGTTCGACTTTGCAACATTGTCGTGATAGTATCGTTCATGAATATGTCCCTAATACTGTCCGTGCGCCTCGTGTAAAAGGGGGGGGGGGGTGAAGATGCTGGGAAGCGGGAGGAAGCCTGTGCGAGGGAGTAAGTAACTGTGCGCGGACTGATGCCATTGCAGCGTGGCAAAAATATTAGTCACTGTGCAGCGAACAATGCACAGTACTTTTCGAACAATAGAGACCGGCGTTGGACATTCCAGATGCAATAAGGGTTTACGTAGTGGGGAGAGGAAAAGTATAGCGATAGTAGCCGAGTGTTGCGAATCAGAAGCTGTCTACGTGTATCTCTTTAGAAAGAAACAGAAAGAGCTGTGCTATACATAGGTGTAAGTCAGAGGTTACGTTCCCGAATTCTAAAACATAGCACAGACAAGCCGAACGAAGAATAAATTATATTAACTAGAAAAGGGTAATTGTAGCTATTACTACAAAAATTACCATGTTACATGCTGTCGACTATTCACGGTTCAATGAGCACTTTTAAAAATCCGAGGTAGTTACTTTGAGCCCATTGCGTATTCTTCTACAGCGTCTCTGCGTGTCACACTTCTATGACTTTCAAGAGGCAGCATAAACAAAAATAATAATCCTGGTAGAGTATAACAGTTAACAACATTTATATATAAATATAAAAAAATCTGAAAACTTCAGTCAGTATTCAAAAACCGTTATAATTTACATACATAGAAGTGTACATATTTACTGTGCTCCAGCATTAGTTAGTAGTTGTTTTTTCTGTAAATAAATACAGTGGAATTCCACCAAAACTAAGTCGGGCGGTAAATTTGGAATTAGTTTTTTGAACAGCTGATATACACATAAGTCTTATGTCAACGTTTGGTCTCTAACTTTTTATGATCTTATGGCAAAACATTGACCTAAAAAATAAAAATCAGTGCAGAAAATCTAGTTGAGTTACACGGTCATGCTCCACACGACTGCCTCGCCTCATATGTGTGAACTAAGTGGTCGAACTGGCTTGGGCTAAAATGAAGTGTTTGAGTCGGGAGAACAGTACTAGCAGAGAACTGCCACTAAACTACTGCTGCAAATCACCAAGGATTTGCGCTCAGTTACAAGTACCGACAGGGAAGATATAGTAAATATGATACTGGAAAAGGACAGGTAAAAAACATTATTGCTATTTTTTGTAAAATTTTCCGCTGCTTCAGGGAGTTTACATGTTAAGATGGCGATATATTCAGCCAGACCTAAAGGACGATTCCAGTTATTGGATTGAGTGATAGGTTTTTAGACTTCGATAAAGCATCGTCAATGTATATTGGTACTTAAAAACACTGGTCATTACTCAAGTTTCATGGCTAAAAGTGACCTAAAATAATCCTGGTGTAGTTATGTACAAGGGGAACAGCTTTAGAGATATGTTGAAATGGGGTACATGCGGTGTTTTGGAAAGAGATATCTCTGTACAGTATATTGTGTTAGCGGAAGTTGAGGGCTTACCAGTAGTACATCTACTGGTTGGAAACAAAAAGAAATTCCTTTGTCCAATGCTAGAGTTAATCGATGAAGAAAAGAAGCAGTTTTTCCATCACATTTAAAGTGGCTAGTGAGCAACACCCTTTGGACATCGTATGGTTATAAGGGATTCACAACCAGAATTGGATCATTTCCAATTTTGCTATGTTTTCAGTTTTTCTCTTCTATGTTTAACACTTCAATTAACATTTCTGTTTGGTGTACTGATGTACCTGTTATGACAGATTACCGTTATTAAATAAACGCGATTCCCATTTTCTTCATTAATATACAATATTTACCCTTTCATTCAAAAACATATTTTTGACATTTGGATCATTATGATTCTCCACACTAAAATTTTTCTGTTTGTATTATGTGCATACGGGTAAGAATTGGTGCATTCATAACAAATTCACGTCCTTAACAATCTTACAGTTGCGAGAGGGCCCGTGGCAATGTTAATTTTACGTATGTCGGAAGAATACCGATTGTCCAGAAACCTATATCTTAAGCAGGGCTTCCAAAAATTCTCCAGTGACATCGAACCCCCCAATTTTTTTGGTCCTCGCCTTTTATGTAGGATTCCGATCAGTTTCGTTTCAGTAAAAAGAAGTAAACCAACACTACGCCCAACCGCATGCACCCTCAAATGGATCAGAAAGGGCCAAGGTAGCTGGGGTTTAACGTCTGTCGACAGCGAGGTCATTGACGATGGAGCAATTGCTCAGAGAAGCAGAAGTTGTGGAGGAGCCTGCAGTAAGGAAGCATCCCATCATTCGCAGCCTGGAGAGATCTCGGGGAACCGTGGTAAACCGACATCAAGTTGGCCGGACCGGGGTTCGAACACACGTCCTCCCGAATGCGAGTCCAAAGTGCGCGACCTACCTCGCTCCACTGTAAAAAAATTTGAGGTGAAATTCCCTTACATGTAAGGGAAGCTAATTACCTCTACATGTAAGGTAAAATTACCTCTTAAATGTAGAGTAAATTTACATAACAAGTAAAGTACTATTCCCTAATCTTACAGGAAAAGTATCTTACAAAAATTGGGAGGGGGGGGGGGGACCCATACAAGCAAGGAAAAATTAACTATATTGTATAATAATATTATATTTTTTAATTCCCGGAGTATTAGTACTGTCAATGTTTTTGTTTCTTATATTCTCGGACGAATAGTAACCGAAACCTCAACACTAAGATCCTCGACACTTGCTGGTAGGTGGCCGTGAACCATAGTCCTCTTTCACGATATGCCAATGCGCTATCCATTTCCATCACGACGACAACGTGTCAGTATCACTGGATATTTGCATGTTAAAGGATTTTTTTATTCCGCCCCCTGTCCCCCTTTTTTAAGCTGTTCGATACAATTCTGAAGAGAAGCACGCGCTGTAAGGTAATTTTCCCAACCATTTATGGGATTTTCCACCGCTTGTACGAATTTTAGTCCAGAGTGCGGTAATTATACCTTACATAAGAAGAGCAATGTTGGACAGCTTGTATGACTAAACAATAAAAAGTAATCTTAAGGTAAAACATATGTAAAATGCAATTATCAAATAGTTACAAATAGACGAGGAGATCCACACGTCGTAAGGTAATTTTCCCATCCATGTATGGGCTTTTCCACTACCATGTATGTAAATTTTACACCAGAGTGCGGTCATTTTACCTTACCCGTAAGGGAAACTGTGTTTGCCCCAAAAGTTTGCGAATATTGCCTTACTCTTGTAAAGTAGTTTTCCCGTTATTTTTACAGTGTCGGTTAAATGTCCAAGAGTCTTCGCAGAACGAAGTTTTAGGTGTGTTTAAATTCGCGGCCAGGCACGCCATGACGTGATTTTAGTTGGACGTTAGGGAAAGGGGCCAAGCTGATGTAGTGGTTGGGTCACTTGCCGGCTGCGGCTCCGGGCGAGGGCGAATGTTTGCATGTAAGAAACGCGGCGGACATTGCTTCTGGACACTCCCTTCTCACCCTCCCTGCATTCCATCACTGTTCCGTCTCCACCACGCCCCGCCTACCTTCGTGGGCGCCAAAGGTCAGCTGAGAGCGCCCCAACCTCTCTCTCGTATCACGCAACTGCACTGAGTTGCTGCTCATTTCCGAGACGTGGGCAATGCTACTTTCCAACACTGGTCTCTTCAAACTGTGTAAATTCTATTCACGGTAAACGGAGCAATTTTGAAAGCACTGCTTAAGATCTACTTGTATGCACGTCGTGTATTCTTCCACCTTACGTAAAATTACCATTGTCATTGGCCTCATCACTTTATCATGCGTGGGTTATGGGAAACTGTGAAATAATTAGAAAAATAAATATTTTACAAATCTACTCATTTTTACACTTCGGTACATTTAAAAAAATCAGAAATGAAAAGAAATAATTTACGTTGTCCCAAATGGTTATATAACACTTTTAATTCGATGTTGAAATATGGAAATACTTTCCCTCCAACGTTACCAACTTTACTGGGCCCTTGTTACTCAGTGGCCCTTTAAAATATATGCTGGTAGGAACAGCGACATTTTCCTTATGTTGATTTCAAAAGTGCTCACTTTATCGTGAACAGCCCATATAAATGTATTTCATTCTGATTCCAGGCGAAAGTCCATTTCGATCCACCTCTTCCCCCTGCAAGAGCCAGTCTTATACAAAGGTGTCCAATGGGCTCAGTGAGGAAATGTCTAGTATTCTACGATCATCCATTTTGGCTGGCAAAAGGTACGTATATAGAGGCGGAAGAGAAAATTTTAAAATAAAGACGAAAATGATAACGAGTAACTGTACATTAAATATTCAGGTATTGTGCAATATATACAGAATGTAGCTAAAGTGGATTGACAATTGCGGCTGCAGGTTAGTCACAAAAAAAAGTAGTTTAAAACATATATACGACCAATCGTTCAAAGTGACTCCTAAATTTGAAATTGCACCTGGAACTCTTTTTTTATTGAAAATATTCGAGAAAATATTTAAGATGTAACACTGAATGTTTGGATAATGGGTAACTCAAGAAAAATCTGAAAAGACAACACCCGTCTGTCACTGTCATCAAATTAATTCATGTAAATAGTCACTGTTATTGACTTTTTTTCAAATTAACCTCCGTTACGCGGTATTATATTTGTGAATTAACTAAGGGATTATTAATCTACATGTCACAATTAATAAAAAAAGGTCATACTTGTGAAATACCCTAAGTCTCGCCGCTTTCTTGTAATTCGTATTTTAATTTCAAAATGAAACTTACCAATGCCTGGCACGTGGGTAACACACACAGCACCCATGTAACACACTGTTGCGGCTATCAAAGGGAGGGTAAAATTCCTGAGAGAGGCACACAACGAATAAACTACCGCTTCAGATCCAGCTTCGAAAATCTGCACCTCCATTAGAATTCATGTTAGACCACACACAGGTCGTGTTAATGTTTTAAACTTCTTTTTCTATAATTAATCTGAAACCGAAGTTTGTTGGTCGAATTTAGATACACCTGTATATACCATCTTGCCAATATCCGCTCATTTTATTATTAGTTGTATGTGTAAAATAAACATAAAGATGGAAACATCGTATAATCAAAGGCTCCGCAGTAAAATTCAAGGGTATGCTGCATAGGATAGTTAACGTCACTAAACTTTTGAAAGTTGTCATTTCCGACGGCAAACTATTTCGAATAAATACAAAATAATGGTGGAGCGCTTTGGGGCCAAAATTCCTGCTGTCATTTATAAATGTATGCAGTTGGTTGCTCAAGCATAATTTTATCTATTGACGACTAAAATATTGTGT
Organism: Dryococelus australis; assembly: GCA_029891345.1. NCBI lineage: Eukaryota > Metazoa > Arthropoda > Insecta > Phasmatodea > Phasmatidae > Dryococelus > Dryococelus australis. The sequence goes on along the minus strand of CM056994.1, from coordinate 79,044,692 downwards.
ATATGGTACATCTGTTGTGCTCCACGTTCACAGCCTGATCTGACTACGCAGAAATGACTAGCAACGCGCGCAGTAATACAAGGTATAGCCAGTTTTCATTTCGATTGGTGTAGCAGACAAGCTAGCAACACGTGTATATTAACAGAGTTAAATCCGATATTTTTCGGAGCTCACAACAGCAAGAAGGTCTCATCACGGTTTGTCTTTTCGTGCTCAATACGGCGCATGTAAACCGAACTCGCAACTCCGCCGCATGGGTTTAGTGGCATATTGCCTCCTTTGGGGCCTGTGCCTACCGCATGTCTTCATGGACAGTAGGACGGCTGTAATAATAGAAGTTAACGTCTTCTCTGTGGTGTTGTTGGCCACAGACATGCGTAACCGTGCCAATAACGACTACCGATGTATAGTCGTAGATAAAAAAAAAGGGCTGCAAATTACCCTTGCAGTTTTCGTTGGAGCTCCTGGCTCAAAGGCCTCGCCTCCTTCCCTGAGGGTTGTGGCTCTTGGAGACGTGTGCCAGCGGCGCGTAGTGATCCTCGGCAGTGACACCTCCAAGCACTAACCGTGCCCGACGATGGTTAAAGTTGAAGTAAAGCTACTGCCTATGGCGCACTGCACCCGACTATACAACGTGAAGAACTCATAACAAAAGTGTTACAGACGCCATGAAAATTGCCAGAAAAGGGCGATTTATGCTGTATATGAAAGAAAAACGCATATATTTTGCAACATTCTAAAATATTTCACTAAAAGATACTTTTAAAATGTAAAAAAAATTATCGATCAATGGAGTCAGCATTTTTAACCACATTTAAGCGCATTTCCGTTTTGGATGCTTCGGAAAGCAGAATTTACAAGAAAATCTTTTTCAAGAAAGATCGTCATAATATTTACTGTGATCATGCGTAATAAAATCATAGTAATAATAATATATTATATAAATGTTATAATTAACTTTATTTACGTCAGTTCCAGCCATAAATGTTTGTGACAAATGGACGGACATAAAAAATAATTATAAAACTTATTTCATGAGTTATTATTAAAATTTTATTACACACCATCATAGCAAACATTATGACGATATTCCATGACGAACATTGTCTTGAAAATTCTGCTTTCCGAAGCATCCAGAGTATAAATATGCTTAAATTAAAAAAAAAAACACCATATAATTATTATTATTATTTTTTTCATTTAAAAAAGTACATTTTAGTAAAGAGTTTTATAGTGTTACATTTTGCAATATATATGCATTGTTCTTTCATAAACAGTATAAATCGCACTTTTCTTTACCATTTTTATGGTGTCTGTACTACATTTTGTTATGAGTTCTTCTCATTGTATATTAGGGTGCAGTTCTCCATAGGCAGTTGCGTTACTTTAACCTTAACTGCGGCGATCAGGAGACCACCGAGTTGGGAACTCAGTGTGGCCATCTGACATGTCCCGTGTAATTCCTGGTAGCTGCGCTGCGACGCAAGTGTGGACTCGCTTGCTCACTCCTATAGGCAGGCATGTTTAGAGGTTTATGTCTGTAGCTTTCGCGTAGCAAGTTAATAAGCTTTTAACCTTATTGTACGAGAAAATTTGCGTATCCAAACACAATCCACATCTAGTACTGAACAAGTCAAATTTATTGTCATACGAACACATTTCCGTTCACGAAAAATTCGACTAATGTACATGCCTGTCTTTACTTTTCGTGTGAAATAAACAATTAAAATAAGATAAAGCAAACAAAGTGAGGGATAGTTAATAGTAAAATGTTTCCTCAAATAAAAAGGTAGAAAATGCGAAAGATTATTTCGTGATGAATTAATCATTTAAGGCAAACATCTCACAAACAATCGCGTTTTGAAGTAAAATTTGATTGTACAAGAAATGAAAACATTCGCTTTTCTTATGTCATATGTTTCAATTACTTTTTTACTGTGGCTATGACATTGGCAATGGGTATGGTGGTTGTTATAGATATTTCCATTGTAACACAGCTTCGGCGCAAAAAAATTTTTATTGCCCTGAACTCCGCCAATTTTCCCAGTTGTACCGACCGTTACACTAGTCTTTCTGCAATTAAACTTATTTAAGGGAGTATTATAACACTATCGTTGTAAAATGTATCTTACAGGTCGAAATTATTTGTACGGGATAGTTGTGAGGGTCTTGGACTTCCGGGTAAGCTATGAATGGATGTGTTCTCGTTTTCAGATGAAATTTTTAGCAAGCATAGAACCCACGGTTTCAAAGGATTAGCCTTCCAGCATGAAGCGGGGACGTTAAAATCAATTATTGAATATATGTATTCCCTTCAGCATGTGATGACTCATACATTGGAAAGACTATGGCGGTAGTAAATTCCCTTAGGCAGGGACGTAAGTAGTAGGACCGTGCAGATCCTAACACAAAGGGGATGCCGCCTTTTTTAATTGACCTAATTCATTTGATATTAAAGGGCGTGGTGTGTTGGGGACGGGGTGTATATATATATATATATATATATATATATATATATATATGTGTGTGTGTGTGTGTGTGTGTGTGTGTGTGTGGTGAGTTTTGTGCAAGAGTGGTATAAGTGTAAATTTTGTGTCTCGTAGACGGTGTTGGTAGATAGGCGACTTTGAAATATAGTATTATTCCGAATGCAATTAAACATTAGATAATTTCAGAGTGTTCAAACGATTTCTACATATGAATAAATAATACACTAGATAAGTAAAACTAGCTGGTCTCATAAAGAAACAAGGGCAATTACGTGACTCTCCAGGTGTCTTAAATTTAAAGAGATGAATTAGTCTACCCCAAGCTGTATGTTAGAAATATAATTTACACGAGAGAAGTATAACGAACGTCACAACTACATGAGTATCACAATTATATGAGTATGCAGTATGGAATTAATTAACAAAGAAAAAACTTTCCCTATAAATTAAATGGCTAACGAACACAATAAGAATATATATGACACTACTTGACGCCTCTCACACATACCGTACACGTCCATCTGCCTGTGAGACTGGTTAGGAACTTTAGAAACGTAATCCACACGAAAAAAGAAATTAATTGATTAACACACACAAAGAAGAAAACTTTTATATGCGTCCATTCGCTCAGTGAGAATTAACTTGGATATATGACTTACTTTAACTTATAACCTACATTTGATTATTGCCTGAGGTGAAAATTTAAAAAATGGCTAACCAACACAAGTACATAAAAAATGAGTAAACACGTAATGAGATCGCGCCATTAGCTCCCCGAAAACACATCCGTCCGCCTCGGAGGTCAGTCAATGAATGAGTCGAGCTTATGTCGAGAGCCTGACTATGTATACTTGGAGCATGTTTGGAGGCTGACAAGCGACTAAGATTATAGCTACTCGGAAATAGATGTGAATACGATTTACGCGACAAATGGATAAAAATTATGTTTATGAGGCACATAATAATCTATAAATTAGACTAGTTGAATTTACAATTAATTTAAAAACATATAATGAAATCGTACAAGGAACTCTCCCAAAACACTTCCGTCCACCTCGGAGGTCAGTCAATGAATGACTGGATCGTATGACGTGCGCCTGCTTATTAGCTGTTATATATATGTGGAGCACAGCTGAGTTGAAATTTACGACTGACAGAACCTATTTCCCTACCGAGCTACTATTAACGACTTGATTACACTATTAGTTCCACAACTACATGAATGTATAAAAGTGAATTATAAAAAAAAAAATAAAAATGTACTACAAATTTCTGTCAAGTCTGTGAAAATCGCGGCAGTTGGTAACAAAAACGCTAGTTGAAAATGCTACGATGCTTCGTCTACCGAACACAGAAACAGGGTTTACACGATAAACGCACTATCACACGAAAATTTATTTTTCCCCCTATAAATTAAAGACTTATAAAAAACAATTCACACTATAGTTTACGAAGGCTGTGAACGAGATCTGAACCCCAGAGCATATAATATCGCTTAACGAGAATCGCAGCTATCACACTCTGAAGCTTGGTGAAGTCGAGTCTATGCAAGGGAAGGCTTGGCAAATAACTAACATGGCGGAAACCTGCGAGAAGTCTTCGCATGTCTCCTGACCAAGCCCAACCACCATTTCTCCTTACATCGGTCAAGAACTGCCCCTGTCCACGGAAGGCGCTGCAAAGCCTTCGCTATCGATTCAACACTGCAAAAACCTGTTTAGCGGCAAACACCCCCTCCGCCTACACCGGCCAAGAACTGCTCCCTTCCAATGCTATGCTTTGACAAATCTGCCCTCCTCAAGGTCAGAAATCTTTTTTTCGGATGACTGCCCTGCCCACGAAGGGCGCTTCAAAGCCTTCGTTGTCGAATCAAGGTTACGCACCTCCTCCCTTCACCATCAGCCCAGAATGTGTTTCCGTAGAAATGCTCTGACCACGTAAGCCCGGCCCTTCGCCCCCAGAGCGCTGCCTCGGCTATGAACGGAGGCTTGCTTCAAGGCCAAAACGATGTATTCCTTAAGGGCAGTAGTGGATTCTGAACTGACCTGGAATAGCTGCCTGCCCCTCTCCACTTCCCCCCCTCCCAACTCAACAACTTGCAATTTTCGCTGGAACATTGAAGCTTCCTCCTATTATTCGAGATGCAAGAGCCTGGTGTATACCCAGCGAAATAAATAATTTCACAACTCCCACAGGTACAACTATTTTCCTCATCACTAAGAAATATGTTTCAAATGTTTTTAACACACAATAAATTCAATTTTTAAAATATCGTTTTTTCACCAATTTTTGTCCCATTTCCACCTAACTTTTTTCTGTTTTCCGGCAAACTTTTAACTAATAAATGATTAATTTTCATACCAACACAACTTTAAGATATATTTTTTAATTAACGAAAAACCAGTATCTTTCCACTTACACAAGTTAAACTTAGAACACAATGAGTAGATTTAAGCAATTACTCAAGTTAAACTTTATTTTCAAACATTTAAAATGTGCGTTAAACAATCTCGTTTGCTATGTTTTTTTTTTACTTCAATCTGTTTATTTTTTCTTAAAGATATTTGTGCATAATTTTACATGTAGTTTTCCCACTTCTGAATTTCTGCCATAAAATTCGTATATATTTTAACTTATTTACAAATAGTTTTCCCCAAGAAAATAAATTTTCGACTTGATATTACTCAAATAACACATATCCAGCTTAAAATAACACATATCCTGCTTGAAATAACTGATATGGAAGCTGAAATCTCTTAAATCTCATGATATTTCAACTGATTTTCCTAAAAGAGCAAATTTAACGTAAATTTAAAGGAATTTTGTATCTGTTTACTATATAAGGAGGGATAGATTAGTTTTTTTAAAAGAAGTTTTCCAATTATGTTTTCTGACGTTGTATAAAGTAAGACTGTGTTTTTAACAGCAAGCGTCTTCATGTTAAATCTTCAGCTGCAACAGTTGTAATCTTGCTGCTGTGAGAAAAATATATTTTATTTTCAAAATTGGCTGCACTCTCCCAGTTGTAGGACAGTGGGGGAAACATTGTGGTGTGTCACTAAGGACTCTTTCTACCTGGCCCTGAAAAAGTTTTTGTGTGTGACTTTCTGTTTCGTTAAATTTCGTAGGGTTCTTAACCAGCAGCCTGGCAAAGTTTTCTCGAGATATCCAAGTCTGTTCCTACTGTTGCAAAGTTCATTCATTCAGATATGTTCGTTTCTCTCCAACATTTTATGTAAGTTCTCCTCAGCTCTTCAGTGTGTTTGAATTGAAATGTTAGTTTTCTCTCTCATTAAGTTGACATCAACAAATTTGTAAAAAAAATTTCTTTGAAAAAAAAAAAAGAGAAAACAGATAATCTGACTTTAAAATCTTTTCAACAAACAACTTACCATCACCTAATAGTCTCAAGAACATTTTTTTTTCATTTAATATAAAAGTAGTTATAACTCATCCAATCATTCACAAAGTAGTGACATGGGAGAAATTTTCAAACTAATAAATAACAAGTCACACTATTCAATTTTTTACATAAAAATACTTATTAAAAATTCTGTTTTTTATTCATAAAACGTAACTTATTTAACATTCGTAAATCAAATTCTTTACATATTCATATCAAACATGTTAAAATCATAAAACTTTAAACATGTTACTATTGAAAACCTTACAAGCTTTAAAAAATATCGAAACCTCATGGTACATCACAAACAATACAATTAATTACATACCTTTATCAAAATGTTGCCACTGAAAGCCATCCAAGCTTTTTTTCACCCAAACACCTTTTTACATCATATGACTGCAAAAAAAAAATCATAACATTTCCTGTTACGACTGAAAATAATTAAACATATTTTATCATTATGTGTGTAAGCCATCAAATCTTTAACCAAAACATCATCTTACATCATAAAACTGCAAAAAAAAAATCACAATTCCTGTTGCAACTGAAAATCATTAAACATATTTTATCATTATGTGTGTAAGCCATTAAAGCTTTTTATCCAAAACACCATCTTACATCAAAAAACTTTAATATAATCACAACAGATTATGCTATGATGAAAAATTCTCCAACATTTTATGATTGAAATAATTAAGTTTATAAAAACTTTCCAACATACTATGTCATAAATCATTAACTTTCTTAGCAAATTGTTAATCTCTTACCGGTTTTCCAGAAACTTTTCTTAAGATCGTTAAACATTTTAATGAATCGTTTCAACTTGAAAGAACTTTTCTTAAAATCATTTAAACTTTTTAACAAACTGAATTATGTTTCTTTAAAATCATTAAACAAGTCTTTAGAATTTGAAAGAAAATTTATAAACATTTTAATCAATTGTTAAAACTTGAAATAACTTTCCTTAAATCATTGAAACTTTTAACAAACTGAATGATATTCGTTTAAAATCGTTAAACAAGTTTTTACAATTAGAAAGAAATTTTATAACTTTTTAATGAATCATTATAACTGAATGATGTTTTTTTTAATTGTTCCACCTTTATACTTTCAATCATTAAAACTGTAAAAACTCCTCAGGCCAGTGAAAATCATTAAATTTATAAAAAAAATTACACATCATATTACACCTGAAAACTATGTCGCCATATCACACTTGAAAATAATTAATATAGTAAAACTGGAAAAAAAAAAAAAAAAAAAAAAATATTTCATTGCATTAGAAAGCGTCGCTGTAAGTTTGAATTTTTTCATTAAAATTCCCGTTTAGAGTTAAGAGATAAGCTGAATTTGCGTTTCTTTACCGGAACAACAGGTGGTGGTGGTGGTGATATTGGTGATGATATACGAGTATAAATTATTTCCTGTGGTGAAGAAATGAAAGGAGGAGGGGGGAATTAATATATGCTGTGGTTATTCCGGTGATAACAATAATTCAGGAGACGGAAACTTGACTCGAGTGAAAACACTAAATTGAACTCTAAAAAAATCGTCCAAATCTTGGTGTAACTGGTTTTTTTAAACATATCTTCCCGCACATTATTTGAGGTTAAATCTGGTGGAGTGCAACACAAACACATTGGTGGTTTTTGCATACATGTTGAAGGCATCGACCTCGATGCCGCAGGTGGCGTTGCAGACCTCGACGCTGCAGGCATCGCTGTAGACCTCGATGCCGGAGGCCTCGTTGTAGACCTCGATACCAGGGCCTCGCTGTAGCTCTTAACATCGATGTAGACCTCGATGCCAGAGGCTTTGCTGTAGCTCTCAGCATTGTTGTAGGTCTCGATGCCACAGGCAGCCTTGCAGACCTCGACACCGGAGGCGTCACCGTAAACCTCGACGTGGAAAATTTGTTTGTTGGTCTCGTTAGTGCAGCTTTCAATATACATGGTTTCGATGTCGAAGGTGTCACTGTAGGATTCGTCACTGTAACTGTTCTTAACTTTGAAGGTGTAGACAAGAGCAACAGTTGTAGAGTAGATCCACTTTCTTCGTCATCATCCAAAAAATCTCCTGGTGCGATTTCATTACATGTTTACTCATTTTCATGTACTTGTATTCGTTAGGCTTTTTTTTTTATTTTCACCTCAGTCTATAATCAAATGTTGGTTATAAGTTGACTTAGTCCTATATACAAGTCAGTGCTTAACTTAGCGAATGGACGTATATAAAACATTTTCTTTTTTATGTGTGTTAAACAATTAATTTCTTTTTAAGTGTGGATTACATTTCTAAAGTTCCTAACCAGTCTCATAGGCAGATGGACGTGTACGGTATGTGTGAGAGGCGTCAAGTAGTGTCATATATCTTCTTATTGTGTTCGTTAGCCATTTAATTTACAGGGAAAGTTTTTTGCTTTGTTAATTAATTCCATACTGCATACTCATGTAATTGTGATAGTCATGTAGTTGTTTTCGTTCGTTATACTTCTCTCATGTAAATTATATTTCTAACATACAGCTCGGGGTAGACTAATTCATCTCTTTAAATTTAAGACACCTGGAGAGTCACGTAATTGCCCTTGTTTCTTTATGAGACCAGCTAGTTTTACTTATCTATTGTATTATTTATTCATATGTAGAAATCATTTAAACACTCTGAAATTATCTAATGTTTAATTGCATTCGGAATAATACTATATTTCAAAGTCGCCTATCTCCCAACACTGTCTACGAAACACAAAATTTACACTTATACCATTCTTGCACAAAACTCACCACATTACACCCTGTCCCCAACATGCCACACCTCATCGAGTGCCAGAATCAGAGGGTGAACCAGAGCTCTTACCTAACCAACAAAAGGAAAGAAAGAAACATAAAATTGTCCCTTAGTAAACTCTTAACCAACACACAATAAAAAATAACCCTTTCAATAAATCTAACCCGTTCAATAAATTCTACCCTTTCATTAAATTTAACCCTTTCAATTTGATTAGCAGTTTCAATTTTTTATTTGCTCTTTCAACCGATTTAATTAACCCTTTGATACAAATTATTTAGGTCAGTCAAAAAAGGCGGCATCCCCTTTGGGATAGAATCGACACGCCCCTGCTACTGGCGTAACAACTGCATTCCCCCTTCTTAAATTTAGTAAAAATTTCCAGAATGGGGGATAAATAGAAACACAAACTGCATTTATTAACCGAGATGTGTAGATATATTCTAAATCGTCTTTAATGAATCGTTATAATGTATTTCTGATTCATATATACTTACATCTTCGCATTTAGGTTAAAGACATTTCTCTGTCCTTTATGCAGCATGTAAATTAGGTTTTGACTGCACCAAAGTTAATTTTGTAAGAGAAGAAAAATATTTACCTCTTATGAAGACATTCTTATTTTTATTGTCATAATTTCAGTTTCAAAGTACTTAATTATTGGCAGTTTCTGACTAAATAATATTTACAGTTTGTAAATTGTGACCGCAAAAAAAGCGGTATGGTATAGATAATTTAAAGTTTGCATCATGCTATTTGTGACGAAACTTTACGTCCATAGTTTTGATTTCGTGTCTATGCTGCGGAGTAAGTTAAGTAGTTAAAGTTGTGTATTAATTAACACTTTTTAAAGTTTTACTTGACATATGTTTAACCAGCAGGAATTGAAGAATGCCATGTCGTGGACGAGGCCATGCCTTAAAAGAGGGTCGGCGCCTTAATTATGGTCACTGTCTACCGGCTGGCAGTTGCGAAATTTAAATTGGAAATCCCGTGTTAAGGAAATTTCGTCTGAGTGCGTTAATTGTGCCGATATGTGTTTTAAAAAAATTGCATTCGTCTCGAATTTTTTAACAGAAAATCCCTACGATCGTATATTTAAATATAGACACATCAGCATGTACTTTTTAGTAAAATGTAAATTTTTTAAATTCCTTGCAAATAGGCTATACATGATACGGAAACATCTCCGCTGTAGGGAACTTCTTCAAAAAAATTCGTGAATAATACATTTTGTTTGAAACACATATCTTTAAAATTAACGCACTGAGGCGAAATTTAGTTATCATAGGGTTTCCTATTTAAATGTCGCGGCTGCACGCAACCGGTAGGCAGTGCCTTTAAGGATAATGGTGCATGAAAGCAGCATATTTACCAGGTTTCTTATATAAGTCGTTTTCGAAAGGGTCTATCGAAATTTTTGACTCGACACCTTTTTACGTAGTTGGATATTCACTACCGTCATTATTTTCGGAGCACTGGCGGAAGAAAAGAAATAATATTTGTTTTCTTATCTTCAATCAATGTTCCGGGAATAACGAACACAGTGAATTTGTAACAATGTAAGAAAGTGCTCAAAATTGTTATTTACGTCTTGCCGAGCAAAAAATTTTGAAAAATCCGCTGTGTTACAAGTTATGACAAAAATTATATTAATATACGGTTTGCGCGTGCCATTCCCCTTAAAAGGCAAAGTGGGAGACGTTGTTTGGGAAACTGCCGGCAGGGTACAACGGGATCGCGACGTGCCACGACGGCGTGGAGGTGATCGGCTTCGTTGGCGGCGACGTGAAGCCTGGCGTGCAGCTCGTGGGCATGATCTGCTTCGTGTACGGCGAGAAGGCCAGCATGATGACCAACATGACGCTGGAGGAGAAGAAGACCGTCGTCTGCAACTCCCTCGCCAAGTTCTACAAGTCGGATGTGGCGCTCAGGGTACGTACGGCGACAACATCTACGCCAAGGCTGTTCACGTTAAAGTGAGCACTTTTGAAATCAACCTTAGATGAAAGTCACTGCTCGTGCCTGCATTTGTTTTAACGGGTGCCCTGAGTGGCATGCTCCCAGAAAAGTTGGTAGCGATGATGGGAAGTAATTCCATATTTAACGTTAAATAAAAAGTGTTAGGTAACCATTTGCGATGAAATAAATTATTTCTTTGGCTCTCTGTTTATTTTTTTAATGTAACGAAGTATAAGATGAGCATATTTGTAAATTATTTACTTTTCTAATAATTCCAGGTTTCACTTGACCGACGCAAGAATAAACTGATGAGGTCCGTGGTAATGTTAATTTCACATGAGGCGGAATAATACATAACGTGCATATGAGTTTTTGCAGGTCTTTCAGAAATGTTCACTGTACCGTGAACAGCATATATTATGTACTTATCTTAAGAGGCTCGCCTACTTGTCGCTAGGACTGCGTTATACAGTCTGTTTGAAATACATGCCCCCCTTTTTTTTTTGCCTCGGGAAACTATTAAACATGCGTGCAATAAGCTGGTATACAAAAATAACCCTCACTTCAGGCGAGGCCTTTTCTGAGTACTCCAACATGACTAAGCATTTGTCTTGAAATGTACGTGTCGGATACATACAAAAATACTCAATGGCCCCCTGCATTGAACTTCGGTTTCAGACTTTCAACCAATCAAAAGTTCAACATGTACACGCAGTGCCACCCCCACGAAGTTCCTGCCCGCCAATACGCAAGTTTATTCAAAATGAAGCAGCTCGGAGCCCTGCACTTGCTGCAAGTTCACAAATTTGTCATGACAAATTTGTATAATTGTATGACAATTTAACCAATAGTTGTTACACAAAAGTTTTGAGCTGACAGGTGAAAATCCGACAACTATGTCAAATATTACCCTACGGACTGTTTTATGAAACATATAAGTATAATCACTCGGTGACATATCTACAAATTTGTACAATTGTTACTGCAGAAGTGACAGGCAATCTTTCCTATGTAACCAGTAATTTGTAATGATTATAGAACATGGCAGTGCAATTGTGTTTCAATATTGTGTGAACTAACATTGCTTGCCAAATAGCACATCCTTTTCCTCTCGGATCAGGTTTAATATAGTAATCTTATCCACATTACTCCACATTCTGCTGCTAGAGTGAACAAAGTTATGTGGGTGGAATTATTATTTACCTCTTAATTATTTCTGGTAGGAATCCTCTGTTCATGAATCGCATATAAGGCTGCGATCGATTATCATAAGCGCACTTGAGAGCTATCTAACGAGTAATAAATTAAACGTACCTTTTGACATATAATTGTTGCGTTTATGAAACTGCTATTTTATGCAATTTACATTTATTTACTTGTCAAATAATGGGAACTTGTATTATTTATGTAACATAACATTGTCCTGACATATTGACAAATTTGTCGGATTTGAAATAACCGTCGTATGTGTCACACCTGTCAAGTTTTATGAAATAGAGCCCTGGTCGTCCTTCCGCTCCTGCATTTCTCGGCCCCGAACGCGGAAAATAGCTCCGGTAGACGGGCTCCTTAAAGGGAGAGTTTGACACATCTTGGAATCCTTTGTTTGGCATTACTCGTGTTTGAGATTACTTTTTGTAAATGTGGCATTGTTATGGCATAACACATTTTAAAATATATTTTAAATATAATTATTCTTTGACTACTATCACTTCTGTAGTCATTCTGAGAAGGTAATCAATCCCCATTCTTTACACATGTTAAATAAATAAAGGTACCCTACTGATATTAAAGTTGTTTAATCATATGAGTGATATAGTATACCCTGTCAAAGAATACATTTCAATAACAAATGCTGAACACATTTTATGACTCGAAAACTGGTATCACTACAATGGTTTCTGTCTATTCCTGTTAAGGTTGTTCAAGAGTCTTATTGTTTTCTATATTTTAAAAATATGATAAGTTTTTTCCGTTCTTATATGAAATTACGGTATGGGAACTGTATGATAACAGAGAAAAATTATTGTTCAAAAACGAATGCAAGGTATTAAGGAATTTTAAATTTATACAGTTTTTCGTACAAATTTCGAAATTTGACAATATTAATACGTTATTCGTAGGGTCGCCTGTTTATAGCAAAAAGATTTACGAGCATGCTAGAATTCAACTTTACTTTGGTCATTGTCTTTATGAGAATACATTTTCTACCTAATTGAGCCAATCGAAAGTAAGTAATTACTCCAACACTGAATATTCGTGATTGGCGGGAAGTCACCTTAGACGCGTGCTCCGTCTCTAATGACCTTGCTATTGACGATACGTAAATCCGTATCTAACTAACTTAGATGCGTGATAGGTAAAAGTCATCCAATCACAAAAAGGATCTGAACTACTGTATTTTGGATTACAACTAGTCCTGGAATCTTTTGCGAAAAACAGAAGCCCCTATATAGTTACTAGGCAACCACAAAAAAAATATTATTCACGTTATTAGAATGGCGTAAAGAATATATCTTATGCGGCTTGCTGTATTTTAATGTTAACTTACAAGGTAAAAGTTAATCCAAAAACAGGTAGAGACTAAACACTTAACCACAGTTGAACCAAGTGTCTGCTTTCAAACATTACTCCTATCACTTCAAGAAATATTTGAGTTGAAAACAAATTTCAAGTTAAAATAATGTATTGCTATTTGTACGAACTAGAAATTTTGAGTGAAAATGCACATATTTCCGCTTTAAAAATATAAATATTATTTTAATGATTTGGTATTTTTATCAAGTTATTATAACATGTCACCATATAATAATACATTATTCAAATTTATATAAAAAATTATTTTTGGTCTTGAACAGCCTTGAACGGCAGTGGGGTTTACTGTACTGCAGTTAACACGTTCTTTACACTGCCGCCAACAGACAGACAACAGGGCCTATGAAAGTTTCAGAAACAGGTGATATTCAAAAGAATACTACTTTGATACACACTTTACGTTTGTTGAAATTAGCGCTTTATCAATCGCATTTATTCGCAATCATCTCTTGGAGCGTACCAAAACATAAAATATTTCGACATAAGAAATAGCTACTAAGAAACGCTATCCTAACGAATTGCATGTTTACAGATTTTGTAAAGCGTGGTATGTAGAATTTTCCAGTAGTAGATAGGTTATCTTCGTTCGGTGGCAGGGTAAGGAGCTGTGATGCTATGGTGCCGTCCGCCATCTTGGATGACGTCACAGGCGCAGCCGGTGGCATCCCTCATCTCCCTCTCGCCTCACTTAACACACGACCGGCCATTCCAGTGACCCGTAGCCCTACAAACAATTAAAAATAAACAGTTTTATAACAATTAAAAAGTATCGGTTTACCACTTTGAATTTTTAATCATTATACTGGTACTTTAGAGTATCGCTGCAGATCATAATTCCATTTTCTACTTTTTTCGAGTAATGTTGCCTAGGAAAGATTTTTAATAAAAATTTTTTTTATATATAAATATATTTTTTAAACTAAAAAATAAAAGGTGTAAATATAGAGTGCTCTTTATCACTGGTTCGTATTTTCAGGGCACATACGATCGTGATATAATATCGATTATGTAACCTAATATAAGACCCCCATATTAGATTTAAAAGGTATGCCCTTACTCCCACTCCCCTCCCGGAATTTTCAAAACTCATTACCTTCACCCCACCTTATCCGCACCTCAGCCCCTGTAAAATATCGTCTCCTCACATTACCCTATCTCCCACTATCTTCCCCTACGCTACACTCCTTCAAACCCATTTTGTTCTATAAAAATATTTAACAATTAAAGCGGTTTATATCACTGCCCCTAACATTGTCGGAAATTATATTGAAAGTATCATTACATTCACGCCCTCCTCCCCCTCAAGACACTCAAACCACCCCATACACCTCACGTCCCAAGACCATGAACCCCCTTCAAACACGCCTTCCTCCTAACACAATCGAACATGGACCCCCTCCCCCCTCATTGAACTCGTCTTCCTCTACACAATCGAACATGGACCCCCCTTATCCCTCACCATCCCGTCATTAAATACGTCTTCCTCTAAACACACGACCATGAACCCCCCCCCCCCCCTTCTCTTAAGAAACAACAATTCATCTCTAAAAGCATCGAAAACCACTCTTCACTCGTCCCCTTCCTGCAGCCACGCATCTTATCCCACACCGCTCTCGCGGGTCAGACAGAACGCTGACCTGGTCAAATGAATAGTAATACTATTATAAGACATCTAGGAATAGATGCATTTATAAATAATTAGAATTATTTTATTTAAATGTAACTTATCAAATGTTTAAAAAAATGTATATTAATGCAACGAAAATGTATTTTTAATTCAAAACCTGTCTATAGAAGTTAAATGAGTTTTACACTACCCATGACCCTTGATAACCTTCAAAAAAAGAAAAAATGCACACAGAGGGAAGGAGATTTCAACCCAGGGCCTTTTGATCAGGAATCTGGTGCACTAACCATTGACCTACTAAGAACATTAAGTAGAACTCCTTAAATCTGCTACAATGCTCACCAAACAAAGAGCCTGCCAATCCCTATTACAATTACAGAAATGTTTAATGTATTAAACATTTTGTTATATTTATTTTCAACCAATTCATATATGGTTTATGATTACTATATTTCGGAGCTGTTTTTTTTTCAATTTATTTAAAAACACTCAACGCATTATAACATCTCGTTATTTTTTCTATCGGATCTGTATCTTAGATCATAGGATGCCAAAATTTTTGCAAGTCAGGTTGTAAACAAGCTAATATTTATAGGCATATGCAATTAGAAATTTGCGATTTTGTAGGACCACGCTCGTGAAATTCAGTTTGCAAGCATCATTTCTAACTCCAGTAAAGTATGCATGTATAGGCCCTACGACCATTTATAGACAAAATGATTAGCTAAATTAAAAATAATATTTGCATCGCATTGTTTTTTATCAAAATCAGTTTATAACAGGGGAAGAAAATATTTAGAGATAAAGAATTAAATTATTTTTTTAATTTTTTCAAATTTATTAAAATGTTTTACTACAAAGTTATTCGTGATCGTCCATGTAAAGTGTGCACCCTTGTACAAATCTCAGTCCTTCGTTAAACACGAAACCAACTATTCTGGCCCGTATAAACTACATGTCGCTATGCTGTAAGCATGAAGGCAAAGTCCTTGCAGCAATAGCGACACCGATTAGGCACTGAAAGTTCTGTAGATGATACACTAGTGGATCCACAAGGTTCGGCTGTCGTCGAGTGGGAAGGAGAAGGAACCAGAAATGAAGTTGTCTTCATAGAAAGTGATGTTGCACCTGCTGATGAGTTGTTGAGTGATATATTCAAACTCGTTTTAGACATTGAAACTCAGGAGTTACACGATAGAAACGAAGTTACTATTGTCATTCACACCGATGATGGAAGTTGCAGAAACCCAGAAATAAACTTCTCAGCATTATAGGCCCTTTAAAGACGTAACCATAATTTCTCCATAGGCTTCTCGTTTACCTAGGCTCCTTGCATATATACACTTTGTGTTATCATGAAATGTGGATATGTTCATGTGTCCGTAACCCACACCAAAGACGAAGATATCAATAATTGGCAATGTATGGAGTTGACAGAATCCGCTCGTTCTCAGCTGCATGTGATCTACCGAATCGAGTGTCCAGCCAGAGCCCTTCATTGCCATTTGTTCTTCCACGCGGCATACCAATATTATGCTCTTTTCAACAACGGCATCGATATCATCAGCCTTACACTGGGGTAAGTTCGAGGTCTTGATTGATTTCTTTTTGTTTTCATCTGGTTTACTATAGCTACATTCGAACCATATATTATATTTCACCGCTCAGTATTTCCCCACCTCCTCTGTAAGTTGGTACATTAAATTTCGTTTCATACAGGTCAGAAATGAGCAAACATCTTTCGTCGACGTTATCGGATTTGGAGCTACATACATTTTCGAAAGACGCCTGAATGCTAATTTCTTCAGGAAAAAATCAATTTACATTAGGCTTATTTTCTTAGGTTCCGATGCAAGGTCGGCGTTAATTGCTACTTTTACGTCGTCTGATTCGTGGGTCAAACTTCCATTGGGACCAGCCTTTTGTGTGAACGACATATAGGAAAGATGAACCACTAGGCCTGCATCATAGGAAGGTGCACCTCGTTTCCCACTGTTTCAGACAACTTATTTAAAAGGTCGGTGTGAGTAAACTGTTTAGAGCACTTCTCACATATATATGGCATGCGTATGGAACTCCTTACAAGCGTTCTTTTTATTCCTTCGTGCTTCATTAGCATTTGTGAAAGTGTTATTGTAGTTGCTGCGTGGAAGGAATCTATGATCTTCCCAAGACATTCAAGCTGAAGTTTTCTGCCTCCAGGGTGTGTAGCACCAGTTACCATCCCAGTACATCTCCGATGCAATGTCGGTTGATAATGCTTAGCACACAGTGAAGGAAGACCAGTACAGGTTTCGAGATAACTTTTCATGTTGCCACTTCATCGACCCAACTGCGATTAGTATTTTTCGCATGCAAAAATAACATGCTCCGCATTCCGAGTATAGTTGGCCCCATGTTGCCGAGATTTGCCGCTTTCAGAAAATTTCTTCTCGCAGTAACGACACAGTGTTATGGAATATGTTCCATCTTGGGTCGAGTCGATGCTCCCCTGTTCGTAGTCCGTACATGATACGATCCATCCAGTCACGATGTAGCTCTACATACAAGCCGTCAAAATGTAGCCCCTCATTCAAGTAAATACTCTATCAAGGAAACAGTAAACAACAAATTTAATTCAATGTCCTTTTTTAATGATTTTTTTAAAGTTAATATGCGTCCGTACCTACGTAAGGTGCTAATTTTTCATGGCTAGCAATTCCTTTTTTTTTTTTTTTTTTTTGGGAAGTCATTTTTGTGTGTAAAGTGACCGAAGGTACAGTAAGAGTGTGCAAATAAAATGTGTTCTTGTATTGCCATATTTTGGCCAGTGCGTTTGTATAGACCATGCCAGAAATTTTTCATATAAAATCCGGAATAATTAATATTTCAAGTAGGCCGCACTAAATTGTATTCTCGTAAACATTGCCGAGCCTCATAGTGTCAGTGCAGAGGCCAACACGGCGCCTAAAGTTCGTAGAAATTCAACACATTGACGTGAATTGCATCTATCGGCACATTTTCCGAACACCGGGCCGCTGCTACGAAGTGAAGCGGTCCCGTAACGGCGGCAATGGAGTGGCAGCAGCCGGACACAAAACGTGAACAGCGCAACACGCCAGCCATGCCTGTCGGCCCCGGCATGAGCATCAGCTGAACGGCGCTTGGGCAGTCCTGACACGAGCATCGCCGCCTACTTCACAGCCCAGCCCAGTCCGAGGATCTAGGCCCGAACGACAGCAGGGCAGGCAGAGGATCTAGGCGCTCGCTCAACTATGTGTACGCGGTGATGTTTTCGCTCCTATCACCATAATAAAAGATTGCATTCTTCAACCTTGGTTTTTTTCAATTGCGGTGTTTTTAAAAAACCGTATCCGTCGCAGTTGGCGAGGGATTACTGTATTATAATGTGCTATGCCTGCACAGGATCTCCATTGTGACTTTAGGAGGTTATGTTTCGGTTCTAAAGAACCGACTTTAAAATCTCTATTCCGGTTCTGAAGGCCAAGAACCGGTGGAATTGAGAACCGACTTTATATAATATCGCATGCTTTGTTGTTTACTGTTTCCTTGATAGAATATTTACTTGAATGAGGGGCTACATTTTGACGACTTGTATGTAGAGCTACATCGGGACTGGATGGATCGTATCATGTACGGACTACGAACAGGGGAGCATCGACTCGACCCAAGATGGAACATATTCCATAACACTGTGTCGTTACTGCGAGAAGAAATTTTCTGAAAGCGGCAAATCTCGGCAACATGGGGCCAACTATACTCGGAATGCGGAGCATGTTATTTTTGCATGCGAAAAATACTAATCGCAGTTGGGTCGATGAAGTGGCAACATGAAAAGTTATCTCGAAACCTGTACTGGTCTTCCTTCACTGTGTGCTAAGCATTATCAACCGACATTGCATCGGAGATGTACTGGGATGGTAACTGGTGCTACACACCCTGGAGGCAGAAAACTTCAGCTTGAATGTCTTGGGAAGATCATAGATTCCTTCCACGCAGCAACTACAATAACACTTTCACAAATGCTAATGAAGCACGAAGGAATAAAAAGAACGCTTGTAAGGAGTTCCATACGCATGCCATATATATGTGAGAAGTGCTCTAAACAGTTTACTCACACCGACCTTTTAAATAAGTTGTCTGAAACAGTGGGAAACGAGGTGCACCTTCCTATGATGCAGGCCTAGTGGTTCATCTTTCCTATATGTCGTTCACACAAAAGGCTGGTCCCAATGGAAGTTTGACCCACGAATCAGACGACGTAAAAGTAGCAATTAACGCCGACCTTGCATCGGAACCTAAGAAAATAAGCCTAATGTAAATTGATTTTTTCCTGAAGAAATTAGCATTCAGGCGTCTTTCGAAAATGTATGTAGCTCCAAATCCGATAACGTCGACGAAAGATGTTTGCTCATTTCTGACCTGTATGAAACGAAATTTAATGTACCAACTTACAGAGGAGGTGGGGAAATACTGAGCGGTGAAATATAATATATGGTTCGAATGTAGCTATAGTAAACCAGATGAAAACAAAAAGAAATCAATCAAGACCTCGAACTTACCCCAGTGTAAGGCTGATGATATCGATGCCGTTGTTGAAAAGAGCATAATATTGGTATGCCGCGTGGAAGAACAAATGGCAATGAAGGGCTCTGGCTGGACACTCGATTCGGTAGATCACATGCAGCTGAGAACGAGCGGATTCTGTCAACTCCATACATTGCCAATTATTGATATCTTCGTCTTTGGTGTGGGTTACGGACACATGAACATATCCACATTTCATGATAACACAAAGTGTATATATGCAAGGAGCCTAGGTAAACGAGAAGCCTATGGAGAAATTATGGTTACGTCTTTAAAGGGCCTATAATGCTGAGAAGTTTATTTCTGGGTTTCTGCAACTTCCATCATCGGTGTGAATGACAATAGTAACTTCGTTTCTATCGTGTAACTCCTGAGTTTCAATGTCTAAAACGAGTTTGAATATATCACTCAACAACTCATCAGCAGGTGCAACATCACTTTCTATGAAGACAACTTCATTTCTGGTTCCTTCTCCTTCCCACTCGACGACAGCCGAACCTTGTGGATCCACTAGTGTATCATCTACAGAACTTTCAGTGCCTAATCGGTGTCGCTATTGCTGCAAGGACTTTGCCTTCATGCTTACAGCATAGCGACATGTAGTTTATACGGGCCAGAATAGTTGGTTTCGTGTTTAACGAAGGACTGAGATTTGTACAAGGGTGCACACTTTACATGGACGATCACGAATAACTTTGTAGTAAAACATTTTAATAAATTTGAAAAAATTAAAAAAATAATTTAATTCTTTATCTCTAAATATTTTCTTCCCCTGTTATAAACTGATTTTGATAAAAAACAATGCGATGCAAATATTATTTTTAATTTAGCTAATCATTTTGTCTATAAATGGTCGTAGGGCCTATACATGCATACTTTACTGGAGTTAGAAATGATGCTTGCAAACTGAATTTCACGAGCGTGGTCCTACAAAATCGCAAATTTCTAATTGCATATGCCTATAAATATTAGCTTGTTTACAACCTGACTTGCAAAAATTTTGGCATCCTATGATCTAAGATACAGATCCGATAGAAAAAATAACGAGATGTTATAATGCGTTGAGTGTTTTTAAATAAATTGAAAAAAAACAGCTCCGAAATATAGTAATCATAAACCATATATGAATTGGTTGAAAATAAATATAACAAAATGTTTAATACATTAAACATTTCTGTAAATGTAAGAAGGAATGGCAGGCTCTTCGTTTGGTGTTATTGTAACATATTTAAGAAAACCTCCTTAGTGTTACTTAAGTAACTCAGTGGTTAGAGCGTCAGACTCTTGTTCGCAATGTTGTGGGTTCAAATCCCCATCCCTGTGTGTCATTATTTCTTTATTTAAATGCTACGCAGTGACATGGGAAAGTATAAAATTTACATAATTTAACTTTTATAAACCGATTTGCATTAAAAATACATTTTCATTACATTGATATAAATTTTTAAATATTTAGACATTTTTAAATATTAAATAAAATTAATTTAAATAAAATAATTCTTAATATTTATAAATGCATTGATTCCTTGATATCTGATCGTTTTACGATTGATTAGACAAGGTCAGCCAGCTTGGCTCTCAAAACTCAGAAAAGGTCTTGCACCACTGGGATTTCTTAGTATGTTACTCACGGCCAAAGAGAAAGTGTAATATGAAAGTAGAGAATACCACGCCAGACTTGACGAATGTTTTTTTGTAATGCACCTATAACTGCTCTAGCGAACATCCTTCATATGCAACTAATTACAGATGAGATGTATGAAAAGAGGAGCAATGTCTGCCTGCACAACGGCGCCTATGACGTAAGAAAGCATTTGCAGAGCTACCTTGTGTCGAGCCAGAGAATTAGCGCAAATAAAAGTGGGGGACTGATATGTATTCGCTCAGCGCAGTAAGGGCCGTGGCACAATAGGCGGTTGGAGGTGATGGTTGTTATTGGTATTGGTGGTTTTCGGTTGGTGTGCGATAAGTTCTATGGCACAATAGTTAGTGTTGGTGTTGGCATAAATTGTTTTGCGATTGTACCAACAGATAGCAGTATGTGCTTAAGAAAGATGAACCAATTTATTTAATTGGCTATTCCTGGAATCTGAATTTTTATAACTAAGCGGACGAGACTTTAATTGCTAAGATTTTAATTTCTTTAAATAAGGCACCCTTAAATGAACCATTTTTAAAACATCCGTATTGTTTCTTAATGATAAAGATTAAGTGCACTTCATCTTATAAAAATAAATAATATTCATATAGCTAACTCCAATTTTTCTGTAATCATGCAATTGCTTCACAAAAGCTTGCATATCAAAAACATTTGTATGGTTTGCTTTAACATCTATGTTCTTACACATCATAGTTTTATTAATAAATATTTCTGGTTACTTATTAACAACACATATTATCAGCTTAAGATAAATATTTATATTTTCTCGATTATTTCCCACCATCTCAAAGCTTTCACACTGTCATTCGTTCAGAAACAAGAGAATACTCTCTGATTGGTCGGTTGGTGGTGAAAGTTCAATATATTCCAACTCGCTACAACACCCAACCGCCCATTGTGCCAAGGCAGAGACGCGAGCACTGCAGACGAGTGACGGGAGGTGGTGATGTTGCAGCCGGTGCACTTCATGGACAAGTACTGGTCGTCGGCGCCGTACATCGGTGGTGGCTACACCTGCTACTACCCGCCCGGAGTGCTGACGCGCTTCGGCAAGGCGATCCGCGAGCCCATAGCGGAGCGCATCTTCCTAGCGGGCACCGAGACCGCCACACAGTGGACGGGCTACATGAGTGGCGCCGTCGAGGCCGGGGAGAGGGCGGCGCGAGAGGTAAGTCTCTCCCAGGTTGTTCCTTGAGAAAATAATATAAGACGAAAACTTGTCTACCACTTTCCTAGTGAAGTATAACAAATCGGTATGATGTGATTTGTGTGACGGAGATCCCTGAAAATGCGGGTGGTGTAATCATCCCCATTCTTTAGTAAGTGCGGCTATCACCCCATTTTTCCAGAAACTTTGTAATGCTGAGCTGTAAACAATTTCTTTAAGGAAATTAAAAATCAACATATATAAACTAACAGAAAATGTCGTCTAGTAGGAACAGTCTCAGGTGAACCGTTTTCCAGAAAACAGTGCGTGTCAAATTTGAAACAGACGGTGAATGGTCCGCGAGGTAGGCAACACACAAAGTCTTTATTAGCCCATGATGTGACCTTTAAACAGTTCATGTATATAGCATTATTAGTGCATTTACTTTTGAAAAGATAGGAGTTCATAATGCCTTGGGTTATCTGCCTTGGGTTCATTTTGCATTTAGAGTAACACTTATTTACAAACTAGGGACCCAGCCCGTGACCTTTATTTTTAGTACTGTCACGTGCCTACAATAGTTACGATGTTACAAATGTTTGTTATCATACAAAGACTAAAAAAAAAAAAAGATGTGAAATTAACTCAACTTTGGATATAGTTCTATCCACTAAGCCACTGCGGCCTCACTTGTAATCGCTTTATCCACCGAGCCACTAAGGCCCCACTTGGAATTGCTCTATCCACTTGGCCACTTCGGCCCCATTTGATATATATCTATCCACTGGGCCACTGAGACCCCACTCGATATAGTTCTAACCACTAAGCCACTGCGGCCCCACTTGGAATCGCTCTATCCGCTGAATCACTGAGGTCCTACTTGGAATCACTCTATCCACTGAGCCACTGCCGCCCTACTTGGAATCGCTCTATCCACTCAATCACTGCGGCCCTACTTGGAATCACTCTATCCACTGAGCCACTATGGCCCTACTTGGAATCTCTCTATCCACTGAGCCACTAAGGCCCCATTTTATACATATCTATCCACTTGGCCACTGCGGCCCCACTTGATATAGTTCTCTCACTGAGCCCCACTTGGAATCGCTCTATTCACTGAGCCACCGTGGTCCCACTTGGAAATTAACTCAACCTTGAAGCGAGACATTTAAAGTAAACAAAAATTATATTACATTACCTTCAAATCTCTATGCAATAATCTCTATGCATTAATACAAATATTTCATAGAGGAAAAAAGTAAATTAAAAATTAGTTTTTAGGGTAAAAGTTAATGACTGCGTAATCTGATCTTGCTGAAATTCGAACTTGACCTATATTTGACACTGAGGATTCTCTCTTCAAAATTTTAAGATCGCAGTTCCATTTAATATTTTTCTATCCAATTGGCCACTGCGGCCCCACTTAACATAGTTCTACCCACTGAGCCACTAAGGCCCCACTTGGAATCTCTCTATCCACTGAGTCACTAAGGCCCCACTTGGAATCACTCTATCTACTGAGCCACTGTGGCCCCAATTAATTAACTCAACATTGAAGCGAGATATTTAAAGTAAACAAAAATTATATTTCTTTACCTTCATATCTCTATGCAATATTCTCTATGCATTAATATGAAACTTTTCATAAGGAAAAAGTAATTTAAAAATGAGTTTTTAGGGTAAAAGTTAATGACTGCGTAATCTGATCTTGCTGAAATTTCAACTTGACCTGTATTTTACCCTGAGGATTCACTCTGCAAAATTCGGAGAACTTCTCTGTTGAGTTTCAAAGGATTTAGAGGTATTTAAGACGGACAGACGTACAGACGGACAGACAGACACACAGAGATCGTCTACTTATTAGGATGAGTCCCTTGATGCTGCATAGTACATTAACCTGCCATCATAATTCCTTAATGAAAATCACCCGAACTCACACCTAGCGCACGTCTCTTTGTACATTTGAAGTACAACGAGTACTATTCGTTTTTCATTCACGTATCATTCAGTCACAAATCCTATGTCAGCCTACCTACCTTCTGTCCTGAACTTAACACGCGGATTTCTTGAAAATGGTTTACCTTAGTATGTTCCGACAAGATGACTTCTGTTGATTTATATGTGCTGATTTTTAATTTGTCTTAACAAATGGTTTACAGCTCAGTATTACAAAATGTGGTGCAAACATAGGATGGCTACCTCCATTTACATTTATTAAATGAAAGTGGATGATTTTACCAAACACGTTTTCAGAGGCGTTAGATCTCCGTTACACAGATCACATTTCACAGATTTAATACTTTCTAATATTTTTAACTAAAATCATTTTAAAACTCGATTTTCGGAAGCGCATAGCATCAATACACAGTATAAAAGGAAGTCCCTGGCGCGCGTCTGTCTGTCTGTATGACTGCACTAATCTCGAGAACCAAACGGATTTGGATGCGATTTTTACTGTTGCGTAGGTAATTATCACGGATAGTAAGATGTATTTGAATGTGCCTCAGCAGCGTCTGCTGTAATATTTCGACGTCAAAATTTTAGTCCTGAGGCTCGCAAACAGTTCTATATTGAGAGCTGTCGCAGGGATGCTTACAAGGGGGGTTGGAGAATCGTTTTAAAAATCGTGTGTTTAAAGGGATTCTTCTGTGTGGAGAAAAGAGCGATGACCTATTTGGATGAGAGGAAAAAGAAAGCAAGTCGTTTGAGGTGTTGGTTTTACCCCTAATCGTGATGCTCTTTTTGAGTGGGAATTTTCCGTGAAGGGGGGGGGGGGGAGGGAAAGGTTGGTTCGAAGAAGAGGCGCGAAGTAGCCATGTGCGCCCAAACTACTACTGTCCACCCCCTATTTTCCGCGAAATGGCCGGCACCATCCCTAGTTCCACCACACCCGTGTCTAAGAAGGTTCCCGTCAGTCACGTACAGTTCATGTGAATGTGAACGCCAGTTGTTTCGATATCAGTGACGGCTGGTGAATTTCGAAACTGGGAAGGCTGTCGCGATCCTAACTCATATCATTACAAGTATCATTTTTTAAACAGATACAGTGATAAATAGATTGCGTACGACAGGCTTAAGTAAGTGTAGCTTGTGTAGCTAAATACAAAAAATAACTGTAGTTGTTTGAAGAAAAATGTATCATCGTCCGATTTGTAATGGTCAACATACTGTGGCCGCTGGTTCAGATCTAATAACTACCACAGGTATGTACTTGTTTTAAGTTTGTTTAGGTTATATGCCTTTCAACCAGTACTTACATGGTGTGGTGCATTACACAAGACGACGAGAGATGACACAATAATACCAATTCTACCATACTAAAGATGATAATAACTTAAATATATACTAACACAAATATTTTTAAAACCAAATACTAATTTACATAGCCTACAGTACATACAAAATTCATGTCAAATTTAAACTAGAAGATGAAAGTGGCATATCTTAATTAATATATTTGTAAAAAAAATCAATTCGTCAACCTGTACGCGCTATCTAACTAGCAATATATATTCACCTTACCAAGCAATGAAAATTTTATGGCATTTTTTATATGTTGCGAACATGATTTATGTATTTTAACTTTGTCTCCCAAATGTTTTAAATCTTTTACCCCATTGATATTCCACGCAAGATTATTAGGTTTCATTAGCAAAGAAATTAAACAAAACACATTTCCAACTTCACACCAGCATAGCCAGTCAGCGAAATTGTATGTACTTACGTCGAATTTTCTCGTATACGAACCATTTACTACCTAGACTTTGTTGTTGAATTATATTTAATTATGGCCTTGCTGGTCCCAGATTCTGTAGCTCTAGTTTATTCTCGTAATTGAAAATCTTTGTCGTAATAAGGTTTAAAATGTTACTCGCCCAATTAACAATTATTTACAAGTTTACACAACACGACATTAACAACAATTCAACCCTGCTTCTGACCGATGCTCATAGCTCATTATTAATTAACAACAAACTTATTCAGAGTATTACGCACTATATTTGAAGCTCACGCGAGTTTGAACGATATCTATAAATAAAAATATATATTCGAAATAAATACAGACATTGCTAAGAAATGTGTTTAACAACTGCAAAAAAGTGGAGCGCGAAAGTGTGCTTACAAAACATGTAGTTTTGGTAGCTTTGTCAAGTTCCAGGAAACCGTTTTTTGTTTGAGCAGGAACGCGCCCAGCTCTCTCCGATTTACAGCATGCGATTGGCTGAGAAGGGCCGAGCTCCTGAAGTCTTCCCTCCCTCCCGTAGTACCTCTAATCATATGTTACGGTCATCTCTCTCTACTAATTCTACCCACTTCGGAGCGAAGAATCTGCCGCCCCACAACTCGACATTTCCAAAAACATTTCTCTCATGACAAGAGTCTCGTCCATCTCAAAAACATTAGCTGCGAAACCTCCGTGTTCGTACGCAGTATTATTTACTGAGTAGCAGATAAGTAGAGGTATGCGTTCTGATATTTTATTAGGAGGGCTGCGCTCAGCAGCCCTACCTCAGCAGCCGCCACTGCGAGGATTTTGTGCGCATATGCATTTTTACGATAGTGGTTCCCAGGAAAGTTAAAGGTGCAGGTTTTTTGCAAGAATTAAATGTAATCATGCTAAGTACAGATGTCTTATAATTAATCTGCAGTGGAATAGTAAGACAGAACAAGTGGTCGAAACAATGCATGACAAAGCACGTCTACAAAACAAAAAATAATTTAAATGTAAAACACAAATTTATAGAGTTACATATCGGAAGAAAAATAGGAGAGGTGAGTTAATAAATATCTTCATCAATTAGTACTCGGCTTCATAAACGACTATCTTATTTTTCTCAGATGTGGCTGAGGGGCGGCGGTGGTGTAGCAGCTAGAACGAAGGCAATCCTGGTTCGATCCCAGGCAGGGTCACTCCCGGATTTTCACATGTGGGAATCGTGGTGAACGATGCCACTTGCTGGCGGGTTTTCTCGGAGATCTCAGTTTTTTCCTTCGCCCTGGCGTTCCGGATTCTGGAGTTGCTCCATATGCACCTCATTTCATTCACATCGTCTCTCCAGATGTTGATGTCAATAGTCGCTCAAACCTCTTTCAGATGTTGCTTAAATGCTCTGCTCAATAAAATAAATGTTTATTTTTGCCTTTATTGTTGCAACCCTGGAATAATTGCAGTTATTCATGTACTCAACGAAAGATCTAAAACTAACTAAGCAGTAAAAGTTGCGCCTCCCTTAAACTGCTCTGTCTGAAGATGTGTTTGGGATTTTACAAGTACATGGTATGCACTTTTAACTTTACTCTTGGTCACCATCAAGACACAATAGTAGTTGGTTATATAGTAGCTGGTTGATGTTATATTTGTTCTTCCCCAACATTATCTCCAGGCCGGAATGTGTGTTACTGTCACTGAATGCCTCCCCTCCCCCCCTTTATTATTCAAACCCCTGACTGACTTGGTTCTACTTCACCCATTTCACTCCTTCACACCCCCTCCCCTCTCATATAACTTTGAACTTGTTAGCAAATTGTTTAAGAATTAATGCGAGAGGTTGAGATCATTAATTTTATCTGTAGTGTATGTAAGTTTTATCACGTCATAATTATAATGTACTGTCACATTTCTCAATGGATGCACCATTGAAATTCGTAGCACCCAGACCTCTAAGGTGGTGTCTCACAGGGCAAGTTAGAGTAACTGGTTTTTTGGCTTATTATAATTGTTTAGGAACACCTATTAAAAAATGCAATTCTAACTTTTTGACAACATATATTACCTTGCGGTACGCTAACAAATTCATAATATCCGTCAATTTTCAGTGCAGATTATTTTATACGTATTTATTTTAATTAAAAAATCCATTCAAGCCATTTGCACCCTATGTAAATAGTGCTAAGATTTTGCTTGTTATAACTCATACATAATTTGAGTGCAAAATCGTTTGCTGATCTTTATATCATTTTCGGTTAGAATTAAGCTTTATATGTGTTTTATTGCCCAATTTCGGTTAAAATCGTTAACTGCGCCATAGACATAAAAGTTTAACAGGGAAAATTTTAATGCAAATTATTGTATATGTTTTAACTTTGAAGACATCATTTATACGATTTGCATTTATGTAGTTCACTTATACATTATTATTTTATTTCAGATTTTCAGAAACTTTTTGTTAATTTTAATTTTATTCTTGGGTTTAGAGTTCAATTTCAGATTTTTTTTCTTCATAATATGTGGAGCAATCAAGCATGGTTTACTATAATAATGTGAATTATTGTCATGGATGTGTTGAAATACAAATATCTAAGAAATTCAACATTTAACCTTTGTGCTCTATCCGCACCAACAATCACCGCCCTGACATATCGTGTGTGAGTTTGGCCATGTAACGCCCTAAATGCCATTCAGTAAGCAAGGCGAGAAGTGAACTGGTTTATGATTCATGATGTCATGATGAGACTATGTTCGAATGGTTCTTTTTGGTCGGTGTTCAAAACTCATTCGGATATATAACATTTTAAAACTAATTTTTAGCAGCAGTGCAACAAAGAGCCCCGAATAACGGAATCGCGATTTTACGAATTTCCGGATCAACCAAATACTGACGCTGTGAAAAATGATTTTTTTTAATCAGCTGTTTGCAAATGCTACTTTTGATTTATACTCTTAATTGTAAACAAATGCTTCCAATATTTAGAAAAAAAAAATTATTGTATAGTTTAAATTACATGATAAAATAGGCAGGTAATCTTATGCAAAACAATAGCAGACGAAAATATGTTAGTATTTGTTTAACATTCAAGTTATGTTCACAGGAGGAGTCAATTATTCAATACTTTCTTTTATTAAACCACATTTCCCCATGATAAAAATTGAAACAACTGAGGTTACGTTCCTCGATTATGCAGGCATGCGTACATTTCGCATCGCATATAAAAAAAATGTACATTTGAGAAAAAACGAAGTTGTAGGGAAATTTTAAGTTTACTTTAATGATACAGTTGTTTGTTTACCATGTATGTCTGCAGTACTACGGAAAAAAAATTATGTTTCAGTTAACCAGACTTTCGTTTAAACGAATCACCCGTTGTTCCATCAAATTTGGTTAAATGTGTCTCAAGATTACTATGTATGTGTAAATTTAGTTCATTTATTATTGAGAAAAGTGTATCAGGAAATAAAGGCATGTTGTTTATTAATCCAATGTAACTGAAACCTGATTTGCCGTCCACATTCATTTGTGTAGTGCCATTGCTTGGTTAAACTACTTTCCAGCCTCAGACTTGTGCCTTAGTCAGCAATGGCTTTGTATTTCTGATAATTCTGAGATAAACGATATTTCATTCTGAGACCCCTGTCCAAGCCAGGCAAATCTACACTCTGCCTGGGCTTACAATAATATTCGATGTCACTTTCCAGCCTTCCAACATCGGGCCAGGGTAGTGCTATCGAAAAGGCCAACGACGCTCCGGCAGATAGTGACGTAGCACAAACATAGCAGATTTAATACAGGGTTCGAGTTTGCTGTCGAGTTGGCTGCATTTTTTAACTGAGTGTTTATCATGGCTTGTGATGTTGTCTATTACCATTGTTAAACAAGGGAATTTATGGCATAAATTTGAATCACAGATTTACTAAAGCATATTTCTTTATGATATAGGTGCTTTACACATGCGGCCTGGTGAAGATAAGTGACGTATACGAGAAAAATCTATACCGGCCTGTTGAGAAGACATTCGTGGAGAAGTATCTACCTGGAGTAGGAACTATCCTGGTTATCCTTGCACTTATAATTATACTGCTAGTTTTATTAATAATTCATTAAAATTCAGCAACATATTTGTAAATATCATTGGTCTCTCGCAAGTGCCAGTTTGTATACGATTTTATACCAAAAAAAACTATATGTAGGCCTATGTAATTAAGTATATTTATTACAGAAGTGTCGTCCATAATTGTTGCTAGCTTATGTGTACTGTTATTAGTGTAGAGCAGTAGTTGTAGAAATGCATTTTTTTTTAAATTTAAATAAAACATCTACAGTTTCCCCTAGTCAAAAAACAAGTTAATGGAAATGTCATTATACATAGAACTATGTTTATGTATTCAGTGTATTAACAGTAACAAATAAAATTATTGTTTGTAAAGAATCGTTAAGCAAATTTCTATATAAATCGACTGCAATTGTTTACCATTATAAAATTGTAAAAAAATGTGAAAATTGTGTATTTAATTAATGTTATGTAATTTATGCAGTAATACATAGTGGCTGTTTTTTTTTTTTTAGTAAAATACTTTTGTTCTAGCTTACTTACTTCACTTCACACAAGCCTAGATACCCTACAACCCAACTACAAAATAAAGAAAGAAAACATTAATTCTGATTTTAAACAAAGTCATTCGTAGAGAAGATAACAAATATTACCGCCACCAGACGTCAAACCAGACCTAATTTATATCTCGGATGAAACGTGTGCTTCTTGGTTTCAAAATGCATTATACCAGGTGGCATTCCTCGTCTAGTCCAAGAATTGTTCAAGGGGTGCAGTAGTGTTCACTTATGTGGCACAGTAATCCCAGAGACTGGTGTAACAGGCATGTGGGAGATAATCCAGAGAAAAACCAGACTGGGTGTGTAAATTACTGAATTACTGAATTACTGCCACCAATATTTAGGCAGCCATAACACAGAGAACACGCAGACAAGTAATCACTATCCGTGAATTTCGGTTAAAGGCTGTTCACGGTAAAGTAAGCACTTTTGAAATCAACCTTAGTAAAAAGACACTGCTCCTACCTGCATATATTTTGACAGGCGCACTGAGCAACATGCGTCCAGTAAAGTTAATAACGATGAATGGAAAGTAGTTCCATATCTTAACGTCGAATGAAAAGTGTTAGCTAACCGTTTGTGGTAAATTTCATTATTTTTATCGCTTTTTTTTTTTAATTCATCGAAGTGTAAAAATGGCCATATTTGTAAAATATTTATTTTTGTAATACTACAACAGTTTCACCTGACCAACGCTTGGATAAAGTGATGAGACTCATGGCGATGTTAATTTTACATAAGGCGGAAGAATACAGAACGTGCATACAAGTAGATCTTAAGAAGGGCTTTTATAAGTGCTAATTTTACCGTGAACAACCTATAAATAGCAATTTTCTGATGTAAAACATCATGGGTGACAAGTGCACAATGTGCAGTAGAAAAACAACACAACTGTTACATGCACATTATAGACACTACTGCAAACACTTTTCTGGTAAAATTAGAGTTATGTTAGACTTTGGGACTAAACTAAAAGTTGAAATGATATGTAACACCTTACTAGGAGTACAAGGCCACTATACGCCATCGCACACTAGTGCAGTACCCTAATCAGTACAGCTAATAAAAAAATTAACAAATAAAAATACTAAATATACAAAGTATTTCAAAATGTATCTGTAATTGATAAAAATATTTTTAAAAAAAACTTAGACTACATTAGACACAGTATCGTACTTTGATAGAATGGATGTTAGGGGCTTAAAGTAATGGACGAATCATTAAAATTAGAAATAATAACATAGAATGAGAAAAGGATTTAATAACAGAGGTTAAATAATTAATTTCAAATTTTTATCAAAGTAGAGAGTACAATTTTATAGCACCAAACACAGATCAAATGAGAGCAGAGGAGTTAAAAGAATTAGCTATATACTTTAAATTTAAAAGGGCGTGTATTCTAAAATAAGAAGAGAGTGTTTAAAAATATATTCCATTATATCTCGTAATTAGAATCTAGACAGTGATAATGAAATATAAAAATTACATAGACCTAATGACAATGACCTTACAATTATTATTATCCCAAGAGATATAAGCATATCACTAAAACATGAAGCTTAAAATTTTAATGAACATTTGAGTTTTAATGAGTATATACGTTTTGATTAAAATGTAAGTTTTGGTGAAGATACAAGTTTTGGTGAATATTCAAGTTTTGATTAATATTCGAGTTTTGATTAATATTCGAGTTTTGATTAATAATCGAGTTTCGGCGAAGTTATACGTTTTGATCACATAACATTTGTAATCCAATTATGAATTCAAATTTTTAGAATTAATTTTGTTATATCTTTTTGGTAAACTCACTTTAAATGTATTATATAATCGTAAAATTATTATATAAGCCTAAGTACATTTAAAATCAATATTTTAAATAAATTAACATTCTAGTTTTAATTCACTCAATTAAGTAAATCACTAGTGTTATTACATTTCTTCAAATTCTGTGTCTAATCTATTTAATATTTAAATAAATTTTAGTAATATTTTTATTCGAATGAATGATTTATGTGTAAATATAAAAACTTTTACATACAATTTTCCATACGATTTATTAATTCCCCAATGGTAATTCATCCCAATAATTTAAAAAAATATATCTGTTCGAATAGTCAAAATATAATTTCAAATAGTGTTTTGTGGCATATCTTTATTGAAATTAATGAAAATTTTGATACTAATTTTAATGCTTGAATAAGGAAAAATTCTGTGAATACAGCCAATAACATATTATGGCATTCCTCTATAAATTAATAATAAATTATACTTTAAATTGGCCCAAAAATTAAATAAATTGAAAACTATTATTGTATAAACTATGATTTCTAAAATTATAATATCCTAAATACATCTTCACAATATAGTAATCATTAAAATCTGAATTCCAGTTTTGCTTTTTTAATGTTTTGCAGTTCTATATAATATATAAATATTTTTCACATTATAATGATCACACATAGAAGCACGAACATACTATTCAGCATGATTTTTTCTATTAATTTGAAATACAATTATGACTAAATATGCCATATAATAAATATTTTTCAATTAATCTTTTTTATTAATCTGAAAATGAAAAATTTTTACCTACTGGGACAATTTTCTTCCCTAAAATTTCCAAATATTTAAATTAAATAGGAATTTTTGGCTGTATAATCATATGATTATTAATTTAGTAACAAAAAAAATTAACAATGAATTTATTATTATAAATTTATTGTCATTATAAAAACAGGACACACTGACAATGAAACATTTTGAAAACAAAATAATCATTTATTGAAGTAATAGAAAATATTGGTAAAAAATAGAAAATATAACAAGTAAATAGAGAAATTCACTTTTCAGTTCCTGAGGCAGTTGAAAATTTAGATTATCCTCCAACGCCAAAACAAACTTATTTTGAGAGATAATTATTTCCGGATTATAGTTCTTCTGATTCAGAAAAAAAAAACAAGAAGATTATAATGAAATACAGTATTAGAAGAATTAGAACGAGTATAGAACCACCCGTCTTGGTAAAAATTAATATATATTATTAAACAACTGAAATAATAACATATTAAGGTGAAGGAAATAAAATGAGCGATTCTTACGTTGAATTTAAATTTGTAATTATAAAAAAAAATTTAAAATGAACAAATTAGTTTTTAAAAGTAATTGCTCGGAAAGATAGAGATAGAAATTAATATGATAATGATGAATGTAACAACTATGCTAAAATTTTATTTCAAACCAATGCAATTCATAAAAATTATAACCTGAATTCATGAGATTATAAATATACAAGATCATCAACAGGGGAATAATATAAGAACGTAATTTATAAAATATAGACTGAAAGATACATCTATAAATCAAGATCTAAACCAAATAACTAATATATATGTATGTGTGTATATATATATATTCTCCAACAACCTTGAAATCTGGTATAGAATTTAAAGAATATAATAATTTGCCAGAAAAATTTATTTTTATGGACTACATGGGAAAAATAATTGATCGACTATATAGATGATATGAGAATATTCATAGATCGACTGTTAGGTATTCATGGTGAAAAGAGGATTGATGATAAAAATATTATCATGATAATGTTAGTTTAGTAAGTATACTGAATAACAAATTTTCTGATTTTGTTGAAATGATTCTAAAGGAGCACTTTATTTTAATCAAGTTTTAAATGTGATTACTCAGTTTTGTAATTTTGAAGATCACAGCAAAGGAGTATAAACTGGGTGCCAAATAATACAATTTTTTTCATATATTAATTTCCTTTGTTATAATTATTGTTGTCCATTCACTAAATAAAATCCACTATTAACTCATGTTTATAAATGAATTAATAATTTATTTAAATTCCTAAATATTTTGATATTGCTTATAGAGAACATAAATATTTAGAATCAAGACACAGAGCTATAAAAATTCTTCAAACAGAAGCAAAAAAATAATGCAAGAAAAGCAATCTCCAATTAGTGAAGTAATCGCTTCATCAACTATTGCTGGATCGATGTTTATAATAGGAACACTAGGATTGAGAATAACCGATTGGAAAATAATAGGTTCTCAATTAGCTGCATTAATATAATTTTTTAATATTTAAATAATTTTTGAATTAGAATAAGATAGTAGACACAAGTTTCGATTTACCAACGAATTAACTTAGAAATTAACAAATTAAAAAATAAATAAATAAAAATAATTTTTTGAAAATATTATAAAATATTGCATAGAGATCTGAATCAAGTGATTTTGTTAAAGAATTATTATATCGTCGTTGCCGGTGAAAAAGCTCCTATGTACAAAATACAAAATTTTCAGGAGAGTGAAAATATGTGTTCATGTTATATTGTTAGTGTTTGGGTTATTAACTATCACATAACTACACGCACATAATTTTTTTGTTAGACTGTACATGTCTAGTATAAAGATATATACATGTAATATTAAGAAGTCACTTTTATTACGACCAATGACACGTAGGAGGTTTTGACTGCTCTGAAATAGCACATAGGAGGATTTACTAGACCAGTAAAATAATGATGCCATTAAAAGTCATGTAGACTTAAATAATAATTAGCCGATGTATTATACAATCATAAATACAGCTTTATAGAAATATATAATTAAAGAATCATCACACTTAATTTAGCTCTGTCTCCTACGTCATGAATGTAAAATCACTTCATAAATGTTTCATCTGCACACGTAAATGTTACCTTTTAACATTGTCTGGCTTTGTTAAGACATCAGAAAATGCATGATATTAATACAAATCTCATTTTTACAAACTGCAAATATTCTGGTTCCTTAAGCTGTGAACTTTCTTGATCGCTGAGCTTGCTACATAGGTAAGCTCTCTTAGTCCTCTGGATCAAATCTTTATGATTACATCGAGTTTTTATTTGCCTTGCATATTCTTTATTACTTTGGAATCTGTATTCAATCCCAAATATGACGTTCCACGTGTTTCACGTAAACGCGCCGTTTATTTTGCCTTCTGGTTAATCTTACCATCTCTCCCTTCATTCTGAACGGACGCTATGCCTTTACAATTCATACTACTAAGCTCGTTCAGTTATGTATCTGCATTGTCTGTGCCATACACAAAATTAACTTCAATTTCATCACTTCTGAGTAAATAGTGTTCATCAGTTCCTTGTGTCCTGAACGTCTTCCTCTACATTACACATGCCGATATCCGATGAAACATTTTTCTGTAAGGATGATCCACCTTCCAGATTAATGCTGCTGCGCTGGTTTCTGGCATCTACTGCTTTTGTACCATACATGAAATTAACTTGTAGCTCCTAATCTTCCTGCCCATTTCCTTTACGAGAAACGTCCGTCTGCGTGAATAAATCGTGAAGATCTTGTTGGTTGACATGCTATTTAATTAATGAGATATCGTGTACATCTTCTATTCCTCACAGAAACAGTTTTATTATTAATATGCAACATGAAAACCTTTCTTAATATATAGGCCTAATACATATATGATACAATGGAACCACGTAAATACAAACCTCTTTAACACAAAGTTATCATTAATACAAATTCGCCTTGTACTCCTTGAAGTAAAGGAATTAAATGTTCAGTCTATGTGCTTGATAACAAATTTATTTGTATTACAATTTAATGTCACGTCCAATTGTAAAATGACGTCATGCTGCTGATAAGAATGTCTCTTTTCCTAGTTTGCTAAACCATACAATCAAACTTTAAATTTTGTAAACCTTTGTTCATGATTATCCCACACACTTGTTAATACGAACCTCATTTTTACAAACTGCGAATATTCTGGTCCCTTGAGGTTAGTGTTAAAGAGGTTTCACTGTAATTAAAAGATAATGACACACCTTTTACAGGGCAGATACGTTCGAGGGTCTCCGCATTCTCGGATGGTAATCCCCCAAGTTTAATACACTTGTCGCATCAAACTGGTGCATCTTCAGACATTGCAAATTCTTCTGTAAAGAAATGAGAAAAACATAAGCAGCTTAGAGCCACTAATTCTCGGTATAGAGCGTACTTAATATGCTACGCAAATACATCATGTAGAAAGAACACTGCTTTTATATGGAACTAGTTTTTCCAAAGAAATAGTTTGTAAAATGTACAAAACATTTTACCATGTACATTTTATTTGCCATAAATGGAGTGAGCAGTTTTACCTCTAACCGTCTCAACATTTTCTATCTCTGTCAGTGGAGCTCTGGCTCTCTCTGGTGCTGTAGATTGTCCTGTAAACAAAAACCAACACTTGACTTCACTAAAATATCCTTTAATGAATTGCAGTATTACATTGATCTATTCGGGTTTGTGAATTTCCCTTGCCTTTGTCTGGTAGTAATCCGCTGAAGTTACTTCTCTTGCTACGACTAAACATTGTCACTTCCGTAACACATCGATAGAGAAGTGGAAATGGAGGTAAAATAATTTCCCAATTAAATAATCTAGCAATCAAAACCGTTATCTCGCATACTCCAAGAACTGAATGTCTAATGTACGGAACCTTCAATGAAACCAAACATGTTTATGTAGTTTTTAAATAATTATGTAGCAAAGCAAGTCAGGCTGTAAGCAAGTGAAAATTTACATGCACAGGAGAATATAATTTGCAAACTCTTAGGAGGCAGGCATTATCTCGAAATGTTTAATTTACAAGTAGTATGTATAACCCCAGTAATGTATTTGTTACGATACAGGAATAAAATAAGACAGTAAAAAATCTGTATTTATTATTCGATTCTAAAATTTGCTTTATTTTAACCTTTTTTTTTTTTTTATTTTTGCTTAAATTTTATGTAGAGTTGTACAACAAAGAAGTTCTCTCAACTTCATTTCCAGTCTCCTATCTTCAAGACTAAATACTACACAATGTTAATTATTCACTGCCTCAAATATTTTCGTAGGCATAACTATCCTACTCGGATTTTATTGAATGTATGTATATGTGACTAAACCAAGCAATATTATATTCTCTATATATCAGGCAAGGTACACCACCAGCGATAAATTAAAGACATTTTTATTTATATATTTACATATCTCAGACAACAAACATAAAAACAGAAATCTTAAATTGTCCACACCCTTCGCATAGTATTTTTACAGCAGCATGCAGTGAACCGAATATGATTAATGCAGTTCAAGACAATCCATTCTAGCAAGCGAACCAGAACCCTTGGCCATATATTCTTCTTGACAAAGTTTCACGACTGCCACTATCAAACAGCTCCATAAAATGAACCTGATGGATTGTATATTTGCAAGTAGTCACCGTAACATTCAATGTTACACCCACCATAACTCAAGTTTACACTAACTATAGAGTTCAGAGCAGACTGAAACACAAACATCCCTACAATCTGCTGTACCAACCAACGCCATTTATACCTACCAACCATACTACCCACTATAACTCGACCACTATGCCTCGACCATTCGTCCACACAAACTACACAAAACAAACATACAGCCCATACCAGTGACACAATCAACTGCTTCTCAAATCACCCACCATGCCGACTGACACCAGTTAAAATACACTGACCACCCATACCAAACACTTTTAACTCAAGCATGCCTTAGCATTACACACATACAATATGTCTACACCATTCGACATACACCAACAATCACAAGACAGATATTCTGGAAAACATATCACCCAACATACCATGCATGATAACACAGGTATACTGGAGGAGGTGGAGGGGGAGGTGAGGGAGGACGAGGAGGAGTTAGCATAACATGTTTCTTGATGACATTAAGCATGTTTAGAATGTCTCTTCGAATTATCTAGCTCCATTGTTCCATCGCTCATATCACCCATACCATCTGTTCTACTAAACATCACAAGACTAAATATACTCGCCACTCATATTGTCCACTAGAATTCAAGCATAACTCAGCCCACATCCACTTAAATATACCAAAAGTCGTAACTTCTACATGTCTGTTATAGCATCATTACCATCAGACACCAGCCAAATATATACTAGTCACTATACAACAATACCAACCATTATATGCCAAGTCATACCAGGCCAACCAACATGCAATCACGTATAACCAAAGAAAATCCAAATTCAACCATACCATCCATACCACCTGCTCTACCAACCGTCATCAGAAGAAATATACATACTGTTTGCTAGAATTTAAGCAGACCTCAGCCTACACTGACCTTGCAAAAAAATCACAAGTGCAACATGTTTGTCATACCATCAGACACCAGCCAAATATCATACCATTCATTAATATCAACCACTCTATCAACCACCTATAGCAATAAAATTACCGACCACCACACCTCATGTAGGCAAGTAGGCAGGCATGTACGTAGGTGTAGAGGCAGGCAGGTAGTTGGTTGGGTAATTATTTAATTCGTTAGGTAGGTATTTATGTATGTATGCAAGTAGGCATGTAGGAAGGTAGGTAGGCTGTTAGGAAGTTAGTTGTGTAGGCAGGAAGGTAAGTATATAGGCAGGTGGGCAGATATGTAGGAAGGGAGGTAATAAGGTAGGTAGGCAGTCAGGCTGGCATGAAGGCAGGCAGGCATGTACATTGATAGGCAAGTAGGCAGGTAGGTAGCTAGATAGGTAGGCAGGTAGGTAAATAGGTACGTAGGAGGTAGGTAGGATGGGAAGGCTAGCAGGAAGGCAGTTATGTAGGTAGGGTGGTATGTAGATGGGTATGTTGGTTGGTAGTTAGGTAGGCAGGTAGAAGGGTAGGTAGGTAAGTAGGTAGAAGGGTAGGTGGGTAGTTAGGTAGGTATGTATGTAGGCAGGCAAGTAGGCAGGTAGGTAGGTAGGTAGATAGGCAGGTAGTTTGGTAGGTAGGTAATTAGGCAGGAAGGTTGTCAGAATACGATGGCAATGGCGCCTTGCAGTGCCATGGAGCTTCTCCAGCTTGGCTCACCTAACTTCCCAGCTGAGCCCACAACTGTTTGCTTGTTATCTTAACTGTAGAATTTTCAAGGAAAGCGTAGTGAATACTTTTTCAAACGGTTATCCTGTACATAGTGGTGTTCGCCAAGGATGCACCTTATTTCCTTTAAAATTGATATATTACTCAATAACAAAAATTATACTACATCGAATTAAGATATTTTACTTTACACTGGTGATATTAAATTGTATAAAAGTGTATACAACATTGATGATCATTGGTAATTGCAAGAATATATTAAAGCTGGGCAAAAATGATGTGTTGAAAGTGCAATGAACCATGGTTATGAAAAAATACAGTATCCAGTGCGAGACGACAACCTCTTAATGACGGGCTAACAAGCTGGGACCCGTTTGTGCTGGTCATCCCCGGACATGACATGAAGTGAGACAATAGGATGGAGCGATGCTGGAGCGCATGGGTTGGGACCGGCGGTACCCTGAGAAAACCCACCCGATTGTCCAGCGAAGTTCTGGGGGTGAACCCGCTGGGGATCGAGCCCGGGTAGCCGTGGTTGGACGCGAGCGCCCTGGCCACTACGCCACCGCTTCTCCCTATCTTATTAATAAGCTAGAAGAGGGGAAAATTAATTGACCTATTGAACTAGAATATTTAATTAAGATAAACTATAATACACAAGAAGGCAGATGTCAGCATATACAGTAAAAGTTAGCATATTGAGTTTAAGAGCTGACCGGCTACCGAGGTAGGTATGGAA
Organism: Dryococelus australis; assembly: GCA_029891345.1. Classification (NCBI taxonomy): domain Eukaryota; kingdom Metazoa; phylum Arthropoda; class Insecta; order Phasmatodea; family Phasmatidae; genus Dryococelus; species Dryococelus australis. Next base: position 79,004,426 of record CM056994.1, on the reverse strand, counting down.
AACCACAACCAGAGTTCAGAATCACCGAATGTCATGCCATGGACATTCACTCGAAGAACATCACTGAGGTATAGGGGTGGCGCTTGTGAACAGAGTTCTTCAGCACCGGTCAGTTTGAAGTGAGATGGTAATTAAGTAGTGACGGGGCGTTTTGCTGCAGGAAACGGGAGTTTACCGGACATATCCACCGAAATATGGCAATGTCCACCACGTTTCCCACCAGCTAAAGTCGACAGTGAAACCGTTTATAATCCTAACAGGTTCACCGTGTTGGAAAGCTGGTAGCCTGACCACCAGAACACCGTGGCCACTGACAATTATTTAAAAAATGTATATAATTCTGTGTAATGATATTGTAGATACTTGCAACAGCAACAATCGGTCTTAATTATCTGGACGGAATGTGATCTTTGAGAATAGCAGAACTCAAGAAGAGCACATCGCGCATTTACATTAAAATAAAAAAAAGAACAAAAATCTTCGTCTGTAAGGATGGACCGGGGATCGAACCCTGACATCCACTGGAATTGAAACAGTGTTGCAAAGACAACATTAATTTGATTGCAATTTGATTATTTTAAGTAATTTAAAGGTAAATAAAATGTCGCCTATCGAGCCTTCCAGAGGCCGATACCACCTACAGCCAGTTACTCCCGAACGCCAGCTACCCCTAAGGATTCTTCGAACCACAGGCGCGAGCAACAGCTCGGGTAGCGCTGACCAAAACCGCATGGCTACGGTGACATTCTCTCGCTAGCCTCATACTTTAAGTATTTCTAGGCAACTATGCCGACTCAATGTCGTCCAGGCACAAAAGGGGCTGGCTTTACTCTGGTTGTTAACAGATTTCAGCAGCATCAGCACACATTATTGCAGAACAACACAACTCAATGTAGAGTTCTCCGTTTAAACAGGAGGCGTATAAACATAATGAATTTTCAGTTAATCGCCCAAATCTGACGTAACTTATGTTTAATCCTTGGTTTAAAGGTCTTGGAAACGTGCGCTGCTATAATATTTTCCTTATCAGCCCTTGTGAATGATATTAGGTTACAAACTGTGCACTAATTACAGTCACATACAAGTTTAATAGTTCCACATCTCTTCGTTTTTTTTCTCTACATTTTGGAAAACTGACGTGTCATTGACTAACTTCGAACTGCTCATCACACTTTTAATACACGTGAATAATTGAAAGGAGTTAGTTTAATAGTATTTAGTTATAATACGAAAACCCTAACTATCCTGTTGATTAGATTTATCAAAATATTTGTAGAGGAGGCTTTTAGCTTCAATTATGGGACACTCACGCTACCTACTCCGTGAAAATACACTTTTCAATGTATTAAATGCTCCCAGGTATATGACGTATCAAATATTAGTAAATTCACTAGTTCTATGTGTAAACCACAAGTGCGTTAAGCTGAGATAAATATAGGAGGTTTGGGGGTTCTTAAAAACAATGGGAGCAGTGAGCTTTATATGGAGCAGCGAAACGTAAGAGCGGGAAATTCGGGAGCATTCCGAGAAATCCAGCCCAGCAACGACGACGCCTACCACTTTCCTGCATGCGAAAATCGGAGTGATGAAGCTGCACAGAACCCGGTAAACTGTGTACTAAACTGAAAAGAACGTACACAAGGACAAGCCAGATTGATCTTACCACAATATGTATCTTACCAAAGATATTTGTAGCTCAGGAACAATTGTAATCAGCCAATCTCCGTAGGCTACCGATAACTTACAAGAGACACTAGGAAGATTCAATCAAAATTACCACTAGCTACTGATAAAAAGAATACTCACAGACAGTTGAGTGGAAATAATTGTGATTTAATAGAGAAAATAATTATTTTGGTAGAAACATGAATTAAAGGAATATATGAACATTTAATAAGAAATGTGTAGCAGATCTTTTTGTTTTCATAAATTAATTTGGTTTGTGTGGGCATAACTATATGTGTAGCCCTCTCGTACGTATCTCTTATTTGCAATTTAAAACATAGTTAATTATGTTCAGTATGTCTAGATTATTTCAAAATATGTAAATTAAATTGGTACATAATTTTCTCACACAACTCAGTGGGAGAACATGAGAACTCAGTTCAGGGGCTCCGTAGGCATATACGTACAGCAAATTTAACAAAAAAAATTATGATCCAAAATGGCGTAAGTAGTAGTATTTGACCGACTTTGGCACAACGGGATCTGGAAGAGGATTGTAAGAGCCGGGCTGGCTGCCACGTTGTTACTTCAGCGTCTGTGATCTTGGAAGCCAGTGGCCTGTGACTGTTGACCTTTGACCCTTGACCCTTGAGCCCTGACCCATGACCCCCAAAAAAGGTCAGAAAAATTCCGAAAAATTACAAAAAAATTATTTTAAAATTATTTTAAAATGTATTATTAAATATTATTAAAAATTAGGCTATTAAAATTATATAAAAATTGACTATTAAATTTCTTTATAAAAATTGTTTTAAAAATGTATACAAATTTATCAATAACATTTTTAAAAACGGTTTAAAAAGTATAAAAAATTTATTATTATAATTTATTTTAAAAATTTATGCCATGGTCAATTAGTCGAATGCACTCCATCACAATCTTGGTAAGCATCGTTTGTTAATATGTTACTGGAGGTAGCCATATTTGTTTAAAAATTACTGGAGACCACAAAATTGGTTTTTTCATTAATTTTGTTCAGAGTTGGTCTCTCACCTTCGACCAGTTAGTCATGTTCCATCCAGCCCCAGCACACGGCTAAACTCCACCGCTCCGGCCTCGCGATATATGTAAATGTTAAAATTCCCCACGAATGCTTCCCACTGGCGAATTATTTAGATTCGTTCGACTTTCGGCAGGCCTCCACCACCTCCATTTTATATTTTTATAATAACTGTACCACAAAAAAATTTGTTTCACTGCTCTCACAAAGAGGATACACCCTGTAACGCCAATAATCTTCGTCTCCATCTAAATGCATCAATATTCTTGTGAAATTCGTATTTTTCGGTGTGTTAAAGGGATCAATGGGGAGGATGGGGGGAGGAATACAGCCAGGTACCAGTTGTGGCGGTATTACACCATTAAACTTCTGACAGCAGCTGATATTAACAATACCCAGCGTCATCGACTTATTACAACATTCCTCGTAAACCTGGCTACACTGCAGCATTTACAATGTCCTTATAAGATGTATAACTCTACCTAACTAACTAGCTACCTACCTACTAACCTATTAACATACCTATCTACCTACCTACATACCTACTTATATACATACCACCCTACCAAACAACCTACCTATCTATCTAGCTAACTAGTTACATAGCTGCATATCTATCTAGCTACATATATACCTTTAAACCTAACTAACTTTCAACCTACCTAACTAGCTAGCTAGCTACTTAGCTACCTATCCAACTACATACATACCTACTTATCTAAACACCTACCTAGCTACCTACCTACATACTTATCTAGCTAACTAGTTAAATAGATACCAAGCTACCTAGGTACCTAGCTAACTAGCTACCTAGCTAACTAGATATATAGCAACCTACCTACAAACCTACAGCCTAGCTACCAAGTTACATAGCTATGTGTATGCATAGGTAACTAGCTACCTACCTATATTGCTACCTAGTTATCTACCTGCCCACCTACCAAACTTCCTGGCAAACTATCTACCTAACTACATAGTTACATACCTACTTAGCAGACCAGCTACCTAGTTCCCTACTTACTTAGCTAACTAGCTTCCTAGCTACCTACCTGCATACCTACATACCTACCAAGATAATTTCCTAACTATGTTACATAGTTACCTGGCAAAGTATCAAACTAGCTACCTAGCTAAATAGCAAAATATCTACCAAGCTACCAAGCTTCCTAGCTACCTAACTATTTAAGTAACTATCTACCTACCTAGCTACTTAGCTACATATATAACTAGCTAACTAGCTAACTTGCTACCTAACTAACTAGTTTCCTAACTATCTAGCTTCCTAAAACATAAATACCTACCTTGCTACCTAGCCACCTAACTAAATAGCTACCTAGCTACCTACCTAGCCTCATATTTACCTAGATACCTATCTATCCATCCATCTTACTATCTAACTTTATTGCTAACAAGCTACCTTGTTACCTAGCTAACTATATACCTAGCTACCTACAAATATTACGTACCTATATACCCCACCGACCTCACTACCAAGCTCCATATCTACCTAGCTTCCTTAACACATTCCTACCTATCTAGCTACCTGATTACCAAGCCACCTACCTACACAGCTACCTAGCAACACACTTACCTAGCTACCAACCTACCTAACTACCTAGCTACATAGCTGCCTAGGTATATAGTCACCTACGTACATACCTACATGCCTACCTCTTCTAACTACATACCAGACTCACTACCTACATAAATATGTACCTACCGACATACCAACCTAAATACCAGTTAAACTACCTGTCTACATTACATTCCTACCTACTTGAGTTCTTACCTAACTACCTAGGTACCATCCTACCGACCTACCTAGCCAACTACCCAACTAGCTACCTAGCTACCTTACTAACTACCTAGCTTCCTAGCTAACTACCTACATAGTTAGCAAGCTATAGAGTTACATAGCTACCCTAGCAACAAGCTGCTTAACTACCTAGCTAACTATCAACATAGCTACCTAGCTACCTACATACATAGATAGGTACCAACCTACATCGCTACCTACCTAAGTACCTACCTAGTTCCATACTACATAGCTACCTAGCATCCTAGCTACCTGGATACCTAATTACAACCTACCTAAGTAGGTACCTAGCTGCTTAAACTACCCAGCTACCTACCTACCTTGCTACATACCTACCTACATTCTTAGCTAATTAGATACCTAACTACTAATTAACATAGCTATCTGGCTACCTAGCCTACTACTGACCTACCTACTTCGCTACATACTACATACCTACCTAACTTCCTACCTACCTACCTATCTACCTAACTACCTACATACCCAGCTATCCAGCTATCTACCAACACAGTTATCTAGCTACCAAGCTACTGAGATACCTAGCTAACTTTATATCTAACTACATACCTATATAACTACCTACCTACATCTCTACCTAGCTACCTACCTAAATGCATACCTACCTTCATACCTAGCTAGCTAACTACCTATCTAGATACACAGCTACCTAGCTACATAGCTACCTAGCTACCTTGCAAACAACCTACCTACTGAACAACCTTCCTATTTAGCTACCTATCTACCTAGCTACCTTGCTACCTTCCTATATAATAACTACATAGCTAACTATCTACCTACCTACATATCTACCTACATATCAACCTACCTCTCTACTTAACTACTTATTTACATTCATACAAACATACCTACTTACCTACCTACCTAGCAATCTTGCTCCCTACCAACCTACCTACCTGCCTACCTACCTAACTTCCTACCTACATGCTTACCTAGCTAATCTACATACCTAGCTACCAAGCTGCCAACAACCTAGCTAAGTAGCTACCTACCTAGGTAACAATCTAAATACCCATATACCTACCTACCAATCTACCAGCATACCTACCATGCTATCTACCTACCTAGCTACCCACTTACTTACCTACCTATCAAGCTACCTAGCTACCTACTTACCTGCCTTTCTAGCTACCTATCTACATACCTACATGTCTTAATACATAATACATACATACCTATCAACATACCTACATACATAATACCAACTTACATATCTACCTACCTAGCTACCTACCTACCAAGCTGCCTACCTACATACATACCTATGTTGTTAACTACCTACATGCCTTAATAGCTATATAGCTACCTAGCTAATAACCTACATTCCTAGCTACCTACCTAGTTACATAGCTACCTAGCTACCTATGTGGCTACCTAACTTGTTGCCTACCTAACTAGCTGCCTACCTACTTACCTACAACCATAATAAGCTACCTAAATACCTACCCACCTACCTACCTAACTACCTACCTAACAACCTACCAGCATGCCTACCTACCTAGCTAACTAGCTACCTAGCTTACTAGCTACCTAGATACCTAGAATCCCAGTTACCTACCTACATAGCTATATAGTTCCTTGTTACCTTGTACATAGCTTATTAGCTACCTAGCATCCTAATTACCTATCTACCTAGCTAGCTACCTACCCAGCTAACTACCTACCTAGCAACCTTCCTACCAAGCTTCATACCTACCAACATAGCTACCTACCTACCTTTATACTTACATATATACTTACTTAACTCCCCATCTACTTACATACATACCTAATTACCTATCAGCCTAGCTACATAGCTAGCAAACTACCTAGCAATCAAGCTACCTAGCTTACTAGCTACCTAGCAATCGAGCTACCTAGCCTACTAGCTACCTAGCAATCGAGCTACCTAGCAATCGAGCTACCTACCCATGAATTTAACCAGCTATCTAGATACATTTGTACCTTACTACCTTTCTTCCTTTTTAACAGCCTACATAGCTACTTAGCTACCTACCTAAATACCTATCTAGTTAGTTAGCTACATAGCTACCTAGTTAATATCTAACTAGTTACCCACCTACCTATATACCTAGCTACCTTGTTAAATAGATAACTTCATTCCTAGCTACATAGCTACATATTATCCTAGCTACATAGCTATCTAGCTACCTAGCTATGTAACTACCCAGCTAAATACCTACCTAGCTAGCCACCTAGAAACCTAACTACCAACCTAACAACCTACCTATCTATCTACCTACCAACACACCTGCATACATACTTTCCTACCTAACTAACAACCTACCTACCTTTATACCTAACTACCTAAGAACTTTCCTTCCTAGCTAGCTACCTACCTACTTAGATTCCTAACTACCAACCTACATACATACTTAGCTACATAGCTACCTAACTACATAGCTTAAAAGCTAACTACCTACCTAGCTTAACAGGTACCTAGCTACCTAGCAACCTATCTACTTACCTACCAACTACCTACCTGACTCTCTCCCTATCAATGAACCTACCTTCCTATGTACCTACCTTCCTATGTACCTATCTTCCTACATACATGCATGCCTACCTACATACCTACCTAACTACTTACATACCTACATATAAACATTCCTACTTAGCTACTTAAATACCTACCTAACAATGTAGCTATCTCACGACATACATATCTACCTACCTACCCAGCCACTTACCTGCCTACATACCTACCTAGCTATGTATTTACCTAACTACCTAGCTACCTACATATGGTTACCTACCTATCTACCTATCTAACTTCCTACCTATTTTATACAGACCTAACTACCTACCAAGTTAACTAGCTAACTAGCTACATGGATACAGCCTACCTAGATTTCTAGCTACTTACTTACCCACCTATCTAACTACAAAGCTATCTACCTACTTAGCGACCTAGCTACTTAACGACCTACCTAATACCTACTTACCTATTTACCTACCTACATACCATTCATCCTGCCTTAATTACTACCCGCCTTAATTCCCACCAGCCTTTCTACCTACTTACCATCCTAGCAACCTAGCTACCTACATAGTTACCTACCTAGCAAGGTAGATACTTTTCTACCTATCTACCTAGCTTCTTACCTAACTATACTCCTACCTATATAACTATTTACCTAGCTACCTAGGTACCGAGCTACTTCGCAAACCAGGAACCTGGCTACCCACATATCTACCAATAAACCTAGCTAATTAATTACCTACCACCCAACCTACCTGCATACATACCTACCTAGCTACCTAACTACCAACCCACCTACCTTCCCACCTACTTAACTACTTAGGTACCTATTTTCATAGCTAATTAACTTCCTAGCTTCCCAGATAGTTAGATACCTACCTATATAATAACCTACATTACTACCTACCTAGCTACCTATTTACCTACCCAACTAGCTACTGTGCTACCTAGCTACCTTGCTTCATAGCTACCAAATTACCCAGGTAAATAGCTACCTAGCCACCTAAATTGCTACCTACCTAGCTACATAGCTCCCTATAAACCTAGCTACCTATCTCCCTACATACCTACCATCCTACCTAAATACCTATCTTCCTACCTACCTAGCTATATAGCTACATAGATACCTATCTAGCTACCTATCTCTGTAGCTACCTACATAGCTACCTATATTTCTACCTACTTACTTTCCTACCTCACTACACAGCTTCCTACATAACTACCTAGTTACCTAACTACCTAACTTCCTAGCTACCTAGTGGCCTAGCTAAACAGCTACATACCTACATTCGTATCTAGCTACCCAGCTAACTACCAACCGACTTTACCTGCCTACCTAGCTAACTAGTTACATAAATACCTACCTACATACCTACATTAATACCTACATAGTTACCTACCGAACTACATCTCTAGCTACCTAGCTACCTATCTAGCTACTTAGCTACCTAGCAACCTGCTAAACTATCTACCTAGCTACCTAGGTTTACACCAACCTACAAACTTAGCAACCTGACTACATAACTACCTATTTTTCTACCAACCTAGCTACCTGGATACATTGCTGCCTAGCTACCTAGTTACATAACTACCTAGATACAAGGGTAAATAGCTACCCAGCTACAAACCTACCTACCAAGTTACAAAGCTACCCAACCTAGCTTCCTTCCTAGCTACCTAGCTTCCTAGCTACCTTACTACCTAGTGTCCAACCTATATGCCTAGCTAAATATCTACCAAGCCAACTAGCTACCTTGCGACCCATCTAGCTACCTAGCTCCTTAGATCATACCTGTCTACCTAGCTCCATAGATGCCTACCTATGTATCTACACTCCTACCTACTTATCTAGCTTCCTACCTAACTAGAGAGCAACCTTGTTTCCTAGCTATCTAGCCTTCTAGCTAACTAACTAGCTACCTAGCGAATTGACTATCTAAATCTATAGATACCTACCTCCATACCTACCTAGATACATACCTACCTAGATACATACCTACCTAGATACATACCTACCTAGATACATACCTACCTACCTACCTACTTTACTACCTACCTATTTACCTATGTAGCTACCATGCTACCAATCTACCTAAATACTTATCTAACTACTGTCTAACCCACCTACCTAACTACTTACTTAACCACATACCAAACTACCTACCTAACTTCTTCCAACATTCCTACTTACCTCTCTTCCTAACTAACGACATATTTTCCTTCATACCTACCTACTGATCTACCTGCCTACCTACCTAACTAGCTACCTAGATACCTATTTACCTACCTACCTACATATTTCATACCTAGAGAGATGCCTAGCTACCTACCAAGCTGCCTTACTACCTAGCTACCTATTTAAATATCTACCTAGCTACCTACCAACATACATACTTACCTACAAAACTATCTAGCTAACTATCTTGCAGCTAGCTAGCTTATAACATAGTTACCTAGCAACCACATACCTACCTACATACCTATGTGCATAGCTAGGTAGCTATGTAGCTAGGAAGCTACCTAACTGGCAACCTAACTACCTACTTCACTACCTACCTAGTTTAATCACTCCCTAGCTACATAGCTAAATATCTAACTTGTTATCTAGCTATGTAAATTCATTGCTATCTAGCTTCCAACCTTCAAACCTACCTACCTAGGTATCAATCTTATTAATAGCTACCTACCTAGAAACCTAGCTACACACCTACCTACATATCAAACTACATACATATCTAGCTACCTAACTATCTAGCTATATATATATACCTAGCTACACAGCTATATAGCTAACTAGATACATAGCTACCTAGCTACCTAGTTATATACCTACCTAGCTACCTACCTACCAACCTATCTACTGACATAACAACCTACCTACATATCTATCTACCCGCCTACATGCATACATACCTTCCTACCTATCTAAGTAACTACTTACCTTAATACCTACCTAGCTACCTAGCTAACTACCTACCTTCCTTCCTACCTAGCTAACTACCTATATTCCTACCTACCACACTACCTACCTACTTAGCTGCCTATTAACCTAGCTAATTAACTAGCTACATAGCTAACTAGCTACCTAGCTACATAGATACCTAGCTACATACCTGCCTAGCTACATACCTGCCGAGCTACCTAACAACCTACCTACCTAACTACAAAACTTCCGAACTACCTACCCCCTCACTACTTATCTATGTATCTACCTACCTACAAACATGCATACATACTTACCTACTTACCTACCTACGTAACTATCTACCTACCTCCCTTCTTAACAGACTAACTACCAACCTATCTACCTGCCTACCTGCATACCTACCTACTTACATACCTACCTATATACATACCTATCAAACACCTTGATACCTACCTACCTAACTATATAGCTACCTAGCTACATACCAACATACCTACCTAGCTAATTGGCTACCTAGCGACCAAAACACATAGCTGCCTAGTTATTTAGCTCACTAGTTGCTTAGCTAACTAGCCACCTACCTACATACCTAGTAACCTACCTACATAGCTACCTACCTAGCTACCTACCGAAACACCTATCTATATACATACCTAACTTCCTATCAGGCTACCTAACAAACGAGCTATCTAGCTAACAATCTTCTTAGCTATCTTACTACCTACTTACCTAGCTACCTAGCTGCCAACCAACCAACCGACCAACCGACCGACCGACCGACCAAATATAGAACGTATACCTCATTTGCGTAACCGTAGTAAGCATATATCTTGCTTAAGGCTCTTAACTATTTACAATATATAACGTATATCACATTTGTATAAGCATTGGAAGTACATATCGTGCGTAAGGCTCTTGACTATTCGGGCAAAACTTTTATATACTAAATATAAATTGATACAAACATATTAATTTGTTGTAAAGTTTATTACGGCTGTTCGACCACATGTTACAAGTTCTACAAATTGTGTAAAAATTATAATTATTTTTCACTTTTTAGTGCACTTATAAATAAAAGGACGGATTAAAAAGTATTTTTACATTTATTTTTACGTAAACCTTTTACATGTTATGAGGTAATTTTTGAAATGTGTTTTGATTAAAGTGCCAGAATCTTATTTTCATATTTGGAGCGACATGGTCCAGCAAAGAACAAACTTTCTCTACCCTCTACAGTAGTCCTAAGTGCTTCACGCTTATTAAAATATTTTTTAGAGCAGCCTCAGAAAAAACCTCTGCCATGATCTGCATGCGTTCAGCAGAAAACAAATGATGAACTTATTTATGCCTTGAATATAGAGGCATTTTTATGTTTTAATACCTAGTTTTAAGTGCACTTTTTATATTCATCACTATGATTAATTTTCGTTTTAAAAACATCGAAATAAAATTTGCATTATAGCAAAGTTTTCATATTTCAAATAACTTAACAGTATCTGTTGATGGATTCATGACAGAGTCAAGTGTAAAGTGGTTGTGGGAGGACATGTCGTGAACTAAGAGGTTACTTAAAGCAGGGCCGTCGTAAGTGTTAAATAAGAGTGAATCACGGTGCTGCCTGCCTGTCAGGAGGAACTAGGGTTTACTATGTCTAGGCTGTTTCTGCTCGCAACAGTCTTCACACTAGAGGTTCCCAAGATCATATAGCATTATTCAAACGTACATATAAATATTAGACATAATTACGCTGTACCTGTTTATTTCTGAGCTGTAATATCATTGTTAGTTCGAAAAGATTTATTTGGTTACTTCTAGTATTGAAATTCTTAATTTTCGTATCGACTGTACATTTTTTTTTTGTTACCTTGCGGTGCATGTTGCGACTGTAAAATTGGCATTCATAAAACGCTTAAAAATGGCGTGGCATGGTTTGTAGTTCAGTGTTCAGCGTTGTTTTTATGAATAAATAAACTTTGGTATCCCTTACGTTTTGTTTAGCATAATGTAGGTAAAAGTTCAAGTGAATAATATGTTGGGTTAATATGGTTATTAGAGATTTGCGGTGTTTGAGGAAAATTTTGTGTTCCTTGCGACTGCAGTTCCGGCAATAAGCAAATCCGACACACGATTAGTGTTTACCGTCCACAGTAATATTTCGAGCTACAATTTTTGTATTCGCACAGGATGATAACGGCACGTTCCCAAAACATATATTTGTATCGGAAATAAAATCATGGTTATAGAAACAGTTACAGTTTCTAACAAAGACCGGAATTATTGGAAACACTTTATTTGTAAGTAAATTAATTAAATAGGCCTAAAAGTGAAAATAAAATCGTTCTTCTCTAATGCATGCTTATTACGCGTGACGTGAGCTAATATTACCTGTGTTTGAAGAGTTTTACATTGTGACTTTTATCATAGCTCATGTGGGTGTAAGAAAATTCTATTTTAAATCTCTGATATATAAGGTCTCGTATTTCACGCTCGCTTCTTTGTAGGGAAATTAGAACCAAAAAGTAAATACTCAGTAGCACTGAGTGTCCGCTTGTACTAGAACTTTCAATACTTGATATACCTTCCACTGAGATAGCAGCCACTATCCCTGCTATGACCTTTATCGTGGCTTGCTTACGTCGCATTGCAATACATTTTTAATATTGAGAAAATAACACCATTGCTCATTCGAGCATGACTAGCCCTATGCTATAATAGCACAGTCCAAGAATACAGGTACAGTTGTGTCCGCAAATCGTGCAACAAAGGGCTTCCCTGCACAGCAGACTTTAAACCTTATCCATAAAGTCACCGAGTATAGCAAATTAAGAGTCGTCACGTAGAAACGCAGTTACATCGTCACATACTGTAATGACTCCTGCAGAATGGACGTAATATAATCTAAGACAAACTGAAGTAAAAGGATTAAACGGAGCATATACTCTAAACCAGAATCAGCTTGATGGGTGGAAACTAACGTATAAACAATTACAAATGTCAAGCGTATGTCTGTATAGATAAATAAAGTGCATGATGTTAATTTTCCAGTTTAAATAATGTTTTATTTCTTAGCAGAATTGTATAAAAAGTGATCTTTACGAAAAATGTACGTTGGCAGAAAGCACGTGTGGTGGGATGGGTCTACGTAAGTTAAGGAAGTTATTAAAAAGTTCATTACACTCACCAGCTGGAAGGATGCGCCAGGACAAGCCACAGGTACAGGACACTCATGCACCGCACACCAGAGAAGCGGCCATGTTGTTAGGAGACTCGAGCTGTCACTGCGACACACAGCTAGGCAAGCAGAGAGCCAGTAGACTGTGCTGGGTCCGCAATTGGCAACTTCAGAAGTGTACTATCGGAGCTGTGAACAGAATACATAGTACAGTTGTATTGTTGCCATTTCCTATTTAAGAACATAGAATGGCTCGTTTATCAACATACTCAACTAAAAATTTACCTTGAACTCTAGGTTAGTTAAACTATTAAGTCACATGAGCGGAATTTTGCAAGTTAATTTAAATCCGACTGTTGACTTAACTGCCACAAAGGTGTAACTTCTTGTTATTTTGACTTCATATTTGATCTGAACAGTTCAAATAGAAATACTGCCAAACCGCATAGTAAATTATCGAGAAATATGTTTCTTTTCGTTCTTACAACTGAAATCAAATGCAAGCTTTTAACGCATTAATTTTATTCAGTTTTGAGATTTGTGCGAAAAATATATAAATTTCATGTTCATATGACTCGTTCCATTCGTTTTCGAACAAACTTTTTTTTTTCTTTCTTTTTTTTTTTTCTTATTTCACGAGAACTGGTGTCTATTGGTTTACGAAATACTCTCCTGTGAAACTCATACATTTAACACTAATGTCGAATTCATAAAGTGCTAAACAAAATATAAATGGAGATAAATGAACTGTGCAGAGATCGTAGCGACCAGTGTATCGGTATCGATTCTATCGAATGAGTTGTTTCTCTGTAGTGTGTCTTTTTTCTTCTGGGTTTAATGTTCTTTTGACTCACGTTTAACTTCCAGCATAGATTATAAAGAATCGATTATGAATTTTTGCATTGTGTTTATTGTTCACGTCGCGAGAATGTTAATGCCGTTAACATTTCAACCTTTATGAGGGAATTGCGGTAGAAATTCGCTGTTTTAACCCACGGTTGGAAATCTATTGTTTCAGCAAGTACAGATGGCGAATAATACTAGTTTTGTGTGGCAATATTTTCAACTTTCAAATAAAGATAGTGCAAAAGCAACGTGCTTGTTTTGCAGAGAATATATATCGCGCTGTGATTCGAACAGCAAGGGATTTATCACCCCAGATTTATTGAGGCATCTTCTTTCATTCCACCGCAAAAGAATTTCACAAAATCAAAATTCACTATGTCCCACGTCCCCTTGAAGTAGCAAAAGATGCCGACAAGAAAATGACATTTCTGAACCCACAATATGCACTCCAACTTCAAACACGAAGCATGAAACCATTGGTTTTATAAGTAAAATTTTATTTTGATGGTTTAATATTAGTATAAAAATAACAAAGGATTATTGATACACCTCTGACTGGTGTGATGCTACATGGAACAATTTTTTTTTTGTTGTTATTTCACATTATTCAGATGTAGAAGTTAAAATGTTAGTTTCAACGCCTAACAACCTCAACTTTATTTTAAACAAACTTTGTAAGAGAGAGTAAGTTTTCTGAACATTAAACTTTTTCATGTTTTAAGAGTTTTCATTTTTCAAGAGAATCTTGGTTAGAGCTCTTCTTTAAATGAGAACTTTTAAAACAAACTTCGCAAAAACCAATAGGTTTAGTGCTATTGAATAATGCTTTCGTTGGTCAGGCAGGTGACAACTAGTAATGCTATGCTTTTTTGTTCAGTTTCGTACTTGATATCTCGAATCGCGAATGTTTTATTAATGTATATTCACATAATGGCAAAGGAATAATAAATGCACATATGAAAAAGTAGAGACCGAGTAAGATTAGAAATGAAAGTACAAGAAGTATTCCACTTTAAACAGCTTTGTGTCAGAAAGTTGTATAACAATTTATTAAAACATAATTTATCTTGTTGGTTAGTATTTGATAAGTGATAACTTTGAAATTGTAAAATGCTGTGTATACAACTTCAATAAATTGCTATTGTGAACTGTTCTGCATTTTATCCGCATCATGTTTATAGCTGCAACCAAAAACATAGGGCCATCTGTGCATTACAATTACAGAACTCTTGGCCATCTAACAATGGTAGACAATGCTAGTTATTTATTTTACTTGCAACTATATGAGCAACATACAATTTTGTCAAAATATATTTTCACTTCATTCATTTAACCTATGCATGGATGGTCCTAATGGTCATTATATTTTTCCACAGGGCACAGCAATCACAAAAGAGATTTACATTAATAATTAAGCAGCAAAACTCCCATCATCTAAAAGTCTCCCTGATAAAGCTGAGACTGGCACACCTCGAGAAACATTTAAAAAATTATTTCTGTCATCAGTAATAGCACCTGAACTATTACGTTAACTGCCATTAAAACATCACAGGAAATTATTGGACATTATCCAAATATTTGGTATTCTAACCTTGATATGCGCAATAAAGCTCTCTCAGGTTTCTGACAGAGAAGGTTTCCACAGCCCAGAAAAGTGAGGGATTTTTTTTTTTTTTTTTTTTTTTAAGTACAAAGGGATGGTAACACCAGATATGACACAAGAGTAAGAAAAAACACAAGGGAACATGCTCAAACATATTTTAAAAAATTATCAACTATATGGTAAACATACATATGTGTACAGGATGGCTACTCATCAAATTTTGAAATTCCAGGTATTTGAAGGATCCCTTTTCGCAACATTCTTAGCTAATTTATATGATGAATGACTTTGAAAGAATATTTTCTACAAAAGATTTCAAAAATGTTGCAGACCGGTTTGAAAATGAAAATCCACTTGCAGTTTCCCACCTATAAGGCAGTCTGCTGATGCGATGAGAGAAGGCTGGCACTGAGTGGAGCCCACGGCCCTACTCGAGGTATACTCCTGTCACTCCCAGCCAGCCACAAGCATGAGATGTGGGATGAGGTGGGCATGGAGCAGCACTAGAATGCAAGGGCAGGGGAAACTGGAGTTCCCCTAGAAAACCCGCCAGCCAGTGACGCCTTATGACATGATTCCCACAATGTGAAAATCCAGGATTGACTCTACCGGGAACGAAACCTGGATCGCCTTGGTGGGAGGCGAGCACACTTAACCACTACACCAACCACGGCCCTTTACAAAACTGTTTAAAAGTATTTTTCATTTCTGTAGCATGTTATTTTATGTTCCTCAATGGGTTTCTTGTGGTAAATTTCAAATAATTTTTTTTTTTTTCTAAAATAAGTTTTTTACTGGCAAAGATTTATTATTGTAGGTAAGAACTTTGTTTTCGATCATGCCTGCTTCCACAAACCTTCCAACTACAGATTTGTAACTGTAAAGAAAAGAAGCCAGTGAAGCTTCACTTTGGAATTCCCTTAGGAATAGTTCCACTGCTGCTACCATTGCACTGAAGAAAGCAAGAAATACAGGCCCTAAGAACGTATCTTACAATAATGCAGGCACAACTTTTAACCTTTCACAATTAGGAGTTCTCTTCTCTTTGGTAACATTGTTCAAATAAGTTACAAAATTGGGTAGCATAGCCTGAACTCAAAGCAACTATGGTATGTCCACTCATCTTAATGAACACAAGATTCTGGGGAAACTTAGTCGTTACGGCGTAGCAAATAAAATCACCACTTCTGGAGGGCAAATTATAAAACCAATTTTACAGGACATGCAAACATAGTACGCCGTGGCTGAAACTTGGGTATCTTCAAACAAGTGTAATACAGTACTTTAGCCACATGTATGATACACGTACTATATAAAACGGCGTCTTGTTTATGAACATGTTATTGGCGCAGTGCTGATAAGAGGGTGTCCTGTAATACCTTCAAGTTTTCCATACAAAAGTTATGGAAAGTTTTCCAAAATTTCACTAATTTCTGGTTATTGCCAGATTATCCAGTTTTTCCGGTTGAGTGGCCACCCTGATATATGCAGAAAATATGTTATGTAACAATTTTTTTTAAAATTGATGTTCCATTAATTTTACATCTGGCCTTCGTTAGAATCTGGAGTTAAGCTGTTTAGCAATTCTCTTGTAGCTGGGTATTTCGATCATTCATTGGCTAATTCCAGAACACGTTTTGAGAGTTCTGGCCATCTTGAATACGGATTCATTTCCTTATCTGGATGTAGTACCTTGAAATCTGTCAAGATCTGAAATTTTAAAACAATTTTGTGATTGACTGATAAATGCTACTATTATAACTACAATAAACACTAATTCTGTGACTTACCAAAGTATATCCCAAAGTTAGTTTCAGTGGTGGCCATTCTTCAATGAAACTTGCTGTACTTTTATTTTCAGCTACCAAATTTTGGTTGTATCTATATGGAGCAGTTTCTTTCCAGTGTTCAATTACATTTGACCACGGTTCAGGATTATGTTTTAATCATTCACAACGTTCGAGTGTATTAGCATCTGTACATACAATTGCACATTACCTTTAATACTTTATACAAACATTACAATGAATTGTGAACAAGCTATTTTTTATAAATTTATTTTTACCTGGATTTTCTTTCACACACTTGCGGGCATCACTGCTAACTTTGCTTTCTCTCTCTCTCTCTCTCTCTCTCTCTCTCTGAAGCACACCTGCTTTCCTCAATTCTCCAAGTCTGTTTCTGAATCTGTAAACCAATTTTTCCCCTGCTGATCAACTGAGTAGGTCCTTCGATGAGTGGTGGGACAAAGTAAGTTTACTTTGACTCCGTAGGAAATATGTGACTTATCTGATCAACAATAGCACTGTAATGTGAATTTGTAACTCTGAAATTAATATCAATATTTAAAACTGTTTAGGTATTATCTATACACACTATTTTAATATCTACCGCTAGATAAATGTTTAATCTATTGTAAACGTGTAACTTATATAAGTTGTCACTTATTTAACAACTGTTTACTTGCGGTCACATGACAAAACTCTTGTTTGTTTGGAAACAGCAGACTATAATCTCATACTAATGGTGTCCATTGGAAATACAGACATTCCCAACACAAATTTGACACGCTACACTAGTGCCTCAGTGCAGTTTGCTGCATTATGTTGGCATTCCTGTATCAAATTACACAGAAAAATGTCTCGTGTGTCATATCATAAGCAATACAATCTTTGATGGAAGTTCCCAGATAACATCGTTTATGTAGTAGAGGAAAAAGAAACAAAGTACACTATCTACCAAAAAGTAATTGGGCACACGTGAAGATAGGTAATTCAGTACGTCAGTTGATTTGTGTTTCACGGCCTTCGGCGTAGGACCTCTGGTGTTTGTTCGTGGTAGCATGAACACAGAGGCCTATTGTAACATTCTGGATAGTGAAATTCTCCCAACATTGTGGCGTTTTTACGGAATGTACCCGTGTTACTTCCAGGATGGCAATGCCAAGAGCCATTTTTCAAGGGCTACTATGCAGTGGTACGCCGACAACAATGTTCGCCGATTGGACTGGCCCGCCCAGAGCCCCGGCTTCAACACTATAGAACATCTTTGGGACAAATAGGATCGCCGGGTGAGGGCTCGTCAGGCGCGGCCAAAATCCATTGCTCAGCTAATTGAATGGTTGCAAGAGGAATGGCGACGAATCCCCGTGGATGTCCTGCAAACACTCGTAGAGAGCATGTCAGACAAGGTGGCTGCTGTTATAGCCGCAAGAGGTGGCCCTACGAGATTCTAACAGGGTGACAACCACCGAGCAAACATTGTGGACAGGTGCCCAATTACTTTTCGGTTGATAGTGTATGATTAAAAATTATTTATTTTTAATACGTATTATCTTTTAATGTCCTCACATAATTTTGGCAAAACTTGTGGTGATGCTACAGTATTTTGTTGTCCCGGGAAGTCGGCAATTTGTGAATACACATTTATTTTGTATTATTTCACGTAACACAGTGTTTTTCCATGTTATTTTGCACATGAATTTACTAATTTCAAACCAATTATGTGTTAGTATACATACAAATAATAATACCAGTTGTATGCGCGAGATTGTCCGCAATAAGTAAATCCCACAGCCAAGCACCGACGCCCGTGGCCAAGCAAGTGGAAACAGCTATATATCAAACGAGTAGAAGGGAAATGGCGATTGACGCACAAGGGGATCGGGGATCGGGGATCGGATTCGCATTCGGCAGGACGCCATATAGTTATGTCATCCATCCGCCATCTTTGACCCATAACCGTTGACCTTGACCCCAGTGACCTCTAACCCCGAAAATCCCAAATATATAAAAATAAGTCTTCCAAAATTATATAACAAAATTACTACAAAAATTAATTGAAACTTCGATAAAAAATTTATAGCAAAAATTAAAAAGAAATTTCTTAAAAAATTATTTTCTTATATATTTAATTTAAAAATTCCAAAAATATTTGTAAAGAATTTTAAAAAATCGTTATTCAATTTTTTAATTGTTAAAAATGTATTTAAAAACTTTTCGCCATTACCTCCATATTGGTAAGCGACTCGATCAAGTAGTAGCGTTGGACCCCGCCATCTTGATATGCTCTCACTTTGTTAAAAAATATATCTGAAAAAGTCTTATTAAAATTGTAAAAAAAAACTTAAAATATCGTTTTAAAATGTTTATCAACAATCGTTTTAAAAACGTTAAAAATGGTATAAAAATGTTAAGTTAAAAAAAACTTACATTTCCTGGGTAATTAGTCGCATCCGCTCCATCCTCTCCCTGTCACGTTCATCCCATAAATTACTAACTTTAGTTCGACTCCCAGCAGACAACTGACTCCCTCGCCCCCACTCCCCATACAAATACTCATTCCACCATCTTGATTTTTTCGTTCCTCATTTGTTTATACATTACTGGAGGCCGCCATCTCGGTAGGCGTTATCGACGTCATATTGGTAAGCTCATTTGTTTCGAAGTTTGTTAAAATTAATTATTGAGATTATTATAAATTATTTTAAAAATTATTTTTAAAATACTTTAGAAAACTTAACTTTCTGTAGGTTACCCATCACCCATACCAATTCCACCATCTTGGTAAGTGAGCACCATCTTGGTAGGTGCGTCCGGCAGCAATCTTGGTATGCGATCATTTGGTTTTTTTTTAGTTCATCTATACTATTATATAAAGAGGTAAAGTTTGTTTGTTTGATAGAGGTAATCTCTGGAACTGATAATCAGATTCATTATAATTCTTTCACTGTTAAAAAGCTACATTCTTCCCGATGGAAATAGACTATGTTTAATTATTTTTTTAATAATTGGAAAAAGTTTTAATTGGGGGGGGGGGGGGGAATGAGTTACTTGGCTGCTTTCTAAGCATCCTCTACCACAACTGCAGGGCCGGTTGTTATAACTCTTTCATTGTTAGAAAGCAACATTCTTCCAGATGGTCATAGACTTTGCTGAATTTTTTAAAAATACTTGAGAGATTCAAAGAATGTTGTTAACCAAGTCGGAAAAAAATGAACTACTTAGCGGCTTTCTAAACATGCTCTACTAAAACTACAGGGGTCACAGAAGGCCCAGTGGCTAGAGCGATTCCAAGTGGGTCCACAGTAGCTTAGTGTATAGAGATATATAAAGTGGGGCCACAGTGGCCCAGCGGCTAGAGTGATCCCAAGTGGGGGCATGGTGGCTCAGTGGCTAGAGAACTCTCAAGTGGGGCCACAGTGGCTCAGTTGATAGAATTATATCAAGTGGGACCGCACTGTTGGTAACGAAAAATGTGTTAAATCAGGGTTTAAAAAACACTATTGTTTAAAAAAAGTATTTTAAAAAGTTTTATATCAGTTTTGATAAAACACACAGTCGGTAAAGTTAGCGGAGATATAGCGCAATGTAAAAGAGAGACTCTAGCCACCACAAACATATATTACATGTAATTGAATTTATAAAACGAAAGAAGTATGTGCATATCAAGGCAGGCTGCCATAATTGTCGTCTCTAGACTTGGACGGCAGGAGGTATTCGTAACATCGGCATTTTTCGCAGAACACCTGACCGGAAGCGCACGTGCGAACCGCAGCAGCCAGCCGCCCAACGAGCGGGCCACCAGAGAGAGAAATTGTTCCAGAGACAGCTATCAAGGCTTCAATGTTTCACACTTAATGTCTAGAATCTCAACAGACAGCGACGGCATATTCATTTACCATGTAGTACATCGAGGAACCTTCGCCCCAGTCGATAATAAGTAATAGTACAAGAGCCAGTGAGAGATCGACTTACACCCATCTGATAACCAGATGAGACATATTTTTTTTTGAAATTTTATTAATTAATGAACACACCTATGATAGCTTGCCTATTGCAAAGTTGTCATGACTATTTTTAATTAAATTAATTTTAATTACTTTTTTTTCATCATCTTCTCTCTATTGATAACCAACCAAATTTAGTCCCAAATGTTAATTTTCTATATGGAGAATATGCCAAGGTAGGCTTACTTACTTATTTCCGGTCATAGCTACCTGGCAAGCAGGTATGAACAGGTAAATCAATATAGGTAACTACACCGAGCTGATAACCAATCTAAATTGGTATCAAAATAAAGATTATTTAATAACAAATATAATGGTATAGGCTTGCCTGCGCAAAATAGGTCATAGAATATTATTGCCGTGCGTTAAAGTTTTAAAATCGGAGCAATTAAATATGTGCGAGAGAGAGAGAGTAGAGCGCCCGAAGTCTGTGCGATAGAAGAGGATACAACATAGCAGCTGTGCGAGACGTGTCCGTTGAATGTACCCGAGTGCGCATTTTATGTATTTATTTAATTAATTATTCTGAAATTAGTAGACTTCTAAAAATATTTTGGATTAATATGAAAAATAAATTATAACCTAAACATGTTTTTAAAAAAATTATGCTTGTATCTTCTTGAAATTTCGAAATGTGACAAAATTTCTAAAAAAAAATTCTCACAGTAATTTTTTTATTAAAAATTTTTTAAATTTGTCTGATGTCTGTTAATTTCTGCATTAATGGTTATTATATACCTATCAATAAATTTATTTTATATTAATGTGATGATTATATTCGAAATAAAGTTTATTATTCGCGACTCCAAATTCATTTTTGACAGTAAATAAAAGTTGTCTCCCTTAATCGCATGAAAAAAAGCATGCGCACTCGGGTACATTCAACGGACACGTCTCGCACAGCTGCTATGTTGTATCCTCTTCTATCGCACAGACTTCGGGCGCTCTACTCTCTCTCTCTCGCACATATTTAATTGCTCCGATTTTAAAACTTTAACGCACGGCAATAATATTCTATGACCTATTTTGCGCAGGCAAGCCTATACCATTATATTTGTTATTAAATAATCTTTATTTTGATACCAATTTAGATTGGTTATCAGCTCGGTGTAGTTACCTATATTGATTTACCTGTTCATACCTGCTTGCCAGGTAGCTATGACCGGAAATAAGTAAGTAAGCCTACCTTGGCATATTCTCCATATAGAAAATTAACATTTGGGACTAAATTTGGTTGGTTATCAGTGAAGAAAAAAGTAATTAAAATTAATTTAATTAAAAATAGTCATGACAGCTTTGCAATAGGCAAGCTATCATAGGTGTGTTCATTAATTAATAAAATTTCAAAAAAAATATGTCTCATCTGGTTATCAGATGGGTGTAAGTCGATCTCTCACCGGCTCTTAGACTATAAGGACCACGCTCCAGCCCTGGTTCACACACAACACTCTAGCCAAAAAAAGTTGTACTGGTGGAGACATACAAGATTAACACGGTACAATACTTACGCAAAACTGTACAGCAACAACGAGAAAAACTTATACAAGGTACAGTACTGGTAAAAAAAATATGGTGCAACACGTATGAAATAAATTATACATCCAGAACCAAACATAGGCTGCTATACCGATGGGACAAACGAAGAACACACTGCTCCGAGTCGCCAGTCAGTGTCGTGCGGGCGGGCAGGCCAGGTAAGAGGCAGGCAGGCAAGGTAAAAAGACAAGCGACCGAGCAGTTTCGGCATATCAGTTACTGCAAAGCAAGCAACATTTTAAATCTCTTTTTCATGCACGCTGCTTACCCTGGCAGTATTGTTCTTCGGCCGATATCTGAAGAATGCTCTGGATTACTGACCTCGTCCCTCAGTACAACTCGGGGTGTCATGAAACCTTCGATATGGTCAGGATCTACGCTATTTAAGTGTGACAGGCCGTCCGAGCCTGCAGTTTTTGAGTTGGAGCTGATGAATGACTTAGAGATAGAAGAACGAGCGACGGGAGAACCAGTGAACCAGTGGAAGGGGAGTCTGCGACAGTGTATATTGAGCAATAGCGTGTGCGGCTGGCAGGCTGAACTATTGACTAAATGCGTGAGTGAAATATATTATAACTCATGGAAACAGACTGAACACATGTTAGTTGTGGGTATGAGTTAAATGACTGTAATCAAGAGAGACATTAAGAATGGCATTAATTAAAGTTGAAATAAACATTAAATATTGCGCTCGCTGTTAATTAGAAAGGGTAAAAGTGAAGACAGCTAATTGATGTTGTACATAGTAGCAGAGTGAATAAATTAGAAATAAAATTTAGTTTCTTGGATTTTTTTATTAAGACCTCCATCCCTTGCAAACTCAGATACGCCCCGCGGGAGTTTTGTCGCATATAACAATACCAATGAGAAAAAATTGTACACAGTACAATACTGGGAATATAAATGGACGAGAAAAATTATACAGTACGACGAAAAAATATCTTCATTACTATAATCATTTATAAAAAATTAGACACGGTACAATACTGGGAGGACAAACAGGCATATAATATATGTACAATACTGACAGAGAAGAATTATGCACGTCACTACTTTACCGATAGAAAAAAGGCAAAACATTCCAAACACCTTTTAAGCTGACGACAGTGTCCACCCCGAACCATGCTCTTTGTATGTATCCTCCTCTTTGCATTAAACTGCCTCATGCTAACGCACTCCCTATACAAATATGTGCACTAATTCGTCCATTTTAACAAAACATGGTAAAAGTATGTTTGCCGAATTTTAAAAAATTTAGATATTCCCCAAAAAAGAATACGTAATATATTATAAAACATGGGAAAAAAGTAAGATATCCTAGATAAGTTTATTCAGTGGTAATATGCAGAAGTATACAGCCCACCACGGATGAAAAAACTCTGGACAGACGGTGGACTGATAATAGGACCTACGATGACAAAATTAATAAATACAGAAAGAAATGCTCACACAGGCACAGAACTATACAGACGACAATGAAAAATGTATCGGTCTAAGCCCTTAACAAGGAAAAAATTAATTAAATTTCAGAACCAATGCTGAAAAATATTAATAAACTGAAGAAAAAAAAATGCCCCGCGCAGGTACAGAAGTACGCAGTGCACCAATGATCAAAGCAAACTTAAGCCAGTTACAAAGAAAAATTAACAGATATACACACCTTGCTGTCGAAAGAATGTAGAACCAACGATGGAAACTATTCAGAAGTATACATCCCACCAATGATGAACAAATTGCAGGGCCAACGACGAACAAATACAGAAAAAATGTCGAAAGATACAGATGTATACAGTCCATCAGCGATGGCAAAACCAGCGATGATAGGACCAGCGATGACAGGACCAGCAAAGACAAACGTTAATGAATAAATAAAGAAATGATCACACAGGCACAGAACCATACAGACGTTAAATGTATCATTCGAAGCCCATAACAAGGAAAAATACTAATAAATACAGAAAAGAAAAAACACCCCATACACGCTGCACGCTCCGCCTCCATCTCCACCTGTTCCACACAGGTACAGCAGATGAAAAACAACGATGAAAAATTTTCAGGACCAATGACGAAAAAATACGAACAATTACAGAAAAAACTCCGCACAGGTACAGAAGAATACATTCCACAAATGCTTAAATATATTAACACGCAGGTACTGCTCCGCACAGGTACGGAAAGAAATTGCCTATACGCTCACACCTCCACCTCCTCCTCCTCTACCTCCTTCTCTTCCTCCGCCTCCTCCTCTTCATCCTCCTGCTCCTCCGCCTTCGCACAGGTACAAAAGAATACATTCAACCAACGCTGAAAAATAATAATACACAGAAGAAACTGCTCGGCACAGGTACACAAAGAAATTGCATAAATGGTAAACCTTCGCCTCCTCCTCCTATTCCTCTGCTATGCACGCTTCTCATAGGTACAGAAGTACGTAGCCCAAAAAGGTGCAAAAATTTCAGGGCAAATGCTGAAAAAATGTAGGATAAACGACGGAAAAAAAAAAAAACAGTCCCTTCCAAGTTTAAGATCAGTACGTTAGGAAATTAGTCAGCAGGAAAAAATATCCATATGGTTACTCCACAGTAGTAGGAAAATGGGCATTGACGCACAAGGGATTGGGGAGTCTGAGCCGGAGCAGTCTGGCTGCCATATTGTTATGTCACTCGACCGCCAACTTGGATGTCATTGAACTTGACCTTGACCCCAGTGACCTTTACCCTAAAAACAAAAAAAAGTTGCGAAAAATTCTAATTTTTTAGACATTTATAACAAAAAATTAAATTAAATATCGCTTAAAAAATTAAGAATCGATTAAAAAATTTAAAAAAATGTTATGAAAAAATTTAATTAAAAAATGTTAAAAATATATTTAAAAATATATATTTTCATAAAATTTTATTTCAAAAATTTCTTAATTAAAAAGTTTTCAACCCCTGTGGCCATTTTTCTCTTTTTACCCTCGAAATTTCCTTTTTTCTCTCGAAATTTTAATTTTAAAAGATTTTAATTTTAAAAAAAATCGTTATGTTTACCTTACCTAGGTACAGCTAGTGAATTAGGGTTTTGTCGCATTCGTTTGACTGTCATATTGGTACGCCCTCACTTTACAAAAAATTCTATAAGAAATTTTTATTTAAAAAACATTTCGCGGTGGCACACGTCGTCTCCCTCCCGCTTACCGCCCATATGGATGTCGGCAGAGCGACACTCATATTTATAGACTTAAAAAACATTCGTATAATATTTTGCCATTCTTAGTTTTTACCCAATCGTCATCAGTTTTACCTACATGCATGCATTGCTTACGAAAGTAAAATGTTTTTAATATCGCGGTACCTTATCAAATAATTTTATTCGTAAATAATGTACTTTTATCTGTACGACAAACGAGAAATAAATTAAACTCGTAAGCACGTCTAAAACATATATATTTGTCGCTACAATCTACATTATCACTAACTTGTCCCGAGTATATGCGGAACCAAGCAGTTTGTAGACTCGCGAACTTCATGGCAGCACGGGACATGTTATGTTTAGAAGTTGTTACATCGTAAAAGTATACTGACTGGAAGGTACACTTTATAGGAAAAGAGAGACAGACGCGGGCCGCCACAAACAAACATACATATACATACTAAGTTTTTACGAACGTAATTGAATGTGTTTTTAAAACCAAGCAAGGACGTGTTTCGCTCCAAGCCGCTGCAATCGTCTCTGCTCGAGTGCATCGCCAGCGGGCGAGCGTGTCGGCTGGAAGGAGTTTGCAAAGTCGCCACTTCTGCACCTGAACGGATGTAACATTCTGCCGCGGCATTCTTCACTGGCCGGCCGGCCGGCAGAGAGACAACTGTGCCCCAGAGGCAGGAACCAATGCATGAAAAATATTTCACACATATCCAATCAGCATGCAATATGTCGTGCCCCAGTCGGGAAATAAGTAAGGCCTACGTTCGTCTCCCTAGAACACCTCGGACATACTAGCCAAACAAAATCATTCTGGTAATAGCATACTGAGTTATTAAAAAACAGAGAAGATCCAACCAGAGAAACGTATACACTGTACACGAACGTGAGAAAATATGGTACAGTACTGGAAAAAAAAAAACATGTACGGCACTAGATTGTCCAGGAAACAAACCTATTTTATTTTTGTAGCTATACAGAAGGAACAAACTCAGTTACGAATAAAAGTATACACGCTACCAAGACATACAGAGGGTCCAGGTTCGACACCTGGTACCCACCCGGTACAATACTAGCAGGGAACAAGTCAATGGTAAAACAAGCACATAAGATATATAGTATACCATTTCCCCTGCGCTGCCAAGGCACTCTATGTATATTAATTTAAATAAATATATGCACGTACGTACAAGGGATACTGGCCAACGCTCACAAAACCTAAAATGCGGTCATGAAAAAAAATTTATTTTTTGTCCCCGTCAACCAACAAAATACATTTGTATATAAAGACGTGTATCACCTATGCGAGCGAAATAAAACATTACCAGTCACTAGGTACATCACCAAGGGAAATTTTTTTGAGAACGTGTGTGTGTGTGTCTGAGTGTGTGTGTGTGTGTGTGTATATATATATATATATATATATATATATATATAATATATATATATATGCCATTGTAGCCATTGACTACAACCAAAAATCGAATTCCTATTGGCGACGAGGGAGACGGAACTGTGTACAATCAATAAGCTGCATTCTCATTGGCTACAAAGGAAAGCGAACTTTGCACCTTTCCAAAGTGCCGATCTCCCATTGGTCATGAGGGAAAATGAACACATCACTTATTCCCCCCTGCATGACTACCTCATTGGTCGTCAGGGTAAATTGAATTAGTGCACCGTTCTCCTATTGGTCACAAAAAGTCAGTGTGTGGGAATTGAGGAGAAATTAACAAAGGAGAGGCAAGCATTTCTGGGAAAAAAGAGTTTCGTACCCGAGGTGCATAAAATTTCCAAGGTCAAGTTGAGAGAGACAGAAGATAAATTGACTCCTTCTCTTTCTACGTTTCTCCCATAAGTTTAACATAGCATACACTCGCGGAGAGGTGCATAAAATTGTCAAGGTCATGTCGTGAGAGTCAGAAAATTATTATTCTATCTCTCTCGCACGATCTGAGTCGGCAATTCCCATAACTTACAATACATGGGAGTCTCACGAAGGGTACGGAGAAACACGAAGAAACGAGCGAGTGGTACAACTTCCCCCGCCTTGCCGCCCGCGTGGACACTCCTACAGGAGACGTCGCCCCGTCAGTGGGGGCAGATATTGCGAATTACCGATTAAAAAATATATTTTCACAAAAATTATATTTTACAAAAACCGTAAAATTGACATGATGAAGGATTCCGTCTATTAAGTGGTCTGTAAGGTGTTTATTTTCTGCACGAAAATAAAATGTTTGTTTCAGGTTAAAAAAATCGCGCTCGCGAACTATTTTCTTTTCGCGGACGAAAATTCTCGGAGAGGAGAATCGATCCGTGGACGAATACATCCATATCGTAGTGACAAACAATACAAGCCTGGAACGGGCCCTGAGGCTCTCATTCTGTCTTCAGCAAGGGCTTCGTGCGTTTTCTCCTGCTTTCAGCGACTTTTACTTTGGGGGTGATGAAGTGTTAATCTAGCGTATCACAATACATATACTTACAGAACTGCATTTCTGCATTTCACATTCGTACGGGGCGAAGGATTTACTTATATTTTTTTGAACTCGTGGACTCTAGAGTTGGTGCGCCGCGGACGGGGTGGTTGGGGGGGGGGGGGGGCAGCTGAACGCTGACGAGGCACCAGCAGCAGGCGAGCATTTGGCCCAAGGCCACAGCTCACATGTACCGTACCTAACAAGGCGAGCTAGGGAATTAATTTTTTTTTTCTAAAAAGATTAGTTAAAGTAGGAAAACTTTAAATACATGCTTAACATAAATAAATTAATTCCCTTCATGTGACGAATATCGTTTACCAAAAAAAGTGTTAGGAAATTTTTACGTTACTGAAAACAGTGCGTTAAAAGAGATAGTTCGTATTTTTGTTACGTACAAGTTGCGTCTCACGCGCCTTTATTTAGATATGCTACAATCCCATACGGACATTTCAGATTAAGATGTAAAGACAATATTAAATATTGTGCTCATGTTTAAAAAACAAATACAGACACGCTAAAACTCATGGCTTTCAGTACAACCAAAACGTAATACCGTAACCACTTGATTTCCACCGAATTAAGAAAAAAATAAATGACGTATTTAATAAAATAATAGCGATGGTAAATACGTGTTGTGAATGTGTCACTAAACACGGAAAATAAAAGCGTCATCAGCCGCCGCATGGTTTTACAGCTTGCTTTCGGGTGATGGAAAAATAAGATAGGTAGGCGAGCCCCCTTAAGATTTATTTTACAGAAATATCCGTGCGCAACCAATTGTTCGCATTGCTAGGAGTCGCATACGTCTGACGCTTGATGCTATGCCAGTTGCCAGCTAGCTCGTTCGGACGAGCCTTACCGTCTGCTTCGGCTGAAAGAAAACACGCCCTTAAAAAAAAAAATCGCTTCTTGCGCGCTTTTACCGCGAGACAGTAGTCCGAATGTACGTCTCCCACTACGACGAACCGAGTTCGATCCACTGTGGGGTGTATGTTAAAAACACATACTTATACAGGTACCCTATAATATGTGTTGTATTCTGGTTACAGATATCGTCACGTGTGTTTTTTCGTCCAGTGTCGATTTACCGTCTTTGGTGCGATCCGCTGCGCTCGTCAACCCCACGTGTGCCATCTTCACGACGACGAGCCATCTTCGTCGTAGTCCTACACCATACTGCATATCTCGTTTGCAGGTAATTATATATATATAAACAATAATAGTAACACGAATAGCTCATTATGTTTTGGGAAGCTGAACTTTTTTTACTAGCACATACTGCACTGTATTTTTTTAAAGGATAAAAATATAGTATCATTCTTTAGATGTAAACGCAATAATCAGTAGCTCGATTTTTTTTTTATTTTCAAGTGCAGGATTTAGTAAGACTGAGCATGTAATTTAAAAATAGATATATGCAATTTTGTTTGTACTTTGCAAACACGATGGAAATGTACGTGTGTGCCGTGAAACAAAGCCCGTCCACCCGATAGTTCGAATCACATAATTTACGTTTCAGTATGAATAAATTGCCAGTAAAAAGATTTCCACCCTTTCATAATTTCTGTCGACTCTAACATAACTTTTTTTAAATCAGATGTGATTGCATGTGCGTGCGTGTGTATGGGTATTTGATTGCGTGTGTATGTACATGTACGTGTGTGTGTGTGCGCGTGCTTGTACGTGTAGGAGTGTGTAATATTCTCTGAGTACGTGAAGCAGCTCGGGGGCCTGCATGAAGCCCTGCCTCCTTATCATCGTCACGCACACAGGACTAGCGGAAGGTAATAATAGCTCCGCGCGAGCGCGTGGTGGCACACAGGTGAAGTGTATGGTGGCTTGTCACTGTGGCACGCCGCAGTTCGAATCCCGACGGGTCACAACCATCGTCATAGTTCATTGTCTGCACCATCTGTCAATAAAGAGAGAAAATGTGTGATATGTACTGAGGTGTAATATTTTTGTCCCAAATAAATGGTTTTTCCTGGCTAGAAATGTCACTGAATATTATTTGTATTACACAAAAAAAAAAACAATGCATATGTATTCGTGTTGCAGGTTCTACACGAGTGAGGCGATCCATGACTGACCGACGTGGACCATCATCATCATCATCATCATCATCATCATCATCATCATCATCATCATCATCATCATCATCATCATCATCATTATCATCATCATCATCATCATCATCATCATCATCATCATCATCATCATCATCATCATCATCATCATCATCGACAGCTGTGGTTCCTTCTACTGTCGGTGTAGGAATAGTGTCACCTTCATTATTGTTTGCTAGCGGGTTTTGTGGGGAAAGATTTACTCTCCGTAAAAATGGGCTCCGACACGAGGTTAGTTGTATACACAATCAGTTCAGGACCGAATCCCAAATTTACGAGCGTTGTGGTGCCACCATTAGCCGGAAAAATGATATCCCCAAACACCTTCGCAGCTGTACAGTCGAAATAAAACAGAGGGCAACACACAATTGTAAATCTTGTAATGCCGCTTTTACACAAGGATGTAACGCACGTCGACACGAAACTAGTTGCCACTTCAACCCAGACAAACGAACATATAATGAAACAATGTTTACATCGGTAGAAGGTCGGCACACGAATGCTAACAAAGGCCTAAACCAATACTCAGTGTCCAAGTTTAGGGCCCCAGAAAACAACAGCCAACGAAATTTCCAAAAAGGAAATATCCTAGCTGAAGGCCGCCCAACTCAGCACCAAATGTCCTAGAGGAGTACATGAACCGAAAAATTCTCCGCTCAGTGTGATTCCTCAGCGTTTCACAAAACAAGTTAGATCAACAAACAATGCCCAGCCCTAAATAGAAAAAAACTTACCTCCTTGTTCCCATCGGTACACAAGTGTAGGCATTACCCACAACACACTTATTATCAATCTCAAAATTGAATAAAAACTTTAAGTTATTAATAAACAAGGGAATATCTTTATCATTCAGCAAGATCTGCCATTGTATATGAAACTATAAAGTCTCTGAAACAAACCATATTTTTTGGTGTTTATTATAGCCTAAATCTCATTTGGCTTGTTAACAAAATATACCCAAAAAAAAAAAAAAAAAAAAAAAAAAAAAACTTAACAACCAACAATGACACCACACATAGAATATCTTAATATCATATTGGCCATCTCATGCATATCTTAGACATGAGTATTTTTCTTTACAACTTTAAACTTTTTATGAATTTAAGTTTGAATATAGAAAGAGAAAGAATAAAAAACCGGGTGCACCCAACTATCAGCAACGCAATAGTGTTATTAAAAGAATAAGCAATTCATTATGGGACACGTTCCTACTCAAGTGGTGAGCTGAGACATTACACAAAACTTTTTTTTTATTTTTACATAATTTGTTTAACATTCAATGATACCAAAATAGCCACATGCTATTTTTATTTTGCAATTAAATTTCTCTTTGGTGATTAAGTTTGTGCGGCATTGTTTAACGCACACTTAAGTCTCTGACCAAAGATCGCCATGTCTCTTCATGCAGGAAAGTAGAGTTAAAATTTGCTGAAATCCACGAAAACTGGTGTGTGCAGCAACACACCAAAGCTCGCCTTAAAATAGGTACATGTTGCTCCCGCCGATGCCGCAAGAGCAGGTAGAATAATCAGCTCATGAAGGATAGGTGTTCTATACCAAGTAGGCGAACCGCGCTGCATAAAGAAAGCAAAAAAAAAATCATAAAGGCATAAGCCACAGTCTCACAAACATTTAACGAGCTGCCCCAACAAAAAAGAGAGCGGTTAGCACTTACCAGAGGCAGTCTCGGCAATAACTTAATTAACTATGCTGGTAAAAAGAATAGCGTAAGAAATTGGACGGTCACTACATGTTGGTGAATAAATGAACAAAGTCGAGTCATCAAATTCCTTCGTGCACTAAATAACTTGGAATATAATCCGAAAGTCGTGACGTGATGAATCGATACAAATCGAAATACCACATCGCCCGTACAAAAATAGAGTGGAAAATTCCACAATTAATAATCGAGTTTAAAACATGATTAACATAATTAAAAATACAAGAAGAACACTTGACACGATAAAAAAAATTACAAGATTGCGGCAAAAAAGAGTAATGCATTATGGAAACGTAAAGGAAAATCAGTTAAATTATACAATAAATGGTTTTATTGTGGCAATAGTGCTGCTATCTATGGCGTCTGCAGAGAAACATTAGCACAGTTATATAGAGACTAAAATTAATGTAAAAAAAAAAAAAAAACAAATTTAACATTTTACAATAACAAAATTGTCACTTAGTAACGCTTACAGTATTTACAAATGAACCATATTGGATAGATTTAATTGTTTGATGTAATACAAATTTATGACGCTTTTCCTTATTAAATATCAATTAGTTTTACACGATAAAAAAAATACATTAGGTAGTATGCCGAAGAAAACAAGGAAGGAAAGTTAGCAAAAATAGGCTTAGCAAAAAAAAAAAAAAAAATGCTAGGAAAGCAATTTAAGAAAATTTGAGAGGAGAATGCCACAATATGTCACAACACTCCCTTCCCAAAGCGGAAATACACCTGCGATGGTGAACTACCCAAAAAAAGGGAACATATAAACACAGAATTAAGAACCTTTATCAAATGTTAAAAGCACATTCATAACCTGAAATTACTACTTATCCCGTCGATTCCACGACGTGGAGAGGTAAGGTCATCACCACAGTTCTTTCAGGCAACTCGGTGGAGGGTACAGGAAGAGTAGGCTGTGGTCTGCGATGAAAATGTAATATAAACCACAGGCACAGACCAAGACCCAAAGCATCAATAACACTAGGAACGACCACAGAGGTAACATTTAAGGTGACCCCAGCAAGGATTTGATTTTTGAAATGGTGAAGTCTAAAAATATCATGAAAATCAGCCCCACTAGGCTGAGAAGTTAGGATACTATCCAATTCTTTAATAAAATAATCATTTGGGGAAAAATTTGGCAAATTGGAAAAATGTAGCGAAGAGAAAATGGTAGGGAGTTTTGGTACATGAACCATAGGAAATGAAAGGTTTGCACGTAAGAGATTACAGATCCAAAACTTTTGAAGAAAGGACTAACTATGTCACAATGACTAGCATTAGAAATAGATCTTGGTCGATTTAAATAAAGGGTAAAAAGCGGTAAAGCTTCTAAGGTGGACCGGTAAAGGAAAGTGGTAGCGATTGGGAACTCAGTAGCAAAAAGCCAAAGGGAATTAGTTTTCTGAAAGAAGGGAAGCCTTAAGCTGACAAAAGATTTGTCACACAGATCCATTTAGGGTATACCTAAAAACAAGTCAATATCACAGCTCATCACATGCGTATCAAAAAAAAAAAAAAAAAAAAAAAAAAACACTAGATGGGCAAAGAGTGATACCATGTATCTTACAACTATCTAATAATTTAGAAGGCACATAGGCAAAAAGTTTTCTATCTGTGCTAACAATCAAATTGTCATTAAGACATAGCAAATGGTACCAGTTCAAATTAGGATACAAGAAACGAACAGTGAAAACACTGTAACATTCAAATAAGCTCTCTTTGTTAGCAAGGGGTAAATTAACTACCACAACAAGTGATGTTCCAAAAATTACAGCCTGAACAGTGCTTAATCCATAGAAAATGTGGAGATTCTCTTGTGAGACAAGTGCCACCATTAACAATGGTAGGATTTAAATCAATCCTGAAACTCATCATCATTCTGTCCACCAACTCTTGCACTGTCTTAAAGCCTTATATAAAACCTGGTAATGATTAAAATATATGGATGCTAACTTTTGTATGCAAGCTTTTGTATGCTCTTAGTATTATTCAGCTCCTAGTCTTCGAGACTTTTAATAACAATAATATGATTTTGCAAATTAGTAGCAATGTCATCCTGTGTATCAGAAGTAGAATTCAACCTATTCTCCAAAAGAGCATGGTCTTCCCAATCCAAAGTGCCAAAAAAAAGTCTTGAGAATTTTCCTACCAAAGTCTAAGATTCCTCTTTTCTGCCGAGCTGCAAAAAGGGGGGGGGGGATGTTAGGGTAGCAATTTCACCAGAAGTGTCACGAACTTCTCCATTCACTGAAATCAGTGATTGAATCAACCTGTCCAGCTGAACTGATTCTTCTTGCAACTTAAGGAGATCAAAATTTAAGCCAATTGAAAAAAAAACTGTCTGAAAAGAGAATGTCATCTTTTTTCACAAAAATCGCACCATTACTAAGGTTAGTTACCGTGACTGCAGAACAGAACAACAGCCAAACATGAAGATCAATCAAAGCGGGAACATGGTGAAGTCCCAAAGGCTCAAGACACTTCCACCAAGATACCGAAGATGCACACTAAAACAAAGAACACATAACCTCAATAAAATGTATATTTCAAATTGTGTTACAAATCTCTTATAAACTAGTACCATGAATTTTTATGTTTAGGCCTAACACAAGAATATAAAGAAGACCCTAAGAAGTCTCTGGCAAATGGGTGATCAGTCCTTTACCAAGATATAGTCAGGGTACAGCATAAGATTTCTTACAAAATGGAGCACTCCAAGAAATCAAAACTATTAATGGCAGGTAGGGCCTGCAGTACCTAACACTGTCACAAGAAACTAAGTAATAGCTTGAGCATGAGATTTTTTTTTTAATGGGAGATGTGTGCGCATGTAACACAATCTCCAGTTTTAGGGTCAACCAGGCTGACTGTTCCTGGGGTTAAAAACCGCTGGATCCTATATGGCCCAGTCCAGCGGAAAGACAACTTAGCCATTCTCTTATCAGCAGACTTGCTAATAGGGCGAGAGTTCAACAGCACTAACTCATCTATTACAAAATGGTTTTGCTTCCTTTTATTATAATATCGCTCACGTGTCTTCTCGTGAGCAGCTTTCGAGTTTTTGAGGGCAGAACCACAAACTTCCTATATATTACTGACAGCATCAGGGAGTAAGTCACTTAATTCCAACAAATTAGCCAATGGGTTGTTTGGTAGGAAAGTAAACATTAACTTAAAAGGTGTATATCAGTAAGCCTCATGTTGAGCATAGTTAAATGCCATCTGGAGCCAATGCAAATTCCTATTCCGGTTCATCTGGTCCTTCGCATGGAAAGCAATCAAAGCTGAATGCAGGTTTCTATTAAAACGTTCCGCATGCAAGGGAGGTGGAATATATGGGGATAGAGTGATATGTTTGATTCCAAAAAAGAAACACATTTGTTTAAAAGGTTTTGAAATAAACTGAGGACCATTATCAGAAACTATGAAGGAACACCAAAATTCTGAAAAATGTTAGTCTGAAGGGCATGTGTTGTTGTCAATGCAGTAGCTCTCCTCAAGAGTATCAACCACACAAATTTGAAGAACGCATCCACACAGACTAGTACTATATTATGACCAGTTTTACTATGGGGCAAAGGTCCCACAAAGTCAATAAACAACTTATGTATAGGCCTTCCTCTCGACTACTTCAGAACCATGAAAACCTAAATGGGAATTTTGTACTGGTTTGCTCATGGCACACAAGGTACACATTTTTCCTCTCTCTGCACTTTCTACATTCATTCTTTTCCAAATAAAATGTCTTCTGATGGCTTTAATAGTTTCGTAAATACCTAGGTGTCCCCAACAGGACAAGAATGGAAATATTCAAAGACCATTGGTTTCAAAATATTGGGTAAAACTATAAGTTTCCTGTTGCCACGAGATTTCCAAAATATGACACTTTAGATAGAGAATGTGGCTTTTGTTCTATACCTGCCTGTAAATCCTGAATAATAACTTTCAATTCGGGGTCTTGGTACTGATAATTTTTAATGTTTTCAAATGCTGTCACAGACTGACTGGACACAGACCCATAAGGGTATGTTTATTATATGCATTTGAGCTACACATATATTTTGGACAGTAATATTTAATTGATTTTACGTATTATTTGTATGTTAATATAATTTTTTCTCATGCTTATATTTTATGTTAACATTTAATTTCCTTAATTTTTTGATGTATGTGAACCACCAGTCCAATACTATATGATATTTTTTTACACGTTGTTCTGAGTTATACATATCGTTATGCTACTATTTTATTTGTTTGATTGTTATTTTCAGTAATTGCTTCATAATTCTTAAATATGAATTATTTATTTGTTTAGTGATTTTAAGACATGATATTTTCGGCCTTAATTTTATTTTGTGAAGGTAAAGCTGGAAGCGAGCCGTGATTGGCTGTTGGTTGACCGGAAGCCAGTAGAAGGCTTCTGGGAAAGACATTGAACATGTAAGGCGTCAAAATTTTCGTTGGAATTTAAATTTTGAAATTCCAACGCCATCAAAAATTTAGTTTAGGAACTATGCTCCCAGAGATTTAATTTTAGGTCGCTGGTCGCAGCTATATGTAAGAATAGGCTGTAGGCTAAATCGTAGATATATAGTTTGAGTGTAAAATCGATGAGGCGAAAAGGATGCCGAGACTATGATGCCAGCGCCAGAGGACCTCAGGTGACGCCAAGGCAAATTAACGTATGGAAAGCCTAATTACAAGAACTGTTTTGCAAGTATTAAATTCCAAGGAACCTGAACTTATTTTACGAAACTTGCTATTATGATTTTCAACGACTTGACTGCGAGTTCCGTGTGTATGTTAAACAAATATTCCCGAACGATCGCATATGAGCTAGTATAGCCTGTGCAAATATTTTATTTGGTGAAGTATCAGATTTGAGATAATTAAGTTATGAACTGACTTTTATAATTTAATGAACTATTAGTGAATCTGATTTAGGAAGCATAAGAGTTGAAGTAATAGCTTACCAAAACTTTGTGGAAATTGAAATACAGAGGAGGCTACTTCCAGTGGAACCTGATTAATATTTTAAGTTGGAATTTCAAGAAAGATTTTTTTTTTTTTTAATAGCTGCTCTAAAATTTCACAGTATTTTTCAGTTTTCTATTTTATTTTAATTTTCATTCTGATTTATCCCTATTCTTATTTGCATGGTAGTATGTGATTTATGTTAATCATCGTGATGTATAATTTCATTTGAGTAAAGAGATTTCTGTCACATACACCATTTGATTTTGCACCTTGTTGAATTATTCACATATTTGAGTCTGAGTTTATTTAATTCCCTGTTCATTAGTTAATTAATTATCAATATTACGCATGTTTTATTTAAAATAAGTACTGTGAAGGTTGGGCCGTGTTTTCTATTGCACGAGGTTTGCAGCATCGCCGGGGAGCTTCTAATTCCAATGTGGTAAGACCAAGGTCACATCACGAATAATAAGGCGCCCAAAATCTATCATATCAT
The DNA here is from genome assembly GCA_029891345.1 of Dryococelus australis. NCBI lineage: Eukaryota > Metazoa > Arthropoda > Insecta > Phasmatodea > Phasmatidae > Dryococelus > Dryococelus australis. Next base: position 78,966,517 of record CM056994.1, on the reverse strand, counting down.
TAAAATTATTATTTCTCCCAACTCACACCAAATAGATTTACATCTACATTTCACAGACGAACAACAGTGGTACTCTACAGAGACACTATTACATAAGAGTGGCCCACAATATATTACAGAAAGTGGCCCACAATGCGGTGGAATTTTCGAACTAACATACCAAAATGGACCAGTTTGGTAGTCACGGTTACTGTTTTAGGAGTTCAGGTATGGAGGAAAGGGCAACTACCACTAATGATAATGAGTTCCATACAACGGATTTGGTTATCTTGGACGAAAAAGACATGGATTTACACAACAGTGAGGCAGCATCTGAAAGGACTGAAACGACGTCAGGTGACAAAACACCGGGCATAACTACACCCACAATTCCTGGCACGCCTAAACGACTCACTGCACTGCAGTGCGATGCGACGACGATGGGATAAATACTATATGCGCTCTTACAACTAAGGCAGGACATGAAACAAATTAGTTACAATTTGAGACAAGAAATTGGTGAAATGAGTCAGAATATGAGCCAAGAAATGGGCCCAAGTAAAACAGGAAATTATTGAGGTAAAACAGCTGTATCAGGACATGGGACAGAAACTGAGTAGGAAAATAAAACAGCTTTGTCAGGAGCCGAAACAGGACATAAAAGAGAGGGGGAAACATTTTGATAGTCCGTTAATGAGTAAAGGAGAGGCAAAAACCCCGGACGTCCAGAACACCAATGCTACACTATCATGTAAAGAATCAGAAAACGTCAGTCAGGAACTGGAAATTACGCCGGAAGAAAAGATAGAAAATGTTCAAGAAGAAATTAAAGCAGATTCAGTCACTACACTCGTTGCAGAAGTTACTAAAATCACTGATTTTATTGAGTTGGAAAACAACCCACTACTTGAACAGGTAAATGGGGTGATTTCCACCTGGGAGTGCGACTACATGAAACACAAGATAGTACATTGGCAGAATACTAAGCTTATCACAACAACCAAAACATCAGAACTATTCACTGCCACATGCCATACCACTGCACATGACAGCTCTCATACCAGACAAATTGACAAATTTTCAAATCGTCAGTCACATTGCCGACACCGAGATGTCAAACACAGGAAAACTATGAGGACAAAACATGTGACCTCTCATTCGTTAAAATCACATCAACCAAGAATTCGAAGGTGTAAATCGCAAAAGAGAAGGAGAGACAGAAGGAGGGAAATTCGTCTGCAGGGGCACAAAACAAAAACGAAAATTTGTTTACAGCTCATAACATTGAAACACAATCTAGCCGTGAGGCAGAATGTGCACTTCAAGCCTGTATTTGACCCTGGAGGGGCACATAACAGAGTGTGTTTGAACATGTACACACTCTACCAAAGCCAAGAGTTTGGCGTAATTATCTGTAAAGTTGTAAATAGATTTTTCAGTGCTAAGTATCGGAGACTATCGCTACAAAACGGTTGCCCAAACTGACACTAACTGATACACAAGTCGAAGGAAATCATGCACCTTTGTCCCAGGGAAATTTTTTAGATTTGGTTAAGAGAAAGTTATTCAGTTCTGCAGAATCTCGTAGAAGACAACAGAAGTTAACCTAAAATTATAAATTCAAGGTAGGTGACCTTGTGCTGAAGAAGACAAGCCACATCAGTTCAGCTATTGACAATGTTACACGCAAGTTATTTTTATCATTCGAAGGCCCATTTCAAATTTTAGCTATTGTTAAGGATAATTTTTATAGTCTGTCTACTATGGAGAGGCAGGTTATTGACAGATTTAACATTACACAATTAAAGCCCTACAAGCCTTCTGATATTTAAAGTGTGTTAAATCAATGTTTGTTTAAGTCAGCTGAGTGATGTACTAAATACTTTCTTCGATGATAACAATATGCTATATGCAGTTAAGGTTTTATTTGGTGGAAAAACCAGAATAAGTTTTAAGTGCAAAATTTACTGTGCAAGTATTAGTGACTTTTATATGTATTAGTTGGAACCTTGAAAGATACATGTGTTTGTAACGTCTGACTTTCTGTACCAAATAGACTGCATATGTGTGGTTCACTGTTATTTATTTGTTCATATTTGTTTTTTTTTTTAAATTACATAACTATCAAATGAGTTACGTATATTTTTTGCTACCACAGCATTTCAACGAAATTTGTATATTTAAAATGTGTTTATAGTTATTTACTGTAAATGGTTACGGTCGCGTTCACACGAGTGGTCTAAACACATTTATTGCAAATTCTTTCGGCAGCCATGTTTGAACATGTTTGCAAACGGAACTAGTTTCAGTGGTTATACCACAATAACTGAATGCAATCAGAGGGAAATACTAACATCGAAAACACACTCCCATATTTATTTATAATGGCTTCCATCACTATTAATATTGAGTATTTTATTAATTTTAACACAACTTGTCCTATTTTTATTGTAACAGTATAGAGAATACTGTTTTTGACCTAGCTTATTATTTATTTAAACGAATCCATAAATACCCGCCAATTGCAGCAATTTTAATAATACTGTCTATTTACTTCATATTAGCCAATTAGAGCACAGTACAGAAGAAAAGTCGCTCCGATGTACTTACACAACCTGTTTACTTTGAACAAGAAGTGACTCCGATCGAAACAAGTTCGGAGTCAGTGTAACCGCATGCGGTACTGAACAAGTTTAAATTGGAGTAGTTCTGTATACCGTGTGACCGCGGTCCTAAATTACTTTGCTATTGAATTTCTGTGTTTTTTATAAAGCAATTAATTATATTAATTTGACTTAATGCTGCTCTTTGTCAATTTTGAAATTTTGTTTTGGGTGACTTCACGCGCCAACCACAGCGGTCACCATACAGTGGCAAATGGTACTGAAATGTAGACTCAAAGTAAACATTAACAGAAAATCAACTTTGACTAGATCGCATTTATAAACTCTACTGCCTATGTTTGTCATGATACACTGCATAGCTTACGAATATTTGGTATTTATTTACAGTAAAAACTACATTATGTGTGCTATTTTACACTTACTTCGTTAATTGACATTAACTAGTTTCTTAGTTGCTATCCTCCACGTGTCATGGATTCACTGTCCACGGTCTGTTTTTGAAACTCAAGCTTTCATAACTTTGCTGCGTTTTTTGCTTACATCAGTTGGGTGTTGTTATTACCCGATACAATATTGACGAAATTCGTCCCAAGTCAATGCACTATTTGCAGTAGCACTTGAATGTTTCCTATTACACATTACATGATTCTCTGCTCCAGAGGATGTTCAGTTGTCTTATTACATTTATGCATTCAAAGTAACATGCATATTTCGTAGCTCGCGAACACGTCCATGCAAACACGTGCGGGATTTCGTAGTAAAATGTTGGAGACATATCTGGCACGAAAAGATAGAGAAACGCAGACAGAAGAGCTATTTGGCTGCAGAAAACCAGTAGAAACACATTGATTTTTTGTTAAGTAAACTACCAAAACCAAAAAATTACATTTTTGTGTGACCACTCATATTGTAAATTAGTGTGAATGTAACATTTTCCTTTATTGTTTGGGTCAACTTTATTTATTGTTTTACATTTCGCTATAAAATACGTCTGGCATAGTAACATAACATCTTAGTGACGCTGTGTTGCGGTAACCAAAGAAAGTAGGTTTATTGATATAATTAATTAAAAAACATAATTTAACTTCATTATTGATAATATGGTAGAATATAGGATATAGTATATAGTAGGCCTGTGCATGTGTGGATTATAGGTGCATTTTGTTGCAATTGATTCGACGGGATGTTCGATACGATCAAAAAACAGATAAACGCAACTACGTTTAAACCTTTGAACTCAGTTCCTGAATTAATACTACCTAATATTATGATTATCAAAACAATTCGTCAAGTAAACAATTTTCATAAATATGCTCTAGAATTTAAACACAAAAGCTATATCAACGTACGTTGGCAAATAAGTAAACTTTTTTGTAATGTCAGTGTGTGTAGCCACAAAACGGCGCGATACCTAAAACATTTCATGCTGCCTCGTGAAAAGTATTGATTCTAGAAATGTTTGGTTTACAGAATATTAAATTTTCATGTTTTGTTCAGGTTTACGAGGCTTAAATATTACATTTGACCAATACCGACGAATTTAGCATACTTTTTAGTGGACCATCTTAATTCAGGTTTTTGAGTAAAACATGTATTATGTTACTATTTTTTTACAGGTCAACTAATGAACATGCATGAATATTGATAATTCTATACGAAGCATCATTATGTGTAGGGCTAGTGGTGAAAGTTCCATGATTTTTTTAAAAAAAGTTTTCATGGAGAAGCGAGTCGAGTGGTTAGTTGCATCATTTTTTTCCTGATAACACACTGCTCCGCGAATCGTTCAACGTACAGCATGGTTATCGCTGGGTGGTTGGACATACTCTGTTCTCCGCAGGTGCTGATAACTTGGCAACAACGTACAGTTTTCTGCGAGAATGGCGTGGCACAATATGTCCGAGCCTGCATCGCCTCCTTCCTTTCTCCTTCCCCTGCTCCTCATTACACAGCAGCACCATCTCGCCGGCGGTTTCAACAAGCTGCTCGCTCAGAGCCTCCCATTAAGAGCACTCCATGCGATATTGGAGTAAGTTTTTATAAGTGTGTCTGTAAATAGTTAACAGAATAAATATGTGTTGTCTGTGAAACATGTATGTTTTATTTCATCAGTCACTTAAAGGCTGCATACCCGTTTATCACGTATTTTGATAATTTATTAAGGTGTCAGAGATGACCTGTAACAGTCTCCACGAGAGTGAGTATGTTTTGAGGGAGGCAGACAGCCCTCACTAGCCAAGGCCTTGTTGGATATAATTACGTCAATTATCAACATCACTTAATCAGCGTGAAGGGAGCTGTACACCCTTCCTTATCCCAGGTATTTATATGGAAAACGCCATACTCCAGAGCCAAAAACATGACATCAGCAGCATCATCACGACGGAGGATCTTCAGGGGAGGCCACTCATTGGCCATCGACACCACAACCCCAAATGTCTCGTACTCGATGTTATGGTATAATTTTTTGGCGTACGTTAGTACGCCAAAAAATTGCAAAAGGTAGCTGTAAGAATAATCAATTGCAAAAGAAAGCCAGACTCGTGTAGACCTCTTTTCAAGAGCTGGGATATATTAACATGTTTTCAGTACTTATATTCGTGTCCAAAAGTAGTAATTTATTTCAGAAAAAGGATTCCTTTCATAAGCATGAAACTAGAATATAACAACACTTACACATAACTTCAGTTAACTTAAAACTAGCCCAGAGAGGGCCATCCTATTTTGGTATCCAACTTTTCAATTAATTACGACAAAACCTTGCTTCTCTAACCAAAAACTCTTAAAAAAACAATTGAAAGAATTATTTATTGAATATGCATTTTATAGCATAGATGAATATCTAAACAACAAAAATTATGAAATTACTATGTAACATTTCATTGTACGCATTTCTTGTTCCGGTTTTCTAAGTTCATTTTTTCTTCTGATTCAGTAAAACAATGATGCCCCACAGCATGTTGGAAGAAAATAAGTCACATTATGAAGAAAGATATGGTGTGTGTAGGTGCAATCTGACACATATATATGTGTGTTTACTATATCCAGTGTATAAGCATTGTATAGGTACTGTAATTTAACTTGTTCAATATCTTTGTACAGCTATGTATTGAAAAAAAGGTCTTACGGACTCAATAAAACAAACAAACAAACAAATAAGTTGAACTGCAAGAATTATTATTTGTAACAGTCAGCTGGTCTATTACTAGAAACAACATATTCGGTCATAGAATATAAAGAATGAGAATTTAAACAATATTGTATCTTATATTTAAATTATTTTGTGTCAACGAAACGAATATTTTTATACTGAGACAAAGGGGAGTTAAATATCTTTATAGCAGAGAAGTGCACTTCTTTCTGTTAGAGGGACAGGGAGGCTGTGGGAAAATGCAGGTTTCTGGCATTTATATTTTTATAGTTATGAACATCAATGTTTAATTTAAAACTTGAAGCATGCCTGCATCTGTACCCCCCAGACCGTTTTTTTTTTTTTTTTTTTTTTTCGTCCTGTGCGATCTGTTTTTGCAGCAATGTGTTACACCTCTGTGAATGATACTGCCTTTGTGTGACCCCCTGGTGGCTGCATGCCATGACATCATAGCTGTGTTTAGTAATGCGCTCCTTCTGTGCCGGGTTCGCATAGTTCTTGCTGTATGTCCTACCCTGACCGTAGGTTTGACGGAATTGTGGCTGTCTATATTATTTTACTGTTATAAGGGGCTGGCTCGTATAGGGTGTTGAATTCCTAACGTAACTGCTCCCATGAGACGGCTGCTGCCTGTGATATTGCTTTTGTGATGGGTATCTGTACCCTTGTGGTCTGGAGTATCTGTACTGCTTCGTGTAGCTATGCCTATTCTGCTGTGGATCTTGTTGTACTTTTTGTAGATTGCTAAGTTGGCGATTTCCTCTTTTAATTTGGCTATCTCAGCATAAACTTTTTCATGTTCTGGGTTATATGATGATTTGTTGAGAGTTAGATTATACTTATAAAGTCCCAATTCAACCATTTTTCAGTTAGCTTTCGTTTGGTCTACTGTTTTATTTTCTAATGCAATTAATTTGTCCGTGATCGACAGCAACAGAGATTTCCACAGTATATATATATATATGAATTCTGCATCTTAGACATGAGCGTTGTATCTACACCTATAGTATTGTAAATCCTCGATGTGTTTGAGACAGCTTTCACCTAAGTGTTGGCGTTTTGTGTACAACAGCCGTCTGTATCGATCATGTTCGTCAGTGGGCGTAAATGCGTTTTTTATTTCAATTCTATCAATTGCCATGTTAGTTCCCCGTTTGTAGTTTGCTCTAACATCTCGTATGCCTGCTTTGCTGTGCCCCTTAGATAAAACTATGTGCTTGCATTGGTCCTGTTCTGTCCAACCATGAACTCCGATTGCCGCCACAAACTGCTCTACGAATTCCGTGACATTTTCATTATTTTCTCCCGTGATTGTCGAGATTTTTTCCGCTTGGTTTACGAACACTTGAACGGGCTGTGGGTGTTCCATGTTAGGTGGGTGTGTCTGTTGAGCGTTTAAATTTATGTCTACTAGCGACTGTGCTTGTGTATTCTCATACATATATTCTTAATTATTGATCCTGTTTCTAAATGTACGACTGACTTAGGTGTAAGGTACCCGCTAGCACTACTGTTGACCGGGCATGGTTGCGTTTCATCTATATAACCAGACTGTGTGGCCTCTGGACTTTTGTGAAAAGAATAATCAAATTTGTATTCACTGTCAAATTTTGTGTTCTCCAATTCTCTTTCTTTAATTGCACGTTCTGCGTCCGTTAGGTCTAATGTTACAGCTTTCAAAATATTCTGAAGTTAGATGGTGCGAACTTACTATGCGTGTTCATGAATGATCTCTAATTTGTGCATGTTTTCATATGTATACAGTGTCACATGTACAGAAAAGCTCTATACTAAATTCAATTAATTTTATGCTCCACAATTCTAACAGCACACACTCTATTTAGCAATTATTGTTGGGGTCTGAGGAATCTACTACAATTACGGAGCCGAAGACAGTTCCGTTGTTACCCAGCATGCATTATTTTTCTAAACAACAAGACTCTTAAACGCGTATTCAGGTTGGGCGATGGATTCTAGTATAAGGCTGAGCTGCGGGGTATCTTACTCGTCGTGTTGTGCTCCGTACACAAGTTTGTGGCTAGCGAGTGTTTTGTTGAAGATGCTCTTTAGCTATATTTTCCCCTTCAACACTTAAAAACAATGGTCATCGTGTCCAATAGAATTCTCACTTCCCATACGTTTGCCTTTAGCTTTCTGTACTCTTTAATCAGTGACAAAATCCTACTTTTCCATAAGCTCCTACACTCAAGCTATTTGAATCATTTACTGCGCAGCATATGTGGAACTGTGAAGGTGTCTCCACTAATATATTCGTATCACAAATATACTAACTTATAGCTTATCTAGCTCGCATAATGAGTGGAACCTTAAGGCACCTCCATCAGTTGTTCTATAACAACTGCTAATTTTCGATGGCTGTGAGGGTTTGGAAAGGATGGTGCCTCCATCAGTTTGGTAATAATGTGATATGGAGATGTAATAAACAGAGCTGTGTTAGTTTGTCCAGTACTGAGGCTGAGTATGTGGCCTTGGCCACTGCTGTTGCAGAATGTTTGGTTGTTAAGAAATTGTTAACTGAGCTTTTAGATATGAATGACGTGGAAATTATTATCTTTAAAGATAACCAGCCTTGTATCAAAATGGCTAGGACCCTGGAAACAAAAAGATCTAAGCACATTCATGTCAAGTACTACTTTGTATAGGATCTTTTACAGGAGAAAACTTTTAACACTTGTGTATGTTGAGACAAATTTCCAAATAAGTGCTGAATGTTTAACCAAGCAGCTACTCTATAGTAAGTTGTAGTGTTTTGTCTCTGGGCTGGGAATGTCAAAATTTGGGGAACGTGTAGAACGTAAATTTTGACTTAAAGAATTTCGAGGAAAAAATATTTTTTATTATGTTGGCCATGCTGGGTTTTTTGTATTGGCGAGATGACTACTTTTAGCTATGACAATCATGGCGTCGTTAATTTCTCCTTATTTCTTGTCGCTCCTAATTACACATAACATAATTAATGTAAACAACACAATGCCTTGTTATAGCAACATTCAACTACAAGACATGTAGCGCCGCAGCAACTATACTTCATGAACCGGCGGCATTAACTTGCCAGGTTTATCAGGCAAGTCAGCCGCCGTCGCCGACCCTCATATGCCACCGGAATGACACATGTGTCGTGAGACTGGGATCCGTAGCTCTCATAACTCACTGGGTGTTTGTAAAAACAACTTGGACTAATCTTAGGGTCCGCGGGCAGGGGCCGTGTCAGTGTAAGTCTGGGCACTGGACCCACATTTAGACTGTTGTAGTTTTGTCGCCTATTATTATGTAAATTTACATGTTTGTGTTGACGGCGGGGAGTGAAGCACCCCTCCAGCCGCATGGCTGGAGTGAATGTGTCGTGATTTCTAACATGTTCTGTTGTATGCAAGTGTGCTATTTAATCTCTCATGTAGTGTGTCAGTGAGCCCCTGATCGCCCAGGAGCAGCCCTCGGGGTAGGTTTCATCGTTTCAGAGTGTTGTGACATAGGAAAGAGATCCAGTATTAGTAACAAAAACAATTAAGGGGGCCCTTGGTACCAGAGTCTGCCAGGGTTTGCAAGAGTCTGCTAGGCCATAGTCAAAGCAGAGCCCCCCCTCCCCTCGTCATCTCTTCAACAATCGTCTTCTTCCCGACCTGAAACAGACTATCAGGTCGATGCGTTATTGTAAGTTAGTAATTGTGTTTGTAACATATAAAACCCTATATGTTTTAATTTTATATTTTTTTACTGTGTTTTTGTATTTTGTATTTTTTTTGTATTTCTATCATTTGTAATTTTTTTGTATTTCCTTTTTTTTTAATACGTGTATTTTCTAATTTCATTTTATTCCTATCATAGAAAAACCAATTAATTCAATATAGTGCCATGTTGATAATAAGCCTAAGATTGATTAAATTAATTAAACTAAGCTAAATTAGCTGTGTCATATCGTATTCTTCCCCCGACCCCTACCATGACTGGCATGTGTGTCACTTGATTTGGAAGACGAGTGATGGTTGGGGCTATTTCCCACCTTTCCCGAGTTCCCACGTAACCAGCCTGGACAGAGCGCCCTAAATTTTAAATGCTGTGTGTTTAAAACGATAGTGTCAGTTTCGGTTGATTTTGTGTTTAAACAATCCTCAACTATTTGTTTGTTTACTGTGGTAAATTGACGAGTGCTGTGAGAAGTAACATCTGTTTTTCGTATAGTGTTGTTAAGGCTTTTGCCTGTGTAATGATGGGCCTAAATTATTCCAAAAGTGTTGCGAATTGTGTTTCTCGCAGAAAAGCGGCCAGTTCTTGCAATCCTGAGAACATGGTCGCATTTTCTGTTGTGTACTGGATATCGAGATGCACTTCATTTCGATCCGCCGAATTTGATGGTTCGAAATCGCGATTCGAGATCAGAGAAGAATACAAGTCTGTTGAATATACATTATGTGAATTTAAAATCAATGTTAAATATATTTATTTACTAGAAATAAACTTAGTAATATTTAAATTGTTAAAAAATGTATTTCGTAGTTGTTTACTGCTGTAAAATGTAAATTGAAACATTTTACAAATGCTTAACATAAAATGCATTTTTTAAATTGAATATGTAGTAACGTTTTGTAAAGAGACATCAGACATGTGAAAAATAGAATATTGGTTAAATGTAAGTTTGCTACTAAATTTGATGATCGATTACCCTATATCCTTGGTTTTGAAAGAAATATGATTATTGAAAAAGAAAATTTGTTATAGGTACTAATTTACCTAATTTTGGCCCATTTAAAACAATAATTGTCCATTGTAATTTGGCATATGCCATGTTTATAAAATGTTAAGAATCTAATTATTTAGAAACAAATATAATTGCCTGTTTTCCACCAAAAATGACGTTCGGTTTTAGAGATTCTATTATTTATGAACCTAAATACCCAATTGTTTTATAAAAATTAATAACGAATGGTTTAATCATATTGTTTTGTAAACTAGAAATCAAAATGGAAATTTAATTGATTTTGATGGTGCTCATATTGACATTGTTTGTGAAACTAAAGACCTTAATTATTGAGAGTATCTCAAATAACCAGGGCACTAACGATTTAGCAGCCTGGGGTAATTATAAACTCTCAAGAGCTAAGACATAGAAGATACTAATACATTATAAAATATAAAGGATATATTTCCTAGAGATAATTAAAATTATACATTTTGATACCCATATGGTAATGTGTCTATTTTATTTTATATTATAATTCTTTTGTTATCGCAAGGAATTAATGCTATTTTATTAACTTCGACTGTTCATATTTCATGGTTTTCGCTCCTTATTAAATAATTCATTTTTCTATTTTGTACGGCCAGGTCACCGGAGTTTCACAAATGGGAATCGTGCCAGACGATGCCATTGGTCGGTGGGTTTTCTCGGGGATCTCCCATTATTATCTTAAATATCCTAGGTTTTGAAGAATTTTTTAAATTTCTTGGCAGTACTAAATTAGCACTATTTTCAGTGTTATATGTTACTATCCTACATTAAAAAGCTTTGTTAACTAAGTAAATATTATTGGTTCTTCTATTTATTTTGTTTACAAATACATTAGTAGAAAAAAGAAATATTTATTTTTAATTCTTTTTATATTATTTGGCATTGGCATCTGAAAAAGGAAAGTTTTCAAAATTCTATTTTGTTAATCGGCTACTTTTATTTCTAGTGTTTACAAATACATTATTAGAAAAAGGGAATATTTCTTTTAATTCCATTTTATCTTCATATATTTCTTTGGCATCAGCACTAGAAATTTTTTTTTTTTTCTAAGTTTTATTTCCTAATCTAAAGATCTTCACGAGCTTTAAGAGCATTATGTCGTGTTATGATACTTCTAATTAAATAATCTTTTCTTAGTTTGTGTATATATTTTATTTTTAAGCTTATAGCTATTTGTCTTAACTCTGTCACCTTTAAAGCAGTTAGATTCTCTGTAGGCATTTTTGATTGGTATTTAGAAGAAAAAATGTTTATAAATAAAATGCGAAATAAAAAAAAGTTTAATGGAATAAAATCGAAAAAGTGGTTAAATTATTATTTTTCAAATATTTAACTTTTTGTTATAACAATATTTCTCAGAATTTTTTTTTTTTACATATTGTTGTATGTTTGTCCTTAGTAATTTTATGAGGAGAAAATGGATTTATAGATTTATTCTCAATTATTATGTTGAATTTCAGTAGGAATATCGACTACAGCATTGTGTATTTTAGTATTTTTATGCTATTTTAGAGCTGCATTACAAACATATTTTCCACATTCATACAGAAATTTCTCATTTTTTAACATCGTAATGACTTCTAGCATATTCTATATAACATTTTTCATATTGTTGTATGTTTGTCTATAGTAGCTTTATGAGGATAATATGAATCGATAGATTTATTCGCATTACATACTACACACTTCTTAGTTGAATAATCACCATGTCGAATTTCATTTGTATTGTGTAATTTAGTATTTCTATGCATTTGAGATAACCTCTTTAAACATATTTTCCACATTAGTATAGTACTTTCTCTTTATTTAACTCATAACGACATCTAGCATATTCACAATAACATTTTTTTACAGGTGTTAATATGCTTCTCTTTTGTGTGTTTATATGATGGATAACTTCCTATATTTAAAACTTCGCTGCACTTATTACAGTGTATATATATTTTATTATTTTATATTTCATAAGAGAGCCGTGATTCCATTTTATACAAAAAAAATAAAAAATTATTAAGTGAAAGAAAATTGTCAAACACAGAGAAATGAAAAATAAAGTGATATAATAAAATTGACACAAATAAAATTCTCTGGAAAATTTGTATGATTTTTTCTTTGAATTTCATTATTCTATTGCATTTAATTTCGTGTCACTTTAGTGCCACTTTTTTGGTTAGGCTGCATATTTGAAGGGGTTGGGTAAACTGCCCACCCTTATATTTATGTATAATTGACTTTGTCTTTCTCTGACATGCTATTTAATGTATTGCCCCACTTTTTTGGTACATTTCCATAAGTGTGTTTTTTTCATCGAATTTTATGTTTTTTTCACATTTTTTTTCCAACATGCTACTTTTGTGCCACATTGTTGGCCCTTTTTTCAGAAGTGTGTTTTTTAATCGAATTTCGTGTTTTTTTCATTCGAGTTTCACATTTTTCCACCAAATTTTAGACTTTGACTTTTTTGGCTCATTTTCAGAAGTGTGCCTTGTCAACTAATTTCGGGTTTTAAAATTGACTTTCATGTTTTTTTTTTTTTTCAATAAATTTTAGACTCTGATTTTTCATTTTCAGAAGTGTGTTTTTTTCTCCGAATTTCGGGATTTTTCTTTTAATTTTACGTTCTTGTGTCCAAATTTTTATTTTTTTTGCTGACTATGCCAGAATTCTCATTCTTACATTACTCCTACCATCACATGTTAGATTTACCACATAATGTTTACCAACCTTCTGTCCTACCAAAATATATGTTGATTATTTTCTAACTACTATTTGTCATGAAAAAACTTGTTTGGCAGCCAGCTTCACATACCTTTGAAAAACAGAAAAATATTAAATCTCAGATTTTTTACAATCAAAACATTTTTAGTGTACACTGATCAAATACAGTATTACCCCTTTCATTGCCAACAAGTTTCTTGTTGCCATCTGCAACAAAAATACCAACAGGTTTCTCTCATTTATCTGTACCTGTCATGTAACACTTGTATTTTTCACTTACTATGTGCTCGTAGGCACCAGAATCACAAATAAACTTGACAACTATCACTATCACTTATTAGAAAAGTTGCTGCAGTAAATACCCCTTCGTTATCATCACACTTCGATCCAGCAACAAAATTAGCTTTTCGAAACCTACGGTCAGATACACAATGTCCATGCCACGAAAAAAAAAGCTATTTTTACCTTGCACAAATGTCGGCGAACCTTTACTTTTTATTTTAGGATACTGCTTTTTAAAATGACTATATTCACCACATTCATAACATTTCACCTTGAACCATTGAACAGCGAACGAATAGTCATGCTCCTGGGATGACCGTGATTGGCCCTCCAACATGCGAAGTTCTGCAACCAGAAGTCTTTCCTTAACAAACTCCAGGGTTATGTTTGATGTCATTGTCTCAATGGCTGTGACCACATTGTTGAATTTTTCTGGCATCTTCAATAACAAGTAGCATACCTAATCTGTCTCGTCCAGGGTTGCCCCCAAGGATTCAAACTCACAAAGCAAAGTTTCAACTTCAAGGAAATGCTCATGCAGCTCACCTCCCTGGAACTTCAGTTTCAAGAGTTTCTTCATCACGAACAACTTCGATGTATGAATCTGACGAGCAAAAACATTCTTCAACGACTGTATAATTTCTTTTGCTGATTCCGCCCCCTTCACTATTTATAGACTTTATCCGACACACATTGAGAGATAATCCATCTTGCTTTATTATCATGCTCCTTCAACTGTTTTTCTTCCTCTGCTGTCAACTTCCCTTAGCTGGTATTTGATAAATCTATTGCATCATTGACTCCATCCTAGTCCAAAAATGTTTCCACTCTCCGAAGCCAATTGGAGAAGTTTGGGTTATCGTTCCGTGTTGTGTATCCAATTCGCTCAAAAATCTCTGTATTACGTAGCAGATGATACGAAAAGGTCGACACAAAAAGTTGCCAATTTCGTATCCAACCACGACCTGGAGAAGGCCAAATAAAGTGTAAAGTTTCCCCCTGCGTATCTAACCCACCCAAAAAAAGCTGGTTTTTACCTAAAGTTTCCTTTGGCTTATCCAGGAGACAAAACATGCAAGACCAAAAAGGACGGCATCGCTTATCCAATCCAGAAGGGTGGAAATTAGTGCCACGCCTCATTTGTTCCGACTTGTGTATCTAACCGAATTGGGGGGAAATTTTGATCTACATCCGATTATTTCCATTGGTGTATCCAAACAGAAAACTAAATATACTGTTAAAGACCCCATTTGTTTCCCGTGGCATATATACAAGTGCCAAAAGTAAATTATTGCTAAAAATTCCCTATTGCGTATCTAAAATAAAAACTTTATGCTTTGAGTGTTTAGTCTATGGATGAATAAAATGTATTGCATTTCTGTGTGTGATTTCTAAAGAAATTATTAAAGAATGGCTTGCGGCAAAATCAGTAAGTACATGCATGTCTAACATAAAATGTGTTAAATATTTAGTTCTACATGGCCTGTAGAGTGAATTGCTCATATTGTTTATAGGAATGAAACACTTAACATAATTTTTTTGAATACAGTTGGCGTGCCAACATCTGTAACAGATTTTGTGTTAAATTTTAAGTCTTCATACCCCTGCCAAGATCTGTAATAGCACATTTCAATTTTTTAAATATACCATCTGAATCTCCTTTTCAACTGGTTCAGTTGTATACCTTAAAGAGCTATTGCAGATCCTTGGTCACAGTTCTTGGCAGGGGGGTGTCAATGAACTGTTACTTTGAAACTTTCTATTGTGTCAATTCTTGGCAGTATTATAGGATTACAGATAAAAACTCTTTGTCTTACAGGAAACCAGAAATGCCATAAAACAATAAAAGATATACCTCTGATGTTTTAGAAGCTGCGATTAATGATGTGAAATGTGGCAAGATTTTGTAAAGAAGCGCCCCGGCCCTTCAACTGTTTTAACAGAAGAAGAGGAATATGCCCTTAATAAATGAATCATCAATTGCTGTAATAAAGGATTCCCAAGGCATAAATCTGATGTGATAATTAGCGTGGACGAATTCCTTCAATTAAATAATCGACCAAATCAGTTTGCAGACGACACATCAGGTCCTGGTTGGTATATGGCCTTTCTCAAAAGACACCCAGAAATTGCAACCCGGACTAGTGAAGCTGTCACATCAGCAAGCAGCTGTGTCAGCGAAAATATACCAGGAACTGGTTTGAGAAAATAACTGACTGTCTAAAAGTGGAAGAGCAATCTGATATTCTTAAACACCCTGAACGGCTATTAAATGTTTCATGTTGAATCCCACAAATTCAAAAGTATTAAGTCCAAAAGGTGCCAGATACATTTATGAAGTGGAACAAGGAAATCCTAAAACATCAATTACTCTAATGTTGAGTTTTTCAGCTAGTGGGCTAGTGGTTCCGCCGATGGTCATTTTACCTTACCAGAGGTTACCTACTGAAATTGTGCAATGGGTTCCAGAATGCTGGCGATTTGGTCGCAGTGATACAGGCTGAATGAAAGCTGAACTCTTTTATGAATACACTGGAAATGTGTTTGTGCCAATTTGAAGATAGAACAATATTGAGATGTCAAAATTGGATTATGAAACTTTCAAAACACTCATGGGTGAAGAATTAATTGAAAAATTTAGCAACATTGAAACTGAGTGTTAGAATGATAATCGCAAGGAATTTTACATTTTGTACAGTATGTGGGATGAAGTATTTCATAAGGGTACTCCAATACAAAATAACGACAAGAATAAAGAGTATGTTGATTCTACAGCTGTAGAAAATTGTGTGGACTCAGAAAGGTAAGAAAGGTCTGAAACAGAGCAAGCACAACTGGTGGCCCCTTTTAAAGACCAAGAAGAAGCAATGGCTGCACCTAAAGACCAAGAAGAACAATTGTTACTTCCTACAGACTGAGAAGAATTAGTGGCTTTACCTAAAGACCAAGAAGAACAAGTGCTATCTCCTAAAAACCAAGAAGTAATTTCACCATCTAAATACCAAGAAGAACAAGTAGTTCCTCCTAATACAAATGAGAGGCCTCCAAGAAGATTGAGTTTTCAGAATCCTCAAAGTTGATCACAACCCCAACTTCAGGAACAGAAGAGAGAGAAATATAGGACTATCTGTAACATGTGCATTGTTTCCAGAATCTCTCAGTGAAGAATCATAAAATCGAATGAAAATAGCACCAGAAAATAAAGAGTTACACAGAACTCCCAAATTGACTGACATTTTAAAGTTTCCCGTATCTCCAAAAAGAAAAAGAAAACGGCAAATAGAACACCAATCATTTGTTTTGACGAGCAAAACTTGGAAGCAATTTGAAATGGAAAAATTGCAGGAAAAACAAGACGAGCAAGAAAAGAAAAATCAAAGGATGAGAATGAGGGAAGAGAAAAGTCTAAACAGATAATAAATGCCAAAGCAAAAGAAAGGGCGCCCTACAAAAGAAAGTAAGGATTCTGCTGTTACTGGAAAAGTTGAATCATCTTCGAAACAAGGCTTGTGATACGTCTGTGTTCATAAATTAAAGCTACAAATATAGCTTTAGAGTGCTCAATCTGTAATAAGTTATTTCACAAGAAGTGTGTGCCTAGAAATCATCAGCAGTATATTCCTGATGATAGTGATTGTGATCATTTTGTTTGCCATTTGTGTTACAAATTTGATGAAAGTGACTCTGAGGACTTAAATATCATGCTAACAATGACAGTGAGTAAATAGGTTCATTACTCAATATAAAAAAATTTAAATTTGTACACAAAATTCTGCATGCCAATAACTTTACCTGTACCTGCCAATAAATGCACCTCCTTGCCAAGAACTCAAATTTTCACAATATTTTTTTCAAAAATAAGATTAAAATTTTGCCATTGAAAATTTATATTGGATAGGTGTCACTAGATGTAAAAATCATTGCTTCATAACATGGAAATTTGGTTTTGTTAATACAAATTCAAATAAGCCCATCAATTTTAAATTTAATTAAAAATACGTCCCTAACCCTGCCAACAATTGTCACTTTCACCTTATATGCCATCACTAAAGGGTGTACTGTACCACTGTGAAAATAGTTTTTTTTTTTGCATGCAATCAACTTATATTATTTTTCCTCTTGTTATTGCTACACATATTGTCATGCAAGAGTTAATGAACTATTTTTTCGCACATGTCACTTATATGATTTCAACTGCCTGTGTAAATTTTATTTATTTTTATTAATTATATTTTTCTTAACACATAAGATTTTTAAAACTTAGATGTATGGTGGCAATAATAATTACGTATAATTTTGATAGGATAGTTCATTTCTCATTGTGTATTTATTTCTATATAATTAATATTTAATTTGGTGTGATCTTAATTTTGTAAGTCTTTCTAATTTTTTTATTGTATTATATCTCAGTTCCGAGATCACGTATTCTTTTGTTTTTCTTCATTTATGTCGTTAGAAGTGGTTAACGTGGGTAGTTTGAATAGATTTGATCCCCATTGGCCCACAGGTTTAAATCCTGATTGTTGATTGGCTGGTGCTATAGGCCCCCTTAAGCTAGCATCAGCCTGCGGAGACTAACGATCTCTTCACTAACAGCTTCCTACGACGTCAGACTTAGGGCAGGACCTCCCATCTGAAGTGGACGGAGAGGTTGGACTTTAGATTAGTTTTAGGGTGTGTAGATATGTCCCTGAGCCAACTTTTAAGTAAATTTGTAACCAGCAATGAAGCGTGTCTCAATGGCCGCCCATTCGCGAGGTAAAGTGGTCAGGATTTAGATAGTTTTAACATGCCGTCTACGCTTGTGTAGAGTGGAGCTCCACGTATCTCCACCTTAATCCTGCTACGTCAAATCCTGCAAGAGCATCCTACCTTCAATCCGCTTGGCGATTAAAAGATATGTCCTACAAAAAGATCTGGCATTTTCATCTTGACCTAATTTTATTTACAGTTTGATTCAGCTCAATGTCCGTTAGCATCAGTACACAAGCGACACCATCTTGATGTTTATAAGTACGTAAATTTCCAGCACACATACGCCCACTGCAAAACCTGTGATAAGAGTAGTTTCTACCAGAGCTAGACAGTTTAGTTAGAGCACAATCTATTTTAACGTAATATTTACTACAGAGAACAGTTTAATTTATTTTATTTTAAAACCAGTATATTCAGACTCTGGCAAGCTATGTCACATAGCCGTAAAATGGTTCAAGTAGGCTAGGCATGGCCACTTTTAGTGTTGTTAGGATAGTGTGTTGTCTTTACAGCTTTTCTCATATTGCCATCAGGGTTTTTAATTATTTCTGATTGAAACAATTGCAATACCAAAGGAAATGAAAGGAAAATAAATGAAATTTATTCAAAGGGTGTATCTGTTTTGTCGTGTTTTCTAATGTAGTGTCAAGTTAACCTATTTCTTACCCAGGGTCTTACATATGTGTTTACTAGAGTTTTCAACTGTCTGCCTTATTTTGACGTACATACATAAATGATGTATGTGCCAAATGTTAGTTTCTAGACGGTGATAATGGTGATAAATATGTTTACCTACTAGCCCAGGACTGCACTGGGCAATATACAGAGGCAGTCTAGGTAAAATCACATCCTTTCCCACTGATTTATTGCAAGTCAGCTGTGCAACCTAGTCACTCAAGTGTTATATGTGTTGTCCCATTGTTGCGTATGCTAATTTTACACCATACACAGCACATATATATATATTTGAATATAATATTATTATATCTGATATTGACTATCGCAACGAGGAGGCCTTGTGTGTATTCTTCACATCTCCCTCCACACTATATTACATATTAATATGAAATATAAGCAATATTTCAGTACCAAAATGGCAAACCTTTAAAATTCAATTTTTTATATATTTAACCATTAAGTTTTTTAGGTTTTGTATGCACGCCATCATTAAATGGTGTACTAAAACTGTGAACCTTTTAAAATTAAACTTATTTTATATGTTTGAGATGGTTACATCGTTTCGTTTAAATTTCGGCGGCACTTGCATAATTGGCAATGCTGTTCGTATAGGTATTTCTATATGATGACCAGCCATATTAAATGTTCTCTTATGTATTCCAGGTATAGTAATTATTTTATATTTGTTCTTGGTGAATATTTATATTATGTATTTTATTAGTGTGTGTTTTTATATTGCACCTTGTGTAGTTTTAATCGAATTAATAGCCAGTTGAGCGTGCACATTGCCAGCACTGGCCACCGGGCGTGGTGGCAGCACGATGCATGAAGGGGAGTCACCCAGCTGTCTTCGGCCGAGAAACATGTGTGTCGCGGCGACCAAGCACCAGTGAGTGATTGGTTAAGCAGAAAGGCCAATGTTTAAGCACAAGTTGTTATTATCTCCGTGTATGCATAATTAACAAGTTTCAAAATAAGTTGGTTGCTAAAAATGACGCCATAAGATAAAATTTAACTTTGGCAGCTGTGATTTGTTCGCCATGCCCGGATTCTACTTTGGTGAAGAACACTGCTGGACATCGGCGAGGCCCTCATGGTTGCTGTGGACCGTCATGTTGGGGTCACAAATGAGCTGTTCATTTCGGGTAACCATGTAGGAGGTCTCTATCAGCTTACTTAAACCAGCTGAGCTCGAGTGTGGAGGTATACTATGGGTCTGCGAACTAGTCGACATTCAGCAAAATCGCAGGTACTGAGATGGCAACGTATTTTGCGGGACAATGTGGAATCGAAGGCCGTTACGTCTCAAAAAAAAAATAATGTTGTGAAGTTGGTTAAAATACTTTTTTACCATGCCGTTCAGCTGGCCTGAAGGAAATGTGTGTTGTAACTTGACGTGTTCCAGACGTCCATGTATCCACTGTGTCCATTTGTGCCACCACAGATGCATCAACCACACAGCAACACTCAACCGATCGCTATTAGGTCGTCAAGAACTGCGTTTACACTTTTCTTGCGCCCTGCAACATGTGGCCGCGAGCCATCATATTTTTAATTCATCACAAGAGATAACTCTCGTGATAAATTGACATGTGGCCTAAATGGGTGTTTTCCGTGAAGTCACGACCGTTAGACGCAACAGCCATTGGAGGGAACACTGGGGTAAGCGGCTCTGCTTTGTACCATGGCTTCTCAATGTGCACGATGTCGACGGGCCTTGTGGCCGAATCCGGAGTGCGGCGTGGCTCCAAACGGTGTCCAAAGATGGGGAATAATATTCCTGGCATTAGTGCAAAGTGACGAGCGGCTCCTTAGCAGCATTCATTTATTAGAGTAATTCGCGTAATTTTAAGCAACTGTTGCACCATAGTTATCTAGGGAAGCCAGCCACCCCCTTTATCATAGAAAGTTGCACAGATATCACAGAGAACAGGCCATAGACCTGCCCCTTTTCAAGAAATGTGTGTTTTGTCACAGGATGTGAAAATCTTATGCATTTATGCTATTTTCGCCAAAACGACATACGCCGGCATTTATGTATTAATTATAAGAGCGTACATGTATTCATCCATTGAAAATCAGCCATATAAGGCATCATTTCATTTAATATCACCCTTCAAGTGCGTTGACATACTCGTGACGTCACATTGTTAGCCATATCCAGGGCTCCGGCGTTCACGGGTATATCAAAAATGGGTTTTTAATCATTAGTCATAATTATGTAGAGTATTAATGTCTTTAATCATGTAAGTTGTGCAGTTGCATTTTTTCATGTTTTCATTTGGCGCCACCCAGAAGCAGAGCGCTGCTACCTAAGTTGTGCTATTTGACATGGCTTGAATAGGGAGGGGAATTGCAATTTTTTTTTTAAAATAGGAAAATTACATTGATATCTCTATGGTGTTATCCCAATCAGTCAATAAGGGGGACAATTCGCTAACATTGTTAAATAGAGTGTCCAGACCTGAATTCTACAGCCGTGGTAAATAATCGATGGTGGGAAACAAAGATTGGGTGTGCGCAGCTAGCTAGATCAGTCTACCTCATCTTTAGTCCATGCTCCCAACTAGCCAAGTTCCGAATTTAGCGGAAGGCGGTAAATTCCGCCTTACGAGAATTATATGTTGGTTACCCTGATTATTTCAAACATGTGTATATCGTTCCGCGGAGCTACTGTGAGGAAAATCTATCCTTTTTTTTTTCTTTTTTGAAGAATATTAAAAAGGTATTTAATTTTATTATAGAAGGGTTTTTAATTACTGCATGCAAGATTTGAAAACAAAACATAAAAAAGTATTTCAAACATTATGAGAGTTGTTAGTTCGTTAGGCGCGGGAAACAGGTTAAATTTTTTTCTTTCAATCTGTGCAAACAAACGATCCCAAAGGTATAAACTCTGTAATTTTCAGTAATTGTGTTGTTTGTGCTGTGCAGCTACCTTGTGTGTAGTATGCTTTGTCATAGCCAAGTTTGTTTTAAGTTATTTATATCGTACTGCTTAAGCTATTTATATTTTTTATATTCAATGATAAATTGTTTCATGAAAGTAAATTAAAAAGAGAAAGTCCAGTTATTTACATAATGGAATGTAATAAACCTACATTAAACTCTAGAATATTCACGAGCAGCATAGTATAAAATCTTGTAAACCATCACACATGTGTTATAATATTATTGTAACAAATGTGTGATTGTATTTCTTTTCTTACTGTTTTAGGGTTTGGGTACGATTTTCTCTCTCTGAGCATGGAAATCGTCACCTAGTGTGTATGTTGAGCACAGAGTTATTGAAGTAGGCGATTGCTAGCGGATTGAAGAAAATGAAGCGGCCGGGCTGAATGGTTCTGAAGGAGCGTTGGAGGGACAGTTATGCTACTTGCTTGTCAAGCTGTGTTTTAACTGTTTCTGCTTGGCTCGTTCCTCTTCTGAAGTCTGCCTAGAATCTCATATCGTAGTTCCTGCATTTAGACCTGGGAAATGTACGTTCTTGAATAGATCTATATTTGCCACTATAACATATATATTTCCTCCTCAGATTTTTGATGAAGTAAAATGTTGCCACCAAAGTATATGTTCATTAAATTCACATACAATTACTAATAATTAATATCACCAGCAAAAATAATTTTTCTAATGTAGATAGGAATTCTATGGTGACCATCATCATCACAAGGCACTCTGATGAGACTACCTCCTGCCTTACAGCTGGTTGCATCGCAGTGTAAGCTGCACCTATATTCTATGTTGTCTAGTTATAAGTCTCATCTGCCCATCCCAAACAACTGAAATGGAACTCTCCTTTGCAGTGAGCGCACTCGATGCTGTAAATATACACCCTGACACAGTTGGGTATTGCACACCGATTCTCGGTGTCAGCGTATTCAGGCACGTTATCTAGGTGGTTCTTCGGCATATGTAGTGTTTGCGGCAAGGATGAGATGGCTTGATGTACCAAAAACACCCTAGCAGATATCCTGGTGGAAACCTGGGCCCAACCTGTCTGCTCTTATCCAGCATCCAGTCAATGCGAGCCTTTCTCTCTCTAGTGTCGCTTCTGCCCTCAATTTTGTATATGTAAAAGTACTCCCCCATGACTCAGAGAGCCACGGTGGCTGAGTAGTTGGACTGCTCGCCTCCCACCAAGGCAAAATGGGTTTAATCCCCTGCCAGGTCACTCCAAATTTTCGCAAGTGGGAATTGTGACTGTACTGCTAGTTGGTGGGTTTTCTCTGGGATCTCCCATTTCCTCCACCCTTACATTCTGGTGCTGCTCCATTCTCACCTCATGTCACCCTGATTGACTCTCAAGACTTCATTGTTAAGAGCTGGTAAAATCTCTCTCCCCTTCGATGACTCCCTCTCAGCAACCATATTTGAGGTAGGTGTTTTGGGCGACATTCTGGCTCCTAGACCTATGTTGCAGCATGTGGTTTAGGAAAGAGAGAGGAGATAGGTGTCCTGTGTGGTGAGGCTTAGGTAACTGTAGCTTGGAACTAAGGGGTAGTGCGAAGGGCGATAGTCACAGGCATGCCTTCTGGAGAGCAGACCTCTCTCTAGCGCTGGTACTCTGATGAGCTCGCAGCCCCTTCTAGTGTGTTCTGTAGGGCAGGATATATCTTGACTCAGTAGACCCCATCCTACCTCGAAGTATAATAGAGTATTTATAATGAAATGGGATTAGCATGATAAAAGGTTTTGAAGCACAGTAGACCAAGAATAAGAAGAACGAAACCAGAGTTTGGGTGTGCGTGTATATTGTTGCCTATACTGCACACATCAGCCCGTATTCAATCAGATGCCTAAAGGGCGGAACCTAAGGAAGCCAAGTACGTAAGCTTGATATGCTGTGTGCTTTACAGTTATGACAAAGGTAACTTTGTATGTTCGGCATGGCAGAAAGACTGTCCTGTTACTGTCTGGATTTATGAGCAGTGAACATACTTGGGATGAACTGACTGACTAGCAGTAATGTGACGATGAGGCCAGGATGTTGGCAAATGACAGACAAAGCTTGCACTGGGGCATATAATGCTCCTTATATACTGTCTGACCATTGGTGAGTGAGGAGGTAGGCAGCAGAAGGGCAAGAGAGTGTGTGGGCGAGAGAGACTGCAAATGCCATTCCTGTGCATGGCTGCACAGCCATGCAGGCAGCGTGGCATGAGGGGGAGGTGGCTGGTGCCCATAAAATGTGCAACCCTACTGCACAGGCCCATGTGGGTCTCTGTAAAAAGCAGCTCTCCATTCAGATCCAGTGCTGTGTAATAATGTTCATTTATCCTTTCGGGTGGAGGGGTTTGGGGGCATGGCTGTACCGAAGGGTGACAACAAAACTCGACATTGCCCGTGGTATGTTAACATGTAACTTTGCTGTTATTGCAGGTTGTTTGCTAACACAGTGTAAAAGAAATACATTTTTATTGTGTGTTTGTGTGTGCATGCATGCATTTTTTTTTGCAGCACAGCTTTGCCAGCCCAGGCTTTTTTCAAGCCACCCAGTTTGTAAAATTTTATGTGGAAAATCTTGATTTTTTTACCTTAATGTTCCGGAAATATGCTTAGTAATTGTCAAAAATGTAGTGGTTTGAGCAGTGTGTGGGCAGATGTCTACAAGCGTAACTCATTAAGGTAAAATATTATCAGTTGTTCTACCTTGTCACAGTTTGACTGCAGTTCTTCACCATCTTAGGTCTTGTAATGATGTTGCCACCATTTCAAACCATCCATTCACTTAGCTGATACTTAAGAAATTGACTTGAGTTTCGGGCATCAGCTCTCAGATCTCATTTGTTTCATTTATTATTTTTATGGTGCTCTTAGCATTTTTTTACATTATGTCAACAAATATTGAAGAAGCATTGTTGAGGTGTAACAAGAGTATTCACTGCTTTGTAAAACTGTCGTAACTGTGTTCACGCCATTAGGTTGTATAAATGTAACGTGGTTTGACAGCTTGCGAGAGGCGAGGGATGCCTGGTGTTTGAGAGAAACCTAGATGCATGGCTAGTTATCACAGAAGAGTTGTAAGTTCCAGTAGGGTGCCAGCTCATCTATATCATTGGTGAGCATGTGGACTCTGGCTCTCAGGGCGGTAGTTGGTCTAAAGCCATGTGGCGTATCCCTCTTGCAGCTCACGTTTATGAATAAAGTACATAAAAGTAACTGATGCCTTTACATTACATAAATGAGCTCATGGACTTAACACTCTGGAGTGGGCTAGGACCCGAGGAAAATTAATGTTAAAATGAATTGAGACAAGAGATACTGTAATTATGCATTGATTGAAAGAGAAACATACAGTCAACTACATGAATTCCTTCAAATGAAGCAGGCATGGCGTACAAGGCCCGCAATCGGCTGGCATTGCGAAAAGCACTCGTTAGTGCGTGAACAGATTAAGGCAGGAAAATATCCGGGGCTGCGATTCTAAGGAGATGGCGGCGCGGGGGAGAAAAGAGAGAAATTAAATGTTCTGATATAAAATCACCTATTGTTGTACTTGTTGATCAGACCACTGCAATGAGGTTCCCCCGCGACACGGAACGCGTACACTCTCCTAGGCATGCCAAACTAGACTGAGGAGGTTGGCATTGAGATCTCGTTATCAAGCGGATATCTCCCGCCAGCTCCATGAGGGAAAAAGCAGTTTCACGTATCCTACCAAGTACATGTAAAACTGAATACAACATAGCAAAACACTTAGAGGAATTAAGTTGTTAGTTCCAACATATAATTATTTCTTTTAATTGTTCATTTTCTTTGTTGCTTTGCCTGTCTGGGAAAATTTATATCACTTGGAAAAGACTGAATGGGTTTGCAAAAGAAATGGAAAATCATACAAAAATTACAGAAAACATTTTATATACAAAGGACCCTTCAAAACACTTCTGTAAATTAAAACATTAATTTAGTGAAAGCTCAAGGAAATTAAATTTGGGTGCTTGGCATGGTGGCTACCAAGATCAATTTACTGCTTACGTTAATGAAAACTGAAAACATAAATACACCCTTTAAAAATACACTATCGATCAATAAGTAATTGGACACCTGTGAAGATAGGTAATTCATTACGTCAGTTGACTTGTGTGGCCGCCATATGCTGCAGGCCGATGTAGAACCAGTTGACAAGGAGATGGCACGAGGTACAGAGCTATCGGATTTCGATAAGGGTGTGATTGTGCGCTACCATCTCAGTGGCTGTCTAGTCGGGCGATTGTATGGAAGGTAAACAAGCCCCAATCAACGGTCGCATTCGTCCTGCGTAAGTGGGAGGTCGGTGGGCATTGTGCCAATGCTGCATGTTCTGGGCGACCTCCGATCTTGACCGACAGAAATCGCAGAACCCTGAAATGTGAAATTGTCAAAAATAGGCTACCCATGGTTACCATCCAACAGAAGTTTCATGCAGCAACAGGAGTATCTGTATCCATTGGAACATTGCGTACAGAGGCCCACCGACTTGAATATTTTGGAAGAGCGGCTGCACATAAGCCCCATATTACGACAAGCTAAAAAGTTTGGTGACTCAGGTGGTGTTTGGACCGTCGCAACTGGACACTGGAGCAGTGGAAATCTGTTCTGTGGAGTGATGAGTCAATGTTTACATTATTCTGGTCCTGATGGACATGTATGGGTGTGCCATCTACCCGGGGAACGGCTTCTGCCGGAGTGTATAGTGGAAACTAGGAAATTCGGTGGTGGTGGTGGAGTGATGGTGTGGGGCTGTTTCACGGCCTTCGGCGTAGGACCGCTGGTGTTTGTCCGTGGCATCTTGAACACAGGCCTATTGTAACATTCTGGATAATGAAATGCTCCCAACATTGTGGCATTTTTACGGAATGGATCCATGTTACTTCCAGGCTGACAATTTCAGGTGCCATGTTTCAAGGGCTACTATGCAGTGGTACGCAGACGACAATGTTCGCTGATTGGACGGGCCCGCCCAGAGCCCCGACTTCGACCCTATAGAACATCTTTGGGACAAATTGGATCTGTGGGTGAGGCCTCGTCAGGCGTGGCCAAAATCCATTGCTCAACTCATGGAATGGTTGCAAAAGAAATGGCGACAAATCACTGTGGATGTCCTGCAAACACTCGTAGAGAGCATGCCAGACAGGGTGGCTGCTGTTAATAGGTCTCTTTCACTACGGGCACTCTTTAATAAATTACGGAGCATTGAGGGGAAGCAAACGGGAGATAGCAATACTCCGTATTTACTTTAGGCTCTGCTTTCAGGGGATCACAACACTTGTCCAATTTATTCACACACACACTAGGTCTCTCTTTGTGAGTGGGTCATTTGGATCAATAAACGGATAACATGACCCATTCTGCGTGAACGGCACAGTGAACCGTGCACGACACGCATGGCCGTGCATGGCTGATGCACAGCAATCAGCATTGGTCAGTTTCCCAAGCAGGGCAGTGAGGGTTACGTCAAATGTATAAAATTATTGCAAAGTTAATGTTTCAGGGTGGTTTAATTGTAAGTAGTCCTACTTACCTAAGTGTGCTACACATGGTAAATGTGGATATAATTTAAAGGCTATTGGAACCCTGCACTGGGAATTGTTTGTCACATGTAGGGTTAAAACACTCATGAAGGTAATACAAAGTCTGTCTCCTTTTTTTGTAATTTGTAGGTAGTGTTTGTCGTAGAGCTGATTGGTTGGTTATGTTAGTTAAACTGTTTGTTAAATAGTTTAAAAGTTTGAATTGAAAGCTGTTATTTTACATTAGCATTGTGGTCACCGTTATATTAGTGAAAACATAACACTGTATTCTTTGTTTTGATCTGTTGGTTGATATAGGCTGTGTAAGGAGCACGAGTGCTGTGTTGCAGTACAGATGAAGCAAGAAGAGCCTAATGTAACTTGTAGTCACCTGTTGATGACATCTGGGAAGGTGATCTAATTGTGTATTAATGTTTGTGGATTAAGCATTCAAAATTTTAATATCTTATTTAGGCCCCTTCCACACAAGGTATCATGGAAGTGTATAATTATAGATGTGACATTACAAGTTGTAAGCTTGTGTGCAGCTGCCAACGTAGTTAAATGCAAGTCCCCACACAATGCGTGAGAGTATCATATTCATCACAACATGCTGACTGCATGACGACAGTCTTACATCAGTGGCAGTCTCTAGACATATGTACTAGAGAGGGGACAGAATTATTTAGTGGTTAAAAATGAATAAAAATGTATTAATAAATTTGTGCTAATAGTTGAAAAATATTTGTCTTTATATAACCATACACTATTGAAATATGTTAAAAAAGATTTAACAGAAAGTACTTCAAGTTAGGTAGGTCTGAAAATGGCATGTATATGTAAACACAAACCATAATAATCTTCCATAAGAACATGTAGTTTTATCCATTATAAATAAACATTATAATATTGTTACTGCCAGTGGGGCGCATCAGAGTTCATGGAGGATGTAGACCTTAATAAAAATAAAAGAACTAAATTTGATTTTATTTTATTCTAACAAATCTTATTTACAGCATTAATTTATTCAAAGAGCTGTTGTTTACAACATTAAACTATCGACACTACTTACTCTCATCCTCAGTAGGCACAGTATTTGTTTATCTCAATAAATTTTGATTTATGTCATCGCTGTCTTCATTTAATTCACATTCATTATTTACACATATTCTGTCTGTCTATTGCCATCATTCCAATCTGTCACACATTCAGTTCAATAGTCCCACCCATCAGTCTCACTCTCCACTGTACCGATGCTGGCAGTCCACAGACTTCACTCCCACTGATCACTTTCGTCACCATTTGTAACTCTGCTGGCCTATTGCGTCGCTGTCTTCGCATACCGGATGCTTAAGGGGACTATGTAGCTGCGTGAAGGTCAAGAAGCGAGGGAGCAATATGAACGATAGTTACATGCACACCTAGCTCCTCAACGCTCCTACGCGCATGGCGTGCAGTGTTTCCGTCATGATGCTGTACTGTGTAAATTAGATCTGTAACAGTGGGGTTTTATTACACACGATGAAAGCCCACAGATTAAACTATGTCCGTATCTTTGTGCTTTTCTTTTATCACTTAGAAATTGCATTGGCAAGTTTTAAAAATACAATATTTGACCATTTCCACAAATGTTTTCTCCAAGAATACACTTAATATATGACAAAAGTAAACAAAAAGGGTCATAGATAGTAGTTTTTTATATTTTCTGACAAAAAGTCATATTTCCAGACGTTTTATTTACCGAGGTATTCGTTTACGTGCATCTTTTTGGTGGCATTCGTGTTGGCGCCCACCAACACTGTCAACCATTCTTTGCTTTGCTACCTCCATGGCATGTTTTATCAGGAAGCATTTTGAAGAATAAACCACTCTTGTCAACATTAAAAACCTTTTTGGGTCATAGTTCTTGATAATTTCTGGCAAACTTTTTTTTCTTCCCCCCAGTTCTGTATACTCTCGTCACAAACACTCAAGGACTCTTAATTTATGGGTGTAACAGGCTGTAAGCCTACTATGAAGAGAAGAAGAAGTGACAATTGCATTTTGTGTAGACTGTGGAATTCCCAACTTCTTCGCCATGGTCAATCTGAAACCTTAGGGTTTACTTCACTTTCTGATATTATTTTTAATTTTTCTTCCAAAGATAATGCTTTGTGCTTTATAACCCCATCATTACTTATAGAAGCTATCACGCACTGCACTGTAACTATCGCCATATACACAAAAAATTTAAAAATGCCTAAAGACACGTACAGCACGTATTTGCAAAAATAACACGTGCTTCCTAACCCAATTTTTTACAATAACAACTGCCAACAAAACATGGGTACACACCAATGAATGATAGCCAGCAAAGTTTTATTATGTTCCAGAAATACCACCAATTTTTCTATGAAGTCAGATGGCAATTCCTGGCAAAGAGAAGTTCTCCGACGTAAACAAAGGCAGTTTCTTTGCATCGTGTTAGTACACCATCCTTTGCTTGTCTTAAAATCCCGCCGAGGAATGTTCAGCATGCTTGCAAACACTCTTGCTTTCAGCAGAATCCCATCACATGATATTAGAACCCCATTTTGTCATTGTGACCACACAAATTCTGCCACCTGTTCATCAATTTCATGAAAACATCTGCGTTTCGGGCGACTGAATTATTTTAATGTTGAATGACAGCATTTAAACTTTTCCTTATTTTGTTTCCATCTGCGCACATTAGCCTCAGAGACACTAAACTTCTGTGCAGATGCACAGTTGTTTCCTTGTTCTGCATACCTTATAACTGCAATTTTAAAATTTCTGCCATAACTCTGCCTTTCTCTTTTGTTTAATTTTCTTTATTGTGACCTCTGTTCCACATGATCAGCCACTTCTTCTACTTTGTAAGATACAGAAACGTGAATACAGCTAGAATTCGTTAACAATCAGTAATAAACAAATGAGTCGCAACGGGCAGTAGTATAGTACAACTTTCTACAATGAAGCATGCAATGCATCATTTTTTGCTACTACTGATTACAAAACATTGCACCATATATGTAACATAATCATTCATTCTACCTGCTCCAAAAACATTTCCCATCAACATTACACAATTAAAAATTAGGTATGCAAATTTATGATGACCCCTGCTGTTCAGAAGTACTGATTTAGCAAAAAAGTCTTAGATTTAGATATATATGGTAGTTAAGTAACAGACTTTTATAATATTGATTAAATAAATTGACAGACTCCAGGGCAAGGATATGTGGACTCTGTGAAAGTCCCTGAAACTGATGAACGTAGTTTAGTGCAATTGCATCACATGGTCATGGACATTGGGGAAGCATATGAAGAATTAAGCAGAGTTGCCCTAATCAAAGTATTTCAAAATATAAATGTTTTAATTTGTGCCCACAGAACATCTTACCTGTTAACAATATGCCACACAATGTCTGTGTCTGTAAATCTCGTGCTAGTGTCACATTTCTGATTGAAGTTATAGTAGAGCCCTGATTGTATGAGTGTCCATGGTTTCCAAGAATACCATTGTAAGATCGCTATATTAAAAAATTTTGACCCTTAAAAAATTATAAAAATTATTTTTAAAGTGCTTTTTTTGCTTAAAGTTGGTGTTTGTCAAGGACATAAAACAAATACAATTTTAAAATGAAATAATGATTTTATTTAATATGCAGCAAGGGTGGTAAATAAGTCACTTTTTGACTTTTTTTAGACGTCACTTTGTCACTTTTTTTGTAATTTAGTCACTAAAGTCACTTTTTCCTCTTCTGAATTTAAATTATTCTTTTTCTCCCCATCAAGTTCACTCATCTTAATTTCCGGCATCGGGATGTGGTGAACCTATCACCCAACACGTTGCATTTATGTGTTGCAGTCAGCCACTAACTGTCTGTTTTTTTTACTAATGTTTCTGGTGTTCATAGTCCTCCACTCTGTATTGTTTTCTAGAATGTAGTATAAATTCAAAATTCAGTTTTGGTAATCTAGCAGTATCATGTAAACCAGGGAAAGTTACTGCCAAACATTCAGTTGCCATCGAGGTTCATTTCCGAAGATCATTGGCCATTTTTAGTTTTGATAAACATAGCATGCAGTGCAACATTATGTATCAATTTGTTATAGGTCTGGGATAATTCATGTATAATTATATAATTCAGCTTAATTGCTGGGTTAGCCTTAGGTAATCTGCACAAATGTGTAAGTTCATGTAAAACATGTATACAAACACATCAAAAGTGTCACCATCTCATTTATTTCTAGATAATTTTGAATGTTGTAACATTTTTCATTGGCTGTATATTAGAGATGTTTGATGCCTAGGAAAACATGAGTGAGCAGTTGGGAAGTGTTCAGTGAAAGACGAGTGGCTTCAAATCAGTGATGGACATTGGCATAAAGTGTGTGAGTGGGCAGTAAAACATAGTGACTGTGAAATTTTTTGTAAAGTTTGCAACAAGACAATTAGTGTTTCAGCTAAAGGCTTCCAAGCAATAACACAACATGCCAGCACAGTAAAGCATAAGAATGAATGTTGCATTAAACTTTCACCCGGACAATTACATCTTACTTCACATAGTATACCTAGTACAACCAAAGGTGTCACTATTACTGATAGTTCTAATTTGGGTTTACATTCTACTAAAGACAGTACGACGACAGCAGAGCTGATATGGACAATGAAGAATATTGCTAGTCATTCATTCTCATCATGTGATCACATTGTTGCAATGTTTAACGCAATGTTTCCTGGTGCTGTTCTTGAGAGATTTTTGTTAAGTCGCACAAAAATGTACTACCTCATCACTTATGCCCTAGGACCATATTTTAGGGACTATGTCTTAAAAGATATGAAAGGTTCTTTGTATACATTGTGCTATGATGAAGTGACAAACAGTGGTGGCAAGGAGCTCCAAATTATTTTTATATATGTTATATATTGGTCAGAATCTCAACAGCAAATTGTTTCACAATATTAAAAACTTTTGTCATAGAGAGAGCCACAACAGAAGATGTTTGTGACAAATTGATGAAGGCTGTTAATGGAGCAAGCCTTTCTCTTCAGAATTTGCTCATGCTTGGAAGTGATGGGTCGAACATGAACAAAAAAGTGACTTGTCTCATAAATGAAGAAATTAAGGTAGTTCGTAGAAAAGGTCTTGTTGATATTGGATCGTGCAGTATCCATACCATACACAATGGTTTTTTGAAAGGAATGCATGAGCTAGGAGATGCTTCAGATTTGATTACTTATATTTATCATATTTTTGATGGATGGCCTGCAAGATGTGAAGACTTCAGCACAATTCAAAAGGATCTTAACCTTCCAAACCGACTGAAAGTGACCTCTTGGTCTTCATCTTGTATGTCATATGTAGCGTGCATCAGCCAGAAAGATATTTTGTGTTTCTTTACTATAGTATTGTATTAAACTTAAATTTCTTTATAGTTCTTTGTAGTATTTACTGTATATTAAAACGTAGTTGTAATTACAAACATTTAATTAGTTACAGAGAAAATTCTTGAAATGGAAACACTCCACCTATATGCTATTGAAATTATTCAGGATTTGTAGTTATGTTCATTGTATTAATTTTTTGTGTTATTTTAAAATAAGTGATTGCAACTATTTATGCACCTTTATGTTTACATGTAAGTAATGTGGAGAAATGTAAAATATTCAATAAGTAATAATTATTGTGTTTGTTTTATATTTTTAGCTAAAAGTACTTTTGCAAATGTCCTTTTTTTACTTTATCATAATTGTGTAGAAATGTATTATGACTCATAATTATTTTAATAAAAAATTATTTGAAATTGGTAGGAAAAAATTATATATTTAAGTTGTTGGTTGGCTATGGGGATGGTGGAGGCCACATAAAACGAGTTTCCCATTGAGATAGTGATAAAAATGGTCTCAATTCAAAATTTACCAAAAGCAGTATTATATATCACAACTCTATGAAATGCAGTTTTCACTTTTTTTAGTCGCTTTTTAGTTTAAAAAAATCACTTTTCTCACTTTTCTAGCATTAAAAGTTATCAGGCCTGAGGCAGACATCTTCCAATGATACCCGATAAGTAGAGACACATGTTTTGGTGAAAGTGTTTTCTTGATTTTGTCAGTTTTGATTAGATGATTTCGGTATATTTTTCGTCGCTTTTTTTTTATTTAATCAAAAACATCAAAAATTTCGTCGATTTTAAGAAAGAGAGCTTGTATTAAAAAATTATATACATGTATAATTAGTCACACCTGTTTATGGTAATAAAAATTGGCAAATTTCGTCTTTCTTTTTTTTTAACTTGATTTAGGTACATTTTTCGTCATTTGTGTATGTGATTTTGGTACTTTTGGTTATTTTCTAAAAACAAAAGCTGCACGTTTGCAATTAGTTTTAAAAAGTTTTGTCGGAAACAATGCTATTGAAAATACTAAAATCAACATAATATCACTTTATGTAGGTATTTATAGTTAGTAGACCAATAATAAGCATCCTAATTCTCGTGCTTGAAAATCTGCATGCAACCACACTGTTCAGTTGTAATAAGTGAAAATAAACATTCACATATTTTTGAACAAACATAAATTAGGATAATTCAGCTTTAAGTAAATGCCAATGTAGTCATCAATTTCATATTTTATGCTGTGTTGTCATTCAATTTTTATAATCAGGTAGCAAAATAATATTCTCAGCATTATTTTTCATACTGTATTTAAGTGAATGTGGAGTGGACAGCAACATATATGCTTACAGCATTTTTAATTTTATAACCAAATATTTATTTAAAAATAAAACATTGGCTTGTAACAAAGTTGGGGGATATGTGTCAGCAATTAATTCCTTTCCTCAGCAGGTTTTAACCATTTTTCAGACAAAAATATTTGCAAAAAGAAATTACATTTCAGGACTGAAATTAATTGTGTGAACAATTGTACACATTTATTTTCAGTAGCTATTTAATTTGTCAGGCCTATAAAAGTGAAAAAGTCAGATAAGGCAGTTGGGAATATTGTAGGCCTAGGCCCAGCATAGGTTGGTTACAAGGTAGCCTTTTACATGAAAACAATTTTAGAGGTTAGTACAATAATGGTCAGTGGGTCAGGCTTTATTCCAAGATAGGGTTTATATAAACTTTTTTAATACCTGCAATGTACTTATTCATCCACTCCCATAACTTCGGGTGATGAACTTCTTCCAATGGAATGTTAGCTTCCATGAAAGCTTTTTTTTTGCATTTGTTGACAAAACAAATTCTTGTTTTTCAACTTTCGTATTTTTCAATAGGGAAACTAGATCGGAAAGTGAAATTTGACGATTCACACCAGATGTTGATGCACCCTGAACTTTTCCGCTTCCATTACTAAAGCTGTGTTTCTGTTATGAGTAGCACTGCTCTGGATGTGCTTTAGACAAGTGTCCTTTCTAGACAATTCTATTTGTACATAAATTTGCACATAATTATTTTCTTATCTTTGCCAAATACATAAAACCTCTTGTGAGAAAATTCTTTATTATGGTCAAATACTGTTACAATGATTATTACTACACACGTCTGACATCTTTGTTTAGCCTTTAGCATCACGTTTGTTTATCGACGGCAATATTACAATATATATAGCATATGTCACGATATATATAGAATACTTTATATATATATATAATATTTGCGATATATCTCGAACACTGTGGTATATATCGCAATTCTCACTATACTTATTGCCCAAATGTGTAGTAATTGATTCTTTTAATCTGTCAATTATGTGGAGAAATATGTTATTTTCATTATTATTTTGTGGATTTACGAAAATTAGTCAATTTCACGGATATAAATGGATTTCGCAATAATTACGCGATTTAGACACTGCGAAAAACATGTGTGTCTACCGATATGCATATATTTACCCTCCTTTTATGACCAAAAATCTTAAAATCATTGAGCCATGCAAAGTTTACTTAGTGCATTAAGTCCATATTTATTAGTCTTTGGCATAAAAATTAAATATTATATACATTTAGTTAAAAATATAGACATCTTAAGAGTGAAAATATGCCCCTGAAGTATAAATAACAACCTCAACAAGCTAAACAGTGTGTGACGCAACTCATAGCACTTTGTGTTGTGTTAGCTCTGTCTCACTTTTGCTTGGGCTTCCTTCCTTCTAGTTCGCTACTTCCCCTCATCTGCTGCTCCTGCGATCAATAATTTTTTCCACTCATTGTGTCTTAAAATGTAGTTCCGCCTGGCAACACTGCAATAGCCAAACAAGTTAAAGAGTATAATTGAATATGTGGTACCGTATTGAAGGGGAAGAAAGCACTTCATTGGCTTCTTCCTATCTCAGGTGTATACAAGGGATGTAAAAGTCGTTAACATTCTTTAGCTCCCTCTCTACAATACACGACTAGTCTGCAGAGAAAAGTAATCAGTTTGAGTGCAGCATGCACTTACATTAAAAATAATGTGATTGCAAAAAACAAAGTACAATGCACAAACTCTTTTAGCAAATGTTTAAATAATTTTGGAAATTGATGTGGCGGAGTGGGTCTGGGGCGGTATTAGAGAAAGAGTGACTGAACAGGGTTGTTGTACAGTGGTTGTTCCCAGCAGGTAGTTGCTATGCTGTTCTCTTCAGTTTTGTGGAGAACTGCCTCTTTTTTTTTTCCTGCTTATTCATCAAAGTTTACACATCCGAAGACTAGTTTCCGTTTTCGATTTCCTTTTCTGTATTAATTTTTCAAAACTATTACTGCTGAAATCTCATAGAAGCAAATGGCTGATGGAAAGACAGTACATCAGTGTAGAGGCGGTGTAATGTGTGTGCCACTACTGCCGTTATCGCTCCCATACATCTTGGTTTTGGACACGTAAAATATGTCCTGGTTTGAAGCACCCTTATTCACAGACGCACCGACAGTGTTTCCTGTTTTGTGCACTCCATTTGATATATGTTTTTCATAATACAAACAAAATGTGGTTGTGCGGAAACCAGCATTTATCTTACCGTCGGCAACCACATCAATACATCAGCGTGTATAAAATGACTCAATTTCAGTCTGACCCATCTACCAGCGGCATCAGTTAGGTGCCTTATTTCCGGGAAAAAATTCAAGTGCTATGTGGGTAAATACCACAGATCTAATTTTTGTAAACTTTTGCAATGTTAACACCATTTTCAAAGGGAGGAAAAGGACATGTCCTAAGCAAAAACATATAAATGAAATTTTTTTTTAAATTCGGATAATTTGAAGACGAAAATTTTGGCCTTGAACATTTCAAATGATTAAAGTTTTACTGTATTGTCCATTACCGTTGCTATGCGTACAGTATTTAGTAAATTTTTCTCTGATAATGGCACGTGGTATGCGGGTAGGAGAGGACAGCGTGTCTCCACTTCCTTTCACGTGTTTTGCATCACACGCATGGCCTAACTCACTAGGCATGTGCTTCAGGCATGTTCCAGCCAGATTTTTAAAGCTCTTTTGTCATTTTTTTCTTCAGCTATGGGCTGTCAGTTGATAGTAGCGGCACAACCTCTAGTATGTTATTGCCGCATGCTTACAAACATATTTGAAATAGTTTTTAATTGTGACTACTTGAATTTTTGCTTTTATTTAGTTTATTTTTTATTTATTTATTAATTTTTGGTGGTTCCCAAGAATGTTGTTGTAACATTGCTGTACTCACTAGATGAGTGCTTGTTAGATAGGTGTTTTACAGTAACTAAATACAAAATTAGTTTTCCAAAGAGAGAACTATTTTAAATAATGTGCTGTGATACAAATAGTGCTAAGTACATGATAAGTGAGTGTAGTGAATGTATGTCGGATGTGAAAGTTTTTCTTGGTGAAGGTTGCAATTAGGATAAAAAGCTTAAGTGAAAGACAATGTAGACTAAACCAACACCTGTGGAAAACTGCATTACATTGCTCAAAATGATCTGCCAACTGAACTCTGTGACAATACTTTAAAACTCACAGTTTCGTTACGAGAACTCAGTCTGCATATTTCTAAACTTGCAATAAGTCACTGATCAACTTGCCTAACAAGGCAGTTATGTAGATAGAATTCAAAGAGAATTATACATTGACTGAGGAAGATGAGATCCAAAGTCATTACTAGAACAAATATCAAGTAACTATTTTCACATGTTGTTTTTGACATCTCAACAAGGTATATCCTTTGCTCATATCAACAATGATCTGTGGCACTGCAAGGTTTCATTGTGGGTTTTCATGTGATCCCATTTGATTAATTTGAAAAAGATAGCACCTCATATTGATTATCTATTTGTATTTTCTTATAACTGTGCCAGCCAATTTAAGAACAGATACAGTACACATGCTCAAATGTTTGCTTCTCAAAAATTGACTTCTATGTGATTATATTATATTTCCCTGTCCCCTGTGCACAAATAATTTTGACACAACGTGCAGTTAACATCTTTAATTTCTATAGTACTGATTACAGCAGTGTTCAATACAAAGCTGTGTTAACAATTAATGCCCACACAATTTAACTATTATTCTCAAACAGCACAAGATTTAACATTTTACTTAAAAGTGCAAATAAAACAAAGTAGTGACGGGTGGTCATAAGGATGATAACCAAAGCCCTTTACATAAAACCACAAACAATTAAAAAAAAAAAAAAAAAAAAGCAACATATTGAACCATTCTCAATTTGTTAACAATTAATGCCCACGCAATTTAACTGTAATTCTCAAACAGCATAAGATTCTTGTTATTCAAACAAGATTTAACATTTTGCTTAAAAATGTGACCAAAACATAATTAGAAAAACCAAACTCTTTGACAGCACACCCCTCAGTAAAACACTCTATGCTACAATTAATAAAACACCAGAATCCTAAACCATTAAACAGGCCAACCTCTGACACATACACTTGTGACTCACCGTAATTTTATGCCCCAGAGGAAGTGCCCTACATCACAATAATAATGTACACCTTAAGATGTGCAGAAGGGAAGTAGCCAGCCGGCAACTGTCCCCAATGATAACATAATCAACAGTAACAAATTGTGCATGCGTGGGGAGCAACGGGCACAGGAGAAGGAAGCCAGATGTGCACATGAGCTTGCTGCCGAACATCAACGCAGATGGCACCATCGAGTAGAAAGCGCAGGTTAGCAGCGCAATATAATGGAATTTTTTTTGCCACCGGAAATGGAAAGAGTGCAGTTGATGGGTGGGAGGGTCTGTTAAAATAACTGTGGGGAAAACAGTGATAGGTAAACTATAGTATGTTTATTCAGCTGAAGACTTTTATCTTGTGTCTGCAGAAAAGTGCAAAGACATTTGTATTGTCTTTGTCTCGCAGGCAGGCAGAAGTAGTTGCAGGCCTAAACTTCTCAACAAGAGATGGAGCACTGTTAGAGAATTAAGTGGAATTGATTTAATGCACCACTTTAAAGTCTGTGATGGAAATATAATATTCTTGTGGTAGAACAGTCAACACTGAAATGTAAAACAATAACAATCCTTTGTTCAAAACCATTGCCAGATATTTGTGGTCGAGCATCAAGACAAATGAGATATGAAGATATATACAGTGATGACTTTTCAGATGAAAGCTGTGATAATCCTGAAGCAATAACTTTAACAGAAACAAATAAAGATGACTGTGAAATTGACAAAGCTGTTACACCTTCAGAAGGATTGTGTGTTTAGTAAGACTGTTAAGTTCAAAATGTA
This sequence comes from Dryococelus australis, assembly GCA_029891345.1. Lineage (NCBI taxonomy): Eukaryota > Metazoa > Arthropoda > Insecta > Phasmatodea > Phasmatidae > Dryococelus > Dryococelus australis. Next base: position 78,927,382 of record CM056994.1, on the reverse strand, counting down.
ATGAATTCCATTATGTAGTAGTTTGTCAGAGCTGTGTGAGAGAAGAGAGGGAAATAGATGTCGTTTTCATGAAAATGTATGGACAAAATAAAAAGTCATTTAGAATAAATCAGTGCAATATTAGGGCGATGAAAGAATAGAGTCTGCTGAAGACTTTCAAATTCTGGATGAACCACAAATGAAAGCTGTTGGAGACAGACTTGTTTACTAATTCAGAAAGGCAATTAATGTTTTTTAATATTAATGTGTATTTACAGATGCTGTAAAATTCTACAGTTTGTTTGTCTTCGATGTGCTGTGAAATTTTTTGAAGATTTGACATTGGTATTGGTATTGGTTGTTGTCCGAGACTGGTGATGTTTGCCCATTACACTGGCCAATGAGAGTTGAAGTTATCTCTAATGATAGATGTCTGTGATAAGTTTGCTAAACATAAATTAGTTTCAAACACAGCATCATTATCACAAAAGGATCTAGAAGTTATAATGTTTTGAAACATAAGTTTGTGCAAAATATTTATGAGATTTTTGATCTTCCCTATGTATATGCAGGATCTATATCTTATCACATCCATTACAAAATTCAATTCATCCATTTCCAGGAAAATTATTTTTTGAAAATTAAATAAAATATTTATCTAACTTGCTTGCAGTGTAAATAGTTAATGTCATCCTTCAACTACTAGTGCAAAATGTTGAAAGTGCAATTATTCAATACAATTAAGACTTTCAAGCCAGTATACAATGAAGTGCTGATGTGGGTGACATTCTTGTCACATCCATTACGCTATTTACAGTGAACACTCAGGCAGAGAATGAGTGGCCACAGAGCAGACAACAAACAAGCAATAGCTGATCAAATCAATAACCTACAAGAAAAACCAGTTGCAGCATATGCAGCATTACACAACAAAAATGTTGATTCTTGCTACAGTACCAGAGTTGTGAGAGCCCTACCACCTTCAAGCGATAGCTCAAAACTCAAAGACTCTGGGAATTAGCTCACCAATTCATAACAAAATCCAGGCGGCCACCAGGCCTCAACATAAGATAATCACAGCTCCTAACCACACTCATAAGCTATACCGGCCATTTTTCAATTTTCCCGCCCCACACTAGTTTGCCACCCAGTGACTAGGTTTACTACTAACAGCATCCTTCCACCATACTGCAATGTCCTACAACCTGCCACCTGATGAAGCTGACTTAGCCAGCAAAACATCGCAATTGCGCAACCGCGTGGAAAATGTGCAGTCCTTTGTGTGCCTGTTGGCGAGTACTATCACTGTGAGCACTTGAATTCCTGTCATTTTATATATTTTTGGTAGCCTACTTGCAACCTTAAATCTAGTTCCACAATACAGCGATGTGTTGCAATGTGATGTGTTGCAATGAGCTGTAGCCAATCAGGATGAAGCAGATTCCATTGCAGCGTGTCGGTGTCGAGTGCGTTGTGCAAAATTTTTGCATTGCGATTGTTTGCGATAGCCTGTGATGGAGAAGAAAAAGAAGACTTGTTAAGGAGAATAAAAGCATCTATTTGTTTACGTTTTGAAAATTACGATTGTGTTTACACTGCCGTCTTTGTATTTTTCTTGTTGCGGCATGGATGTATAAAATGAAGACAAGGCTTCTTATACATATGGATAATTTCTTAAAAATTATTTATTAAAAAAATATTTCTCCTTATAATGTCTCTCGTTCTCACTAATTTGCATCTCACATGATGTTCATACTGCCTTATTTACTTTCTACCCACTTAAAACGTAGTAGCAATGTTTTTTTGCGTGCCTTTTGTTAAATTTGCGAGGTCCGAAAATGAAATTTTCACCCTGGAAATTGATAGCAGAAATGCTGACTACTGCTGTCCAGAGTTTTTAGACTCCCACGCCAACCAGGGCAGGATGCTCGCCCTCCCTGCAGCCTGCGCCGACAGTCTACAAGCTTCATCTATATAGGTCGGGACGCTGCCGTGCTCGGGCAGTCATTCTTGTTTATTTTCTCGTGCCATCCCTCAGCAGCTACTTCACCATCGACGATCAGTCAACCCTACAACCAGCGAACATGCTCACCAACAAGTATTAAATTCACTTTTGCCTCCTCTAGACACCTTTACTTGAACAATTTAGTAGTAATATATATTTTACTGTCTAGATTTAACTTTGCCCTTTACAACCTAGAACCAGGTCGCCTACGCCTTGCCAGCGTAGTTTCCTTCAGCACTCTACTGCTTGGTAGGAGGTAGCATGCATCACATGTTTTCTGACTCCTCAATAAACATAGTTTGTTTCCTATACTTCAGTTTTTTTGTTGATAGAGATTCTTACTGTTCGCCCGCTAGAACAGTTTATGATGTGCACCACTGACAGGAACGAGGACTTTTTATATAACCGAATTAGCTTTTACTACGGGTGCCCTTCAGGAGCCCGTCAGTTTTATCAGACACCCATTAGATGGCCATCTGTTGCTTTCCAACTGTCAGAGCACTGGCTAGTGCTGGCGGAGAGGAACAGAGGAGCCATGACCACTAGCACTACTTTTCATTCAAGGAGGGGTGACAAAACCAGGTTATTTTTTTTACACCAGAGCACTGTTAGTGCTGGGGTAACTTGAGTCCTGCCGCTCATTTGTGTATGAACTCACATCCAGTGGAGGCATTGGTGACCTACACAGCTCCCCGTCTCTGATCAGCCCGCATAGCATGGGGAATCAATGGAGATTATTACTGAGCCTATGTCAGCAAGCCAAAATTGGACATACACTGTAAGGTTGTTCCTTGTTAGTGTGCACTCCGTATATTGTAAGCAGCGACTCTATGCCGTACCAGGTGAGGCACGGCAAAATGCACAGGGAACAAAATGCAGCCTTCCTTACCGCCAAACAGTTGAGTGCACTACCTCATCCCATGAAGGAAAGGCAGGCGGAACGGGATTGCGCCGCCCAACTTAGACACCAAGCAGTCGCGCCTGCTCCGGTCTTTGTAATTTATTTGTCGCCTTGCTTGTGCATCTATCCATCGTGCCACCCTGTGGTAAGAGGGTTGTTAAACCATACTGAGGCAGGGTACGGCTGGGCAAATCCGAACTTCTGGAGCCGTGAAGCCTACAGCTGGAATCGCTGCTTCGGAGTGAATCGAACTTGCCACTACTGGGTGAAACCCGTATCGACTACAACACCCAAGATGACAGTATAAGTAAGTTGTATCCAACACTCCTCACCTCCTGCGTTTTAACCCAAGTTAATCACCCCGCTTTTGGTCTAGTTGAAAAATCCTCGACCAACGTGCCTGTCAGTCTAACGGGGCACGCATCAAGCTTAACGCATAATTGGCTGGATATTAATCAAATGTCTGGGAGCCCCGAGGTTTCTGTTTGAAGAGATGGCCATTCTCTCCTCTAAAAAGGGGTTCAGTTCTGCCGGTATACAGAACTGGCCGTGTGGCTGCTCGGCAGGGCACAAAATTTTGGTTGATTAATTCAAGTCTGCATTTGGCGGGTATGGCAGAGCGAATGCTACTTGGGTGATGTTTCAACAAGACAGGAACTTTCTGTGGTGCAGGTGTATGTGGTGGTGGTGGAGTGATGTGAATTTTTGCTAGGCGGTAGACTGAAGGTGGCAGAAGTACTGTTGATGTTAAGTGAGTTATTGCCGGTGTTGGTGGTAGTTCAGGCTTCTTCAAGTACTCTGTAATGCATTCAGGGTAAGCTGCTGGTCCAGAGCATACAGGTGAAGAGAACAATGGCTGGGCACTGGAACTTCTGTTGGCTCTTGCAGTCAGCGTAAAGCTTGCGCCTGTTTTCTGAGTTGACCGGCAGGGGCCTCTGACTCAAAAAAGTGTGCGTAGAAATCACAGGTTAACTTTTCGCATTGTTGTGCACATGTTGTGGAAACGTCACAGTATCACTGGCACTTGCTTGGGCAACTAAGCATGAGAGTGACAGGATGGTAGTCTTTACAAAGATTAGGATAGGATCCACTGCAATCACTGGTGAAGGAAGGGGGGGTTTAGGTTTGCAGGGTATGTAGCAGATAACTCCTAACTGGCATAAGCCTAACCTAGTGCAAGCTCTGCTGATGTGTACCGTCAACAAAGGGGTATGCTCCGAGCAACGCGTACTGGGACGAAGGCAACAATATAATACTAACGTGGTGACTGGCGTGGGCCTAAGCAACGTTTGCTAGTCGCAATGACGATTAAGCTAAGCTTAAGGCAGGGATCAATTCTGAGCAACGAGTGCTGGAAAAGACTTGCAGTTTAATGGTTACGAGCAGCGCATGCTGGAAACATAACTGGCTGCAATCTAATTGCTTCCTGAGTGGTGCGCGCTGGGAAGGAAGACTGGTCTAGAGAAATGGGCCATCTCACCTTTTATACTTATCGTGGGCCATTGCCCATCGCTGATTGGCTAGTACACTAGAGCGAGAGGTAGTTGCTGAGCAGGGGATGCGAATGCATGACTTGCCTCTGAGGCTTCACCGGCCAGCTGGAAGGGGATGCAAGACAAAAGACAAGCGATATTACTACTAGTGCAATCTAGTGTGGAGTAAATGAAGTCGTTTATCCTATTAGCTTAATACGGTGGACCAGTGACTTAATAAAAGCTGCAAGGCAGGTAGTACAATCTCACTGTTAATGTAATAATTTTAAGCTTTTAACTCCGTGCAAAATTCCTGAGTGATGGAGCTGAAGTCGTTTAAAAATAATATCTCAAAAAGCATTGTGCATCAAGCTGTACCAGCAATTTTTCTATTTTCCCCGCCCCACCTTAGTTTGACACCCGACCACTAGGTTTACTACTAACAGCACCCTTTCACCATACTGCAGTGTCCCACAACTCACTGCCTGATGAAGCTGCCTTAGTCAGCAAAACATGATAATCACGCAACCACATGGAAAACGTGTCCTTTGAGTGTGTGCCTGTCAAGTATAGGATATTCACAATAAAATGAGCACTTTTTAAGGCCCTGCTAAATTTTTCCTTTGGGACAATTTTTATTTTACTGCCACTTTTTAATGTAAATGTTGCCATGTAACTAATAAATATACTGGATACATTACACTACTCTGAAAAGTTAACATTCAAAGCTGCAATAAAACTTATTCATAAGCGATTAACACCTCTTGGAAAGCCTTAAAAAGTGCTTATTTTATCGTGAATGACCTATACTACACTATGAGTACTTGAATTACTGTCCTATATATTTTTGCTAGCCTAGTGGCCTACTTGTAACCTAAATTTTGTGTAAGTATTACAAATACCTTAAGTTAAGCTGGTATGATTTTATTTAGATACTAACTTATTTAACTGCTAAATTGTTTCACTCACTTGCCAATAATGTGATATTTGTGTGAATTGCTTACCTTTGTATTCCTCATAAGGCATTCATTATATTGTAAACAGTTACAAGGACTAGCTACATAAAGATACAGTTTGCATTTGCTTATTTTAAGTTTACTAAACAATAAATACTTTCAATTCATCAACCAATAAATATATTTAATTTCCTTTGCAGATAAATACTTACTACTTATAATTATTTAAAATCATTAGCTATACAAAATTTCTTCCTACATTAAATAATGAGCAAATAAAATCTTAAAATGGGAAATAGTAATTTACTATTTGTGTGGTAACAGAATATCTGTGATTCCCAAGAATCATGATGAAATGTTACTTTTAACTTGGAAAAAGTAATTTAAAATTATTCTACAGTATAAAAATATGTATTTATTCCCGAAAATAATTATTAAAAAAGATATTCATGATGCATTGTATTTTTGTAGGTTAATTCATCTTAATTCCTTCTTTTCTCTTGTCATTTTATAGGGTTGTGCGAATTTGACTTTTTTTCTCTTGAAACTAAAATGACATATGTTATGAACTTGTGAAACATTAAAAGAAAATGAAAAATATTTTAATAATAGTTAAGCTTTAACGAAAGTTTAACAAATATCACAAAATTTTAGCAAGTTATTCACTATATCAAATTCGTTGCAAAGCCAAACCAAAAAAATGGTAGGATATGACGTATTTACTGCAGGGATTCTTGCCTACATTTAAATTTCCGTTTTATGTAATTATTTTAGTTGTAAAATAATAAGAGCAGACAAAATTATTTCCAGACAAAAGTTTTCTTTCATGGCGCATTAAAAAAACATTAAACACCAGAACATTCATCGAAATTGAGAATTTTCGTTTTGTTACAACTTTAGGCAACCAAATTTCTTACCAAAACATAACTGAAAGTTTTCGTTTTCCCTTTTCATTTTGGTATACCGACTATTTGCACAACCCTACTTTTTTATTCCTTTTCTTTGTATTTAAGTGTTTTGTGCATGTGTATATCTTTGTTTTCATGAAATACTTGACGCGTGACACGTACTGACATAATTAGTAATTATGACTCCACCTCATCTTCACATCGCTCCGAGCTGGGTTTGAACCCAGGATGATTTGCCTCCAGAGCCAAGCTGAACACTCCTATGCAAGGGGAATCCAATGACATGGTAGCCAAGGCCATTTACACCAGTATTTCAGACGTAAAGTGTCCGGTAATCACCCCTATGTGTGACAGAAGCCAGCCATGCAGCTCAGCACTGCCCCTAAGCTCATGGGAGCGACACAACACGCACACAAGGAAAATCACACTTCCAGCCTCCTCCAAGAGAAGGCGGCCCACGCTGCTAAGGGGGGAGCTCTATCCCGAATATACACGTCCGGCCGAAGGACCTATAGTCGGCCATCTATATAACGAGCGCACAGCTCCAAATCGCCCAGCAACTCCTGAAGAAGTCTTCGTTTCCACCATACACTCACTACCATTTTGGTAGTGAACCAGAGTCCCTTCTGGATAACAGCATAGATTAGTTAGGGTCAGTTGTTGTCATAGCTACCTAGCCTTTTTCTGTTCTTGTTTAGTTTAGCCCCAAGTCCCTTTCATCAGGTTTACCGTAGCTTACTTCCGCATGTTACAGTTAATTGATAGTTAGGAGATAGTACGGGCCAGCGTGTTTATTCCTTTGGGAAATAAATTTGTGATCTTACCTAACCCTGTGTACTTATTGTAGGGTGATTGCGACTTTCATCCCCGTAGACGTCAAACCTACTAAGGAAAAGCAGACTACCGCATTTTGAAACCTCTTTGCTGAAACTAGTGTAGGATTGCGGGCTACCTTTAACCAGGTGCACATACGTCGCAAAACATACCCATTAGATGGCCACCCATACTGTGGCCCAGGTATGTAAAGGTACCTGGTGCGTGAGTATGGCAGGACCCTGACCACTAGTAACACATTCCATGAAGCAGCTAGACGCCCAGTTCAACTAACCCACTACATCCACCACATTGTTCTCTTCACCAGTTGGCGTAACTGGACTGATTCTGGTTGACCTAACCCCCTTTTGGATGACACACCATGATGCAGCTAGACATCCTGATCAGCCAACTGCTCCATCCACCGCATTGGTATCTTCGCTGGTTGGAGTAACAGGATTGATTCTGGTGGGCCTAACCCTGGCTGGTTGCACTCTAAACTAGGGAACTTATCGCCTGCCCTTAGGGTGGGAGACCATATTACCTCCGTATACCCTTCATCCATAGGGTGGTGCAAGGTGGAGAGCTAAGAGGGCACCTACTGCCTCTGAACCTAGTCAGTTGTTCTGCAACCTAGTGCTGTCTGCCTTCAGCGGCCCTTCCCCACAGGTCCAAGCTCACGCCACCCGACAACTGGTAAAGCCTTATGCCCGAGTTCCTCCTATGTTCCTTTTCCAGCCACCCCTAAAGATTGGCAGTGAGCCGCACTCATTCGTAGTGGGCATACAACTGGGACTTCCAGTGCCACTGAGTATTGCCAACCTTTACTTCAGGCTTGCGAGGACCAGAGGCCCACCGTGGGAGCCAACCAGCCCAGTCGAGCCAGGATCTACCGTGGGTAACACCCACTGCAGGTAAAAGAGTGCCTGTGTCCACACTATCAGTGCATAGAGCCGTTATTACAACACCTGATTTTGTGCAGTGTCGTAGGGCTACTTGCCCCAACCTGTACCGCAGCAGGGTGACCAATAGGCTGCAAATAATCCAAACTTCCTCTCGGTAAGTTAGCCAGTGCCTCTGTCCGGTACTATAGAACCCTTGTCTGACATTGATGTCACCATTTTTAATCAACGTCACGCATCACACTGGACAACTATTGAAGGCAGTGTATTTCCTTTTCAATGTAGAATAACATTTGGTAGTAATTGGAATATTTTCTTCTTTTTACAAAAAATTTGTCTATGATAATTATTAAATCTGAATCCTTCACTTCTTATTGAATGTTTTGACAATGGAGACATTTTCATTTGTTCTGAAGGGAAATTCTTCAAATTCCTTTACTAGAAGAGTACCCATTCACAGCTTCGAGACCACATCTAATTCTGTGTAAAATAACAAACTATTACACACACACTTACTGTCTGTGGGAATTTCTAAAGCCTATCTGCTTTGTTTTTTTAGCGGGAACATTGCAGAAGAATGCTTGCAGAAAATGTAATTTCTTAGTCTATGTTTAATTTCATTTCGTGATGGGCATCTTTTAGGTGGCCCATTTCCCTAATATAGGTAAAGAAACATTTTATTATGTCTTGATTCAGTTTAGTTGTGCTGTACCGAACACTTAAAATTTTTGTAAATATGCTAATGAACATTTTATATCAGGAAAAATACTGATCAAGTCAGGTATTATTTATCTTTTATCTACATATTCCTACATTTCCGAGTAATAAAAACTTACAATGTTCTTTGCATTTGCATTTTCCACAAATAATTTCGAAATTATAATCCGTCATTTAGAAATTAATGCTTATTTCATATCCTTCCTTTAAATGAAAATGTTTATAATGGCCTCAAACAAGCAAAGTTAACAGTATTATAGTTAATTTTCTGAGCTATTTTAAATAATGTTGGAAGGGTAATCCTTTATGTGTACTAGAAAACTTATACTATATTTCTCCCTTAGAATTAACCAAACATCAGTGAAACTGTTTTTTTTCTCACTTAACATGCAAGCCAGCTTCATTAAGGTAACAGAGTAAAAGTTACAGCTATAGGCAGGCGAAACATTCAGCAGTATTAAAACCAGTACTCCAAGCCAGACTCGAAACCAGTACATTGGACTCCCTATCTACCTTTTTCAAGGGAATATCAAAACATTTCTATACATCCAGGATTTTAGTAGATGAGGGTTCTGGCATGTACATCAATAAAATACAACTTCTAACCTATTATACTTCATGTTGAGTATAACGAGAGCTGTACATTATATGTGAATAAAGTTTAACTAGTAAACACAATAAAAATGGGAAGTTTTACAAAAAGTGTTAATGTGTTGTATTACTAAATTATATGTTGACGCATGCCCTACCTTGGCGGGTAAGTGGTTAGGATGCTGACTGTCCTCTTGAGATCATTAGGTAATCCTATCACCGCATGATTGGCTAGTATTATTGACCCGACGGGTCGTGGAGTGTTGGATTCCGTGGGGGCTGCTTAATGGCAGGGTACCGTCAGATATGAGGGGAGTCAAACCCCAGAGTGAGGCAGAATGAGATCCAGGGAGTTCTATCCTTCTCACTACTACGGTTGCCAATATCGGGATGCCAGTTGTCCCTGGGTGTATGAGGTGGCGATGCAGTTTAAGCGATTGTGAGGGTGGAGGGCCTGGCTGGGGGAATCAGGGCTACTCAAATGGGTGGAGGGGGTTGACGTGCGGGAATGTAATTTGCGTGGAGTGATACCGCACGTGGTTTGGGGGCTATCTTGGGCGGGAGTCGAACCCGGACCGTTCTCCCAGATGCTAGTTTAACTACGCAAAAGTTGGATAGGTTTCCCTTTGGCGGGTGTATGTATTAGTTTCCCGGGAGCCAACTTTATTATGCAGGTGTTCGTTAGGTTCTTAGAGTATCGAGAACAACCAGGGGAGCAGTTACACTTAACTTCACTGTGGGTGTGCCTCTAGCAGATGGAGGCACGATGAATCTGACTCACTTTGTGACCAGCAAATACCTAATAAGTGATCGTATGGGGACACTTGGGTAGGATGTAGAATGAACGAGTAATCAAGGGGTAAGCTCTCAGATTCTGGTGTCGGAGGTTCTACCTTACTTGTTATTGCAGTAGTGGTTTGTGCTCGGAGCTCTCTTTCTAAAGCACAACGTTCTCTACGTCTTTTACGGCACTGTATGCCACCCTTTCTAGTATTCATCTGTCTAGTCCTGTGATCCTTTCCGCCGATGTGCAGTCCTGGAGGTATGGCTTCTGCAGGCACACCCAAGACCCTGACGTGCAGATGTGCAGTCCATTATTGGGATGTCACCGGAGGTAGACGCAGGAACACCGGAAACCCAGGAGCTTCGGTATGTCTTCTGCGGACTAATGCTTTCTGCAAGCTCACGTCTCCTGTAGAGTTCGATGCACCACATGGCTAGGTTCCAGAGGAATTTAATTACTGGATCCTGTCACTCTAAAAATTAGAATGCTAATGACACACGGACTATAATACGAAAGAATGGTACACTGACAATTAAGTTTATGTAACCTTGTATTACGCTGTTAAGGAAAATGGAAAGTCCCGGCTAATCAATTACAGGGATTTAATTTAACTACCTGAAATATTAAAATATTATGATATGTAGCTGTAACACGCGAAGGTGAGCCGGGATATTAATTAATAAAAAAAAAAATGCAGCCTTCATAGTCTACGGTGGAAGGTAGAAGTCTTCTTGCAGGTTTCTGGAGATGTAGCCATTTCTCAGGCTGAGGAAAGAAGAGAGTTTTCTTCAAACCAGGAAGAGCTCACAAACCTACTCGGCTGGGGAGCCCGGCGTATTGCTCTAGCGTGGTTCCTGACTTCCTTATATACCAAAAATCTTCTGATCAGTGATCTTGCGTAGGATGGGGGGGGCGGGGGGGAGCATAACCTTCCAAAACAGGGGTAGATTGTCGGGGGTTGCGGAGCACCGCTCATTTATTATCTCCCTGCTTGGAGGTGACAACAAATTAAAACCTCTCTTCCTGAGGCTGGCGGGTTGTGATGTCACAAGGTCACAGGGGTGCTGCCATCTCTTGGATTTGCTGGAACTTCTTCCGTGGGTAATAGTGGGGTAGTGAACTGTCATAAATGTTTAATTTATTCATGGGGGTTGCGTTTGCATGCAGAATTTTGGGCGGACTGTAGATTTTGTAGTTAAGCGCATCAATTACTTTTAATGACTTGCTCAGAGTTCTGGTTACTTGTAGATGGGCCGAAGTTGTCCGTAGAGTGTGTATCTGCGCTGCGCAGTATGTTGGCATGTGTCAGTGTTAAAAAACATTTCATCTCAACTTGTGTTAATAAAGAAAATAATGTCTCAGTATACAGTATATAATTATTGTAATCCAACACTGAATGCAAACTGAACTAAAACTTTCAAACCCTCTGAAAATGAAAATATCATGACTGCAGCATTTTTATGGCGGGTGACGGTGAAGGGGAAGCTTAAGCATCCGGAGGGGGGGGGGGGGGGGGGGGTGTAAGACAGTCCATTCTACTATCTACTCATGTTGGCGACACCTTACATGTGTGGCATATGATGTATGTTGTTTAAAGTAATTAATTATATTTCACTGCAAAAAGCTTGTTATTTTGCAACAGATATAATTAAAAATAAGGTGATTATGATTAATTTTTTCACAATCATTAATAATTACAGTAAAACTCCTCTATTACGACCACCTCTCTATTACCCTGTTACGACCCAATCCCGAGGTACCGTGAAAAGTTTGGGGCGAAAAAGTTGAAAATTTAAGTCACGTCTAAAATAGATACAGTAATCCCTTGCCAACCGCGGTGTCTTGAAATGCGGTTTCAGTTATGTGCAGATTCCTTTTTTTTTTTTAACCTTTTCTCCAACCTGGGTACTAGTTTCTATTATCCACGGTTTTCAGTCTATGGGAAACTAGCCCTTACAGACGTTAGTGGAGTGGTCGCACATTTCTCAAGCTACCATCATAGACTTGGACATTTGTTGTCCCAAGCAGGTGGAAGCAATAAATTACTTAATTGAAGAAGGGGACACTGGTGTATTGTCCGGGGGGGGGGGGGGGAGTTGCAAGCTGGGTCAGTAAGAATGCTTTGTCCTAGTCACGTGCCGCCCTCTGTCTTACCCTCCGTCTTTTTTCGCTTCCATTAACCCTCCTCTTTTGCTGTAAAAATAGCAGCACATTACTCAGACTAGTTTCTTAAACAGTGTCTGTATGATAACTTCAAATTTGTGTGTGCCCACGCCTACGTAATATACAATTTTTTATGGTGGGCAATTGTTTTTTTTTCTTTGTGAAGTGAATTTTATGTGTAAAGTGAATAAAGATAAGTGTGTGCAAATAAAATGTGTTTTTATGTTACCTGTAACATATTATGGCGAGTGAGGCTGTGTGCATGTATAGGCAACGTCATAAGTACCGCACTAAATATTTATATTCCCGTAAACATTGCCGGGTCTCATTGTGTCAGTGCAGAGGCCAACACGCCGCCTACATTTAGTATAAATTCAACACATTGACGTGAATCGCATCTATGTTTTCCCAATGCCGGGCTGCTGTTACGAAGTGAACTGGCCCTGTAACGATGGCAGTGATGGCTGGTGGCGGCGGGCGGGCTGCGGCCACCCGCCATCTTGTAGCGACCGACAGACAGCTGCCCAGCCTGAGGATCTAGGGCCGAGCTTCAGCAGCAAACTGCCATGCCCGAGCCCGGCTACATTGCAGGTGATCTAGGCACTCGCCAAGCTAAGTACACAGCCAGACTAAAGCGAGAGCATGGCATACACACATGTGTATTGCGCAGTGCCACCTAAATTTTTTGATTGCTACGTACCTCATAGCAATGTATCACCCACGATATCTGCGTAATAGATCTTTAATAATAACTTTATATTTTAATAATACATAGTCTAATCTTTTCAAACACTTTCAATGGCCATGTCATACTGTGTTTAGGCCTTCGTTTTTAGACAGGGGGTGGCCCAATATGTCTTTATTGGATATCTAATTAATCAGGAGACGTTGAGTTATTAAAATATACATACAGTATTTATATTTAATTTCAAAAGTGGTTTTTTATGCGCTAGAGACGATTGAACATGAACTTCATGCAAAAAATGGCAAGTTTGGGGGCATAGGTATTAGGAGTGAGTCAAAATTGGCCCAAAATTTTCCAAATTTTTTATTACGACCCCTTCCTTCCCTCTATTATGACCCTATTCTCGGGAACCGTGAGGGGTCGTAATAGAGAGGTTCTACTGTAATCATTCAAAACCATGTTCTCTGATTTTCATACACACTTGGCCTCTGTGCTTACCCATTATTAGACTACAAAAGTTGTTGAATAGGCTATTACAGAATATCAGTTTATTCAAATGATGCATGTCTATTGAAATTAATGAATGAAAATCCTCCGTTTTCCCCGCATGAAGTTACTGAAAATAAACTTTACGCTTGGTTATACAAATCACTCTTATGTTCACAGATTTTTTGATGAGGGAAGGTAAAGTATATGCTTCTGAGCATATAATTTTATTTGTGAAGATATTGTCCATGGAGTTAAATAAATATTTTGTTTTAAAATCTTATAAATTTTATTCCAGATAATATTAAACACCTACTTTATGTGAAAAAATGACAATCACAAAAGAAAACATCTTTGTAAATAATAATTACTCGTTAAAATGAATTGTGTAACATTTTCAGGCAAAACCCTTTGCTTTTAAAAAATGCTAGTGATGATAGGTGCAACTGTTTTGAGCAACAGATAATCTTGATAAAATTTCTGCGATTGTCAGCAAGCACACATGGTAGAGAAAGGGCGCACTTTTGTTTGCTAGACCAAAGCGTCCCCTCTTGAAGGGATATAATGGGAGGAAAAATGGTGCATGGCTGAGAGAGACAGAAAGAGGGGAGAGGATGCAAGGTCGCCACACTGGTTTGCTAGGTAACCTCTTCCCCTCTCATTGGGCATGTATGAGGAGGGAGCAAGCCAGACTTGCATTGCGCCGCAAAACAGTGATAAACGGTGGTGCGTGTGATGTATTTCACATCCAGTTACTAAACATTTGCATAAAGAATCAGCTTAAAAACTATCATTGCGAGAAATCTTAAAAAAAATATATTGATTAATGCAATATCTGATAAACGGTAAAAGTGGGTAGCTTTATCATTATTTTTATATAGGAATGTTGCTGGGACCACTGCGGCGCTAGAGCCCATGATGGCGTCCACCACGCAAATGTCATGTGTCCTGCATGTGCGCAAAGAGACCGATAATTTTGAACATTTCACATAAATGTTATTTCCAGTGTCAAATATGTTCTATTGTACTTACAGTGTTGAATATGTCTTAAAATGTTTTAAAGTGTTTGTACTAACTTTTAATTGCTTTATTATATAATTCAAAGTGCCCGCAGCACCGAGATTAAGAACACTTAATATTCCGGCATGAACACCGTTATAGAGAGACATTAAGATAGTATGCAAATTCGTAATAAAATTATAGAAATGTAAAACAATACTTAATTTAATTCGTGCCATTTTATTTTCAATATAAAATATTTTACTCCGTGCGTAGTACTCCCGCTTATGTGAACCCCGTAGGCGGCCATGGTAGGTCCGTGCGACGCTTGCCTCTGGACAGTCTGTCGTGGAGAACTGGCGAGGTAAGAGACTGTCACGTATGCATTACAACTTTCGTTCACTGATTTATGTTTCCGTAGTTAATTTAGTTTACCGTTAACCTTTGCTTGCGTATGTTTTTGCCAGACATTTTCCCCATCATTATGCTTCCGCTTTATTAATTTATTGCGCCCTTACTGCATTTTCAACTTAATCGAGGAGGAGGAGGAGAAAGATGTCTGAGAGGTCACGTGACCCGCGCAATTTCAATCAGGTGCATTTCATTTTAACTTATGCATTATTGTTACATGCAATTTTAAGAGCTTTATTTTTATGTATGTATTTGAGGGTAATTTTTCGTGTTTGAATATTTTATGGCAACATCACGTATAACCACGTGGCAGACGGCGCCAAGTCTTTGTATGTGCCGTCATTGCGTTTTGAGAGCTTGTTTATGTAACATCGTATGTGCAATAATTTATTTCAGGGTTCTAGGGTTCTATGTCAATTTTATTCAGGGTTCAATGTATTTTTCACATAAATTGATGCTTTTTGTATTTCACCACGCGGTCACGTTAATGTATGTTTTTACTGCCATCAGGCATGGTACAAGCCTGTAACTGCTTTAATCGTAAAGAGAATCATTTTCTCAACAGGAATAATATTTTGTCTGAATTTAATTTGCAGTTTCCTCGCAGAAATATTGCAATTTCACCTGCACCACATGGTCTGCTACGAACTTCATCCAGTGGCATCTGCACCATCTAAGCTTGTTTTCACACACGTGTGTGTTTATTGTGAATGTTCATCTCGTGTCCCATCTTGTTTCATGTATCATTCAAGGGTTTATTTAATTTTGTAATTAGTGTACGGTACAATTATTCCAATTCTAGCCAGCTCTGTGTATAGGCCGTCACCACACTACCCACTTGCTGGATGGCGAGCCCCGACGAGTTTGCATTAGTGATGCTGACTAATCACATGTGTTAATATGTATTAAGGGTTTCATTTGTAACTAACCATGTGCTGTCTTCAGGGGAAAACCATCAGTCCACCCTAGCGGATGTCGGCCCTCTTCTCTTGTGAAGGCTGTGCTTTCACGCACCTCCATCTGATCGTGCACTAGAGTAATTGCGGGCTGGGGAGCACCTAAGCAGAATTGGCTAGTCATGACCGAGATAATCATTTCATTATCATGTTGATGTTTATGCATAATAACAATATAAGCAAGTCTACAGTGAACTTAATTCTTTTATTTGGTAGTGACAAGTGTCCTAGCCACATATATTTTATTCAGTGTTTATTCCAGTGATGTTTAGTAAAAAGTTTAGTATTGCCTACGCGTTTGTAAGTATGCATGGATGAGACGGACACACAGAACCCACAGCATCCCTGAGAACCCTGAGTCTCAATAGTGTGGTGATTGGGAAGCACTACTGGCGCCCAAATTACCAGTAAGTATTTGTGTCATTGTTTGTCTCGTGTCTCACCCGATGGTGTCAATACATAGAATGTGTACTGTATTAATTGACGGTATCCACCACCGAAGCCTTTAAATGTTTTTCAATACCATAAGCACTCAACAGGTTACAATACCTATGCAACTTTGAAATAAACGGTTACTTAAGTTTATGTGAGCATTTAAGAGCATTGCAAAACTATAAGTGTGTGGTAAAGATTGCATTGACAGAACAATTTATTCCATGTACAAAGTACACAATGGAAGATTTTCAGGCGAACTAACCACCTTGCTGAAAATATTTTTTGCCAATTTAAAAGTGATATGCTACGGTGATTCTCAACATAGATAAAAAAAATGTACACCATTATTCAAGCACAAATGAAAATATGCTTGGTGTTGTTCAAACACTTATGCTTATGGTTAAAAAATCCTCTCACTACTTAGAGATAATGCCAAGAAATAAACAGGTAAAAATAATTCCCACAGTTACTGCTGCTTTCCCTATTTTCATTCTGTTTCAGTCCAGTAGCAGAATTCCTGTGATTAATTTCTTCTTTGATTTAGTTTTTTGTCTTTATGATCTTTCAACTGCCTTGCACTCACACAGTAAATAAGTTTCAAGTTGGGCACTGTATCTTCCTTTTATTTACATATTTTGGTTGGAGAATATTTCAACGGTTTTTCTGGTATACTTTTTTTAAAGTGATCTTCTCGGCACTTGTAATGCAAGAGAGGTAAAATGTATTTAAAAAATCCTCTTGTTTTATAGAAATAAGTTTAATATTTACTCATAAAAGTAATATTTGTGTATTATCTTTATTGCCATTCATTTTATCACACTTCTGCAGAAATATACCCACTTTCACATTTTTATTCTGTTTACTGCTATTATTACATGGGAACACAAAGTAGTACTACACAATAACTAGAATTTTGCAAAGATGCTCATTAAATCTACTCTCATTATTACTTAAAGTGTAAAATAATTATACAGTAAATTTAATCAATATTATTAATACACTGAAACACAGAAGCCATACAAATGTATTCTGTGTGTAGTATGATATTGATACACCAAGGGTGAGGATGGATAGATCTTTGGTGATCATGTGCAGCCGAGCTCCTTACCTGCCTGCCATCCTGACCCCCAGCGGGAACGGGAGAGTAGAGGGAGATATGCGTGAATCCAACTTCTCTTTCTTAGTACCATGTCACAAACATTTTATACTAGTAAAGTTATTTTAAAAAAATATAAATTAATTGAGCAACTCAAAAATTTTTTTGATTTTGCATGAAATAACGTATCATTAAATGTAAGGGTGCACCCAACACATTCTCTGGTATCTGCTGAGACAATGAATTTGGGTAGTAGTACACCATTACATCTTCATCTCTAGACATCATTCTTTCAACTGAAGAGGCTGCAGTAAGAATTCTTTGTGTGTCTAATATGCTCCATGTGTAAACTACCAAATGTATACTTATTGTTGTTGCATGATTAATCTAATACACGTCTATGACTATACGCCTTGTGTGGAAAGGGCTTTAGGATAAATTTATAATGACGTACGTACCTGTGTGGTGAAGCAGTTGGCGTTGTTGCCTCTCGAACCTGTGAATACTCTAGTGTGATCTTGGTTTCCCTTGGGCAAAGTTTTTTTCAAACAAGAGTTTTCATGGGTAATATCTTATTTTATTGCATAATTGTTACACCATAATTTAGGTACTGAAAAGAGTAAAAAAATTTATAGCCTAAAAGTTGAAGTATTTTCGGCACTACAGCAGTGTCAGAATGTGTAGGAACATGCCCTACTCCAGACCCTTTCGCAAAGCGTTGAGGGGATAAGTCAAAGCAGTTCAGGATGAGACAAGTTACAATTGAAGGTAGCTGAGGCTCAAAGGGTTTTTTCCTCCCTTCACAAAAGCTGCAGATTTGACCTCCCACCAGATGGCCAAGAGAGGATGCTGCACTGGTTGCTAGGCTACAATTTCCCCTTACCAGGTGTGAAAGGCGAGAAAAAGAGAATGCTACTCTTAATTGCTATGCAACAAGTTTCCATTCGTAAAGTTTGTAAGGGGAGGGAGTGATTTTGTGCCAACTAACAGCTGAGAATGCCTTAAGATGGGCAGAAGATAACGAAGGGCTTCCTCCACACGTGCATGGTTTATGACTCAAGGAAGCAAGATCACACTGTGCGGAGTGACAACCCAGTGTATAGAGAAGAGAGCACAAACTATTGCTGTGTTTGCTTATGGATAATATATTCCTTGTTACTGGAATATTGCTTAGACAAACAATTGAAGAGAAATCTGTGCCGTTAATATGGATTAGATATGTAGTGCTAACCAGAAACGTAATGTCTGTTAGCTACATTGCAAATAGCCCTTCCACTTCCCCCTAGTATCTAACTAACCATTCACATAATAGCTGCACCCTAAATTTTCAAGATAGTTTTTAGTTAAAAATGTATGACCATTATGCAGTGAAATATGGTATGGAATATGGTAGTAGAAATGTTAGTATGTCTACTTTCTTTCAGTTTATAATTTATGCAGCCTTATCTCATCTCTCCTCATACATTCTTCAAGTTGGTAGCAGGCGTGCCACTTGGGTAGGGTATATTGCTTTATTGAGCTGCAGCTTTCTTCAGTCCACATTGCTGGCTCTTTTTTTTTCCAGGCGTTAATATTTTGTGTAATTATTGTTGGTTATTTTTGTTGCGTGGTGGCCTATATGCAGGAAATTCTATCTCCAATTGTAGGAGCAGTTACCTTTGGGCGTACAAGCAGATGCAGAGAGTGACCAGATGAAACAGGTTTATGCTCACGATGTTGCCTTGCCATCACCACTTGTACCTTTCATTGCGAGCAATGTGAAAGAAATTGAAGAGGAAAATTCAACCAAACTCGTACCAGGTACTGACCACAGTGTGGAGGACTGCTCGCCAGTACCAGCACCCCTGGTTGCACCAGTAGCTACCTCGTTGCTTGAGCATGACAGCGTGCTGCAAGGTGATTGGGTGGTTGAATCAACAGATTCAGACCAACATGCAACAACACTTGTGATTTACGATCCTGCTGTTGAACAACTCCCTTTGTTGGGGAGCCAAGTTGCTTGTGTGGAAATGCTTCCTAATGATGATAAACAAGAAGTGGTAGCTGATATTGAAGAGAATGTAATGCCAGTCATAATCAAAACAGGATTTATTGAAGGTGATCTGGATGTAAGTATTGAGAATATGGTCAAAAATAAATTCATATCTTTGTGAATGGTAATGTACAGCAAGCTATCAGTTTTTTTATATTTATTGTGTGTCTGGCATGAGTTACTGAAGCTGAGAAATTTTATCTGAATACATATTGGGCACATATGATGTAATATAGTATAGCTATAATAATTAAAGCATAATTTTTTGATATTGGATGTTAAAAATTTACACTCTACATTTTTATGCAAGTTAACTGCAAACATGAGTTATTGTTAAAAATGACATGGCTCATAATACAAATACAGTATAAACCATATTTCCCATTACCACGTGTATGTGACACTCTGTAGTTCTATAATGATGATTGTGTACGAAAATAGTGGTGTAAAATATAAAGAGTATTTGTGTGTTTGTTGTTTCTGGGCTCTGGTAGAAATGTGTGTAATGTAATGCAATGCTTTTAAAAGATGCTGCATACATTTTCTTAGCATCAATGATGATAGCAGTTTCGTTGACTACGCTGACATAGCAAACCCATGGAATGATTTTGTACCAATGAAAATAATTTCGGTTTGAAATATTTGATTCAACCAAGATAAATGTTGTGTTTAGTGCTGCTGTTTTATTGGACTTTATCAATTTTCAGAAAATTTCAATTTGTCAAACAGATTGATGGATGTCATCCAAATTTCACAAATATTTTCTGTTGTCCTTTGCATGTACATTTTACATGTTTATTTTCAAATGGCCACGCACCATAGCTATATGCATGCATTAGAAGAATGATTCTTAAAGAACTGTAAATGTAACTTCACCACTCGTGATGGTAACATTTTGAACTCTGATGTTCTGGCTACATAAATGTCTTCTAAATAATCAATAATATAAATATTTTTGTCATCTCTGAGACTTACTTTACGTTTCAGCTGTTAACTTGACTTTGTCTCATAAATCTCGTTAGTAGCTTGCATTTTGCAATTTGTTTACATTAAAAGTTAACCTTGTATGAGTTTTTTAAAATGTGAACAGTTTATTGAAATGTTGTTTATACCAGTAGTAGCATTTTGAAGTATATATTCCACAGAAGAAAGAGAGTTGTGTGTGGTTAATAGCCGTAATTACATGATACAATGAACAAAAAATGTAAAGTGTTGCCTAATCAGGCTCCATTTGCAGTATAAAGAAGAGTGACGAAAATGAATTGAGGCCTTCAAGTTTTGTTTTCAGTTTTGTTTTTTGTAATTTGTATGAGGTTTTTTTAAGGTTTAGTCGGAACACCACCACATTCAACTGTCAATCATGCCATGCTGCTGTTATTTTGATGTATCATGATTCCAAAGTTAAAAGTCCATGAAGTCTTTAAATATACAGTAGTTATTCTGGAAAAGTGTCATGGGCCATTCAAAAATAAAAATTTACATAATGAAATATATCATGTGATTGTTACTTAAAAATCTTGTCATGTGAAAATACATATTTCAAGAATATTTCAGCAACTTTCTTTGTGAAATAATTATTGTGAGTACAATACACATATGTTTGTTGCATTAACCTCGCTTATATACGTATTTAAACGTTCCAGACAAAACTAAAACGGTGACAATTTGGTTATTTATATTTTGTAATTTGTCAGCTTCAATAATGGAAAAAAACGAAATGCAAATTACAAAAATACGTCATAGATTTTGTAGACAAAATGGGTTATGTGACCATTTTGTTAACAAAATGTGTCAATTTTAACATGCAATTCTATCTTTAGCACTAACAGTGGGGGACTTAATTATTTGAAGCATCATGGCAACACTAATGGTGGAATTCATAGTGAGCATATGAGCAATACTTGAAACAAGAACTACTTATACTCATGCTTAAGTATGATTTTCAATTCATTGTGTCAGATACAAGTATTGCTTATTTTGATAGTTTTAAGTATTGCTTCATAAGGCACTGCATCATGAAATACTGCTGATCATGTATTCACAGTAATGAAACAAGTTTTACTTATTTCTCAAGTATTCATAGTCAAGAGAAGCATTACTTATTTATTCATGTAAGTAGTACTTCATCAAGTCTGTTTCATTGTGAACTTAAGCTCTGAATATTTATAATAGGACTAGATTATTCACAAAGTATTTTTATTACAAATTATGTTTCCTTAAAATATTTGATGGAAACAGGAATATACTTTAGATAATTACATGGTAAGAATGGGAAAATTAAAATCCTACACTTTTATGTGAAAACAACATCTTGGGTTTTGGTTACTAGGATGATTTTTAACAATTTGTATATGAAGTACCTTGCGACGCATAAGTATGAGCATCAAATCATTTTGAATGTTTCTTATGTGTAATATAATCCTTTAGGGGTCTAGTGTATAACAAGAAAACAACCTAACGTTTTTAGATAAAAATGCTGCACATTCAGATTCAGCTAAAAGCAGCCTTTCGTTTTGAAATAAAGACAGTTGCAAATTAATACTCATCATGAAAACCGACATTAATCATTATTATGGTGAAATATTCATTACACTGAAGCAAGCTGATCTTTGTACTCAACAAATATTTTGTTAACATTTTAGCTTTAATGCTAACAAAAGACTAGTTAAAAAATCACAACATAAATTTTAGTACACAAAACTGTGCCACTGTATCATTTCTATTATAAAAACCAAACAGAAAGTGCTCTAAATAGTTAGGTTATTGTCAAACGTGTTTGCCGAACGAGTACTGAAAGAGGTTATGTTGGTTGGACAGTAGCAAATACTGTATTTTAAGGTAAAGTGAGATGCAAGCAAGCACTTTCATGATCCAATCTAACGCTGACAAAGTTTTCATAATTTTATTTTGTAATACTATTGCAGGTTCAGGTGTTTTACAAGAAAATCGCCAAACTTGGAAACCCTTAATCAAGAGTTCTTCAAAACTGTGTATTTATATATTTGGGGAGTTTTGTCTTGCGAGTGCGTTGAGACGGGCATAGTGTAAAGCCTCCTCTCGAAATTGTTGCAGGGAGGTGGCGCAACCTACCCATTGCACTTGGTAATGATAAGGAAGTTGGTTTAACACCATCGGGGGTCGACCCGAGCCTTCTCGATGGGTGTGTATACCCTCCTGTTCCCACTACATCCAACACCAACTCTCAGTGTAGGCAGAATGGTTCAAGTGGCGAGAAATGCACGGAAACGTCCAACCTGTATATATATTTATTTCATAATTTTCTATAATAGAGGGTCAAAATTAGAGTTTTAAAATTTCACTGAATGCATTGTTTTTCAAAATTCCTTACATTCCAAAACTATGAAATGTCGTACAATAATAATAAAAAAAAATGTGTGTCTCTTATAGGATAAAAAAAAAATGGAAGTTTAGCATTTTATCTCTCACAAAGGGAAGAAGATACCGTATCACCTGTCCTTCACTTAATTCTACACAGTAATTTTGTGATAATTTAAATCTTGTACTTACAGTACTTTGTCCTTAAGGATTAGAGGAAGATAAATAAAATATTTTTCAGTAACAGAAACATCCTTTTCAAATCCAAGACGCCACTTGTCATCGTAAATACACACAAAATAATTGTTCCTTTTCACAGACTCGAAACATAATGTAATTCCTGGGAAATATTTTTCTGTGAACTTCTCAGACTGACTGATGGTGTTTCTGTTTGGTAAACAAAGTGTAGAAACTTCAAGTCCATTCTATTGTGATAGCAGAATCAAATTGTTCAGATAAGATTCCAACTTATTCAATGTTGTTTTCCTTGCAGAAATTAAACATTTCCTCTGCTCTGGTGATGTGGCCATCTGTTCTTTGAAGGCTTGCTTTTGCAACAAGTCTCTTAGTTGTACCACCCACTTCATCACAAAACCCTTTGTGGTGTGAAGTGACAAAATTTCCATTCAGCATGAAGACCAAAGTCATTAAAGTGATGAATGTTTTCTATTAAATTATTTTGATTTTTCAATTGCCTGTACCTCATTGGAGAAGTAAACAACATTTTGAATGTGTGCAGCAGTTTTCTTTATAAAAATTCTATTATTTGCTTGAACATAATTGTTTTTAATAGCTTGACGCATGACAGACTCGGCTGATTGGCTTCCCTTGTCGCTGGGTTACTTGATGCTAGGCGAGTCGCTTCTCTGGGTGGTTACTCGTCTTGGGGCACTGGTACCCAACCGGAGTACAGTATCGAAGTAGTAGGCTGTCGGCTTGGCACAAATTCTGGCTCGAATAGTTTCTCCCTGTGTGGTGGAGGCTTAGGTGGTGGTACAGCGGGATGACATGTCTGTCCTGCAGGTAGTTTACCTGCCCGTGTTCCCATGGCCCTGGTGGCACTTGACTAAGGGGGTTGGGGTTTACGTGCGAGGTGCCTGGATTTATTTCTGGCTTGGAGATACTAATTATAGCTGGTGTGCTGCTGGACCCTTCGCTAAGCAGTACTTCCTGCACTATTAGGTGGTATCCTTCCGCAACACGGGTTTGTCAGCTCAAGCAAGTTGACAGGCGTGACGGTGGCTACTGGTGCAGTGAGCCGTTGTAACAACGCAACTTGAAGCAAAGCAGAACTGAAGCAGAACTGACGATCCGGAGGCCGGGGTGCATTTCTTTTTATATTCCTTGGCCATCCCTTCCTTCGCTGGCATAGGGCACCTGGAGAGGGGGTTAGCAGGTGCAAGCCCAGTGCCTAGATCTTTGGTGCGAGCGACGTAGTGAAGAGTGGTGGGATCTAGGCATTTTACTTGTGGCGGCATCCTGTAGCACCCTGTTATACTAGTCCCGGACTTATTGCATGATCCCGGTGGCTCATCGAGCGAAATTATATTTTATTATTGGGACGTCTGTCCCGGCGTGCTAGATACAACAATCTTGTAGGCTGCGGCTGCTGTAACTCAACTCTGTAGACAACTGCCAGGGATATAGTTGAACTGATGAGTAGCAGTCATTTATTAATATTTATGAAAGAATGTAGGACTGTCCCCACATCAGCAATATATTTCTCTCTTGCTGGGCTTCTGTATGAGCACCAGCTCTGTGCTGGTTGCGGCTCGCACTCATGACTCGAAAGACGTGTGGGCAGGCAGCCCGAGGCAGGTGCTGGCTTGGCCGTATTCTTGTAGTAGCGGAGTTAGCTAGATGAAATCATCTCTCTCTGTGTCATACACAAGGCTGTCTTCCCTATTGCTCTCTCTTCTTCGTTACCGCTGGGTAGTAAGTGGCGTGCAGCACTTTGGAGTGTAATGTGATTGTCGCGAGGGGTATCTGGTGTCTGTGATAACTTGTGGTCTTCTGATTATTGTGTGACGACCTACATCAACAGCTGTAAGGCTTGGTTACTGACAATATGATGTGGACGAATCTGAGGAAAGAGCAAACACATTGGCCGGCACACAGAATAAGTTGCAACCCTGGGGAGTTGATTATATATAAAATTTACAAAAGAAAATATGCCCAAGGTCTCACTCGTAAGGTGTGTTTCCTAGCTATCTGATGTGGCCGGTTGGTATGGTAGAGTATGTAGGCCTTGCCCTTGGCCTCCCTATCTTAACGCACAGCAGAACAACTATAGGGTTTGCTCAGCTGAGACCTTTGTCATCTCATCTGCGCATTAAAGTGGGGATGCGAGTGTATTGGCAAAATGGGGAGACAGAATCACATTTCACCATATTACATTGATATAGAGAAGAGAGACACAGAAAACCCTTGTCACACACAAAAATGCACTCAAATTTTCTTTAACAAATTGAGATCAACAAATTTCTTTTGTACGATGTTCTTGCTGTCACGTTACTGTCCTTATGTGGTTATGATTTTGACATACAGGTATTTTCATATGCAAACAGACTTGCAGACAGTTCTGACTGACTGAAGTTTACATAAACACAATAAACAAAGATAATCTTTTTACAATATGACTTAAATTTGTAATCTCGTTATGGAACATGCCTCGTATCATTGCTATTTACATACAAATATAAGGTTATGCTTTTTTTTCTTTTCAGTGTGAATGCAACCACTTAGCAAATTTCATTTCAACAAATAGACTCAAGAATACTATGTTACAGTAAGTTATGCCATTACGTTGTGAACTCTTAAAACAAGAGGCGAAAAGCAATAAGGTTTTCTACATATGTATATACCCTTGCATTGATTCTTTAAGAAAATATTTACAATTTACATCTAGGGGTGTGCAGGAAATCAAAATGACCCTTTGAGAAAAATTTGGGTGGGAAAAATTTTTTCACTCTGGAAATCGGGAAGAAACGAAAAATTTTTTAGCTGACTCAATTACAAAAGTAATCAATTTGTATTTAGAGTTTGACACTGCAGCATCATAATATAATTTAATCAAGGCTGTCACGAGTTAAAAAAACATTTCATTATAACCTTAAATTAAAAATACATCAACACTGTGACTACTATGACACAAATACATAGTGTGACTCATACAACATAATTTTATTTAAAGAAGCATTGATTTTCATGTAAAAACACTGACTACTGTCTCACATCAGTGTTCTGTCAACACTTTTTTGTTGATTTTAATAAAATATGTTTACAGACACAATAGAACATAAACGAGCACAAGGCAATATAAGATAATGCTTGTATTACAAAGGAAAAAGGTATGACAGGTGACAAACATGGATACAAAAATGACGACTGACTGACTTGTTGCAACTGAAATGCTAAACTATGACTGTGAATTTTATGTTAAGAATGAAAAAATAACTGACGACTCACGTATAATGCGTCATCAGATCGTATGAGTTTACGAACATAACAAAAACACACATGGTGCCATTTTCATGTGCTTTAAGTTGGTGGCCTTGCAACTTTGTTTGCAATTTTTTATTTATGTTTACACACGTAAAGCATTTTTATAACTGATTTAAAGTGTGTCTAACTGACAAGAAAATATAACAAATTATTTATCTTCGTTAATGTGAATTTATTTTAACGCCGGTACACACAAAGCTTCAGGTGGCGTAATATTTAAAAGGTATGTACTTTGCTTTTTGCAGGTGTGTGATTCTACATTGACTTAACCTTTTCTCATGTGCTATTCAGGTATATTTGTGAGTTATTGAAATGTTTTTTTTCAGTTTATGTTTACTGCTTCAAAGTTTGTGTCAAATTTAGGTTTAACTGTAAAAAATACAACTCTAGATTCTTGGGGAAAAAAATTTCCCACCCAACAGGAAAATGGGAAAATTTTCTCTGGATATTTCCCGACCATCAGGATCCCGCACACCTCTATTTACATCTCATACCTTCATGTTGTTGACAACTGGCTTACTCACAGCTGTCGATTCCATTTTTAGCACAGGTTTCCTTTTACTGGGTCACAGTATTAGGGTCACCCCTAACTAACTATAGGGCGTTTTCTTTCCATAGAACTGCACTGCCCGTATGTGTACGTTGATGGTACGGCTACACTATTCGAGCGGGAAGAAAAAACTCAACGAACCCTCACTTACTGTGGTACGTTACAATTTCGATCAAGGCTTCCCCCGTTTCTTCTTCACAGGACTCCCCCGCTTTCTCAGTGTGACGTGCAGCTGGGTAGGCCAGGCAAACTTTGAGGGTGGTCTTCATGACGGCACCCGGTACCGGCCTGGCACTGCGGTGGCCTGGCCGGACCATTGTGAGGCAGTAGACTTTGACAGGGTAGGAACAGCTGTGCAGACTTGCCCTTGCCTGCGGTCCAGAACTGATGGGCAGGCTGTGTGGGCGTACTTACAGGCTCACTTTCCGGCGTGGATGCCAGCGAGGTAGTCACCAGAGGCAGTGGTTAAGCTGATGCTACTGCCTTTCTGGCGGACTGCGTTGTGTTTGGGGGACTCGGCAGCCCCTCCCCCACCTCCTACCACATTGGCTGGCTGTTGGTCCTCCTCTCGTGAGGACGAGGTACCCCAGGTGTTTGCCTCGGCATGACGCGACACCAGGATTGCTGGCACTATAAGGGACAAGTCTTGGGGTGATGTAAACTGGTATGTTTTAGTAGGGCAGACTCTTATTTTCGAAATGTGGCCATATAACCATTTGAGCTTAGTATGCAATATTGTTGAAACCATTTAATTAATTTCATCTTAACTTTGTTTGCCGACAGTATATTGTAAAGCCATCACAAAATGTGTCTACGGTGTCTCTTGCCCGCCATTTTGTAAGATAGCATCACACAACAAATTAAAAATTTTTGTGTCATATTCAGAAAAAAACCTATAGATTCCAACTAAATTTGGCAGATAAGTAGCATTATGGCAAGCCATATAAATTAATATATTTTGAGTGGGTCATTTTCAAAATGTCAGTAATATAAAAAATATCAGATCAGGTTGTCATGTCTATAAAAGCACGAAACAGATTTAAACTTTGGTCCTAACTTTGTATGCTGGCAGTATACTAAACATAAATTTAGTCTATACATAGCCTCATATATTTGCCATTTTGTAATATAAGCCTCACAAAAAAAATTAAGTTCATTTGGTCAGTTCTCTGGAAACAATCAACTGGTTCCAACCAAATTTTGCGAAGAAATTGTACTGTGATAGGACATATTATTTAGTATGTTTTAAGTTTACCTGACACTTTTTTTTAGACTGGTGGCTTTGGTAACATTTTATCTTAGTGTGCTATTACTATGTAACCAATTTTAACTTAACCTAGTACACTACCTATCTTTGACAATCATTGAATGTGCTAATACATATCATTTTAATCTCCTGTTTATCAAGGTTTTCACATGGTAAAATTTCATGTTTTATGCCATATCTAGAAGACCAAACAATTGAGTCCCACAAAATTTTACACATACCTAGTGCTAACATGTTGTAGGTGCGGCAGACCTATTATATGGGTGTTAATATAAATAATTTATTTTAATATTTTGTATTTATTAAACAATTCAACAAAATTGAACCAAATCTCAGCTGTTCGCTCGGCGAGAAACCACTATCTTGTTGCTTGTCTGCAACCCAAGTGACCTTTGCTATTCTGGACGCAGTGCTTCATCAAATTCTCTTCCTCTGCTCTAAGATTTCAGAGTACTGATTTATTCTTCCTAATTGTTTAATACTTTTAACACAACTATATTACAATCTGTGACAGACTGACAAGATATTATTTTCAATAGTCATACCAAAAAGAGAGCTAGTTTTTCGTAGTTCTTCTCCTTCCTTATTCCTTAGGCTCTAAGTATATATACTGGGGATGAGCTCCTCGATGCTGCGATACCTCGATACCCTCGATACTTTATAGTATCAAGTATCGCATGAGAATATCCGAAAGTATTGAATTCTAACATTGTGCTAATGGTATTTACTATGCACATTTTGTCATCAAACACAAAATTACTGAATGTCCATAATAGTGAAACCTCATTGTTACGATACAGTTTATTCCATTTTCCCATATCAGTTGTTTTTTTGGACAGTCCCGACAACTATCCTATATGAACAATGTTAAAAAAACCTGCATGGTATGGCTCTTAAAACATTAATTTCCACCTCCATCGATCAGATATTGTACCCGGAAAGCCAAAATATATTCAAAACAGTCATTTTGCTATCATATAGAGTGGATTTTCCATGATTCATTCCAGTTATTTAGATTTTGCAGTTTTTTCTCATTGGTACATTCGCCAAAGATTGCGCACATATTTTGTGTTTGAATGTTCTGTAAATGCAAAACACCACAGATAATCGACAACTGGCACTATCAATAGTATTGTTTACAATACGCAACATTTATTTGTGTTCTATAGATACTATTTTTCTTCCTACGTATTTACTGCATTCATAGGTTGACAACAGTGAGAAACTATCATGTATTCTTATTCTTATGTGTTTACTGCACTCGTAGGTTGGGGACAATGAGAATAAATCACACAATCTCTGACACATTCAACAATCAATGGTCTTGTTATTGTAAACGGAATTGAAAATGAGGTTAGAGCCGTGGTGTTATTTTGACGGGTGTGATTATTATTGGAAACTATTAGCTGCGTTTGGTTAGAATTGTAAAGTTTTGAAAAAGACTTGGCAAGTAATGACTGGCAAAAATTGTCTCAAATAAATAAGTTATAAGTTTAACCCGAGGGAATGAGCATGGCTTGGCTGGCAAAGGAACACCAAACAAAAATATTAATATAAGTAAAAATTAAATTTTGCTAAATTTCAAAAATTGAAGTTTTTAATTTAAAGTGAGTATCTCTTCATTAATTTACTTGAATAAGTTGTTTTAATAATATAACTAGGCTGTTTAATAAAAATGCATTTTGAGGTTATGTACGATATTTCTCAGGTCTTAAATCGAAATCTGCATCCATCGTTTTCCTGCATGCTTCGGTTTTTCTTGTTGGCCCACTAAAAAACGAATAATTGAGAGTCCACTCTTAGCTTACTGTGTTTTACCGCATAATTATTGCTGCAGCATTACAGTCACACAATAATTTTAAAATACTGAAAAGTGGAAAACCGTCTACGAGTCATTGACTCCAGCCGCATCACAACACATGAAACATATGGGGAGGGGGAAAGGGGAACCGAAGCTGGAAGTACCCGGACGAGTTGTAGTTCCCCTCTGCCAAGAAGAAACAAAAATGAGTTACAGGACATTTTGAGTTACAGGAGGTCCACTATTTGTTTGAAGTGTAATGTGGGATTTTGTATAGTTTCAGTATGCGTCAACAACACTAGTAAAATCAATTTTCTTGGCCAAGTTGTTTTGTGTTCATGACAATTTTAATTTGGTATTGAGAAAATTTGGGTATCGAAACTGGTATCGAATATCGATAAAATGTGATATCAATCCATCCCTAATATAATATATGCTTTCATCTCAGGAGTTACATGTTCAGGGGTAGTCTTCCTAGACAGGCCACACACCCAATTTTTCAACTTCTCAGGAAGACTTCATATGTTAATACATCGGGGTTTCTGTCTGTAAGTCAGATTTGTCCCCTCCTACCATGAGCGACACCCTTGGACTATATATGGTCATGGAGGTGATTCTGGTCTCCTATTGGCCAGCCTGTCCATGGATCCAAGTACGGAATGTGTTCTGGGTCATCTTTGCAACATGACCTTCTTTTAGCACAACAGTGAGTTATACATATCCGTGCCACTATGATGCTTTTCCTTTTCCATTGAAAAGCAAACTAAATGCAATAAATTATCATAGTAAAACTTACATAAAATTATCGGGGCACGACATTAGCTTTGGGTCTGCAAAGCATGTCACAATTCTGTGAAGAATGGTTGGGAAATGTTTTGATGTTATCAGGACGAACTGCAGGTTTTGCTTAATATTGTTAATCTGCAGTACAACCTCTCTGTATTGACCCCATTTATTGCACCTGTCTTTCTATAATTAATTTTTGAGAAACCATGAGAAATATAGCTAAAAAAAGTTAAAAATTCAAGGGAAATGGGCGGGAAAATAAATTTGTTACACTTTTTGGTTGCTATGTGTTGCATTTCTCTGGTGAGCACTGTGCTGAAGGTAGTGCATATCCAAAAAAATAAATACCACCCCCAAGGCACCCAGGGCTACCCAATACCTATTGACTCAGCCTACCTTCCACCCCTCAGGCAGCCAAATGTTTCCATGCGACCTAACTTCAGTCACTAACATGTTTGCCCTACCATTGTGCTCACGCTCTACAGATGCCATTATGTAGTATCATTTTATTCTGAAGATGTCTGTGTACTAATATTATTAATATTTTGTTCAAATACATGATGTCTACGAACAGGGAAAACATGGAAAACAGCCAAAAGTTGGGGAATTTCATGTGACGGTGTAACAAGTTACTGTCCTGTTCTCTCGTAGATCTCAGTAAACACCAACGGACTAGCTCAGTGTGAGTTGGAGACTTTTGACTACATAATAATGAAAGTTTGTTGATACCAGGAGTGCCTATAAATAAAAGAAGTAGTTAATGTCTGGAGATTTACTGTCGTCTTTGCAAAACAAGCAATTAACACTTGCAGCTGACAAACAAAAAAAACCAAGACAGAATGGCAGCCTTTATAAAACAAAACTTCTCTCTTCGAAAGATACAAAGACGAGAGAGAATCGTTACTTTTCTCTCCCGGCGCCCTATTGACTCCTCGCACCATCCAAAAATAAATTTAATAGATATTTGAATTTAAATGTCCGAAATATAAAAGAAGGTTAGTCGCGGGGGCTGGTCGGTACGAGTAACATGATCACACGTTGCAGGCTGTCTGACTGACAGCTGACAAATGATTGTGATGCGACGAACTGTTGTAATACCCGAGAAAGGCTGTGCTTCCTTATATATTGGTAAAGAGTTTCCTCATTGAAGACGTATTGTTTTCGAGCAGTTGGTCACATCAGCCAAAGGTGACCTCTGTTATTTTCCTCGTTTCACCATGTTGTGCCTTGCGGTGGCAATGTTTTTAGTGTACTAACCCAGTGAAAAGGAAAATATGCGCTTTCGTGTCTGTTTTTTTGACGTCTGTTACTACTGATGAAATGAGGAAAGAAAAATAACAAATTTGGGAAAATGAAAATTAATGAAATACAAACTAGTTATCATTACCGCGACCTTTCAAATATTACAAGGATTACTATCCTAGACTAAAATATAGACAATTGAAATACTTCCTGAATATGCTAATTATGTGTGTGTGTGTGTGCACATGCGTGCGTGCATGCGTGTGTTTATACACACACACACACACACACACACACACACACACACACACACACACACACACAATATATATATGAGAGAGGAGAGAGAGAGAGAGAGAGAGAGAGGAGAGAGAGAGAGAGAGAGAGAGAGAGAGAGAGAGAGAGAGAGGAGAGAGAGAGAGAGAGAGAGAGAGAGAGAGAGAGAGAGAGAGAGAGAGAGAGAGAGAGAGAGAGAGAGAGAGAGAGAGAGAGAGAGAGAGAGGGGAGAGAGGGAGAGAGAGAGAGAGAGAGAGAGGGGAGAGAGAGAGAGGGGAGAGAGAGAGAGAGGAGAGAGAGAGAGAGAGAGAGAGAGAGAGAGAGAGAGAGAGCTCTGCAATGCTACATTACCCCCCTCGGTTTGGGGGAAGATTTCGAAGAAACCTGCCCCAAATCGAAACCTACATGAATGTCGTGTATCAAGGCTGGACTGCAATTCCATCTCAAATTTAACAGTTTACATGGTTATACATCCATATAAAAAATTCAAGTCACAATAAAATACATCTCATTACGTATCAAATTAATCATAACATGATACAAAATTTTAGTCTACATAACATGTCTCTTTTCAAGTAAATGTAATAGTACATTATCTTTCAGTTTTTGTTAACATGATCATACACTTAACATACAAAGTTTCCATGAAATTAATAAGAATTAGTTATAAACATTTAGTGCATATCATATATATCTTTCAAAGTCATTACAATATTACATTCACTTTCAGTTTTGGTTTAGATACATGATTCATTAGTTGCTGAATGTTTCAATACTCAATACATCATTTACACAAAATTCCCTAAAATTACAATCATCATATTTCAGAATATTGGTCGCGGTATTTATATATTTTATTTGAAAATAATGTATCTAATTTTATTATGTTTAGTTTAAACAACACAGATTTAATTAATTTAAAGTTTCTCTTTTCCATCTAAAGTTGAGGTGGTACCCATTACACATGCCATGTTGCTTCTAGGTTTGCTCAATATTACTTTAATTCCTTGTTTGGATCAGTACACAAAAATATATATTTAAGGTGATCCAGGTCTGCCCCAAAAACTATAAAAACCACTGCCACATTTACTTTAAAAACATCTTAATATCTAGGTCAATGTTAACAAAAATGGACTCAGACCTGTTACACCCAAAATTATTGCTAAGATCCAAGGACATTATACACACTGGAGCAACCTTTTCACACTTCATCTCTATGTTCTTAAAACTAAACACACAACAATACCTCAACCTTTATTCGTTGTCAAAAAAGAAAAACTCTTCATGTTAGTTATAACCTTTGATTTAACATGCACTGTTAAATTTAAATAAGTTTCATTTACTTCAAAACTATCCTTCTATTGCAAAAAATTACATTCTTAAACATGGACATCATAATGAGGTCAATATCCGCAATACCCATTAGACAAAAATTCACATTTCATCATTATAAACAAGTGGGCTACAAATTTAGACTATGTTTTCTTGGTTTTCAAAATTATTATGCAATATACCGCAACATTTCTCAAAATCAACATGTAATACACATCAAGATAGGAGCAACCTTTCTTGAGAATAATCTAAATAAATTTACAAAATTCAAAATTTAATTCATCATGGTTTTCCATTATGACACAAAACATACTCTGCTTTGATTAAATTACAATACACCCTTACTTTCAATTACAATAATATAATCAAACACAACATTATATACTTAATTTAAGCTTGTCGTCCTCCAAATTAAATCATTATGTTTGATGCATAGGTACAGTCAATTATGAAACTTTTTATCACTCACAACATGATTCGTTAACAACTTTATAAACAAATATACATACCTTATACAGTTTCTTACTGCATTTTAACTTATCAGTTTTAATAATCATTAAACTTTCCAATCCCTTTCATATTAGAAAACCTCATAATTGAAATTTTATATCATCCTACTCTTCTTCACAAAAGACATTATTTCACTCCATTTTTTGATGTTCTATGAACATTGCTACCCTCTATCAAAATGTCATGATTGCAAATCATATAGACCTAGCCTTAATAAATTTAAATGCAACAAAATAATCATGTTACTTTCTGTTAACAATAGAACTCTCAAGTTCAATTACAAAAGTTAATACATTATAAACTAACATTAAATGAGTAAACACTAATAGAAGCAAAACAGATAACATTAAATTTGGTTTCACTCCAAACTCATTAAGTTTTGTTACATCCTTTAGTATATTCTTACACGAAAGTTAAAATAACAGGTAGCCTATGTAGTAGATATCTTCACCTTTTCACCATTATTTATTTTATAATTAGGACAATTTTTTCTCTTTTTTATACACAGGTATAACTTAAACATCAGGTTAGATAATATAATTTTCTACCATTTCATGTTGCTCTTAAATTCCAGGGCCGCAACAACGAGACATGACAGTTGGCATTGCGCACTTTGTATACGTTGTGCCCTACCACTGTTTCAACCCTATATGGCCTTTCAAAAAGTTTAAAAAATTTGTGTATCTGCTTATTTACCAATGATGACAAATGGTGTGTGACTACAAGTACCTCATCACCTTCTTTAAACACTATTGGTTGGATATTATTATCCCATTTTTTTCCGTAGATTCTTGGCTTTCAACTCCAGCCTTTGCAAGGCTATAGTCCTCATATTCTCTACATTTTCAACCTCACTTTTTGGAAAACTTACAAGATTTTGTAACACTGTTGGGTTTACCCATATTCATAAGTTCTATGGGGGTAGCACCTGTACTTTCATGCC
This sequence comes from Dryococelus australis, assembly GCA_029891345.1. NCBI lineage: Eukaryota > Metazoa > Arthropoda > Insecta > Phasmatodea > Phasmatidae > Dryococelus > Dryococelus australis. Next base: position 78,892,544 of record CM056994.1, on the reverse strand, counting down.
AACAGTTGTTTATTAATTGTGCTACATCACTGACTATCACAGCCCATTTGCTATTGTGTTCGTTACAGTATGTTCAAAACAATCTCCCTAATTCTCTCATCACTAGCTCAACTGGATTTGTGGCTGGATGGTACACTGCAGTATATCCTAACTCAATTCCCAAAATGGATGTTAGAGTTTACCACTTATCACTATGGAATTGTGGCCCATTGTCTGAAATAATTTTCCTTGGCTGACCAATCTCTAGTACATAACAATCCATTACTTTTTCAGTGATTACTTGGGCTGTAGCCTTCTTGATTGGGTATAGTTTCATAAATTTAGTAAACATATCAAGAACTACAAAGATATACTCTACCCCCCTCCCCATCTACCTTTTGGCAGAGGGCCAAACAAATCTACATTATCTATGTCCAATGGCTCTGTAGCCAGTACATGACTCATCATCCCCTTACATTTCCTATTGGGTGCCTTTGTTTGTGCACATATTAAACAAGACCCTATTACCTTGGCTACTGTTCGATACATGTCCCTAAATACACAAAAATTTAGCATGTACTTTACTGTTTTGGCAATGCCATAATGCCCACATTAACTATGAATGTATTCACTGATTTCTTTACTGAGTTGATCAGGTATACACACAATCCATTTTTCACCAGTGGTGCCTAAAATTTGAAACAAATACCCATCCTTGATCACAAATTTGTCCTGAATGATATTTCTACAATTATTTGTTTCCAATTCTTGGACTACTTTTTGGAGCCTAGAATCCTCCGATAGTTCAGTTTTCAACTGTATTGCAATTTCCTGTAACCCTGTACCTACTTGCTTCATTTGTTCCCTCAAAGACAGGATTTGAAACTCCTTAGCCGGGGCGGCCTGTGTATATGTCCTACCCCTTGAAAGGGCATCTGCTACTACCTGCGTCTTGCTAGGTACATGTTCAATACTCAAATTGTATTCTTGTAAAGTTAAAACCCACCTTGTAAGCCTATCATGTAGCAGTTTGCAAATGTTTAGATGGTATTAGGCCTTATGATCGGTCGACAAAGTTGTATCCTTACCATAGATATATGTACGAAATTTCGAACATGCAAATATGATACTAAGCAATTTCTTTTCTGTGACCGTATAATTTATTTCTGCAGTATAGTGCCCTACTTGCAAAATTAATAGGGACATGCTCCCCTTGATCATTAGTCTGAAATAACATGGCACCCACAGCCTCATCAGAAGCATCACAAGCTATGAAAAATTTTGTATCTAACCTGGGATGGTGTAACATCATCTCCTTCCCTAATTCTCTTTGCAATGCATCTACAGCGTCTTTCTGCTCAGTTTCCCATTCCCTAGCCTGTCCTTTTTGTAATAATTTTCTTAGAGGTGTACAAATATGACTGAAATTTTGAATATATTTCCTGAAATAGTTCAAAAATCCTACCAATCTCTCTAATTGTTTATGATTGATTGGATACGGGTAGTCTTGAATAGCTTTAACCTTACTGGGATCCACATGAATACCTTGAGCACTAACTAAATTACCTAGGAAACTTATTTCTTTTTTCAAGAATTCTGATTTTTTAAGGCTAGCAGTAATTTGGCCCTGTCTCAGCTTTCTAAGTACTAGCTGTATGATTTGGCAGCGTTCCTTAAAAGTTCTCATAGCAATCAGAATATCATCAACTTAAATGGTAACTAACTCCAAAATTTCAGGCCCTAGCACTTCTTCGAGTCGTCTAATAAAATTACTAACAGAAACATTTAAATCAAAAGATAGCCTCTTGAAACAGTATATCTTTCCTTGATGAGGAAAAGCAGTGTAATGTCTTGACTACTGCGCCAAAGGAATATGCCAATATGAAGCTACCAAATCAATTTTTGAAAAAATATTTACACCCTTCAAATTTCTGTAATAACTCGTCCATTGGTTCTGGTGATTCTCTATCTGGTACAATGATTTGATTCAGCTTCCTTGCATCTAAACATAACCAGACCCCCCCCCCCCCTTGTGTTCTTTTTGACAACTACTATAAGATTCAAATACTCTGAGCTACGCCTCTCAATAATATCTGTTTCTATCATTTTCTGTACTTCTTGTTCTACAGCTGGTCTTAAAGAATATGCAATTGGATATGGTTTCTGTATGAAAGGTTTGTGTTCCCTGATTTCTAGCTGGCATTCATATTTTTAATTTAACCCTGGATGATTTGCAAATGCTTTGTGTTCATCTCCTAAAATTTCTATTATCCTTTCCTTTTCCTCACTTGTTCCTCCCTGCAAAAAAATTTTCCCATCTCATCCTTCGTGATATAATCCTGTTCAATAAAATTACAGCACATATCAATCCCTATTGTATCCGCATCCTTCAAAACAATTTGCATTTGATGAGAGTTCTCCGAAAGTTTCTCTTTTCCAAAAGGAAGTTTGGTTCCCATTATCTCTACACAATTCTCTGCATAATTTATAATAGCCTCATGTTCGCTTAACCAGTCTGCTCCCAACATTACATTTAGACTAAGCCCTTTCACTACTAACAAGGCAACCCACATGTTATGGCGAGCTATGTTTATTTCCATAATAATCTGTTTTTTTAACACTTCGTAGCCCCCAAAATGGTAACATTTGGTAGTGGCAAAGTTGCTATAATGTGCACATTACTTTTATTTAGGTTATTTAGCAATTCTTCCGATATAGCTGTCGCCTAGCTTCCTGAGTCCACTAGCATGTTTAATTCAACCCCAGTTTCAGTAATGAATCCTCTAATGTATGGGCATATTCCCCATTTCCCTTGTATTAAACCTTTTGTTGGATTTTCTTCCAGCAATATTTCCCTCTCTGACTGCACTTCTGACTTTTGTACTGGATTTTCCTTACCAAAATTTTTGTTGTAATTTCTTTTCAGTATTCTACATTCATCATTTCCTTGTTCTGCGAGGGAGGCATTCGAGGACTGATCCTCCCTTCCTAAGCATTTATTTAAATGTTTGTGCTGGTCCTGCCTTCCACCCTTTAAACCTTCTTCATGTTCCTTCCTCCTATCGAGGGTTTCCGACAGGATTACCACTTCAACAGATTTAGCTCTCATCCCTAATATACAGTCTTGTATGTGCCAATTAAAATGGTGAATAATATGAAAGATAAACCTTTCCTCTGTCTTCCTATTATCCAAGTATTTTGACTGCAAGTACAATCTCGGCACATAATTTGCTATTGAACCCTCCTTATCCTCGAATTTGCCTACAAACAAAAACCGTAAAAAGTCATCCGGCAAATGAATTCCCCAATATGTGTGTAGAAAAGCTGCCTTGGCTTCTGTGAAACTCGTCCATTCGGACTCTTTCCACAGTGCCCACTGTGAAGCTCCTGCTTCTAACCTATTCACAAACAGTTCTACCTGTTCATCTGACACCCCCCCCCCCCCCCCCAAGGAATGAAATATTCTTTCACATTTACGTATGAACTTTATTGGATTCGGTCCCCTATTATCCCCATAAAATTTAGGTATTGCCCTTTCAAAAGCAGTTATCTCATCCCTAGTGAAAACCAATTTACTTACTTCGGGTACAGAGAATTCTCGCCTCCACAGTTGATTAATTTTCTCCTCGCAGCTGACAAAAAAAAAACCAAGACAGAATGTCAGCCTTTATAAAACAAAACTTCTCTCTTCAAGAGTTACAAAGATGAGAGAGAATTGTTTCTTTTCTCTCCCAGCACCCTATTGACTCCTCGCACAGACGGAAAATAAATTTAATAGGTATTTTTATTGAAATGTCCGAAATACAAAAGAAGGTTAAAGTCACGGGGGCTGGTCGGTGCGAGTAACGTGATCACACGTTGCAGGCTGTCCGACTAGCAGCTGACAAACAATCGTGCTGCAACGAACTGTTGTGATACCCGAGAAAGGTCGTGCTCCTTATATATTGGTAGAAAGTTACCTCATTAAAAACATATTGTTTTCGAGCAGTCGGTCACGTCAGCCAAAGGTGACCTCTGTTATTTTCCTCGTTTCACCATGTTGTGCCTTGCGGTGGTGATGTTTTTAGTTTACTAACCCAGTCAATGTCTCTTTGTTGACGTCTTTACTACTGATGAAATGAGGAAAGAAAAATTAATTTGGGAACACGAAAATATATGAAATACAAACAAGTTCTCATTGCCACGATCTTTCAAATATTACATGAATTACTATCCTAGACTGAAATATAGACAATTGAAATACTTTCTGAATATGCTAATTATACATATCTAGCTGCAATGCTACAACGGGGAAATGTCGGAATTTTCACCTAGATGAGGGAAAATGTAAATAATTGACACTATGCGGAATAATATAATTATGGGCATATGCATTGTAAAATTTCAATTTTTAAGTTAGTAAACTGGCAATATTGCTTCTTTGCCAAGTCATATAGAGCCTATAGGTACAAAATAAAGTATTTGTGTGTTTGTAATGGTCACTAGTGTGTATCGTGAGAAATGTTGAGGGGCTGAATAAAATGATGGTCCTGCTTATATGGTCTGTTGCAGTGTAATTTAATTCAACTTCACTAATAGTATATTTGTTCTGCCAGTAGTGGAAAAATATGTTATTGGAAGGTTTCAGTTCTAAAAATAGGTATGGGAAAATGGTAACATTCTGCCTGGAAAACAGAGAAAAGTAGAGGCGTTCCAAATTAGAATTTCAGTGGACTTCCTGTAAACTCTGCTCCCTTTGCTATGCTTTGTACTATATCAGAAAAGTTTGTTCCATAACAACTGTTGTAGCCCTTTATTTTGCAAATGTACACTCCAACTTAAAATATGGTATTATAATGTGGGGAACTTCTTCAGACTGGAAGAAAACTTTAAAGCTACAGAAACTAACACTACCACCCCTGTACATATATCACACTATTATCTTAAAAAAAAAAAAAAAACATTAAAAAAAATTACATCCATAATTACAACACTTTTTCTAGTAAGAGCCCAAATCACTTTGCAGTCGAGCTACAAAATAATCTACCTCGGAAGTTACAAAAGCATTGCTAAAGTAAATCACTTTAACGTATTTAAAAATAGCCTGAAGGAATTCCTTGCACAAAAAGCATTTTATAGTTTAGAGGAATTTCTCTCTGGAAAGGGTCAATAATTTAAATATTGTGTAATTTAAATACTCTACTAGATGTAAACTAGGGCTGCCACCAGCCCTGAAGCTGAAATCCTGGTTCCTGTATATAAAAATCCTGTAAAATCCTGGAATCAGTGGTTCAAATCCTGTAAAATCCTTGGAATGAAAAAAAAATTTGCAAATTTCAGAAAAAAAGCGGATATGAAGGACGTTGGCATATTTACTATAGTGGTTTTGGTTTGAATGTACAAACCATGGTAATTATTTTCTCAAGTAACACACATACTTTTGATTATACAACGATCACATCAACAATAATTTTTGTTTCCTCACCACTGTGATATCATTATCAAACGCAAAAGACAGTCACCAAATTCAGATTGCATCCGTAAAAAACTGCAATTTGCGGCAATGGTTCTTTTCAATAATGGCCTTGGCCTTTGCATGTGATCATACAGCCAGAAATTTAAATATGTAGGTAACTGTATACCCACACCAGTGAATAATTAAGGAAAATGTTTTGGACATACACTATAGAAGCAATGGCATATGTCCAAAATATTTTGCTTAATTATTCACCTCTGTTGTAAGAATCTTTCAAACAAATGCATCAGTGAAACTGACACCCCTCGCTGTGGGCGCGTGTCGCATGTGCGTATAAACCACTTTGAGCAAAGTGCTTAAAAAAAAAGTTCAGACTTTTCTGGTGTGTTAAAAATCTGCAAAAATGGATGAAATCCGTTAAAACGGTAGGTTTGATGTAAAATAATGTTCCAGATATTATGCTCTACCTTTTCACGTATTAATTGTGTATTCTCTATTTTTGTAAACTGATAGGCTTACTTGTAATCAATATTAGTGTCAATATTCATTAGCATTCTAAGTGACTACCTCTACTGTATTTCTATCTGTATTGTTTTGTTTACTGTCCTGCATTGTATGCTTCTTGACAAATCCTTTTCATCAGAATGAGAAATTAGATGAAATTTTAACTAAATAATAATAATTAAATATTCTTGAAATAGGTCATTTCTCGTAAAAGTTTTTGTAAAATTTTATCGGTTTCATTTTGTTAATTTTAAATTTTAAACATCCCTCGAAAGACTTTTGGGAATATGTACTGAATTTTGCGTGATTTCAGTTAACACTATGCATGTTTTTTGAGTAGATCAGTTTATTGATTGTTTGTCAATGATAGTGTTAATTTTGCATGTGGTGTTGGAATGAGACAAATTAGCAGAACGATAGATCCAGAGCAGAGCTGTGGAAGGTGCTTTGTTTGCATGAATAGTCAATCAAAAGTTACTTGAGATACATAACGGTGGTATTATACTTTGTAACACTGAATTATAATCTTAATTGCCCCACCTGAATCTCTCTTCTCAAGTAACAGTGGTCAGCACAGCGGTGTTTCATCTGCATTGTAGTCCATCTTGTTGTGTCGAGCACAGCAAGAACGGATGTTGTATTTGGTATTAAACTGCTCTGTATCATCACCACATAGTGCAATTTGTTGCCCATCCCGGAAGTTAAGAGTGGTGATAGTCGCCACACAAGTATCGTGTTAAGTAATAGAGGCTTGTATATGTTGAAACTGCCGCTGTTCTGTTACCAGTCTTCTGTGTTAGGATGTGTTAGAGTACACAGCTGTGGTAAGGCTTGCCCACATCCTCACAACATGCTGCTTGTCTGAAATGTCTGTTGGTAGAATTGGGGGGCAGACAATTTGGGATGTTCTGCAATGTGTGTATGATCTGATTGTCTGTTGTTCTTTCCAGATGATGAATGAAGATCTGTGTATAAATAAGGCTCCAGTGAAGACTGAGCCTTGTGATATTGTTTTTCCCTCCATTAAAGAGGAGATCAAGGAAGAATTTGCAGTAAGTACACATTGCTAATAAAGACGAGCAGATAAATTTAAATAGGATTAAGAGAATTGGCCAAAGCCTAAGAGTATCTTTATGAAAGTCTATGTTCTCTTAGTGCTGTATAAGGATTGTCTGTTTTGATCGTTGTTAACGCTTTTCAATTATGTTAACACTTTGCACTTAATTGCGATCGCTCTCGCTCACTGGGAATGATTCACTGCATTTTCATTCCTTGATGTTAGTGAGGTGATATATAACATTGGTTAATTCGGTTGGCTCTGAGCAAGCTGAATTAAAGGTTGGCTCTATATTAAGGTTCATATTTCACTAGAGACACTTGCGTAACCATGGAGAATAGTATAGATTCAGAGGTACTCACTTAGAATCCAGGTTACTGACTAATGTCTTTTGGTCCATCATCATTTCTGGGGGTGTCCATGTTTCTTCAGCTGTGAAGATTTTCTAATGGGCCACCGGAACTTTGGTGTTGGCTGCCACAGAACCTCGTGGTAGTGGCCTGATAGGTAAGGCATGTAACTGGTACCTGCTGGTAGGTCCCGTTGGTGATCCACTGAGGCGTTGCTCGAACCCTGGACGGGGGCCTGAGTAGGGCTGCTGTTCTCTGGTGAACCTCGGAAACGGTTGTCACTTGGCAATAATGTCGTTTTCTGGTAGTGTTGTCCGATACTAAGTATCGGTATTGGCCGATACTTCGTCTTTTCCCGATGTATATGTATCGGGCATATATATTAGTATCAGTTGTAAACAATGAAATAAGGTTATTACTTTCTTTAGACACAAAAATTACCGTATTTCCATGTGTATACGCCACACATTAAAAAATAAAAATAAATTGCATCCACCAACTATTTTTTGTGGTCCTGTCGAAATTCCTATTTAAATAATGTTAACATAATCTTTTTTAGTTCATTGCATGTTACACTGATCAAAGTATGTTTTGGGTCCTGTCACCTAAGATTTCCCACAACTATCGTGTTTAAGCTTGTTGTTTATGCAAACAGCTAGTAACTGGATATGAAAAACGTCACATGCGCCACCGTTGTTTATAACTGCTCTGCAGCATTATGTCTAGTGTCTTATCTTCCCAACATGTCTGTCGAGTGTCGACACTGCAGCCGTGCGGTGCGGCGTGGTGCGAGTCTGACTTGCAACTTCCCCTGATAAGAGGGGAAGTTGTTACCCATAGCAACTATGTGGCGACCTAGCGTCCTCTATCTCTCTCCCCCTTCTTTCTGTCTCTCCTCCCCTCACATTCCATACACGCCACTGAGAAAGGAAGTAGTAGTCTAGCAAAAGATAAGCACTTTCTCTCTCTCCCCCTCCCCCTCCCCCCTACCTTTCCCCCCTACCTCTCCCCCCTACCTCTCCCCCTTCCCCTCCCCCTCTCCCTCTCTCTGCCGGCCGGCCTAAAGCAAATGTGAGCCTGGCGAACATAATTTTATCAAGATATGCTTCACTCAAAATAGTTGCACCTATTATCACTTATTTCAAAACAAATGATTTTGCTTGAAAATGTTATGCAAAACATTTTAACTAGGAATTGTTATTTGGAAAGGTGTTTTCTTTTGTGATGAAAAGTTGTTTTATCCCGTAAGGTTGGTGTTTCATTGTATCTGGCATAAAATTAACATGATTTTAAAACTTAATATTTATTTGACTCAAAAGACAGCATCTTCGCAAATAAAATCATGTGCCCAAAGCATATACTCTATAACTTGTCATCAAAAATAGTTTGAACATTGAGCGACGTGTGTTATAAGTGTCAGGTTTATTTTCAGTAACTTCTTGCCGGGAAATCGGAGGATTTATGTTAATTTATTTCAATAGACACACATCTTTGAATAAACTGATAAAATGTAAGTGCCTATTCGACACCTTTTGCCATCTAATAATAGGTAGGTAAACACTGAGTCGAGTGCAGTGTAACTCATGACAGGAAAAATCAGAGGACGTGGTTTTGAATCATTAATTATTAAAGACAGTGAAGAAACCTATTATATTCACCTTATTTCTGACTTAAAATTACAAGTTTTTTTTTGCAGTAAAATATTATTAATTTTAAAAGACTCTGAGCAAGCTCCAGACATTTGCCACGTGTGCAAGGTGTCACCAGTAAGTAGCGTGGAGAGGAGAGGTAATCCTCCCAATCCCCCTCCCCCCATTACCGTGACATTCATTGCCCCGTTTGATAACTTCTCCCTGCACTTTTAAATGATAGTGTGTGTGGTACATTTCAAATTATTTGGTGTCATATTATTTTCATTTTCAGAGAGTTTGAATGTTTTAGGTCAGTTTGCATTTTGTGTCAGATTACAATAAATTATGTACAGTATTTTAAGACGCTATTTTCTTTATTTAAATGAGTCTATGACAAATATTTGTTATTGTATTATTAACAGAAATACTTTTTCCAAATTTCAGTGCATTGGTATTGGGGTATCAGCAATGGTATCAGGGTATGAGTATCTGAAAACATGGTATCGGAACAACTTTATTTTTTGGTTCTGTTTGTTGAGAGGCTCTTGGGAATCCCATGGATGTCTATCTGGGTGTCGTTCCAATCCTGGGACTGTTTCTACAGCACCAACACTATGCGATGTCTAGGTATAGCAATTTCTATCTGGAGTATCTTGGGTCGTCCTCTGAGAAGGGATCTTTTGGGTGATCATTCTGATCATGCTCTGGGTACAGCGTGCTGACATGTGTCTGGGGTGTCGAAGGCATCACTGCTGGCTTGGTCAACATGCTGGTGGTGGGCGCTCGCTTTCCATTGTGGTAAGCGCCCTGGGGTCAGGAGTGGTGGCATCTGACATTTCAGCAGGTACTCCTGATGAAGCTGTGGCACCATGGTTGCCAGTAATTTGATGTGGGGAAAGGAGTGTAAGCATGTTGTGTGACCGTTCCTCCTGTTCCACTGTGATTTCTACACCCTCGAGAGTGGCGTTGAAGAAACCAAACTGGGTGGCAGTGGGTACTGTACCACGTCAATTTCGGGTTCTATAGAAGGCAAAGGAGACATTTTCACCATCTGGAAAAGTTGTCTCGGGGTTATTTTGGCCTTTGGTGGCCAAAATGCTGACAGGGGAAGGGACTAAGGTTGAAAGCTGAGGTAAAACTTCGGCCGCAGTGGTCGCCTGGGATTCACTGGCTTCAATGATGGTACTTGGGATAAATGGTTTCTGGCGGGATGCCCTGTCGAGGGTACTTCTCCAAGAGATTATGATTTTATGCTCACCCTCCTGGCCGGTAGCCAGGGAGAATACGGAGCATAAGAGCTAAAGGTTGAGGGGAGTATCCTAATGGATACTCCTCCTCATGCCGGAGGTTCTAGTATATGGAGGGAGGGGTGGTTCCTCATGACCGGCAGTCAGAATTTTGATTTCCCGAATTGTCTGGGGGTTGACCCTCAATGTGGGTCTTGGGGTGGTGGTTCTCTGGGCTTCCGCTTCGGGAGCCTGGGTTTTGAGCATTGAATTGCTCAGTCAAGATTCCTGGGGTCTCTGGTTTCTCGGCTATGTCACAATCTGGAAAGTTTAATAGGTACCTCGGGTTGGATGACCTTCCTTCCTGGGTTATGTTCCCGGGGAGGGTTGTTCTGCGGTTAGAGGTTAGGCTCAACTGCCTGAGGTTGAGGGACCCTTTTGGCAGCTGGGGTGGCGGCCCCGTGCACACTATAGCTGAGGCGTTTTCCGTTTGAGTCTGGATTCTAGCATTATTGCTGGAAGACTGCTTGTCTGGCGGCCTAGTGGGTTTCTCTGCCTGGCCCTTGCTGGGTAGGGCAGTCCCTGTTTAAATGCCGTCCCAGGCAATACCAGCAGTGAGGCATGGGGGCAGCGGGAAGAGGGGTGGCAAACCACTCACAGCTGGTGGTGTAGGGGGAGGGGACAAGGATCCGAACTTGGAGGCGCGTGCCTGGCTGACTAGCAAAGTCTGCACTCTGTTGTTTTGTTCCACTTCCCTCATCCTTTCTACAAATTCGTCAACAGTTTGCAGTCTCAGAATCAGCAGGAGATTACGGAGGGAGGGGAGGAGGGTGCACGTGACATTTCACATGAAGCTTTTTATCGCTTTCTGCAGGTATATCGGTTGATGCATTTGCGCTTTTCGATGAATATAGATTTCAACCTCCTCCTGCAGGTGCTGGGTTAGAGTATGGAAATCTGAGACCAGGTTGGCAATCACCTCTTCCCCTGTAAAGTGGAAAGAGAGGCGAGTTTTCAACTGACCCCATTCAGTCACAAATTATCCATATCATTCCCACCATTGTTTAGCTATGCCAAGCAGTTGGCAATGTGCTTTTCCAACCCACTGCTTGGTAGGTATTTGGTGTTACCTCATTTCCCATTCACATTAAGTTAAGAAAGTGATTGGGTCTTCATGAGGATGGCCGCTAAACTCCATGAGCTGGAATTTGACAGTGGGTAAGAATGTTGCGAGACTGAGCCTTGGTTCTGGGTTTGATGGTATGTGTGTGAGGTTCCATTGGTACATGTCACACTGGTACACCTGACCAGGACGAGTGACCCTTTCATCCAGCCAACCTATACATAGGTGATGGTACTCCGCTACACACGTGATGCTGCGGGCGATATGTGTACCTTGGCCCTCACACTTGGGCAAATTACAAGGGAATAGCATCATTCTGCCCTAATTACCTGCTACACATTTTATGATTGTGAATCAGGTGTATTTACTCAACGACATTGTACTCACCCTGAGGCTCGGTGCCAATTTGTAACATGGCAACCATCACAGAAGTGGAAGCTGAACATCACAACTCGTATTCACTGCATCGTTAGAGCGCGAGACAAAGGGTCCATATTGAAATTAAAAAAATTTAATTCCCGTCTCAGAATATTTACTCAGTTTTATTGAAATTGCCCAAACACAGTTTTATAATCTTCTATTAATCTAGAAGCACAAACAGTCATTTTTCCAAGACAAAACGAACAGAACAGCATCGCAGAAGTGAATGAATTAGTTCACTCCGAAAACTTGCATTGCAAGATTAATTACGAAGGCAGGAGGGAAAAATGTTTCCCTCCTAATGACCTCCCAGACCAGCGGAAAGTGTTTCATGCCGAAAATACTTGGGAGTTAAAGTTGAAAACCAAATAGAAGTTAAGGTCGTGGGCCCTTGACGGTGTGGAAATCAGCTCGCCTCGATGTCGCTTCTTCACAATGTCTGTTCATTATTTGCTTGCTGGCCCCTGTTTCTCAGCTCTCACCTTGGGAACATGTCTACCCCCACTCCTACTTATCAAGCTACGTTACCAAAATAGAACCTAGCTGGGGCTCAAAATCGCCTCCACGTACTGTGTGACCTGTATCGTAGCTAACTTATCACACTTCTAGAACAAAAACTGCATACAAAGTCGAAAACAACTTCTATCTCTAATGCAACCTGAACTGCGACTCTCGAAAAAAGCCAATGCCTTACAGATAAACCCTCGAACACGGTCAAAAATTTTCAAACACACATAAAACACTCGTATTCCATGTGGCACCAAAGAAAAATTTTAACTATTACACTCATTTGCAAAAGGTAAAGGAAATTTAACCAAAAGTGTGATTTAAAATTGTTATTATCACTATTAAAAAATGTATATATTGCATCGTTACAATGTGTTACATTCCATGTGTGCAGTTAGGGTAGTTGGGGTTTACTTCGTCCGAAACTTCTCCAGGTAAACTGGATAGGATACTCCAACATTAGACACAGTATGACTAGCCAGGTGTGACTATACGATGGCATGGGATTTTGGAGGCGTGACTAGCGTGGCCCAACTTTCTAGGTGGAATTATGACAGTTACGCCTCCTGTTGGTTACCAATTAACCAATTAACACTATTCACTGGTAACCAACATAATCACATTTTAAGGGTGTGGGGGGAGGACTGGCTTGTTTGGCCTAAACTACAGAGTCTTAGCTATCCGTAGTTTAGGCCCACGCTGATTGCAGATTGATGCTTAGTCGATGGTGACCATGTGATCAAAATAGAGGGGAAGGGTGGGGGGTTGCTGGCTCGGTTTAACTGTCTAGTTGGAACTATTACAGTTAGGCCCCACGTGCACCAGTTGATGTTTTGCTACTTCCTAGCTTCTAATTAGTTTGAAATTAGGTTGTAGGATGCTGACTCCTCTCATGTATATCTATACTACTATATCCAATAGAATTGTCTGTCTGTAATGTTCGAATTTTCAACTTTTAATTATTTTTTCGTATAGTGTAATTAATTACTAAGCAATATCTAATGATAATTTTTTTCATGTCTGTCTGCCTGCCTGCCTGCCTGCCTGCCTGCCTGCCTGCCTGCCTGCCTGCCTGCCTGCCTGCCTGCCTGCCTGCCTGCCTGCCTGCCTGCCTGCCTGTGTGTCTATATGTCTGCCTGTCTGACCTGATTTAACTAAAAAACCACTGAACGTATTTACATCAAATTTACACAGTCTATAGATAATAACCCCAGGATCAACTTGGTCTTTGTTTCATTGAGATATCAAACGGTTCAGGAAAAAATGATGATCAGGGATGTAAATAGGTACTGGATTAAGCTTTTCTTAGGATTGATTACTGCATAAAAAAAAAAGCATTGTTAAAAAAATTCCATCATTATTCCTTTCTTTTTTGTCTATGGGCTGTACTTCAAGAGCTGTTGTGGCCCAGTGGCTAGAGAGTTATTCCAAGTGGGGCCGCAGTGGTTTAATGGATAGAACTATATCAAGTGGGGTTGTAGTGGCCCCGTGGATAGAAATATATTAAATGGGGCCGCAGTGCCTAGAGCGATATGATGATCAGGGATGTAAATAGGTACTGGCTAATGCTTTTCTTAGGATTACTGCATAGTAAAAAAAAAGTAAAAAAAAACTTCCTTTAATTCTCCTTTTTTTTGTCTATGGGCTGTCCTCATTTCCTTCCCAAAAGAAGTGATAAAGTTCTAAATGTCATGCGTACTGTTTTTGTTCCATTAAACCATTACAAAGGGGGTTGTAAGCGGTGGTTGTGAGCTTTTTGATACCTAATGACTTGAGAATGCTAATAAGCTCGTTCTGGAAACTGGTTCCCCTATCTGTGAGTATTCGCTCGGGGCAGCCGCAATTGTTTGGAAAACATCCACACAGGCCGGCTATAAAAGTGCCCCTCCATGGCGGCCCCCCTCCCCCTCATCAGACTGCACCAGGTAATGAAGTAGTCCGTATGTGAGTGACATCCAAGGCTGAAGTAGAAGGCAACAGGCAACAGGCAACCAAAGGCCTAGAGGAGCTCTAAGGCCTACTTGCAATAGTCATCGGGTGAGCATAATCGCATAGCGGTAGGGCGTAATAACTTGTAAAGAGTCACTGTCCAATCCCCCTTAACTGATTAATTCTGGCAAGGCTAGGGATCAGCTGCGTGTAGTATTAATTTAGTATAATTCTTGTAGTTTAACATATAGTAATTGGCAGGCAGCCGAATTGTAATACCATTTCGTTAATAAAATCAGCACACCTGGCTGCATCGATAGCCTGAACAGGTTTGGCAACAACGTAACATGTGGCGTATTCTGTTATTACTAAAATACATCTGTTATTACGGGCTGTTGCGGGTAAGGGACCTTTAGCATCCAGAGCCCAAGTTTTGAGGAGGGATGAGGTGGGAAAGGTGTAAGTTGGCACATGGGTTGAGATGTAATTGCTTTAATTTTTTGACATTTGGGACATGATGGGATATAATTTTTAACATCGTCAGCCATAGAATCCCAAAAATAAGATTGTTTAATTTTACGGAGTGTCTTAAGAACCCCAAAGTGCCCTCCCCCAAATATGGCGTCATGATGGGCCTGAATGACTTCTGGGATGTAAAACTTGGGAACAAGAGTCAATTTAGATGGGCCTCTGGGTGTGTTAACCATCAGAAATATTTCTCATTTGCTAGCCATGCCGTAACTACGGCTTAATCTCCGATATTAAGTGTCGGCCTGATCTGGGTGTAACAATGCTTGTTTGAGTTTTGAAACATGGGTGTCATTATCATATTCACCAATGAATGGCGATTGAGAAGCAGTGATGGGGCATAAATATAAATTTGAGTTGTCATGAATATGAATATATTCCTGCTTGTGCGTGTACACAAGGAGAAAGTGTATAATATCGGCGTAACAGACGACAAGAATTTTACATTTAAGGACAGGATTGATACATGTTGACGTGAGTATGTCCGTGAATTGTTCCCTGATGTTAATGTTAACCTGGTAAAGTGCAGAGACAATTTTCGTAATTAAAGGGAGTGGGTAAATGACTTCAACTTGTATAGCCTTAGCAAGCCTATCTTTCTCCGCCAGTGAAGCAGGTGTGATAAAATTGTGTTTAAAGTCTTCATAATGTGTTCTAAAACATTAGCAGCAATTTCTCCCACCCTGCGTGTCTCTTGGAAAATAACTTTAGCAAAAACTGTAAAAAAGAGACTGACATGACAATGATAGCTTTACGATGTAAGATGTGCCGTGAACAGTTACAGGCTGGGTAGTAACCTGAGGTGCAGTGGCCAGCCTACTTAATGCGTTGGGTAATATGTTGAGTTTCCCTTTGACAATATTCGTTTGAAAATCGAACTCAGTTAAGGTGATCACCATCTTCTGGATATGGGTGTTATGATCTGCATAGTATGTAAATATCTCAAACTTGCATGGTCTGTTTCTATGGTAAACTTACGCCCATATAAATACTGACGAAAGTGAGAACACAAGTACTTTATGGCGGATAATTGTCTCTCTGTCATGCTCCAGCATCCCTCTTGAATAGAGAATTTCTTTGAAGTGAAAGCCACTTTATTTAGTTGTTTTGTGTGTGGCTCAATCTGAATGAGCACCCCTTCTACAGCTGTGTTACTGGCGTCACATGTAAGAACAATTTTGTGGCCTTCGTTAAATTTCTCTAAAATTGGCGCCTGAAGAATGGCTCTTTTCCAATTCAAATTCTAAAAGGAATTCTGTTGCTCTGGGTCCCATTTAAAAGAAGTGGTGTGTTTGGTGAGATCGATCAAAGGCTTGGCAATAGTGGCATAATTTAGAATATATTTATGCAGGTTAGAGGTCATCCCAAGAAAAGAATGAAGTTGTTTCACATTAGTAGGGGGAGCCATCTGTTAAATAGCAGCAACTTTGTCGCAGTCGGTAGACATGACTTGTGGAGTGATGATATGGCCTAGTACCTTAACAGTTTGTTGGGCAAATGAACATTTATTGGTGTTAACCTTGACATTGAAAAGACTTAAGCGTTGGAAAACTTTATGAATATTGGTGATATGTTCTTCGAATGTACTGCCCAATATAAAAATATTGTCAATGTAGGTCATTGCGGCAGTCAATCTGAGGGGGCCTAAAAGCTTGTTTATGAACATTTTAAAGTATTGGGGTGAAGTGGACAACCCCATTGGCATTCTACAATATTCAAATAAACCAACCCCGTCAATGCTAAAAGCCAATTTATGACAATTCTGGGGGTGAACAGGTATGCTATAAAAGCCAGAAAACAAATCTATGCTATTAATGAAAGGGGAATGTTGCAAAGCATTAAAAATGTCTTCAGCATGCGGAAGGGGGTATTGGACTTTAGTTAAATGTTGATTAAGTTTACAAAAAATATGTTAAAAAATGAAGACCACCACTCTTTTTAGAAATCACAAGGCTAGGGGCAGAATAGGGAGTGTCAGTGTCCCGAATTATCCTGGCACGGACCATGTCTTTTATTTGAACCAAAAGTTCATCTCATACTTTGGGGCTAATACGATAGGGGCGTGTGGCAATAGGCTTGTCAGTGTCTTTAATTTCAAAATGTTTGGCTTCAGTGAGATCAAGAATGGAGGTAGGAAAGCGGTCACTATATTGGTCAATAATAGCTAGAGCTTCTGAGAAGGAAAAATGGTTTAATTAATATTAGGGGTGAGAGCGGGTTGCTCTTCAAAGGCCTCAAGAGTTTTGCACAAGTGCCCAAGGACGGAAAATCTGTTATTTCTGTGTGAGTAGACACAAATGGAATCTCAGTTATTTTATTTTTGTTGTGTGCATGCATAAACAGGAGGTTGTACTTGAGTACTGGAATAATATCATACTTTATAATGAAATTCACACCTAAAATGACGTCCTTCTGAAGGTTGTCGACGACTAAGAATTTCTGGGGGTATGTGTTGCCCTGAATATGTAACTTTATAGTAGTTTCAAATTGGGGTGGCGATAAGACTGACGTGGCCGCAACTAAGGTGATAGGTTCCTTTAAGGGAGAAAGGGGTTGAGTGGACAAAACAGTACTGACCACGCATCTACATGAGCAGTCCATATCTAAAAGTACGTGGTAACGCTAGCCCTTTATCGTAACTAGAATACGCAGCGTGGCTGAGCTGAAGTAGGCTTGCTGACAAGGTAAAGGAGGCGCAATGCGTGTCTGTTTTCCTTCCTCCAATGTGTGGCATGGCTCCGCTCAGTTTGCTGTTCTCAACATTGCGGACCTTGCTAGTATTGTTTGGAAAACATTTTGCACGTGCTACGTTGGGAGTGGGAGGGGAGCGGGTGACAAAAATGGTACACGGACTCAGCCGGAATTTGTTTTTGAAATGCCGAAAACGGTCAGCCACATCTGGAAAATTGGAAATTTTGGTTGGGAAAGATGGGACAATGTAGGCTTTTATTGCTGACATAAAGGCATAATGTGCAGGTCTCGCTAGCAAGGCTGTGGGGACCCTGAACTGAACGCTGTGTGGCGGGATTACGGTGCGAAGTGGCAACACTGCGCGCTGGGCGTGGGAGGTGTGGCAACCGCTGCCAGCTTTACGTGGGGGAAGGAGTTCTGCGTTTGCGAGGGCCGGTGAAACGAGGTTGCGTGCGCACTGTCACAATTATTGATAGTTGGTGTGTCCACAATAAAGGCGGAGGCATTTGTTTATGAACGGTTTAGGAAACTGGGATGCGAGTTGAGCTAGCAGTGCCCTGTTAGGTTGCGCAAAATGTATATGTGAGGGGCGTTGATCCTCTGTGTCACCGCTAACAAAATGGCATGAACATGTGGTAGATGGACGAATAGAATGAGTTTGAAAACCTTCTGCCCTAGAATTAAACTTAGCGGTCTCGGCATAAAACCTGTGGTTGTTGAAAAGAGCATTGCAGGCGGCTCGAACCCGACCCTCCTGTTTCTGGGTGGGGGAGTAATGTTTCCCAGTATAATGTCCCCTGTACTGGTTCCCATGAACGTACCCCTGTACATGTTCGTGACCCCCTGTACTATCCTGAAAGGCCTATCCGGTGGGGCGTGTGTTGCGTTTTATAGGTGGTGTGCTTGATATCTGTAGTTGTGTGTGTTCTGTGGCTAGTGAATTATCGTGGGGCGGCTGTGCATGTGTGGGACGCTCGTGTTTCTGTTAGCAGTGGGTGGATGGATATGTGTGGGAATGTACTGTGCTGGGTGTGGGGATGGTGGGGGATATTGTTCGGTTTTGAGTGTCTGTAACTGTACTCTCAAAAGGGCAATTTCTTCGAGAATTTTAGTGTTTTGGGGATTTGGTATGTGTTGTTCAATATTATGTTGGTAACTGTATATGCCATGCTCAATGTTTTGTGTTGTTTTGTAGGTTGACTAGTGTCGTGTTGTCCAAGGGGATGAGTTTTTCTGCAACAGGTGGCAAGAGAGATTTCCAAATGATGTTCACAAAATCTTGTTCAGGCAGTAGTGGTGTACATTTATTCTTATAAAAAGTCAAATTTTCGATTTGGACCTGAGCACTTGGACCGTGTTGCTGTAGTGTATATTGTAAGATGTGTCTGTATTTATCCTGTGTATCAAGTCATGTAAATGTGTGTAAGAATTTGTCTTCAACTTGTTTCCAAGTGAGCTCAGTGGGACTGCTTTAATATAGGTTCTCGTAGGTTCTCTTTGCAACCCCTATCAATTAAACTTTAATCGCCGTCGCTTCTCAAGTTTGATTCAGTTGTTTAATTCGCTGACAGCGTTAAAGGTATCTAAAAATCCCTCAACGCTAGCTTAATTTTCTCCGAAAAAGTGAGGGTGTGATATGTTTCTAGAATAATAAAATTAACTGGGGCTGGTGGCATTGGTGTCTGTGTTGGGGGGTTGATGGTGGTGTTAGTGTTTGTGGTAGGAATTGAAATGTGATGTGTATTGGTTGTCTGTAGGGTATGGCAAGGGCGTAAAAAATAACTGCTCACTCGAACCCGGTTGATCAGATGTTGAAAGGTGTTGGGATGTGCGTTCAATGGATGTAATCCGTTCAGTAATTGGGCTGGTTAATTGTGCTAGTAACTTTTCGTGTCTGTCAAGTGTGCATGTAGGTGTGGCTGAAGTACATGTAAGTGTCTGAACAATTTTTCAAATTATTTTTGATGTGGATGTATGTATTGAGTTCATAGCAATGTGTGAACTAAGTGTGTGCCGTCAGAGTACATGGTGCAGTGCACTTTTGTGTGAACTTAAAATTTAGGCGAACTACAGGGAAGAGAGAAGATAACACGTTCCGAAGGCACACAATACAACTGGAGTTGTGTAGCGAACAAATGAACAGGTTGTTCTGCATGCAATTAAAAGCTGTAAAATTACACTATACTAACTACGTAAAAGAAGCACTCTAAAGGGGAAGAGGGTGGGCAGGCGAGAACAATAAAGCGGCAAGGTTGCTACGCAAGTGCTGTGTCGGATACGTGGTAACTGACCTAAGAAAGGTTTGCTTACTGCGTGGAATGAAGCAGCTGCTACCGTGAGTGGGCAGGGATGTCTGTAATAGACATATAATTATTACAGTGGGGAGTGGGGACAATGACTCAATACCAGCATTGGTCCCTACCGCTACGCAAATTATGCTCAGCATTATCTTCTGAACAGTTGGCCTCGGAACCCCTCTGGCCAGGGGTAGGTTGGTGCGCTCGTCTTCAGCCTCAATCACACACTCAATACAAGTCATGGACTCGTCGCCTTCTTGGGGGGGGGGGGGGGCGGCATTGGCCTGCTAAGACACTCGTATAGCCAGGCGAAGTGGGACGTGTTTATAAAACTATCGTGCCCGGCTACAATCCATAGTCCGCCCGACCTTAGGTGGTGTAGCGCCGCCATATGATGCTACAATACATAACACAACTTCACCATCACCTACACCCCTCACTGACTTCTTTAGTTTTCCCCTTTACGAGGAAATTGGCATTGCACCCCTACCCTTATGTACACTACCATCCCCACCCACCACCCACACGTACATAAACACCACAGAAAATCAAACACATCTCAACATGGCCAATCCACCACCTTTCAATGTTATTTTCACCCAGCCTGGCAGTCAGGGGCAAAACATAAATGAATTTTTGCAAACATTGAGGAAGTCGCCGACATTAATGGCTGGTCCGACGCGGACAAGTGTAGGCGTATTCGGTTTTCTCTCCACAACACATTCAAACACACCCTGGAAAACCTGACCCACAATCACACCCAACCTATCACGTTGCCAGAATTAAAAGCAGGGCTGACAAACATATTCACAAGTGCCGCTGACACAGAGTGTGTCAAACATTTAATTTATTCTAAGAAACAAACTGTCAATGAGGACACACTCTGTCACATACAGACATTACAATATTACAGAGCACAATACAATCCCACCATGATGATTCCGACTTAATGAATGTCGAATGGAAAAGTCTTTTACCCTCCATCGCGGATAAATCAATTGGGCTCCCAAACAACATTATAGAACAAATGTTGGAAAACATGTGCAGAATTGAGATTGGGATTTTTATGTTTCAACAGAATGTAACACAGACCCCCATACATCCAGACTCCAAGCGCCTTGAGGCGGAAATTAGCTAACTTAAACAGGAGATTGTGAATCTATCGCTCTGCCAAAATATCACACACACCCCACGTCAGTACACTGAGTGACAATATCAACTATGCCATAGCACTCCACAACCTCGTGCACAGTACCATTCCTCCTACCCTAGATGTTATCACAATAACCCACCCACTTCCAATTCCCAACCCAATACCTCCAACAACACAGGACATAGGGAGTTTCACCAGACGCCACGAAACAGGGGTAATTATCGCGGTGGCGCCAACAAAACCTATCTTTTTCCCCAGCACCACAACACCACCATTCATTTTCCTCACAACACCAACAACACACTACAGTTACGTGCGTAGAACGGCGTGAAATTGGCCTGCTATCAGTCAAAAAAACTTCTCCATGGGGGGGGGGGGGGCAAGATACGCCACCCCGACAACAAAAGCGCCCGGATTCGGGCTGCGTGTAATGCAATGTTTAACAAGGTGGTGCCCAGCAGATCTTATGCGGAAATTACACTACTTAATGCTAAGGGGAATAACTTTCAGCCATATTGTCTCGCCTTCTATTACTCCACCACGCCACGTTGTTGACATTCACACAGTGCAAGAATGTAAATCTGCAATAAATTTTGCGAAACACAGTTCTCCTCATTTCTCAGCCAGGTTGGATAAAGTTCTCGTTCAGTAAACTACAGGTAAACAAACATCCACACCGCCGAGCGTATTTTGGTCACATACCAGGCAAACACACAAAACAGCACGTAAGAAGACCGCCCGCAACATCAATCGCCTGCGCAGCGCTTCTATCTCTTCCCCCCCCCCCCTTTGTGCTAATCAGGTCGTGATTGCGACACTTTCACAGCCCCGCGCAAGAATTTAGCATTGCCAGACCACAGTGAGTCCCCACCATGCAGCAGACTGTAGTCTTGCTGCCGACACTTGTGCTTTATGCTTTTTGTAGGCCATAAAGGTCGAAATTGTAGCCTCTTTCGACATCAAAACTTTGACTTTTTCATGAACGTGGGTGACCGCTTTCGTCTATTCAAAAACAAATTCAGGCTGACACCACGTACTGTTTTCATTCTGCCACCCACACAGGTTTCCCAAGTAGCGTGTTCAGAATGTTTTCAGAAGAATAGCAGCAGGCCCCGCGATGGTGAACATTGGTTGAAAAACAAGCTGAGTGGAGCGGAGTCTAAATCTGGCACACGAAAATAAGTGTGCGCTGCTACGCCTCCTTCTCCCTGTCAGCAAACCCAGTTTAGCTCAGTGACACTGCATGTCCTCGTTTCAGTTAAAGGTAAACAATATCACATGTTACTGATACAAGATGTTCATGCAGCTGTATGGCCAGCATGGTTTTATCTAATCAGCCCCGTTATCCATTCAAGGAACAAATCACAATAGTTGCAGCCACGTCAATTTTATCTCCACCCAAGTTTGAGACAGTCGTAAATCTAAATATTCATGGTCACACCTATTCCCAAAAATTTTTAGTAATAACCTCAAGCAAGATCTAATTCTAGGTGTCGACTTCATTAAGAGATATGACGTTATACCTGTATTAAAGTACAACATTCTCTTTATCAGTGCCCATGACAAAAACTAAATCATTGAGATTCTATTTGTTTCTAGCAATGCAGAAGTAACTGCTTACCCATCCCTGGAACATTTTTGTAATGCTATTGAGTCCTTTGAAAGTGAACCATCACTCTGCCCTTATATTAATGACAACTTTTCCGCTCCCCAAAAACAAGTCATCAAAGGTATTATAGATAAATACAGCGATTGTTTCGCTAACGCTATTTTAGAACTCACTGATGAAAAGGTTTTGAAATTAAATTAGACCTGACTACCGACAAGCCCATCGCTACCCGCCCTTATAGGATTAGCCCCAAGGTGCGTGATGAACTTTTACAGCAAATTAAGGATATGGTCCATGCGGGGATTATTGAAGAAGCGGATTCGTTCTATTCTGCCCCTAGTCTTGTCATTTCCAAGAAAAGTTGCCGCCTTAGATATTTGACAGACTTTCGGTAGTTGAATCAGTACCTTACCAGGGTGCAGTATCCTTTACCAAGGACAGACGATATTTTAAACGCCATCCAAAATCTTCCTTATATTACAAGTCTTGACTTATTCTCTGGCTTTTATAGCATCCCTGTTAGGTCTCGGGATCGCTTTAATCTGGCTTTTACTATCGATGGGGTGGGTTTGAGTACAAAAGGATGCCAATGGGGTTGTCTACCTCCCCCAATATTTCCAAATGTTCATCAATAAACTTTTAGACCTCCTGCGATGGACAGCGGCAATCTCCTACATTGACTATATTTTCATACTGTGTAGTACAGTTGAACATATTGCTAACATTCATAAAGTTTTTGAGATTACGTATGTTTAATGTCAAAGTTAATACAAAAAAGTGCACATTTGCCCAACAAACCATTAAAGTCTTAGGTCATATAATTACCCCACAAGACATGTCGACAGATACTGATAAGTCTCCGCAATTGAAAAGATGGCATCCCCAATTAATCTCAAATAACTACGCACCTTTCTTGGCATGACTTCATACTTAAGGAGTTATATTTTGAATTATGCTTCTATTGCGTAACCCCTAGTTAGTCTCACCAAGCATATACCCCCTTTAAATGAAAGGAGGAGCACCAAAACGCATTTATCAATTTAAAACGGGCCATTTTACAAGCGCCAGTATTTCAAAAGTTCAATGACAACCATGACATTATTCTAGCATGCGACGCCAGTAATGATGCTGTAGGTGGGGTGCTCCTACAGCTAGACCCACAGTCCAAGCAAAGATATATTGTTGCATTTGCTTCCAAGAAATTCTCAGTACAGGAGGTGAATTGGAGCACCACAAAACGAGAACTTGCGGCCATTAAATACCTCTGCAATCACTTTTGTCAATATTTATATCGTAGGAAGTTCACTATCGAGACTGTTCATACTAGTGTCCGATACTTGTGTACCTTATTGGACCACAATGTTCGTATTCAAAAAGTGGCCATTGCACTCAGTGAGTTTGACTTTGACGCAAATATCGTAAAGGGCAAATTGAACACTCTCCCTGGCGCATTAAGTTGTATACCCACTGTCCCGCAAGTCACTACACAGACAGTCACCATTCACGACACCCCGTACTCAATCAAACAGGACATGATGACATGCACCTCACTTTTTACGTCCCTTGCAGAAGCTATTTTTTAAAACCCCAACAAAACGTTAGAGATTATTGCTTCTGTAGCAAAATATATTAGACAACGTTGGGAGGATCTTAAACGTCATTTTATCACTTCAAACGACCCTACTGACAGAGATAGAATTGCCATGGCAGTTGCAAAGGAAGACATTTTTTCTATGCACTTAATCATTAAAATCATAACCACCCTCTATCAAGTGAATTTTAAAATAATTAGATAAAGGCATACCTCCACCCTTGCCACTACATCATCATTGATCCAGTACTTAAATGTAAAATTCTCATTGTCATTATTTCGGAAATAATACATTTTTTTCCTGTCTATACTCACCACCAAGAATACATCAAGATTGATAATGAGTCTGTTTTCCATTTATGCCCCATTACTATTAATGCATCCCCATTTGTTGACAAATATGACAACAACCCCCACATCCACAAAATCAAGCTAGCCTTACTGCATCCCAAACAAGCTGACACAAAATACAGTAGATTAAGCCATCGCTATGGTATTGCCACCAACAGCAAAATATTTTCAAAGGTCATTACACCGCAAGGCCCCTCTAAACTAACCAGTGTCCCTCAGCTGTATGTTAATGAAATCATCCAAGCTCGTCATGACGCAATCTTTGGGGGTAGGCATTTTGGCCCCTTTAAATTTTAGAGAAGATTAAACAGTCCTATTACTGGGACTCAATGAACGTGGATGTTAAGAAATATGTCGAAGTCCTGTCCTCTAAGCCAGAAAATTAAGGCTCTAAATTCCAAGCCGATGGAGCAATTAACTCCTATACCACCCCAGCCGCTTTTGAAAACATGGGCTCTGGATACGAAAGGGTCCCTACTTACCACAACACGTAAGAACAAGTATATATTATTCATGACAGAGTATGCCATGCGTTATGTTGTCGCCTAGCCCGGCCAGTCCACTGATGCTGCCACTTGCGCAGAATTTATAAAACAAGTAGTATTACAATTTGGTTGCCCAGAGCAAATTTTTAGTGAAGGGGCACAAGTTTTCAAAATGACTTCATTAGCAACCTCTTAAAATCCCTAGGTGTGAAAAAATTAACTACCACAACCTACAACCCCCGTGTAACGGCCTTGTTGAGAGTAATAATCGTTTGATTGGTGAACAGCTTACGGCTTGTGCCAATGCGGATCAGTCAAATTGGTATTTATACATCCAATTTATTCAATTTATTTATAACACTAGTATCAACAGCTCAACTACATTCACCCCCTTTTATTTGCTCCACGGGGCAAATGTATGTCTTTCAAAGTAATTAATTATATTTCACTGCAAAAAGCTTGTTATTTTGTAATAAAAATAAATAAATAAAAGTTATTTTTCCACAGTCTTTAATAATTACAGTAAAACCCCTCTATTACGACCCCATTTATTACAACCACCTCTATTACGACCCAATCCCGAGGAACCGTAAAAAGTTTGTGTCGAAAAAGTAGAAAATTTGAGGCATGTCTAAAAATAGATACAGTAATCTCTCGCCAAGCGTGGTATCTTGAACCATAGTTTCAGTTATGAGCTGATTTGTTTTTGTAGACCTTTTCTCTAACGGTGGTGCAAGTTTCTGTTATCCACGGTTTTCAGTCTATGGGAAACTAGCCTTTACTGATGTTAGTGGTTGCACATTTCTCAAGCTGCCATCATAGACTTCGGCATTTGTCGTCTCAAGCAGCGTGAAGCAATAAATTACTTCATGCCAGAAGGGGATACTGGTGTATTGTCTGTGGAAACATGGGGGTGGTGGTGGGGGGTTGTTGCAGGCGGTAGTCCTCCATGATTACCATAATGACGTCACCCTCACTTCCGCGCCATGCACTGCATTCAGATCAGAGGGGATGTTGGCAGCTGGTGCTGCAACTTTCTAACCAACAAGCATCTGCACACTCTCCTCCAAAATTACATAAGTCTGGACCAGAAAGTTCAGGATCTTACTGCTAATATCCACATCACACACAAGGCGTTAATTTTCTCTCCAAAGTCATTAACGGCATAACTAGTGTTTTCCGTTCACAACCAACTGCAATGAATACTGTTCACACCTTGGAATTCAACTTGCTAGTAATGAGTGTCTTGCAAATCATATACAATCTCATCATTGAGAATTCCGTCGAAACATTCATTCACACATGTCAACTGCATAATCTGCTGCTCGGCGCTGTCAGTAAAGCTCAGCTCACACATGATTTGATAGCATTGCAAAAATAACTCTCACAAATTAACCTGACACTCAGCATTGGAATCCATGATCTATTTCAGTATTACTCCCTTGAATCGGTTGAATGTTCGTTCTCAGACCAGTAATTAGTGATTAAGTTACAAGTGCTAGTCCTCAGTGTTCATGCCAAATGGCAAGCGTACCATATCAAACTGGTCCTATATCAATTTCACAATTATTCATGTATATTGCAACCACCTTCCCCCACCATCACAATTGACCTCACGACACACACACTGTCAAGGCCATCTCCCCTCTCCCCCACCCCTCCCAGGATGTTGTATTCATCCCGCCTGAATCCCTCACTTGCGAAAATGCAAAATGTTTTCGTTCTGCTATCTTGTTGTCTGATGTCACTTCATTGTTCGTCTCATGCAATTACCACTGCACGCATACAACACCTTTTACTATTACTAATATTTTCCCCCACCAATATGTGTTGACCAACCCCCCTCCTCATACCATGGTGCAGTGTATGAATAGCTCCCTTGACAATCATCCCCAGTCACTGGTTAGGGGCTGTTGAACTGCATGTTCCGTGTGGCTGCAAGGTCACCACACCCTCTGCTGTCATCATTCACCCCGCACATCTATGCGATGTGTGCACTCCCATCATACCCCTCCATAAAACTGTCATCCCAGTACGTTGGCTTTCCGAGCAATCTTTCCACCTCCCCCAACTGTCCCTCCTAGAGGGAATTCACTTTTATAACATATCGGCGGTACTGAACACACTGACTGGCATGTAAGCCATACTAAGTTTCGTATTCTACAATGTGTTGTTCCAGTCACTATGAGTGGTAAGCTTCTATCGCCGAAACACTTTTCATTGGTGGGTTCTGCGCACTTTGATTATTTTACAATGGCTGCCCTGATTTTCCTTCTAAGTGTTGTCACTGCCTTTTGTGTCAAACTGGTGAAAATGTCTACATTGCGTCAGCGTCTTAATACACCTCAATAAGAGGTTTTGCGTAAGATGCTTTCAAAGATAAATAACACTCAGAGTAATTCACTTCAGCTATATTTGCATATATCAAATATCTACAATATTTAAGATATATTTTACCTTGAGTTTCATAATAACTGCTCTTAATGAAATGCTATTATCATTCATTTCACTCCTTGCAGAATGCAATTGCAGTTCTATACAGTATTACTTATTGTGTTTACATTCAAAGTAATTGTTACTTAGGCCTATCGGTCTGAACTTATTATTCAATATGATATAACTTGAGATATCAGACTTACTGACATTCACAGTTACAATTAACTGCTATATTAATTTGCAAGTTCAAATACTGATGAGATATATATATTTTTTTTTTATTTTTGATACGTTACTGATTATTTACTGCCTTAAGAGCAGTGAAGTGTTTGTGTATAGCAATTTTCCTTTATTAATGTCAAGAAACCTAATGGGTTATTTCATAAGACACACATATAAGTGTGAAATATTATTTCTGGTATGTAAGTTAGCTATAACAGGAGTACTCCACCTTTTTCTTTCCCTACCTATATCTGCAGATATTTTGTATGTTGTTTATTATTGTATGTGTGATGCTCAGTAAAATATATTTTATAAAACCAACCTTTAGCTATTAAGATGATTGTAACTATGTTGTATTGTGTAAATTAATAATGCTACTTACAGCATCAAAGTTTTATATAATCTTGTTTTCTATAATAAGGGTTGTGTATATATATATATATAAACAATTATTATTGTTCATAACGCCTAAGGGTACTTTCAAATTATTATAAGGTAGCGTGCACTCCTCTCTCAGTGTAAACAAATAAAACGTGAAAGACACTCCCAAACCTAGTGACAGTGCTGAAAACTTTACTGCAACAAACAGTGTTTACACATTTATAGTGCTTTCACATTCCCAGTGTGCATAAACGAACATTTTCGTAAACTTACATCAGTGCTACGCATAACTGAATTTTCAGAGTAAATAAACTTCAACGAAGTGCACAGAGCTACCAACAACATTATTAAAAAGACTTTCTCAACATATCTGCCACAGGCAACTGCCTACTTATGTATTTGTTTTTCTCACATGTATTTACTTGCTTAATAATAGAATCAGTATTTCACATTCTTTTATGAGGATTGTATTTAGCAAACATTGTCGTGAGAATCACTTTATGGTGCCTTGTATAGCAGTAACTTTAGTGTGTCTCTCTTTCAAATATGTTCATTCAGTGTCTAGAATAAGCTGTTAGAAATACGTAGTATCGTTGGTAAATTCCAATTTTACAACATGTACATAACATAAAATAACCACTTTCCACTAGCACACTTCGCGATGCTCATTCAGCCACATCACTACTTCTTGTCGACAGTTGAGTGTGCATCTTCCGGCACCGCCAACTGCTAAATCATTATTTTCTGTCACACTAGAGCATGTGGTGTCAACTGTTGTTATATGTTTTTCTTACAAAAGATACTTTGTTCCTTCACTACTTAATTACTTCCAAGTTGGCACATAGTACTACCTTATGTATTTCAGCCAGTTGGCTTGTATCTTTTTCTTTCTATTAATTACTCTTATAAGTAGAGACCTGAAAAAGTAGGTGTTATGTAATTTTTTCAAATATGGTTTTTTTTTTTTTTTTTTTTTTTTTTTCCCCAATACATTGCCATGCACACGTAGCTGGGCGAGTGCCTAGATCCTCTGCAGCGCGGCCAGTTGCGGCGACTCGCATCTGTAAATCGGTCCTAGATTCTCGGGGCTGGGCAGCTGTTGGTCGGTCGCTACAAGCTGGCGGGTGGGGGCCAGCCGGCCGCCGCCAGTGTCGTCGTTACAGGGCTGGTTCGCTTCGTAACAGCGGCCCGGCATTGATAAAACATGCTGATAGATACGATTCATGTCAATGTGTTGAATTTATACCAAATGTAGATGGCGTGTTGGCCTCTGCATTGGCACATGAGGCTCGACAATGTTTACGGGATTATAAAAATTTAGTGTGGTTTACTTGAAATATTAATTATCCCGAATTTTTCATCAAAAACTTCTGACGTGACCTATACATGCACACGGCCTTGCTCGCCAAAATATGGTAACATTAGAACACATTTTATTTGCATACACTTATCTACCTTTATTCACTTTACACATAAATTTGACTTCACAATAAAAAAATGAATGCCCACCAAAAAAATTTGCATATTACGTAGGCATGGACGAACATAAACTTAAAAAAAAATTAAAAAAGGGACATTAAATTAATTTGAAGTTATACATACACTGATTTAAAAACTAGTCTGTAATGTGCTGCTCTTTTTACAGCAAAAGAGGAGTGATAATGGAAGCGAAAAAAGAAAGGGAGGGTAAGTCAGAGGCGGCGGCATGTGACTAGGACTAAGAATCCTTACTGACCCAGCCTGTAATCCCCCCCACCCCTCAGGCTTCCATGGACAATACACCAGTGTCCCCTTCTGGCATGAAGTAATTTATTTGCTTCACGCTGCTTGGGACAACAAATGTCAAAGTCTATGATGGCAGCTTGAGAAAAGCGCAACCACTAACATCAGTAAAGACTAGTTTCCCATAGACTGAAAACCATGGATAATAGAAACTTGCACCACGGTTGGAGAAAAGGTCTACAAAAACAAATCCGCTCATAACTGAAACTGCGGTTTCAGATACCACACTTGGTGAGGGATTACTGTATCTATTTTTAGTCGTGCCTCAAATTTTCGACTTCTTCGACCCAAACTTTTTACGGTTCCTCGGGATTGGGTCGTAATGAATTACGACCCAATTTTTTACTGTAAACACATTTTTCACCACGGCATCTTTCGCTTTGTAAAAAATAAAGAATTGTTGGTTAAAACATGACGATGCTACGTTAATGTAAACAAGCGAACTAGTTGGTGTGAATTCCATAGATAACATGGTGGTTGGTGGACGTGAACATTACAAGTGCTTATTTTCCTAATGAACAAACTTTTGCAGGGCTGTGAGTAGAATGTTCACTCAAAGTGAAGCATTATCACTTGCACTCATGTTATCTATGGTCTAAAATACACGTAATGGAAAGTAAATATGTTTTTGTTTAAGGTGATAAATGGAAGAAATCTACTGGCCAACTTATGCATGCATTCGTATTTCCAAAAACCACGTAAAATATGTCTTAAGAAGCAACTATGTGGCGTAAAACAATAATAATTTGCAATAATACTACAGGATTTTTTACAATTTGTGAATTACAGCTGAAATTCTCAAATATCACAATTTGTATTTTTTTATGTAAAAATTAGCATTATTTTCGCTCTATCGCATTCACTAATTTTTCAGGTCTCTACTTATTACTAATTTTTTTGGCATGTTGTCAAGCATTCACTAAACGTGCGCACAAACGAAACTCCCTTCTTGCCGTGTCCACTGCCTAGCTGTGAGGGTTTCTTTTTACTTAATTATTAAATGTGGCCTTGGACACTTCCTTTCTCCCACCCTCAAGTGTCTCTTACAATATGTTCAGAGTTTATATTTCTAATAATATGGCTAGCCAATTACCTTGTATCACGTATAACTTATTGCCATTTCACCTACCCTACCTTGCCTTTTGCTCCATAACATAGCTTAACTTCACAACACTTTAGTAATAAGAATCATAGAATTCTTTCTCCTTTGTGTGATGTTGGCTCCTACTTGAAATTACGCCCTGGATACTGCAGTTAAGTCCTCGTGTATGCCACCTTGCGTCCATGTTCTTTGATGCCTTGAGCTCCTCAGCATCATCAGACCCAACGCACCCCACGATACTTGTGCCTCTCTCGCTCAACCCCTGCACTATAACTCCAGCATCCACTGTTCCTTTCACAGCCGGGACGGTTATTTCGACTGGGGAAGGGGGGGGGGGGTTGTGTAGTAGCAACCCGGCGCCGCTACACACTGCCTAAGGTCGCATGGGGTATAGCTGGTAGCCGGCCGCAAATTGTTCGGAAAACATGATCCACAAGGCCGCCTATAAAAGTGCCCCTCCATGGCGGCACTCCCTATCCCCCTCAGACGACACCAGATCACAAAGTATTGTGTATGTGAGTGAGATCCGAGGCTTAAGCAGAAGGCAACAGGCAATCACAGGTCTAGAGGATCTCTAAGGCCTACCTGCAATAGTCATCGGGTGAGCTTAATCGCATAGTGGTAGGGTGTAATAGCTTGTAACGAGTCACCGTCCAATCCCCCTTAACTGATTAATTCCGGCAAGACTAGTAATCAGCTACATGTAGTATTAATTGAGTATAATTCTTGTAGTTTAACGTAAAGTAATTTTATTCTAATATATTGTTGTATGAGTAATTGTATTGTGTTGTTACCAGATAGAGATTGTTATAATAAATTATATTTTTATAAAATAATCTTCCTTATTAGCTACCGTCCGAGTTCCCCCATGACACCCCTTACCTCCTCAAACAAGTTAAAGTGTTTCATAACAACAATTTGAGTAGGAAATATAGGAATTAGATGATAGTAGGATATTGGAGATAGGGCAAGTATTGCAGTACAAAGTAGCACAGGAAAGCTAGTTTATAATAAGCAGTTAATGGTCACCTGGTACATCAAACGGACTTGAAACTCAATTTCCAGGCTGGGTCGGGGATCTTCCCACGTTGGGGAAGATGGATTTAGGCCCTTGTGACTGGGCAACATTAGCAGGAGGAGGTGAGTCGAACCCCAGCACAAGGTTAATCAAATAGGTTTCCCTCCCGGAGACTTTGATCTTGCTTACCATAAATGTTGCCAAAATACGTTATGCCAGCTTTCACAAGGGAGAAAGTGTTAATTAGAGGTGTATGTGGCTCTGTACCTAGGCAGAGTCTTACGGGTTGGGTCTCGGTCTTCCCTTATATGGAGCTGGCTTAGCTTTGACTGGAGGGTCTGTGTAAAGTCAGAGGATAAAGATATTAATTTCTGGCGACTTTTTTTGTGATGATTTTCCCCATTGTTGTGCTCACCTGGCACGTGGATAATGAGACTCGTGCTTGCAGGGCAGGTTGAGATGATGTGGTTGGTTCTGGCGCAGTTATAACATGGGCTTGTTTGTCGAGATAGTTGATCTTGTGCCAGGGCCAGTCTATCCAGAGAACTGAGTCTCTGCCATGTCTTATGGTTTCAAACCCTGGATGATCTGTACCAGCTACTGTTATCTACCGCCCAAATAAAAGCACAGTGTCTACAACTAGTCAGTGAATTGTTGTTATGCCTAATCTCATTTAGTTGGCCTTTCGTAGCATAAGGCATCTCAGCTGAAGGCTGTCAACAGAACTTAGCCTTGCCTAGAGCGTACCTCTATAGCACCAGGTTGTATCAGGTCTCTCCCGTTGTCCAGCCTTAATACAAGCTGGGACTGAGGCGGCGGATAATGGAATGGCCTGGGGTCGGACAACTCGTGTTGTGCAAAGAATATTCTGGCCATAGTCAGACTGGGAATATAACTTTTTCCGGCCCTATTCAGGCTGGGAATAATCTTAGGACATCCGTCTCGCTCGTACCTTACAGTAGGTATTGCGGAAGGAGAATCTGGTATTTTAATACGTCCCTAACCAGTGTACTTCTGGTACTTCAGAGCTGTCACTCTTCGTGCCTGAGTACAGATGACCATCAAGAGGCTGATCAGGCCAGAGCACTTGTGGTCCTCCTCCGGCCTTGTTCAGGCTGGGATTTCAACCGCATACCTGGGCTGGTCGTTTCTCTTAGGGTGTACTGTTTTTTTTCCTAGTGCCTTTGAGTCCACCAACGATCTACCCAGTTGCATACCTCGATCTTCCGTTTAAGTTGTGGGTAACTACTGTTAAGCTATTTTATGCTTATACCAGATTCGCCTTTAGGAGGCAGAATAGAGAGTTTGCCAAATTAAAATTAAACCATGTTAATTATAATAAACGTGATCCAAAGTTAACAAAAGATGGCTCACAAGATTCTAGCAAAATAACTTACCATATTTACCCGAAAGGAAGATGACCCTGAATCTAAGACAATCCCTTACTAAAAAAAATATTTTTAGGGAAAAATATTTAAACCTGAATGCAAGGCTACCCTTGTGAAGTGAAGTGCTGAAGAAATTATTTAGGTTGAAAGTATTTTAGCATGAATTTATGACAAACCCTTCAAGAAGAACTGCTATTATATGAATAATATGATATATTTTATTTACTTTTAAAGAAAAGCTAATCATAATGAAATAGGTGTGTCTAAGCTGGCTGTATGGTAGCAGCATCTTTCTTGTGGGTGTTATATTCGTGACTTTGAGCCATTTTGCTTCCCAGCAAAGCATGAAAAGCATTTTTCAAATTCCTCTGTTTTTCAACTAAGGATTATTAATTGATTTTGGAATTAGTTAATGTTGTGAAAATGATTTTTTTTTCGTAGGAAGTATTCGTGGCACGCAAGAGTTTGGTTTTCTGTTTTTATCCATTTTTTCAATAGCGCTGCGCATGAGATTTCATGTTTTAGTGTTAGTGTTATCATGCCTATTAGATAGGAAAGTCAGGGAAATTTCTTTTGAAGTACTGGAAAACAGGGAAAAGTTAGGGAATTTTTTAGTGAGTACCTGTAGCAACCCTGAAATATCATTTTTTTTTGTTGCAAAAAGCCGTTAAAAATTTAATTTTATCACTCGTAAAAGTAAGTTGTATCTAACGTTACAGTTTTTGTAATTGATTGGCAACATAAGAGGTTGCAGATACTTTTTTTTTGTGTAATTTCATTGGAAAGATGTCTGTTTATGGATGCAAATTAAGGTTTTGTTAGAATATCCTCACATTTTTTGCAAGAGACCACCAAAACAATGTAATTTTTGTTTGTTGAAAAGTACGCAGTCTCTAATATTATTGTGTTTGTAATTGATTGGCGACAAAGGAGGTAACATATACCTTTTTATGGTATCATTGTATTTCAAAGACATATGTTTATTAATATAAATTAATCTTTTGTATCTTCTGGGTTTTCTGCAAAAGGCCATCAAAAATTGAATATTTGCTTCCAGAAAAGTAAGCTGGCTCCAATGTAGTTTTTGTAATTGATGGGCAACAAAGGATGTTATACATTTTCATCCTATTCAGAAAAGTCTATTTAGTAACATAAATTAATGTTTTGTTGAAATTCTCTGTTTTTTTTCCACAAGGGGCCATCAGAACTTGAATTTTTGCTTGCCGAAAAGTACGCTGTCTCCAATCTTACAGTTTTTGTAATTATTTGGCGATTGGGGAAGTCACAGATAACCTTCTGTTGTATCATTTTATTTAGAAGACATCTGATTATTTAATTAAATTAGTATTCCATGCAATAAACATGTTATGCCAGAGGCAATTGAACATGGATTTGCAATGCTTGATGAATCCTCGTACCACTCAATGTTTTTAACATTTTGGGTGACAACTGAGTGACTGAGTGAGTGAGTGAAGAGATTTGGGCAGCTTTTAACAGCGCTGTCTCGAGAACTAATGAGAGTCATTGAGGTGAGTATGAAGCAGTGCCAGAATGAAGGGGCTGGGGAAACGGGGAAATCCCCGAGAAAACCCGCAGCGCCATCATCCGGCATGATTGCCACATGCTAAAAACCGGTGACCCGGCCAGGGATTGAACTTGGATTGCCTTAGTGGGAGGCGAGCAGGCCAACCGCTCGGCCACCGTGGCCGCTTTGGGTGACAAGGGGATGCTAAGTATACACCTCTCAAGTATCATCTTTTTTCAAAAGAAATCTGCAAATTTTGACGTATAGGAGTTGGGAGTGGGTCAAGATTACTCCAAATTTTTCCCAAAATGTCTATTGCGACTGATCAGTCATAACGATCTGGAAACCACGAGGGGTTGTTCCAGTAAGGTTATACTGTACTATTGTCGATGATTGAGACACACAGATTCTAAAAGAATACCAATGAAGCTCAAGGAATTCAGTGCACTACTTGAAGTTGGTATTTTTACTTCTCATGTGACTTAAAAGAGCCTACTTGTACATATTACTTAGGGCTATGATGACAGTTTTATATGATTTGCAAGACACTGAAAATTTATCATCTGGAACTTTAGAGTTCCACTCAATGCTGGCTGGATCAGGTGTCCTTTGTAACATCTGGGAATTTGTTTGTTTTGTTTGCTTGTATCAGTAATTTAAGATATGTTAATTTTTTTTCTTATGTTCCTTCTGGCCAAATGATTTATTCAAATGAATATTGCAGTGCACGTGTTACTAGCAAAATTGCATTTCTGAAAAAGGTTTTGCATATGTGAACATTTTATTTTAGTTAATTTTCTTGTCTGTGAAACTGTCTTTTGTTTATGTAATATAGTAATTATTAGAGACATTTTATGCTAAGTATCAATATTTAAAGAAATATGTCATTCTTTGGTTTATATTGTTTTCCAAAACTTCTTGTTTACTACACGGAGCAACACTAATCCTACCAATCAGGATTGAGAAACTTAAAATTTTTTTTCTGATATACATTTTTTTCGCTGTTAGAAATGTTTGGAATATAATAAGAATTCTTCTGGATTAGAATGTTGGAGGGCTTGACTGGAAGTCAGAAATGAGTGGTGCTAATCCACTAGGATTCTTAACAAATTAGTATTCTGACTAACAGAAGATTGAATTCGTGACGGAATAATGCAGCGATCAAAGGAGTGCTATTTATACACTCTGTGAGTACAGATCTGGAGTCAGCTAATTTCCTAGTTCTATGGGAGGAATATCGTCTTCACCTGTTCTATGAGTACATATCTAAAGCCAGCTAGTTACCAGTTCTATAGGAGGAATATCATCTTCACCTGATTTTTGGGTTCTTCAAAGGCCAAATGGAATAAAACGGAATATAGTCTGCACCACTGAGACGACAAATGTTGTCAATTACAGCTAAATCCTATTCACTAATTGCTAATCAAAAAGTAGTAATTGAATTATTGATAGTAATTTTCATTGAACAGCAATCATTTAAAATGGTTTTGACAGAATTAATAGTTTTAATGTTCACACTTTGTTTTGCCCATAATCACCCAAGATAAGTTCCTGTATTAGAACTATGGTCAAAACCACGTTAGTTAATGGAGGTAGTATTTGCTCGAGTAGTGTCGTTCCTTGCCGCAAATTGACATGGCTTAATTTCATTATTTTATTGTTTTAATCTGTTGTTAAAAAAAAATTGGAGTCATCTTTGGAAATGACTGAATGGTTTACCTTGTTGAATTAAATATGTTTCCTTATTTTCAACTATATTAAGACTGTGGTTAGTAATCATAAAGTTGGCCAGAATTGTGTTTTTCTGATAATAATTCTAATTACTAATTAAAAGTGATAACATTGGTGTTTCTTATTGATTTGTCATTGAAGATATACACTTTTTTTAAAAATGGCAAAGTTGTAAGTTTATAAGACAAATGAAATTCTTTCATTAAAGAGCAAATTAATTATTTAACTCTTTATGGTTTCCTTTTGATTGAGCTGTGGGAGTTTTAAGAAATTGTATTTGTTGTTGGGATGTGTAATGCTTATTAATCAGTTGTCTTCCAAAGATCAACAGAGTGTGTGACACTGAAAAATCCTACTGTGTGGGGTGAACACAGGTATTCTCGTATTCGTATTTAACTAGGTGTTAGCAGAGGCAAACATTAAACGTAAGCATATCTGGTTTCTAATGGATTAAATGCAGCTTTCTAGGATTAAATGCTATTTTCTTGTATTTAAACATTTTACTATTGTCAGATACATAAATGTAGCTACACTCATAAAAACATTAATTCTTCACTTTTTGTTCTGCCTTTCTAGTAAAATAAATACTGTGAAACAATTGCCCATAGATATTGTAACTTCATGGACCTCGCTGGTTTGGCTACACCTACAGCAAGTAAAATTTATTTAACAGAATGATCCATAAGTATACAGCAAAGAAGAATGTTCCTTCTTTGCAGTGTTCATTTCTAGTGTTGTAACATTATTAGTTTTAGGCCCCCTATTTGTTCTTCGTTATATAGAATTATTCTATACTGCAGTCTGGATCATCTTATCGGCCTAAACGTCCAAGGAACAAGACAGATAGATGGTAATAGGAACTTATTAACAGGGAGGCGTAACTTTAAATTAAACTCTTGGCACTTTGTATAATCTCTTTATACAGATCTCTATCAGCACAATTAACACAACTCTTACAAAAGGCTTTACTCTAAGCGGGAAGTTAATTATATATAATTGATTCCAATTACTATCAGCCATGATAATCAACATCTAAAGCATCTCTTCAGAATCCTACCGAACAATATAACCTCATGATTGATGCCAAAGGCTGCTTGTAGTTTCTCAATATCGGCGGTCCCAGAACGCTCTTGCATCCGTCCTCAGCTGGCAGCTGTCTAACAGTAGGTTAGTGACAGGCCTTGCTTCAGTCCTCTGCGTGCTTAATACTCGTGCCATGGTATGTTACAACTATCTGTTTTCATAACATCATGCTGCTGTGTCCTCACCCTGGATACTGTTGTGGTTGGGGTGGTTTCCAGCAGAGCGCAGGGAACCTCTTGGCTGCCCGTTACAGTGTGTTGCATTTTCATATTAATAAATCTGTGACATGCATGTTATCAAACTTCAATGTTTACATTTTTGTCAAAAAATAGATGAAATGTTAACCTTTTTTAGTTCATAAACCTACGTTTATGAACATTCCGAGTTACAAAGAAAATCATCATCGTTTATGGCAAAAATAATTTTTACGAACAGGTAAGACAGAGTGAGTTAAAACAGTTCTGTGGCCCGCTCATACAAAATTGTGATAGAGTTCTGTCGCATCACATTATCCTCCCACATTTTCGGGGAGGGAAATGAAGTGAAATAAGCAAGTATTATGGAGTTAGAAACAGTATTACTAGAAAAAACTATTTTGATAATCTTCAGGATTTTCACAAAATTCCCCGACATTTCCCAACTACTAGAGGTTTTTCCAGTTGTTGGATACTCTGAATGTGTTTTGGTTTTGGATGGTGTAAATGTATTTCAAGAATTTTCTGTACGTGATAACCCAATAACTAATTCAAAAACGAATAACAGTAACTGGTCTGTTTCATGATACATAGACGTGGGTAATACATTAAAATTGAAATATTTGCTATTATTTATTTCAAAACAACATTTAAGTGTTTCTTGTATGCTTAATTAATGCTATTCTTCAATGAAAAAAAAATTGTTTTGAAATTTGATAAAAATTAGGTCGAAAAATTTGATAAAAATTAGGTTGAAAACTGTGGCGTCCTTGAAAATTTATAAAAGCTCTTAGTTTTATATTCATTAATTTTCAGGGTAACATAAGTAATATTATAGCAAAGTTTTGATAAAGATGTTGATAAATCTAAACTGTGACCTTTGTAGTCCAAAAAAAGTTGTGAAATTCCACTATGTTTATTAGAAGCTTTTTATTTTTCATTCAGGTTATACATTTACTGCAAAAGAATTATTTGTGTTGCATGGTCTATGTACACAGTATTTGGGGTAGGGAGTTGTATATTTTGTCCATCCCATGCCTGTGAAATCACGTATGTTGGAAAAAAGACACAGATTCACACACATTATAATAAAATATTTATCATGATAGATGCAGCTGTAAACTTTGATTGAGACTTGAAAGTCTCAGACTCCTCAGTTATTTACATAATATAAAAGTTCTCACATTCAAATTTGGTAAGTTGGTTGCTAAAACAAAAAAAGATACTTTTGAAATGAGCGTTGTTACAGCCTCTATAAATACAGCACTGGTTAGTGAAGTTGTCATATGGGTTGAAGTCAAAAACTATGTAACTAACATGACTTTAAAATTAATTAGTAATTACTAATTCAGTGCCAGCACAACATATATGAAATTGTATATATTTTACAGGTATTAAGCATTTGTACAGTTATTGAAAATTTTATATCTACATTGAAAAAAAAATTGTTTCAGTTCACTTAAGTGAGAGAGCCATAGCAATCAGGATCACTAGACTCCATGCCATATAATGTTCCCACAGGATGTTATGTGAGATTACAGTTCTTCGGTTTGTGCTGCAGGGGAAGATCATATTGCCTCTTTCGACCTGGACTTCCCCAGCACATGATTCCCAGCTAGTGTGCAAGGCTGTTGGCTGGGATTTGCTACTGCAGGATGATGCTCAATACAAAGATCTTTTGGATGCTAGTGAACTGGTCTCGCACGTCAAAAAAGAAGATGGCGAACTTGAGTACAGGTACGTCATAACTATGCTATTGGAAAGTGTGTGTATGTAAGTATCAGGCCTAGAGATGGGGCAGTTCCAATTTTCGAATCTGAATCCTTTATATATTCCTTCAAAATATTTTAATTCTCAATACTCAATTCTCACACATTAAACTATTTCAATGCTAGTTGTGAAATCCAATTTTTTCAGATGATTTGTGCAAATAAAATAAATGGTAAAACTCTATGGGTTGTTTTTTGAGGGACCAAAAGAAAAAATTATGCAAGCATACCAACGATGCATGCAAATTTGATTTTATCTTTTACCTAACTTTAAAACCTGAACTTTGATTTTATTTATTTGACTTACTGAGAAAATTAAACATAACAAATCTCATTAGTGATCATTATTTACGAATATTTTATGTTTAAGGAACAATTTTCACATACACATATTTCAAGAAATACTGACCCATGATGGCCTGTCGACTGGGAGAACACTACGTCAAAGGTGGAGAGTTTTTGGCGGGCGTAAATCATGTGTACCCTATTCTGGCTAGGTTCTCAAGGCAATGTAGTCCTTGCGTGGCACTGGGGCGCGTCCCGTGGAAATAACTGGCCGGGTAGCTTTGCAGCTGGGCACAAAGTCAGGTTCTGGCTACGCAATCTTCCACTTCAGGCTTGATGCTTTGGGCAGTATACCTGGGTGACGTGTGTTTCTGGTACTAGGTCTGACCTGCGGCAGGACAATTGTGCGTGTAGGTACAGTAGATACTTATGGATGCTGAATACATGTGTGGAGTCTTGTAGGTAGGGACAGAGCAACTGGCGTGAGAGATGCGATTGGATCTCTCAGAGGCTTGTCTGGCTGGCTGACGTACTCTGCGAGCCATAGATGTACCTTCTTGTTAGAGTGTTTGGGGCTCTGAAACAGATTCTTCTGTATCAGGAACGACGGGGACGAGAAGATGGCGCAGTGCCTGAGCCTGTTCCTTGGGTGTAGCTGTCTGATGTAGGCGACTAAGGGGGGGGGGGGGGGGGTCAGCTCTTGTAGATGCCCGGGAGCAATTAACACCTGCTTTACCTTCACTCTGAATCCACTAGGTCTGGAACAAGGCATCTGGAGTAGACAACACACACTCAACGTCTGTGAGGCAAAATGCAGGGATTTGTGTACATGTGTCAAACTATGTGAGCGTCTGCTGACTGAGTGGACACCCTATTTCAATGCTTGGCGTCTAAATGCGGTGAACAATGAAAATTAGGCCTCATTGTCTGCAGTCCCTACACGTGGATGTGTGCTCCATTCGAGTCTTCTCAATCCAGAAAACGCCCCTTCCGGCATTGAAAGTGTGGTGAAAAAGGCCAAGCACCGAACTGACAAGCTGGTCTTAAGGTAGAGTACCTGTGTGTGG
Source organism: Dryococelus australis (assembly GCA_029891345.1). Lineage (NCBI taxonomy): Eukaryota > Metazoa > Arthropoda > Insecta > Phasmatodea > Phasmatidae > Dryococelus > Dryococelus australis. The sequence goes on along the minus strand of CM056994.1, from coordinate 78,851,675 downwards.
ACTCCACCATTCTGTCTACCAGAGTTTTCAGAAAGGCTGGCCATTGCAAGTTTTTGTGGTAACAAGCAGTGTCTTGGCTCAATTGAATATAGTCTTGGGATCCCAACATTTCTCTCAGGGAATGAGGACAACTGGGAAATGTGCTACATCTACAGCAATGTGGTACTCTGGGATCTGTTCAGACACAATGTGTATTCTGTGCGATTGGAAGTAAACATCTGGTGACGCACTACCTCCTACATATAGCAAGAGCTTAGGGGAAGCTAAGCTTATGCAAGTCAGGTAGATGAGACCTGGTCCTGAACTAAATGGGCGAGGTTGGCAAGCGTTGTGAAAACAACTAATAACTTGACTAGAACTCCCTAACCATTGTTGCCCAGAAGGGGCCGCAATGTCTACGTCTTGTGTGTAGATGACTTGGCATTTATTTTTTCGACACCGTGCTTGGATTACTAAGCAGGGCATGGAAGGAGTACAAGGATTAGACGTTCCATCTGCACTGATAGTGCAGTGAAGAGGGAAAGGTACAGCGAGGAGCTAAATAGATCTCTGGCAGCTAGCACGGTGGTGAAGTTGAAGTGAGTGTAACCAAAGGCTTAAGGTGCAGGGTGGTCAGTTCCGGCTGCTAGTGTGCTGGAAAACTGATGACTGGTTGTAAGTCGATTTCTGACTCCTTTTATATTCTGTCGGGCGGCTGCCTCGTCATTCGTTGGCTGGTGTCTCGACGAAACATACTAGCGGTGCGTGCCATGTAGTGATGGTTAGTAAAACTCAATGCCCTTGAGGTGCATAGCTTCTGTGGGCCGTTGAACAGTACAAGTTGCTGGCTGGAACGTCCATTCTTGTCGTAGTAAACAGTACAATATCCGAAGTCTTGGGGTCAACGGTTATACTAACGCCGTAGAGAACAGATGCAAGCTATGCTAAGTTGATGAGCTGAAGTCTTCTAATTATCATTGTTGAAACACGTCATGCATCAATACACACTCAGAATTTGTTTCATTAAGGGCTCTGTTCAATACTTGACAGGAAATTCTTGGCATGTATTTGATTGGGGATAAAATACGCTACTTACAAAGCTGAAAGGATATTACGTATTACTAGATAAAGAAGGAGGTATTTAATTTATTTATACAATTAAATATCAAAATACATATTTTAAAATAATTATTTAAAAATTGTAATTTTTGACACTTTAAAATAGTTGCGAATACACTTAATTACATGCATCTGTCGCCTAACAATTGTGTGATGATGTGTCTGTGTTTCATTTGAATATTTGAGTATTGTACTTTAGAATTTTATGCTGGAGTCATCCTGTCATTAAAAATTATAATATTTTAATTAATTTTAATATTTGAGGTGGGTATGTTTTGTATGGTCACAAATAATGTCTTTCTGAAAATGAAACGCATGTAAATTAAGAAATTTGTTGTAAACTTATTATGTAGAGAGTTTGTTCTTCAGTTCTACCGCTTGTTAACTTGTACATCAACAACAGTCGCAATGTGATGCATGAAAAACTCGAGAAGTGGAGTACAAAGTGGGGAGTCTAGTTGGTAACCACTCCGACAGGGTGCATCCGGTGCTTTGTCAGTAGTCAGTTTGATCTACCGCAGGCAAGCTACATACATAGAAAGTGAGCGGTGTTGCTGCATCCTTTCAGTGGGAGTGTAGCATTATGCACATAATAATGGGTAGAAGAAAAGTTCCTTACAACTTTAAAAAGAAGATTAAAAAGGCATTAGCAGTTGCTGACTAGTGGAGAAAAAGGAAAAGACACACATTGTCTCAAGACAAAATAGTACCGTCATCAGTATTGATGGAAGGAACTGAAATAAACGAAGGCCAAGGCAATTTTTGTGCAGTAAGTGTTACTTAGCAAATATCTGCGTATCTTTTTTGAAAGCAAATGTGATTATATTGAAATATTATGACGTTAGAAATTTCTCTTTTATTTATAATAATGTGTTTCATCAAATTGCAATCTGTATGATGGTGTGATGGGATGTGTATTTCTGTGTGTGTAATGTATACTAATAATTATACTGTCTGCTAAAAATTAAAAAATATATATATTTTTGGCTGTAAAAACATAAAATGCACATTAGTGAAATGACAGTAACAGCTTTATTTCGAAATAAAACCATAAGCAAAATGACGGCTTACATACAGATGGTCAAAATATGTATAAAAAAGGTTTTTCACACTGTTAAAGGTGTTGGATACCAAAAAATCAATCATTTTGACGCACTCCTCATCTTTCCACATCCTAGACAGCTGTAAATGTGGTGGTCAAGTCTAGGTGGATGAGAGTGCTGATTCCCACCGGAGTTGATTGGGTTACCCTTTCGCAATGTAATAGTTTGGGTGGTGTTTTGCCGGGCAGGTCGGGGATCTGCCCACGTTGCGAGACCTGGTGGTACACTGACTCGTTGAAGGGTTGGGAAGTAGTGAATGGGAATCAAACCCCATGGTGAGTTTGATAGTGAAAGTCTCCCTCCCATGGAGCTTGACTTTACTCGCCGTAAAGGCTTTCAAGAGTCGTGACGCCAGCTGTTACTAATAAAAATAAAATAAAATGTGGATGGTTAAGTCACGAGATGGGCTGGATCAATACTGCCCTGGATAGATTCTATTCGGTTTCCCTTACGCTACCAGGGAATTTGTATGGGGCTGGCGTGGTAGGTGTTCGGACAGGGACAAATCCATTGAAGCTGTCACTGCCTTACGTGCACGTATAGGCTTTGGGGGAATGACAATAGTAAATACAGTGGAACCTCGTAATTGCAAGGCTTGATAACAGTACAAAAAATCCTTCTATGTACAAGTACTCGTAGTAAACAAATGTATGCATTAAAATAAAACTCGAAGAAACTAACAACGTCATGAGTTACTAGAAGGGCAGGAGTTGTATTATGTTGTACCTTGGTTGATATCTCTGCCATTAAGAAGTACACTATACAAGTAGGACGACAGGTCTGTGTTTATTACGAGGAATGTGATATGTCATTGCTTTGCGAGTTACTTGTGAGCTCTGGATTCCATAATATTCACATGTCACCACAAAACATTGCAAAAAAAATGGAAGGCCGCAATGGATGAGTAAACAGCACAGCCATCCACCCATCTCTTGTGATATTTTGATATGTTCATGCACTGTTTACGGCCATGTTCTAACTTGCAGTTTTAGTTAACTAAATGGTCGCGCGACCCGTATTAGTATACGAAAATGATGTACAATAGAACTCTTGTTAAGACGTTTTTCAAACGACTGGATGCTAAAAATTTCATATCTGCAGGATGGAAACTACTTGTATATACAGTACAACGAAGTTTGATGATCAGTCACAAAATCAGCAACAGTGTAGTGAAATTTTGTATGCAAATATCAATAAGAATTTATTATAGTTATATAAAAATAAATTATGCACGTGCTTCCTAACCCTAGTTTTTTACTAAAACAACTGCCAATATAAACAAGAGCACGAGCCAGTGAATGATAGCCAGCGGCACGTCCACCTACAACACTTTTTCCCCACTGTTCTAAACCTTTTCCACATGTTTTAATCCATACAAGCGTAACTGTGAAAAATGTCTTATCGAATAATTAATAGTAACATAAGACACCAAACCACCTTAAGACTACAGCATTTGTTAGCTTTCTACAGAATTTGCGCCTGAAAAATATGTATTATTTGCTTTGGTGCCGGCAGGTAAAGTGAACAGCCAAAGTATTGAATCAGCTTCGGGTATGCTGTTCAGGTTTCACAAGATGGCTGTTATATTATTGGGATACTGGCATTTAGTTAGAACAGCGACACTGGATCAATGCAAGTGCGAGCAGATGATTGGTTCCGCGAAGGTTTCACAAGATGACCGTTAGAATATAGGGGCACTGGCATTTATTTAGAACAGCGTCACTGGATCAATACGAGCACGAGCAGATGATGGGTTGAACATACGTGGACAGTCTGCAGGAGAGAGGAGAGAGAGAGAGAGAGAGAGAGAGAGAGAGAGAGAGAGAGCGCGCGCGCGCGCGCGCGCTCATGGCAGGGTTGCCAGATGCAGCCTCCATTCCACCGTTGCCACATCATCTGTTCCGACACAATGCAACTGACCGCACACTAAATGAATGTTTCATCATGATACAGTAATTACAGCAATTATTACATGTGTCTACATGTAGTATATTTACTGTAATTTTTAATTTTCTAAGGCAAATCACTTGTATCTACGAATGTGCACATGAAAATACAACTCATAAATACCAAACACTTTTACTATAAATAGCATATACAAACTGATGGTGCATTACAAAACGGTTGCAACTATGAAGGCCTCGTTAAGGCCCATACTCACACTTGCGAGGTTCCACTGTACCTTTCTTGCTGCGGTACATACTTGGCAGGTTTTAGGGGGTGTTTTAGTAATGAGGCACCGTTGTGGCAAGGGCTTTGCTTCTGATGTGGGTACAGGGAGCGTTAGATAGCTGAGGTGTTAAAAATCTGACCACGGCCAACAAGTCCCTAGTATTGAATCTAAGTATGAGCTACAGTCATCTCTAATGGGAGGTACTTCCCTGACCAGGTTGACTAGTCTTGCTATTGGCTGAGGGCAGGGTGGAGTAGGTTTACTGTGTTGATTGAAGGTTGTAACAATTTATCTCAAGTTGTAGTGCCCGTTGGGCTAGACGTCTTAACTGGCTATTGCACCCACTCCTTTCTTGTGCGTTTGATTTAATAATAATAATAATAAAATAAAGATGATAAATATTTTAATTGGCTCGTAGCAACTGCTAGTAATTATGATGGTATGCTTGTAACCTAGTAGCGGCACTGAAGCACTCCTGGGTTCCGTCTTACTCAGACGCACCAAGGTAATGAGCATGTAACGAGACTGACTAGATAGGAGCGTTTATTGGGCAGGCTCGGGTGCACTGGACATGTCTGAAGAGTTCCCGGTCTTGTTCAGACGATAGCCTTATTCAGGCGCCAGGAGTCCCAAGAGGTTCAGCCCACTTGTGTCTGATCCGGAGAGGTTGCTTGGTTTCTATTGAGCCACCCACCAATTACAATTAACCAAATTACACTTACTCTTATTAAAACAGGGGGAAAAATAATTGTCTCACAAGTATTTAAATTTGTCACAATATATTTATTATATCTATGAGAATACATGGGGATGCGTGACTCTGTATAAATATAAATAAATTTTATTTAAAATTACGTTATGGCAAGTGAAAGCGAAGCTGAGTTACCCAAATTAAAAAAACTCCAAGTTACCAATTGCAATTTATGTGCGCGTCGTGAGGGGTGGTTGTCCAGAAGAGACGACGTATACTACTGCCTGCTACCGCGGAGTGCAGAGAATTGACTCTGGTAGTGAGGATGCAGGGGCAGGTACGTCGTGATACCTGGAGCTTCACTGCTGGTTTTTCTGCATGCTGCTGGGTTGGAGTTGGAGCTTCTGGTAGGTGATTGAAGAGCCTTCTTCGGACTGTTGGTGAGCTTTCGCAGACTGGAGAGTCTTCTGCAGACTGATGAGAGCCCTCCTACCATATTCAGATTGGCGGGCCGGCGAAGACTGGCGAGAGCAATGTCGCTTCTCCTTAATATAGTGAAAATTGCAGTTTTGTTACTGGCCCAGGAGTGCAGGGATTGCTAGCCTCATATCACAGGGGTTGTTTAAAACAAAGCAGTGGGCTGCGCCATGCATTTCTTATCTCCCTGTCTGGATGCTGTTGACATATTTATTGTCTCTCCATGAGGCTCGGGCAGCAGTGATATCGGCTGCAGGGTGCTAACTAGCTTCTTCCTCTCTGCCGTGCCGGTGGCTCAGTGGGTAAAACAAGCTTCGACTTCAGGGGTGGCGACAGCATGTCCGCGTATGAGTGGGCAGTACAATTTCTATTTATCATCAGCGTGTCTGAAGTTGTCTGTACTGCTTGGATCAAGCCTGTAGCCACGAGATGCATTGCCTACCGGTGGGTGACTTGCTTCGAATTGCTATCGTCACGTGATGATGGGGCAAAGTCGTAGAGTAGAGTGCGCAGTAGAGTGGCGTGCGTTAATTTTTTATTTGTACCAAAACAGTGTTCAACTTGTATGTGTTGTAGGTGATGCCGCTTTCCTTGAATAAAAAGTGAAAGAAATTTACACTTTATATTTTGTGAATAATTTGATGTCAAATATAGAAATGTTCTGTTTTGTTGCAGCCATGATAACAAATAATAATTAAGTTGTACAAATAAAAATGTTTACAGAGTAAACTAATGCCTTGGGTTACAGCGTGACACACATGTAATCACCAAATAGTCCATTCATGGTTTCTTTGGCCTTTTTGAATCAAACTTTTGAAAAAAACCACATGTATGATGTGACATGCTGGGTTGTTTCCAACTTACACAATGTATTACAAGTGTTTTATACTTGTGTTCATAAAAGTTACTTTTTTTTCTGTTAAATTGAAATGTTATTCATATTTTATCTATAAATTATATTCCTTCATTTATAAATAATTTGAATAAAAACAGCGAGAAAACATGTGTGTTGGTAGCACCTAGTAAGAAATAGTTCTTATACAAAATACATACTGTTACAACAGAGTGCGCATGAATCCGGTGCCTTGTCCCAGACTTAGTTAGGTTTAATTTACATGAAGCAGAGGAATATCGTGGAAGTATAACTGTAGCAGGGCTTCAGAAAACGCCGAAGATACAGTGAATCAACTATAACAAGCCATTTATATGAAAAGTAATGTTAAGTATAAATAAATTTTTGCATATTTTCATTTTTCAAGATGCTTTAAATGTATACTATAATAAATCCTGTATTAAATTTATATATATATATATATATATATATATAGCGTATGTATAATTTTAACTCTTTTCTTTCTGCAAGTATTTTCCAACAACAATGGAAATAAATATCTACAGAGCTCCACTCATGGAACCAAAACCATGTATCATTCACTGCAGGTCATCGGTAATTTGGAACACGGCCGTGGTATGAAAGAGTAAGAAGTGCACACTACTTTTGTACCATGTTATCTATGAGATTCATGTTTTGAATTTCAAATGGCCACCATTGTTTACATAGCAGCAAAATGTTGACGCTTGATGCACTGCGCAACTATAAAACACACGTGCCTCCAACTCATCTGAACGCAGTTTCATTTAGACTTAGGAAAATCAAAAACAGTACTAGGAGGTCTAGTGCCTACAAAATACACCCTTGCCCAAGAAGTGATATTACAGACACGTCAGTCCAGCTTTTACTGTTAATTCTCATTCAAAAAGCAAATGCCTTGCCAATACTACAAAGGGAAACTGTACTATCAGCCAAACCATCGAGCCTGTAACCCAAAGTCACATAGTTATACGGCGCGCCAAGGGAGAGCACCACTATTGATAAGGGATAAAGGCTGCTGCATCAGCGGAATCCTCCCCAGCAGAAGATGCTAGCAGATGACTCCAGCAGACAACTGAATGGGCGAAGCTTACCACCCCTTGCCATAGCGGACCAGCAGTGAAGCAGTATGTAAGACTGTGCGCGCCCCGCAGAAGACAGTATACATTTCCTGTGCCGCTCTGGACAGTGCCGGAGGAAGCCAACATCAGCTACTCGTTCCAACAGTCTATGTTTCCTCTGCTGCTCTGGACAGGGCTGGAGGAAGCCAATACCAGCGACTCGCTCCAACAGTCTATGTTTCCTCCACCGCTCAGTACTGGACCGTAGGAAGTCATCTGTAGCTTGTTCTCGACTACGCTTTGCTTCTTCCACCGCTAACCTTGAAGTGGAAGGAGCCTACTCTTGCTGCTTGCTCCACTAGCAGTTTCTTTAGCGACTGCATCAATGCCCTGAAGACCTTCTGGAGACTCACCATCACCAGCTCCCGAAGACATCATCAGCAATCTCCACCTTACCCCCTCTGGTAACTGCAACCACTACTGCCACCTCTGGTAGTGGTCGTTGACTGTGCCTTCTGAACAACTTAACACTTGCCTTACATGCTGGTAACGTCAATACCACCACTACCCTTCTGGAAGTGGTCACCAACAGTCCCTACTGGACAACCGGGCAGATAGTTAGGGACAGTTGTAATTAACTACCTAACTGGTTATTGTCTTAATTAGGTCAGGACCAGATCTCCTTCACTTGGCTGTGTGCAAGTTAACTTCCATTTCAACTCAAGTTTAGTTAGGTGGAATTATGGGCCATTCTGTATATTCTCCTGGAATATATACGTGTTTTTAAATTTCTTCTGAGTTCTAATTTCTTGGTGTAACTGTGTTATCCTTACATAGAAACCAATCCACTAGAGTAAAGCTGGGGACCACGCTCATCAAAAGCACTAGTAACCACACTTATTAGAAGACCACCAGTGCTATACCCCCCTCTGGGTATAGTGGGGTAGAGCCACCACACTAGCAAGACCTCCATCAAGTGGCTAGCCAGTCAGGCCGACCTCTACTCCGTCCACCACTTTGAACTGGGTCGGAAGGGAGTAAGTTGGTTCTGGAGGACTGACCCCTGTGGTTTCTAGGTATGGGCGAAGCTTTGAAAATTCAAATTCAAATAGAATATTTTTAATATTCAGCCTTGTATTCGAAATCAAATTTTTTACTTCAAACTTCGAGGAAAAAAATTGCTTTTGGGTAACTTAAATTATTTGTTATTATTGGCCCAAAACGCAAAAGAAAACAACGTGGGCTTAATAACATCAAAGTTTTTATTCAACATTTGCCACACAGATTGCTAGTGAATCATAAAAACATAACCTCAACAGAATGCTCATAAATTAGTCCAAACTGCATTTTGATGTAAAATAATTGTCGGTATCTAATTTTACTCGCAAGATAGCAAAACTGAATTATCGTGAATAAAAACTTATTATATTATGAAACACTTCATTATCTTTCCAAACTTATATAGCACCACAGATTTTAATCCGTAATATATGTTTTTTTCCCTCATGTCCAACAACGCCGTAATGCATTACAATGTGATAACTAGGAGATTAAACTGCAAGTTTTACATACTAAACTGCTGTGAAATTGCATTCACTGTGATTCAAATCTCAGTAATGTAATTATAAAAAAAAAACATGAAATTTGTTATAACTATGCTTCATTCACACCATTCTGAGTGGCCATGGAAATGTCCATATAGCCAACAGTGACAAAGATGGAGACCAAACAAAATTTAAATTAACTTGACACTCCACAACATTAACTCATGTAATTTAATAATGTATATGTACTAGTGATGTGCGGGTATCCCGAACTTCGGGAAAAATTTCGGGAATACGTAACAATTTTCTCGTCGGGCGGGAAATTCTACCCAATATTTTTGGGGAAAATTTATGTTCATGTTTCGTGTGAGAAGCTTTGTATAGACTCTTTACGTACGGGATTATGATTTGATGAATCAAATCTTGTCGAGAAAATTTATATTTTTGGGCTTATTCACAGATTTCAAAGTTTGTTACGTAGGCTAAAAAAAACTCTTGTACGTCAAATATTATGCAACTTTAAAACTATGTGTTTATTGTAGAAATGATCTAAAACTGTTTGAAACTTGCACTATTATGAAGTTTGCTGTGAACCATATGCGCTGAATTGATCTTATATGTGAGCAACAGTTGCAAGTATCGACTGCTGGTTAATGTGAGGCACGAGTTTCGATATGCATAACCTAAATATTCAAATAAAAATAAGCTAGTGCATGATCAATGTTGAATTTGAATCTTACTAATTTACGGAGATCTAACATGGAGTTTTTAATTGTTTTTCGTTTGGATTGTGTTTGTTTGTGTGTGTTGTGCTCACTTGTTTCACAGATATGTTGACACATTCCAAACGTAGCGAATTTGCTATGAGAAAAATATAATTAATTTACTTAACGACTTTTCATTTTGTTATCAAAAGAGGAATTAGCTTCCTTAGCATACAGATTCGGTATGTTGCATTCATAACCTGCCCGATGAGACTTGACTGTGACTGCACAGTTGCACTACATGATTCAAAGTGTGTGTGTTCATGGACGTTTAAAACTTCCACTGAAAGTTAGTCTGAGTAAATTTGTGTCGATGTACACACATTAATACCAAAAAATGCACAAGTGCCTTAATAGATGTAATGAAATTATAAATAAATTAGCAGCGAACTGAAAACATCAAGGAAATGTTTTTAAACAAATTTAAAGTAAATTTTTTGTTTTATCTTGTCGTAAATCCAGTATTTTTTAGTTTTTAAAAATTGTTATAAGAAATTTTTCTATTAAAATTGAGGGAAGTATTTTTAAGAAATGCTCCAAATCAAGAGGATTAATTCGCAGAGCAACATCTAAGTGTATAAAAATATAAAACAAGATGACTTTTCCAGCGCCAAACTAATTTTTAGCACATATAGTCATTATTCTATGTTTATTTTTTGTTTCAATTGAATAAGTCTTGTTAGAATGTTTTCACTATGTCTAGCAACCCACAAACTTCTTTACCTAACCTAAAATAGGTTTTTCCCCAAATTTCCATGGGAAATTTAAGTTCCCCGCCTAAAATTTTCCTGGTGGCAAAATTATATTCTCGCACACCACTAATACGTATGCAAAGTAATAGAACCATATTATATTGAATCACACTTTTTAGATACACAATTTGAATAAAAAGTACAAAATATAACTACTGGGGTGTAAAAACATGAGCTCTGCAATTAATTATTCTGTAAGTGTTTTATAATAGGTATGCTACTTAACTATGACAATTTTTGTTTTGTAAATCAGGGGATATTATTTCGTTTTTATCTGTCTTTTACCTTGCTTGTAAAAATGTATGTATAGGGAAACTTCTATTATTCGTTTTTCATAGAACCTACTGAAAATAAAACTAGGCATGCAGGAAAACTCATGTGAACCACTCGCCTTTCCTCGAAAAGTTAAACCTAACCTCAAAAGAACCTTATTTTCATACTTGGGTATTCTGAGATGACTGTCTGTAATTAACAGTGGGCATATCTTAAATACTGGATAAAAAAATATCTCAATGGATGACAAAACATATCTCAATCATTCAATACAAGTATTTAAAAAAATATATTTAAAAGTAAAACTTCGTTAATTCGAAGTTAATTAATTCAAAATCATATATAATTCAAAACGTTTATTCACCCCCGAATGGAAGAATAGGATTTTGTATGCTTTTAAGTTTGGTTAATTTCAAAATTCGCCGTTTATGAAATTTGTATTTGGATTTCATCCAAAAGCGTATATGAAGTTCAGATTAATTAATTAAAGCTATAATAATTATGATAATAATCGTCCATCACCTACACTGTCACAGGTGCGAGCACGTAAACCAGCAATTTGTAAACTTTTAGCAGTAACGAAACCAGAGCCGCATGCCGCAGAATGTTCCACATATGTTTAACCAATCATCTGCTTGTGCTTCTATTATAAAATAAGTTATTACAAATATTGCTGTTTCACAAAAACTGAGGGGGGAGGGGCTTTTTTTTGTTATTGAAATAGCCTGGAATTTTTCCATTAAATCTCCAAAATAACCACATGGGTTGGGTTTTTCAGAAAAAAAATCCCGGGTTTTTGCCAACCCTAGTCCGAAATAGATTAATAATTAACATGTCAATAAGTGCCCAAGTAATCCCTTACTATTTTTGAAAGGGTAATTCAAGCCCACAAACATCATCTCATCATCGCCCCACCTGAAGGGGGGAGAGGGCAACATTGAAATATCAAATTGAAACCCCCATGTATTATTGCAGATTCGGATTGTGTCAATAATTATGAAATATTTATTAGAAACCATTTTCACTTCATGATTTGTTGTAGATGGCACTGTAATGAGTGCAAAGTAGACTATATTTTATTACATCAATTGGGAACTTCATTTCATTCGAGAAGGAACGTGCGACACAAACTACTGTTTTTGTGTTTTAAACATTATTTACGTCTTCATGATTAGAATCGTAAAGGTTACATTTCTTCACAGTTAAAGCATGGGGGTTCCCCTTGCTAGAATGTAGAAGTGTAACTACAGCTCTCTGCTTGTTGTGCCATCTATCACAGTGCCAGTAACATGATAATTTGTATCATGAATCCCTTCTGGAATGAAATATGAAAGTTCCCAATTGATATAAACCAACTGGTTGTATAGCATCACACTAAGGTAGGCAAATTTATGTCAAAGTCAAGTGTAGTTTGTCATAATTTCAGTACTTTTACCATTATTTCTAGTTGAATTTGGGTTTTGTGCATGCATGTAAGACAAGTATAATTTTGGTAACAAAAGGAGTACTTTTTTTTTTGCCATCAGGTGTAAGGACATGATGCAAATGGAAACAAAGCTGGAACACGAAGAGTTTTATGAAACAGAGATGGAACTCGAGAATTCTTATGAAACAATGTTGGAACTCGAGGGTTCTGATGAAATTATATCAGACAAAATAAAAAATGCTATTAAGTCTAAAGAAATAAAGCGAAATTTTACTCAGCTTGGGGGTGAGTATATTTACCACTAACGTGGTTTTCAGATTAGTGATTCGCATAAACTTCATAATTTTTTGTGACAGTTCATAAATAATATTATTGATTGGCTCCATATATGCACATGCATGTCTGTCTTGCACACATGCATGTGCTCACACACACTTACACATGCACACAGAGAGGGAGAGAGCGAGAGATATTGATGAGAACATTTGCACGGTGCATACCAGTAATTGAAGTCACAGAAAAGGTATGGGAATTAGAAGGGATCACAGAAGTCACAATAAAGCCACGATAATTGGGACAAGGTATGAGCGTAGCATTTTACAGTAACAGCCAGTGTGTGACTTAACGTATTTTGCCGTGTATAGGCCGCACCAGAAGTTTTTCATGAAAAATTAGAGATGGTTAATATAATTTTTTGTATTCCTGTGAATATTGTCACAATTCCATACATAATAAATTCTGACTTAATTTCTTCCCTACAAAAAATATGAGACAGAAAATTTGTGTTATATTCCAATGTTTATGAATATACATCTGACAATTACTGTTCCACAGATGGTAATGTGATTTGAAAAAGTAAAACCACATTAGCATGTTACACAAAATTGCATCTTATCAATGTGAACTTGTAGAGCCGCGGCAGGCATGCAAACTACCTAAGATATCTTTCTCTCATACGGCAGAGAAATTATTTTCTCATATACAACATCTATGGGCAAGCTCCATGTTTACATTTTACACATGTGGGAGGAAGGTTATTGTGTTTATGAACGAGAGTGAACAAATATCTGAACAAGTGTAAAGTTTTTTATTTTTTCTTTTTCTTTCCTTTTATTTCTTCCTTCTTCCCTTCCTTCCTTTAACAATTAAAACATTAAAATGTACTGTATGTTGACAAATTTCTAGACATGTTTTGGGGAAAAAAAATATTTAAAAAAATTTTATGTCAGTATCTCATATATAAACCACACCCCACTTTTTGTAGTAAATGCCTGGCTGTCTACCGAAGACAGGTAGAAATACCTACTGATAATGTTGAAAGGTAATAAAAATCACAAGAGAACTCAATACTATTTTTTCTTTCATCTGCGCATAATCTGGCAAGGTGTGTATTTGTTACACTTTCTGTTGCCTGTAGAGCAATTGTACCTTCTCTCCCTTTCTCCATCCCTCCCTCCCTCTCTCTCCCTCTCCATCTCTCTTTCCCTCTCTCCCTCCTCACCTTCTCTCCATTTCTCCCTCCTGCCTTCTCTCCCTCCTGCCTTCCTCCCCTCCCTCCCCTCCTTGTTTCCTTCTTAGCCCCCTTTTACTCTGTCACTTCAATCTCCTTTGATTTCTTGGCTGGCAAACTAGTCTTTTGAAGATGATTATTTTCACTTGCTGATACAGTTCTTTATTTACAACAGATGCAGCATAAGTTTGGAGATAGTATATACAATACTGTTGATTTATTTAGCATGCCTTTTGAATTAGTACTATTTCACTTACAGTGTGATTTTTGCCTGTATTTTTGAGGTGTTGAGATAGTTTTCTGTATGACCTTCAATAATTAATAACCAGGGGTCGTACCTGTGGAACTTGGTGGGATTATTCTGCCTGGTTGAATCAGCCGTGTGCATGGCAATATAGATGTAACCTGCAGTAACAGAATCCATTTCTGTTTTAACCCACAGCTGAAATTGCTTGTTGGGCATTGTATTTGCTGCAAGTGAACCAGTGAAAAAAGGGGTAGAGAGAGAGTAAATTAGGAAATTCTTAAGGTCCGCATGCACTGGAGACATCTCGGATCGTCAGCGGCATGGAAAACTGGCTGCGTTATGAGGGTCTCTCCACACACTGAACCAGAATGGTCCCCACCATTGTTTCTCCAGCCCTTTTCGAATGTTTGTCTCAAATTGTGTTATATATTTGCCTCTTTCAAAATATTAAGTATTACCTTTACATTGAAATTAAAATTCACTTATATAAGCACAATTCATTTACAAGAGTAAACAGAAAAAATATAATTGCATTTGGCACTAATTTAGGTGCTTGCTTGCACCTTTTGTCCCCGGAAGTCTCTCTTGATGCCCATACTCTGAAAAAGAAATTTAACAAAGACCAACCCTAGACAAATTTTAAATATGTACGCAAATAAAAGGGTCAAGAAAATAGTCACAGATAATTTGATTGAAATGGGACAAAAATTGCAAAAGTGGTCCCCTTTAAAATTGAAAAAATTCAAACTGCCCACCAGGGAAAGAATTTTTGTCACTTTAGTGGATCTCCTAATAAGTGTATATTTTTTATGCACAGCTCTATGCAACAGACTGTTCAGAAGATATTCACTTCCAAATTTGTTCCTTACCCACTCCATTGCCCCTTAAACTGATGACCTTGAAAACACGTGCATGAAACCTTGTGGGTAGAACAACATTATAGTGATCCACAAAAGCTCCAAATGCAAGCACCCTATTTGAAAAGTTTTATAAATGAGACAATGTCAAAAAAATGTCATTAGTCTTAAATATTACATTTTTCAAAAAATCACCTTTAAAGGGAGGACTTATTGCTAAAAGATGCTGCACCCATACCAATTTTCAAGTTGCTATGTGAAACAATTTTGAAATTGCATGTAATCATAATGGGGCAAATCAAAACCCCCCATTATCACAGTCATTGCATCTCCTTCCTGGACTTGGAAAGGGTTGAAAAGGGAGGGGGGAGGAGACACTGAGATTCTTAGGATGGTAGACGAGACTAAACTATGGATGGTAACCAAGGGGCCTGAGTAATGTCTGTAGGTGCTTGCTCGTGGTGTTTAAACACAAAAGTGGCTCTGGATGCTTACATACTTAAAATAAAATTTCAACAAAGACCAATACTATACAAGTTACACATGTGTAAAAGGGTCCATAAAAAAGCATTATGCAAGATTAGGATAAAATTGGACAAAAATTGCAAAAGTGGTTCTCTGAAAATGAAAATAATATAAAATTGGCCTCTGGGATAAAAATTTTTGGTTGCTTAATGGGACCCACCTCAGCCATTTTGTAAAATAGTGTCAGATAAATAATAAGTTAATTGAACATATTTCAGGAACAATTCAACAAATTTCCACCAAATTTAGCACACCTACAGAAGGCCTTGTAAAGTTACATGATTTAAATGGGGTCGGGAATTTTAAAAATGGTGGTTACAGCATATAAATATTTTGATATGTTTGGCATATCTATTTAACTATTTAACCAAATTCAATAAAACATTTTATGCTGACAGTATCTATTAGAAACATTGTATTTAGAGTCTCTTTTTAGGCAATTTTGTAAGATGGCCTTGTTTAAGAAAATATGATTGTTATGTCGTATCTCGGAGACTAATCAACTGATTTCCACCAAATTTTTCACCAATGTAGCATTATGGTAGCCCATGTAAATTTGTCTTTTTAGTGGCTCAGACACTTATTTTCAAAATGATGGTCATGTAAATATTTCAGATTAGTGAACCCAATCATTCAAAACATTACGACTGATTACATCTGAAGTTGATGCTCCGAATCCTACCTCCATGGTACAGTTGATTGCATGCTAGCTTAATTTTACTAGTTCTTCTGAGTTTGAATCCCATCACATGTGTATTTTAATTGTCTTTGTACTGTTGCATATGTTTCTGGTTTCATCTATAATGGTACTGCTATCAATGAGGTCTCAATGCCTGTCTAACATCTAAACTTTTAAAAAATTCACTAAAAATGATTTACACCCATATAGAGGTAAGTAAGCTCATTAGTTATCAGTAACTTCATTTTTTCTTGTACAAGTTAAGTGCCGAATCTATTCAAAAAGTTATATTATTTGCTAGTAATAGAAACCTGCTAGAACAAAATGATAAAAACTAGTGATGGGATGATTCAAGGTTTTTGTTTGTTCCGATTCTGGATTCAATTCCAAAATCATTGTTTTGATTCTAGATTCTGGACTTGATTCGATTATCAATTATCGTCAAATATATTACAACATTTTGTATACAGTTGTACAGTTCTACATTTTACACAACTTACAGCAGGGACTACAATAACCACAGTTGAATTAGCAAATTTAGTCGCATTAACTATTTCATCCAGTACTCTGTGGAAGAAATTTATAATTTTGTTACGTAGGAATGGCCTTTTTAGGTAAAACAAATGTGTCAGCATCGTGTGGTTTCAAGAATACTGTACACTTTACAAAATAATATAATTTCAAAAATATACGGTAAACATTAAGGCAAGTCAATACATCAGTTATGTATAGTCTTTTCGTAAATTTTTCAGTGTCACATTTTTAACTTTTGATTTTGTTGCGGCTAGTGGTGTTTTATAATACCGCTGAATGTAAACAAAAGAAATCAATCACCATGCATTGGAGGTTAAATACGTACATTAGCATGGACAAAATGTCCAAATTATAGACATTTTACGGTATTTTACATTGACTGCAGCATCTTCCATAATTTATGAGACTAGATATTTTATGAAAACAGTCCGTTTAATGTATCAATTTAGATGTTACGCTTTCGTTTCACGCAATGTAAAAAACATTTGATTTGGAGCTGCGGCCATAGATTACTGCACACATTCTAGTTGTGAGTGTTCACTTTGCACCGATGTTACTAGTGCTGGGAGGTGGTTTGTGGTCAAACTACTGTAGCTTTTTTCAAAGTGTATATTGTACTGTAATCTTTGTAATGTGTTTGTTTACATTTTGTTACACAAGGAAAAAACTTGAAAGTAATTGCAGGTGTGTGTGTGGCTTGTGTGTTTAGCATGTATAACTATGATTTCCGAGCTTTAAAAATTGTCTCACGACCAAATCAAGAATTTTTTCATCTAGAGTATTTCTCGATATTCCTGAAACTCGCATGTCTTTAGATTTTTTATATTTTTTATAGTGGCGAAGTAAATTTTTGTATATAACATGGGAGATGAGTTCATTTCTTCTGGAGAAAGGTAGTTTTATGAGATATTGTGCATTTGTCTGTATTTTATGTCATTTCATGTTTTAACTTGTATTTTGGTATTAGTTCCCTTTATTCTGATTTACCACAAAATGGTACCACTAATTATGCCTGATTAAATACGACTGCAAATGCACACAAGTTGTTTGCATTGCATTTACAAGTACCACCAGGTTTGCAGAATATGCCACCCAGTAAGAAAATTTTACAGAATTTAATCAAACTTTTGAATGTAAAAAATTGGAACCCTTTGATTCTTCAATTCAGGCAAGAATCAATGGAATTGAGGAATCTATAATCATATTGTCCCATCACTGATAAAAACGTATATTGTTTGAAGACTTAAAAACTTGTTTTCAGAATGCGTCAAGAAAATAAGTCTCAAAATTATGGTGTTCAGACAAAACATAATCTATTTGTGTCATGTGAGAAGAAAGTTAGTTTTTTAACTTTAATTACATTTTATGACTTAAAGGAAAATAATTACTAACAATTACCACATATTTTTTAATACTTACCTTTCGCTTAGAAACTGCTGCGAAATCCCAAATGCACTTTTTTATTGCATAACAAGCTTTTAAAATCACAGCTTCTTACTACATATATTCAAAACCAAGGAGCAGCCATCTTACATCAATAATGCCAACCTAACAATTAACACAATACCGTTATTTTTTTCCACGTGAGTAAATTAATGCATACTTTAGCTAACAATTTACTGTAGTTTTGACATTCCTTTGAAAAAAAAAGTAATATCTTCTCTTTTTCACCTAATTGTCCATTGTGTAAGACAGATTTTTGAGTGCTGATATGTTACTTAGTTGGCAGGCATAAAACTTATAACACGTGTTTTAAAGCATTATTGCCATAAAGTAATTTTAATAATTACTCTATGTTTGAGCAGCTTCACATAATAAATTGTAACAGTTCTTAAAGGGTTTAAGCTATACAACAATATTGAAAACTAATATCATGTGTGATATTTAAAATACCTACTTTAAAGAATTCTAGTTCTTATATTTGAAATTCCACAAAAATTTGTTGGTGTTGCAATTTTTGACAATCAGATGGAAAGCACATTTGGGCTGTTTGTTTACAGGATATTACTTATTAAAATCTGGAAATGTTATGTGATAAATTTTCTCAAGAAAAATATCTAGAATCTTGCAACAAAAAATCAGGTCCCTGAAATTTTAAAAATGTCCCCAAAAGTTACCAAAAGAGTTACAGAATTTAGTTTCAACGATTTGGTAGACTTCCCACAAATATTGTTGAATTACAATACCCCAGCATTGTTGTTTGTTTATACATATAGCGACATCATAGAAACCACCAGTTTTATGAAATTTATAAATTTGTGTAAAAGATAGCAATAATTTGATAAAGAAGAAGGTAGTTCTTTTTACTGATGTGATGTGAAGCTGATCATATAAATTTTAAATTTTTTATGCACTGGGATTTTCTAGTTCTACTAAATGTTGAAAATATCTGCCCTAGTGTGTAATGGGCAAAATGCTCAAAGAAATTTAATAAGTGGTATTTTTTGTGTTTGTAAACTTTTTTGATCAATACAAGGTAAAGGCCAGGAAAATGTGCTATGTTTATTGCTTGTAGTTAAAAATTAAGGCTCCTTGTTAGACTATGAGTAAAAATGTGTGTGATGAATGTGTTTGGGGCTCATGGGCATGCTTTTGTATGTGTGTGTATGCGCACGCATGCATGCGCAGTGTATTGCACAGTGTGTAGAGCTCAACCTTGCTGTTTACTCTTACAAGTTGCTATGGCCATAAGCTTGACAGTATTATTTGTGGAGCAGGGAAACGTCGAGGTGCAAGGTTGAAACAAGCAACTGTAAATGCAGACATAAGGCACATAGATACGAAGGAGGTGGCGGATAAGGTGCAGGCTGCACTGAAGAAGCACAACATCCCCCAGGCAGCATTTGCACAGCATGTTCTGGGGCGCTCCCAGGGTACGCTATCTGACCTGCTTCACAACCCCAAACCTTGGGGCTTGCTGCGCTCAGGACGTGCCACCTTTTTGCGAATGTGGCAGTGGCTACAGCAGCCAGAGTCGGTACAGGCACGGTGCTGTTCCCAGTCACCTGTGCCCCCACAATGTGCAAGGAAGGTGGCCAAGCGCTCCCGCTTCGTGTTCAGCCATCTGCAGCGTCATGCACTCCAGGCCATCTACCGCGAGACAAACCGGCCCTCCAAGCAACTGCAGAGCATTATTGCAGAGAAACTGGGCCTTGACTTTGCCCGCGTCAACAATTTCTTCATGAATGCTCGCCGCAGATCCAGAGACTGGCTGCAGTAGCACTGCTTTTCCTGGGGATCTGTGCCTTTCATTGTCCTGTTCCTAGTGACATGTGAGCTATTGCTTGCATACCAGTCTGTTATGCTTCAGTATAGTACGGGAAAAGTAACTTATTGCTAAGTAACAGTTGTTTGAAATGCTGAATGCTGATATGTACAAAAGATGTACACTACCACAAGTGTATTCTCATTATTATTTATAAGCGATTTTACCTATTTTGTGAGCTAAAAGTTTTTTTAGATTCTTGACTAGGAAAATTTTTAGAAAATGTTTTGTTTCCTATTATAATTGCTTTTATCACCACCATGCCATACTGCACTGATGCAACAAGACTGATAATTATTTTAATTTTTAAGTATTGCTAGGTTTATATGAAAAAATATTTTTGCTGCTACAAATGAATGTACTTCAAGTGTGTAGTGATGTGTGGCCCTTAGGAATTGTGAAATAGTCTGCCTCCTAGTAGTTATATATATATGTATATGATAAGTTTCTCATTAAATAGTTGGTATCACATTTTTCGGTATTTCCACAACATCTGTGTATTGGAACAAGTATACTTTGGTTTTGTATTACCACATTGTGGAATTACATCAGGAATACCTTTGGTGTACAAGGCATCACAGGGCTAGAGAACAGTGTCAAAACTACAAAACTTAGGTGAGGTACTTTATAGTGTGTCCACATTATGTTATATTATGTATCAAGTATGTATTCTTGTTTGTTCTGGCAGGTAGACCCTACTCTTGAATTTGGTTGTGATAAGTTTTGTCTACATACTATATTCACTTACCAGGATGTAGAGCTACCTTGGAATTATATTTGCAAGGCTACACATTTTTCATTAGTAAATGTGGCAAATATTTTTTTGATTAAAAGATGAGTTAAGTATAATCAGAATAATCTGCCCTTAAATTGGAACAGAAATAGGTGTTTTAAGATTCTGTCACAAAAATGAGCTTATGTATAACTTTTGCTGGAACTCTTTCATTTGTTGTACTCGTAGCGTATATCCAGTGTGAAAGTTGAGTGTTCCTTGTGAAATAATTTACTTAAATATGTTTACAGTTAACTTATACTGTTGTAATTCCTGATTGGGCCAAAGTGTGATTTTTTGAGGTGTGTGGTTAAGTACTAATATTTTGTACAAACAGCTGTGTTCAAGATTTTTTTTAGTTTGGAGTTTTAAGAAGATTTCTCTATAAGTGCCACTGAATGATAGGTAAACCATTGCAGTAAAACCCAGTTGTATGTATATATATATATATATATATATATATATATATATATATATTTCCCCATTTGCATACAGTTTAACCTCTTTTTCTACACTTCTCAAGGGACCAGTAAAAAATGTTGCAAAATATGGGAAAGTGAAAAAAATAAAAAAGATACAGAAATTTTTACTGTAGGTACAGTTTTATGGGACCAAAGAAAATAGTTGTAAAATACAAGAAAGTGAAAAATCAGGGGTTCTACTGTAGTTTTATTCCAGTTGGGTTATGTCATGCAAAGTTGATAAAGATTTTGCCCAGATTGTATTATGGCTGCACTCGCTTAGTTCAGCCAACGCTGGTTCTTGGTTAGAGATGGTGAGCTTTGACAGTGACCAGTGCTACGATGTCTGGTGGCAGTATATCTTGTGAGAATGATTCTGTGCTGTTCCATCTGTCGGGCAGCAGTGGTGAGGGTGACGACAACCAGCCTCTCAAGTTCACTGGTGTGCTTCCCCTTTGAATGTGATAAATATGGGGAAGTTTGCACCCTGTACATGTCCATGCATTACGTGTTTTAAAATGGCCTTTACCTCATTGCTTGCTGCTGTCAATGTCTCATTCTTAGTGCCATGTGTTACACTGCAATTATGTTAAGGTGTAATTTGTCTTGGTTCTGACACAATGTGTTTTTCACTCTTGTTATTCTGTCTACAAGCCCATAAAGATATCGCAATATACTGAACACAAAATTTGTTAAGGTGGAGTGTGTGGTAGCTGCAGGCATCTCTAGTTCTTTGGTTACTCCCGTTTCCCTCGCCCTTGCTTTCTCTCGCTGCTCCATCTTCACCCCATTTCACCCTCACCAGTGCTCAAGACCTCTCGGTGAAGTACCAACTATGGATGTCAAAATATCAATTTTTCTCGATTCCGATTCTCGATTCCAACTGCAAAACATTTCACTCGATTCAGATACCATAAATTAGGATATAGTGTTATCAACATGTGCCTTCGGAGAATGTATCCTTTTGAAATTTTGTTTTATAGGTCAAATTAGGCAGACACAAATATGAAGACAATTACAGGAAAGAATTTCTGGTCGAAGTGAAGTTAATTTCCTATGTAACATTCAGACCTATCCAATTAGGCCTAACAAATTCATATAAGTATTTTTGATAAATCTGTGATTATTTTGAAATAAATATAGACAAAGTATTGTAAAAAAAATTTAAACAAAAGTTCTCAACTTCTCAATGCAACGTTTTAGGTCAACTATAAAGCTAACCAATATGTACACAAATATTGATTCTATTCAGTAATTAATCTGAAATACAAGTAAACTTTCATTTAGCATTGCTAAACGAAAATGATTCAACCGGACAATTTAAGTTGTAGGGACACTGGATGACTTGCTGTTACATGCATCTTTTCCCAAAAAAAAAATTGCTTTCAATCTCGACTATCTCAAAAACAAAAATGTCACAAACAGGAAATATGTATGGTACGAAAAATGTACCTGTTCTTTATCTAATGTACCGTTAAATAATAGCTAGACAAAATAAAAAATCCAAAAAATAATACCAGGATCCTTATGCTCCCACTACTAATAACTATCGTGCATCAGACTAAAAGCCAATGCATGTTCCGCGTCAGTGACCCGTAACTCTAGAAGCTTGGTGCTAGCAAGGGTTCTTATCTACAAACCACATCTGGTTCACGGCTTATCAACTAACGCTGATCGCAACACTTAGGCCCAACAAAGTGCTATTTCCAACCATATCCACGTTTGCGGCAGTGGTCTTTCATCCCTGACTGCCAGTTTGTTGTAGTGTTTCGTCTATGTAGACATTTACAGGTTTAGATATTGTGTGGTAGATTTCCACGTGCGTTTGTAGCATTCTTGCAACAGTATACACGTGGTGCTGAATCATGTCAGAAAGTGCACAAAAAAGAAAACGAGTGCAGTTTTCCCATTAAAGATGTGCCACACAGCACTTAGAGTGAAGTCGGAATGAATTGAGGCAGCCAAATGCTGATAATAGCCGTCTGCCACATGGCAACCATCAAGATAAAAACGACTCGTTTAACCATAAGTTTAGATTATCCAACTATCTCTTCCCCTGCATTATCATGGACAATCAAGGTTCTGCTGCATTATCTTAATTCTTTCATAGTCGAACCATCATTGAATGCAATTTTTAGTACGGGAATAAATCATTTTTACAATGAATAATAAAAAAAATATTCAAAAATTGATAATAGCAGACATTTTCAGCTTTGATAAATAGGAATTTTGCTGGTGCCGGGAAAAGTATACATTAATTCCGGTCAATGCATGCGAGTTCAGTTCAGATTCAGCCTATTTTGAAAACCAAAGACCTGTTGCTGTGCAACATAACTTCAAAAATTCATTTGAAGGTGGACAAGGATTTATAGCAATAACGGTTCGATTCTTGATTCTTTGATACCTGTAACAGACCTTCCAACCCTCCCGATTTCGGCGGGAGACTCCTGAATTGCCAGGTTGTCTCCCGCCCTCCGGATTTTTAGTAAATGCTCTCGTTAGTAAAGTATTGTATCAGCCGATGAATTACTACGGAATGCATGTTGTTAAGTTGGCGATTTTGTTAATTTTGTGATTATGGCTTTAAAAGAAAATAGTAGGCCTATTCAGAACTAAAAGTTGTCAATATAAAATTTTAATTGTACTTAAAATATTTACGATTTAAATTACGTTTGTAAGGCAATATTGGATTTTTTTGGCTTTTAGTGAATTGGCTGAACATGTTTAGCATTGACAGAGAATGTTGAGACGTACAAACAGTAAATGTTTCCAAACAATGGCTAGCCATAGCCACGTTGTTTACAGTTTCCAGCCCGGTGAATCTGATGTGCATGTGTTTTTTTCTTATTGTGTTTTGCGAGTATGTTGGTGGTGTCGGAATATTTTATCGGTAGTTAATTATTCTTTATTTGCTTTCTTTAAGTATACGTAGTTGCTTGTAGGTATCCTTGTAGTGCGTTTTCATGAGTGAGATGTAAAATTAATCGGCATGTGTGTACTTCTTTGTTAAACTCAACTGCTCGTTTCACCATTTTCCCATTGTCAGCAATGAAGCGCGACAAATATAATTTACGTGGTTTAAGTTTTTTTGGTTTCTAGAAACGTGCGCAGTGTTGATTCTGCAAATAAATTATTTAATGCTAGTGATGAACAAACTTGATTTTAGTGAAGTAAACTTGCAAGGATTTCTATTGAGAAATATGTGATCAAGAGGTTGCAAATTTTATAAACAGTTTGCGTGTTTTGTAAATAATGTATTTTAAAATCATTATTATAATTATTGAAAAACACCAGGCCTGAAAAAATTGTACTTTCAACACTTTTGTAGTATAAGTAATGTTTGTTTATTTTGCCTATATCGTAAATTCAACGAGTGTAAGGTTAACTTCATTCAAAGTGTGTGTATTGCCGTATCTGTATGAATACGAACGACATATTATGTAGGTTTGTTTTTGCATTGAAGTGAAAACTTTCGGTAATGATGTGAATGTTATTTCTAAGTATAGGAAAAAATGGTGTAATGATTTTTAATGCGAAATTTTGCAAAAAAAAAAAAAAAAAAAGTGAAATTTAGTTATTGTAACAAAAAAAATTAGAAAATGGACATTTCTTGTGATAAATTGCAAAAACTGATATTTCTGGTGAAAAAAAATGTGATTTCTATGTGTATAGGCCACATATTCTTACAGAAAAAATGACTCATCTTTTCACTTGTGCAATAATTTGTTCACTTGCTTTCATAAACAAAATAACCTTCATCCCACCCGCATAAAAAGTAAACATGTTGGAGCATAACCATAGGTGCCCGCGCATAAGAAAATAATTTCGCTGCTGTATAGGAGAAAGATATCTTACGTAGTTTGCACGACCACCGCCGCCACCATGCCAAAAGTGTGCATTGATAGACACCATTTTGTGCAACGTGTTGCAGTGGTTTTGCTTTCTCAAGTCACGTTACCATCTGTGGAATAGTAATCGTGCAACGTACTGTAATCATTGCAACATAACATATATAAGATGGAACTTGATCAGATTTGGTTTTATCGGAAATTAGTTAGTACTGCTGGCGACATGCATATTCTTCGTCATGTGGAATTGGTTTTCAATCCATGATTATGTGTTATGTATTTTTTATTTTGTAAATAAATGTTTTGTAGGTAAGAAAAGTACAGCGACGTTTTTCGTAACACACACGCGTGCACACACACACAGATAGATATATATATATATATATATATATATATATATATATAAAACACAAAACACTGAAATTACTGATTTTCGAAAACAAAAATATAAAATCACATTTTCACATCCCTAGTTATTTCCATGTGGGCAAAATTTTCCACTGCTCCATCAAACAAAATGTGCATCTCAAACTGCCACACACTCGTAAGAACTTCAAAACAATGTAGTCTCACGAAAGATGTTAAACCAAAGCCTCCCACCCTCCCCATTCTTCCCTCAATGTTCTCTTTTTCCCTGCAAATAAAATTACGAGAACCCCAACAAATTTAACTTGGCAACCTACATTGATTACTGAAGGGAGGTTAGCTGATGTTTGTCTTTCAGCACCTGTCATGCCAGGAACATGAGTAAAATGCAAGTGTACATTCTTGAACTCCATTTATTTACAAACATGCTTAATATATTACATAATCGTCAAAATTTGCTAAGGCAGCAGCAGTCAAAAAATATCCTTCACTTTTATATCTTGACTACCACAGCAGAGACAATCAAAAAAATGACATAATGATAAGCAATGCAACAAATAAAGTTGTGGCAACAGTGAAACAAGAAGACAAGTTAATTCCATAAGAAAATACTATTTAACAAGTTGTGATTGCATTGTACACAAATTTCCATAAAAATGGTTTTGGTTAGTGCCAAAGTTGCATATATTTAGTCAATTTGTACTGCTTTATTTTCAAGTGTAAAATTTGTATAGAAATTTTCCCAGTCATTTTCACTGGCATTGGACAAGATTTAGATGAAGAATTAGATGTACTGCAGTCCCAATTTTTGTAATTTTCGACTTGTGACAGAAATATCACATTACATTTCCAGTGAGGAGAAAATATATGTAAAGTGGAGTTTGGTGGGTCAAATAAAAGCTGCAGATGGGACACTGAAGTACAATAAATTAGGCAGTGTGATGCTTTTGATTTTGACAATCCCATACAGGAACGCAGCATGTGTGAGAGTGTTCAGCCAAGTTACTAAAACACACACAGTTCAGGTCAGATCTTAGTGAGGAAACACTAGAAGAAATTTTGACTTTAAAATCTACCCTAAAGGAAATTGTTTCAAACAGGAGTTTGTCTCATAATTTCTTAAGACTGTAAAATCAGCTATATCAAGGAGGCAGGAGCTCCAGCAAGTCATATAGCTGTTTGTGGTGCTATGTAAAATGTCGCAAAAGTTAAGCTATGTAAAATTTCACGAAAGTTAAAGCTATACAAATAAATTTGTGATGTGTGTTTGGGGGGGTTGAACAATCAACAATCTCCTAATTTTTCATTTTTTGCAGTTGGAAGATCTGCTGTAATAATCGATGGTATTGAGGAATCAACTTTGACATCCCTAACCAACCATAACCTCTGCTCTCTTCTCCACTCATGATGGAAAGTGGTTTAGGTATGCTGGATATCCTACAAGGGCAGACAACTGCTGGAGATATGGTCCATTACTGTATACAATCACTTAATACATTCACAAAGTAACTTGTGTCTGTTGTACTGTTTTATTATGGAAACAGCTCACTGTTTCTAACCACCCCATTTTATGGTACAAGTTCTGTGTGCTCCTTCACATTAGCAAGCAAGAGCTATACATATGGTTATCTCAGCTAGCCCATAGACTTAGTAAAGATAAATCTAGTGTGCAGTCTCTACACTGTGCAAAATGTATTACAGGTCTTTTACAGTAAACAGAGCACTTTTTAAATCTTGCTTAATTTTTTTTTGACCAATTTTAACTTTTCGTGTGTAAATGCTATATACACTGTCATGTGTTTTATTTTTCAAACATAATGTTAACATATCACATCTTAGAAAATTACAGTATACTGTATTTATTCAATAAATACAAAAATGATAAATACATAGTATAATCAAGATTATAATAAACACCTGTAATGACCATAGAGGGCGCATTCAACCGCTCAAGCTGTGTGTCTGGGGACCAGATCGGTTTTATGAGCCTACCACACACTGCCTATGTGTACGATTGCACTGGAACCACACGACTGCATCAAGCTTAGATACAACTAGATGGAACAACTGCCCTGGTCCCTCGCAACACTGTGCAAAGTTTTGATTGTGAAATTTTTTTTCCTCTTTATTTTTATGAACCAATCAATGTTTTTATTGTTTGTTCAGTTGTGTAAAGTTCTCATGATACAATTTCTTTTATTTATATGTTTATTTTGGTGAATACATGTTTACATACTTGTAACACTTTTATACCAAATTTATAAAATATTATGAACCATGTACGACCATTCAAGCTTTGACATTAAAGGCCAGATCGGTCGAATACGCCCGTCACACACTGCTTGCGTGTATGGCCGCACTGGGATCACTCGACCGCTCCAAGTGTAGATACAGCTACTTGGCATGACCGCGGTCGTCCGTCGCGACACTGCACAATGTTTGGGTTTAGATGCTATATTTTTTTAATTTTTACTTTATTATTAAAAAAAAAAAAAAAACTGAGTTTTGTTGTTTCAAAAATGTAAAATACACACAAAAAACATTTGTCGCAATAAATAAATAAATTTTCTTTTCTATTATAAATTCTTACAAATTTAAACACATGTATTTTAACTGTTGAGTAAAATTTTTAATAAAAAAATTGAACAATATTTACAACATTGATATTCTTCACTCCCTAAGAATACTTCACTCAAGCTCTGAAAGTGAATAAATAGTTCTACAAAAAATTGAGTCTCCTGTGACAAAATATGTAAGTTGTTACAAATTTACGAAAATGATCAGAGCACAATATTTGTTCAGTTGCGGTGGTATGTATGGAAACATTTCAAACAGAAATGTGTCTCATCTGCACAATCTCTGCAGAATGTTACCACCCTTTTCACTTTTTTTTTAATGTTTCTGTCTTGGAGCACTTCGTGTAACATCCTTTGCAGTACTTGCACACTTTGTCAAATTTACCAGGTTTTTTGTCAAACCTATGTGACTCTACGGACCAGCGCCTTGATGTTGAATGCAAGTTCTCACATACTTCTATTTTGGTGGGCTTCTTCACCAGTTCCTTCACTATTTCTTCCTTGAAGGCAGTGATCAACAATTTTTTCGTAGAACATAAGTTATATATGATCTGCGAATTCAAAAGTGCAGTTCCAAAATAAGCTCAACAGCAAGTTTGTGATACCATTTTACCGTCCTTCGTAAACTTGTGTTATATTTTGACATTTGATCTGAAATGTCAGTTGACGATTTACCTTTGTTGTAATCAATAATCATTTTTGGTTTCAATATTTCCTTACCATTTTCATTTTCCAAAACTTCCATTTCAGCTGTGTGTTTGGTGGAAATTATTAGCACGTCGCATTTATCTTTCCACTTCAAATCAACAATCCCTCTCTCATTTTATTTCGCAATAACTTCATTTTTTCAATTGTTTACAAACGACTTCTTTTAGATTACCTTTTCGGTTTTTCCTCAGTGTTCCCAGTAAAGGAGTTTTTCTGTCCAGAAGACAGCGAGTTGCAAGCTGGAATAATAATTATCAGTAACTATTGTTCTGCCAGCATCAAGCAGGGCTTCAGATAGTTACATTATTATTTTTGTTGGCACTGCTCCACTAGTATCCCTTTCCTTGCCACAATATACACTGAAATGCAAATGTATATCCATGTGCAGAACACAATTTGAACAACTTGATTCTCTACTTGCTGGACGTGTTTGGAATATACTGTTTGATTGCCAGCCTTCCCTTAAATCGTACCAAAGACTCGTTGATACACGCTGTCTCTGATGGTGTGTAAATTTTTGAAAATTTGTTTTCAACTTTTCAGTTAGGGAAGAAATCTTGTGTAGTCGGTCACCTGCGACTTATTCCTGGTTATCTGAAATATGCCAGAGTCTTAGCAGCATTTTGAATCTATTTCTGCTCATCACAGATGGAACCAAGTCATCTTTGTATAAGATGTCTTTGCTCCAATAACAGCGTATTGTAGGTTTTCGGACAAATCCCATGTAACAAATAATTCCAAGAAATTTCTTTATTTCTCCCACATTAGTCGGGACCCACTTTGGTGTTGTTTTACACTGTGCTTTACTGAAAGTTTTCTCTGTATATTTATTTGTTTGTTCGACCATTATCTGTAACATGTCTTTACTGACGAACATTAAAAAAATCTTGATGAGTGTAACATCTCTCAATTCCTCTCTTACTTCAGAATTAATACCAGACTGCATGCTAAAATCAAACTGTTTATTTCTTCCACTGGGATCAGTCCACTGATTTTCAGTGAGTATAACTGTAGGTTGGCTAAGAGAAATTTCATCCACTATGATGCCCGATGGGAAGCTAGCAGAGGTTGATGGAGCAGGATAACTGAAGGAAGTTTCACAAAATTCAATATTTGACCCTGCACACATTTTCCGATTTTTGACCGGGGGTTCATCACTTTCTGAAGAACTGGCTGAATCTCCTCCACAAACATCAAAGTCAGGATGGTCTGAGGAATTGTTGACAGTAATGTAATTTTCAGATTCTGAAAAGAAAAAAAAAGTTAATTATTTGAAACTATCAATAATTAAAAGAGAAGTAGGGGAAAATTAGATTATATGGCAGTAAAGGTAATCTGGCACAGTAATGATAACTGCTGCGAACTGCTGTTTACTAACAAATGAGTAGCTGCTGCCTCTGAAGCACAGAGTACATTCCTCTTGTCGGTGAAATAATACGAACTTCTAGCTAGTAATGGAAGTTAGTTTGGTGATGAAAAATTGCTGCGAAATTACCTGTGTTGCAAAATCAACTAAATTTTCACTATTAGGTAAGTACTTAATCTGAATCAAATTTACTTGCTTTTGCTAACTTCAGAATTCGCTCAGTTCATGATAAAAACTTGTCAGTCATGTTGAAATTTATTTGCATAAGACTAGATCCAGACGGAACACTGTTTTTGGGACAACCCCACATTTTTGTGAACCGAGTAAGAAATACGAGAAGGTGGCATTTATTCAATTTCAAGTACAATTTTAGGTGGTTTTGGAATGTTGGTCAGCTTGTTTGTGTGCTGGAGTATCATCGCCCTGTCTATCTGGGGATACACACACAATGTGAGGGCTGATGAAGATGATAACCTGACACCAGCAATAGTACACATCGTCCGGTATGGCTGTGGTCAATGAAATACAGATTACAGTTCCACACAGCAACAGTGCTTCTCTGCATAGCATTATACCTTTTTACGTCAGATAAGATTGTATGGAGAGGAGAGGTTGAACATTACCAAGATGTGCGAGTAATCTCTGATTTCATTCGGCCAAACAAAAAAAGCCTTATACAAGTCCAGAGGGCCCATAGCGGGCGTGTACGACCGATGCAAGAACTTCATTCAATTAAGATAACAAAAACTATGCTCTATGAAAAAAAACATTCTGTTTCACCAGAAACAACCAAGTTATGCCAGTAAACCTCATTGGTCCAGACAAAGAATATATATGTATGCCCTCTGTAGTTGTTAAAGTGATAATACCAGTAATCTGTCTATATTACTCATAATATTGGTTTGTGAATATTGGTTGTTTAATTTTATACAATGCAGTTCCTTTGTATTCTATTCTCCTGAAGCCCCTAAAATATACCCTTTTTCTTTATTATGCTGTTAGGGTGAGCATTTCCTTTCATATGCTCACATTGCCTGAAAGTCTGAGGATGGACTGAATTTTTTCTTGTCATGGGCACAAAATGCTTGTAGATAAAATTGTGCTACTGTAGAAAATTTTTTGGCATATGTTGTAATTTTTTAAGTGGATTTATTTCATGTAAATTTGTTTTAATTATGTTTAGTTCCTCCCTTTTTGGTAATTTTATTCAGATTAGCTTATATTACATTAGTTTTTGACATCTTTGTTTCATTTTGGGATCTCAAGATGTTTTCAGTTTGAACAATCTTCATTCAGACATGATTCACCAGGCCATAGCTAGCTGCAATGAGTAGACCTGTTGTCAAAAGATACGGCTGCTTTCATCCACTAAAGGTTACCAGGAATGTTTATGTGAAATGTCAGTGGTTTTTGGTTAACCAATGGTACATAAAATTGTCTGTCAATGCTTATTTGCCTGTGCTCTGTATACTTGCCACATGTACACCCTTATCCAGTTGCCATTTTCAAAACTACCTGGCACCTCATTTTCTGTAGTTAATGCTCTGCCCCTGTGCCATTTTCTGCAGTTTTCTAATACACAGGACATTGTAACTGTGATGCTAGCTGCATTAATAAGGCTTTTGTACAGCGAAATGTAAGGTGAAAAGAGAAATTCATGTTTTTGTAAGAAATTATGTAACTTAGTGAAATTGTAAAATAGTACCGAAGTGACATGCTAATATCAGGCAGTGTTCTGTCGCATAAAAATTATGTGACATTGACAAAGTTTTTTACCCTTTTGTGGTACAATTCATTACAAAAGAAACATTACTTTCTATTTTTATGTTATATGGCATAGTTAAATTTTTCAATTCATTTTAGCAGAGGATGCAACAACATTCTTATTGCCACGTCATGTTTAATCACATAAGTTATTTTACGTATATTTTATTGTGTAATTATTAATATTTCATACATTTCATTGTTATAATTGTAATAAGTTGTAATTTGTTCATTTTCAGTCACGTGGCAGTAAACGTGAGCCGTTGTTTATGGTTGCCAGGGCAACCTCGTGACAAACTGGAGTAGCCGCATTATGATTGGAGAGTCGAGTTAAGCTAGGCTTTATGAGGTAACTTTAGGGGAAGACATATTGGTTTTTGATCCATCAGGCAGGCTATGACGGTGTCACGGGCCCGGTACATTTTATTCAATTTGTGTAGGGAAAGTCCGAGTTTCGTCGTCGAGGGGTAGCAGACAGCGTGCGGGTGAAGACGTGAGTAGGGAGAAGAGCTTAAGATGTTTCCCTGATGTCATAAAAATTCACCTTACCCAGTTATTTTTCCATTGGACAAATACATTTGAATAATTTCAACTTTAAATTGTGTAATCCTGTTCTTTTTTCACAAATGAGGAAAACCAGAATAAATCAAACTATACTCTTATAAATATTTTAGTACACTCCCACTGTCTTCCAATTAACATGATAAATCAACACACTACATAATAACAACATCAATCTTACGTTATGACATACATAAATATAATAACATAATATTAACACTTAACATAAATTGATACATGGTTTCAAAATTTGAATAATATTCATTTTCCTCATGAAGATTACACACTGTTTATTTTATACTCCTCGGGTTACGCTAAATTGTATCGCACATGTAGCTTCCTCGCTGCATCGCTGCTCCATGGTTGGCTGTTCTCGGCGGGATGACGGGTCGTTCGAAGTTCATATCTGTTCCGTTCCTTCCTTCCCTTGGTTGGCCTTATTCTGCAGTTGACTTGGAAATTTATGGCCGGGCAGTGCTTTATATTTAAGCCGAACATTGCTAGTTTAATATAGTCCTTATCAAGCAATGGCTATCCTTGGATTACGCCGAAAAACAATATAATCTCATGCTTACAATATGGTAGCATGACAAATCTAGCAATGCCTGTAACAGTTCATAAACTTAAACATTGGCAATCTGCCATAGAGAAACGTAACTTTTCCGGTACTGACATTACTTGTGTGTACAAAATGGAGTGTGCTAAATTTCAGTGTTCTGGAGTGTGTGCAGTGTTTGTGTTCATATGTGAGTGGTTTCACAGTGCAAATCATAACATGTGACATGTGAAATAAGTGTTCAGTCATATTACCGTGATCAAATGTAAATATTTAGTATACTTTTACGTGTGTGTGTTTTCACTCGTCTGGACCTGTTCATTTTCAGTTCCACATGAACGTAGCACCTATATCTGAATGGTGGCATCTTTTATGCAACACGCATTAAATACTTCACGTATTATTTACCACTTTACTCAACAATATCACTGATACTCACACTGAACAGTTCATTTACCAGTTGCGGTACACCTGACCAGTTTTGTACGTTACAAATTAATGTACATTTTCATAACTGCAACAATGCATCCTTTAGGAAAACCGATATTTTTGTCCTGGTGTAATCTCATCACCAATTTTTCTTTTCACTTACCCAAATGAAAACCAAGAATCATTCATAAGAAGAAAATACAAGGAGACCCAGCTCAACAATGCAACGGAATAGAAAAATAGGAAGACTCATCAACATGATATCATATGCAAAATTATATACCCATATATACAACATAAAATAATCTCACCAAAGAACATGACTGATTATACCACATCTTGCTAAACCTCAGCAAGCAAATATACAGTAATTAAATCATCAACAGTGCTTCTAAGCCGGAATATCAAAGAAGATCAACAACACAATTATTACGATTTCCATCGTGGAAAACCAACATCCAAATATAGCTCCCTAAATTGATAAATAAATATCTCCCTTCTACGTGTACGAGAGGACCTGGATTTCTGAGAGTACCAAGTTGTTTTACAGTGCTATTGTGTGTGACAGGCTTTAATCATCTTTCAAGGCTAACATTCAAACATTACGTTTTATTGAGCTCGTGCGAAGGCATAACCACTTTCTCATTTAAGCCATTTGTTTATTACATCCGCTTTCCCAGTGTATCGCCGTTCTTTTCATTCAGGTTAGTTTTCCTGATGTAAACATTTAACAACTTCTTCAAGATGTTGCTCGGCTCTTGTCCTATTACCTGGAGCTTCATAAAATAAATAGTATCCATAGTACATATATGCGCAGTCGCTGGGTCGTGGTATATGCTTCGCCTGACACTACAGTGCTCGCTAACTAACTTATAAATGCTCCCAAATAACAAACTGGGCACGGCGGATTTCAGCTCTCAAAGCATGGAGCTTCATGACACCACGTTATGGCTTTTCTGAGACAATACAAACAAACTTACATTGCTACCAGTTGTTTCTCGTAGGCAAGTAGGGCTGTGAGGTTATATTTACCTGCAATCTCACCTGTTGTAGGATGCTTTAGCTCATTACAATTTTTATTGGTAACCTTTGAAATTATTAATGGACCATGAAATAATGGTAAAAGCTTTTAGTTATGTGATCCCACAATTTACTCACATTAGCTGCTCTCACTAACACTAGCTGACCAGGCTGTAAGCTTTTTGTTTTAGATCATTTTTGTGTTTCTTTTGTCGTTCTTCTCTCAGTTCTTGGGCAGATGTGGTTGTGTCAGTGGTGTTCACTGGTAGAATGGGTAGTTCGCTGGCTTCAAACTCTTCCGAACGTTGCCCCATTAGTACCTCCAACGGAGTCAACGAGGTCGATTCATGAATAGTGTTATTCATAAAGAATTCAATTAATTTTAAATGGTTTCAACCAATTCTGCTGCTAGTCATGGTATAAAATCCGTAACATATTTCCCAATGTACATATACATTTTTCGACAGGGCTTCCCTGAAGGTGACCTATTGCCGTTGTGGTAGGTTGTATATTCATATTACGTGCACCCTCTTGCCATATACATCCTGTGAACTGTCCCCTCTTATCAGAAAGTACACAGGAGGGTAAACCAACTTCGTTAACATAAATTTTTGGTTTGTTCAATACAGTTTGAGCATTAGCATTTACTATGGTGTAGAGTTTGGTAAACTTAGAAAATGTGTCCATTAAAACAAAAACATAGCAGACACCTGCTTTCGACCTAGGCAGTGGTCCGAATAAATCCACCGATACCATTTCAAGCGATCGACTGGGCAGTATGGCTTGTAATTCACCCATTAAATTCTCCTGTGGTTGCTTACTTCTCTGACACAGGTCGCATGATTTGACTGCATTCGTCACTAGCTGTTGCATTCTTTTCCAGTAAAACTCTCTTCTTATTGCTTCGTATGTCTTCTTACTACCCACATGACCTTGCATCTTGTGTGTGTTGATAATTGGCCGCTCAGGAATCATAACATTCCAGTCTTTTTCCACTAGGCTTTTAGGTGTTATTCTTCGGAATAAAATCCCTTCCTTTGATACACAGAATAGATTCCTCATTGCATGCTTCAGCAGAATTTCTACTAACATCTTCAAGATTTTACTGCAGGCTAGGTCGTCCTCTTGGGCTTGTTTTAAATTCTTTAGAGTATTCTGCCATGGTGGAAGTGTGGAATGTTGTTTTCCCAATCCGGCTATTGTAAACTCGTGCTGTGCCTTCACCTTACTCTCTGAACTATTGTCTGGGATTCGACTTAGATAGTCTGCGGCCAGGTTATCAGTACCCTTAATATGATGGAATTCTAGGTCAAACTCTTGCACTAACTATGCCCAACAGGTTAGTCGACTACTGAAAATTTTTTCCAATTTTGAGACTAAGCAGTGCCTGGTGGTCTGTACGTAAAATGATCTCCTCTCCCAGTAATAGATTACCATACCATACTTAACATTTCCTTTTCCGTGACAGAATAATTTTTCTCGGCCTTGTTAAGCATGTGGCTGGCCATAGCCACCGTACGCTCTACGCCATCTTCTCCAATCTGCATGATTTTCGTTCCTAGGGCATAATTAGATGCATCTGCATACAAATAATATTTCATGCCCTGTACAGGATGGTCGATGACGTGTTCTGTCGAAAACAGATTTTTCACTGCCTCAAAAGCCTTCTGCTTTTCATCCGTCCACTTCCACGGAATATCTTTGGGTAACAATTTAAACAGTGGCAAACACATCTTGGCTACGCTGTTTGAATAATTCCGATAGATTCCGAAAACCCTCAAAAATGCTCGGAGCTGTTTTACTTTCTTTGGCGTGGGGAAATGAGTGAGTGCAACTGGTTTGTCAGGTGCAGTCCAGATGCCGGTGGGTGTCTATACGTGACCTAAAAACGGCATTTCGTCTGTGCAAAATAATGACTTTTTCATCTTGACTGCCATTCAGGCCTGTACTAGCTTTGTTAAAACGATTTACAGATGTTTTAATTGCTCTTCAAACATGCTGGAGACGACGAGAATGTCATCCACATAAGATCTAGCGAAGTGAGCGCATTCGTCATCTAGTGTTATGCTCATACATAGTATAAACTGCGCCACAGCATAACACAGTGCGAACGGTAGGACATTGAAAACAAACTGTTGACAGCAGAACAAAAATCCATTATATTGCTGTGAAAACTGTGATAATGGTATTTGCCAATACCTGTGCGTCAAATTGATGGTCGTCATGAACTTTATACCCTGGTACAAATGTAGTAATTCTTCTGTAGGTCTTGGGCTCTCCCGAGATTTTATAGTTACGTCGTCGTTCAATTTTATAGCTTCTAAATATAGACGTACTAAGCCATCCTTTTTCCTTACACATACCATAGGGTATGGACAGGATTCATGTTGAACAATCTTCCATGATATCAGCTACAGGTACTCCTCTGCTTCTCCTATATATTTGGCAGGTATAGGATACGACTTTGAGCGAAATGGCTCACGTGGCTTCACTTGAATATATGCTTCAAAGAATTTATTCAATCCAGATTTCTCGGAGAAAATCACCTGGTTCTCGAAGAGAAGCTTTTCCAGACTGACATTCTGACCTCTATTTAAGGCTTGCGCTAGCTACAGCTTGATATATGTCGTCGGGCATCGTTATTATACTAGATGTAACTGGTTGGCTCACTTGATATAAATATTTATTTAACAAACTCACTAAATGATCGGAGCTGTTCCAGCACTACGGTGATGTAACAACATAGGTTATCCCGTTCAGCGTGATCGCCATCCAGCCTTCAAAGTCTAGTTGGATTTTATGCTGGGTGAGAAATTCAACTCTCAATATTATGGACTTAGTCAAACCTTTTATTACTAGCGCTAGGATTTCTTTAGGATTTCCTAACCCTTGTACTGACAAAAGAACTTGTTGGTTTACCACTGGACTAGCTTTAGACGTAGTGCCAATTATTTTTTATTGCGGTACGGGAAAAGTTGGTAACTTATATCCCGTAGCTAAAATGTGATAAACCATGTTTTCAGATACATAACTAATCTTGGCCCCAGAAACATCTAAGATACATGGTACTTGAATTCCGCATACATTGAGTAACAATTCTGGATATAAAATTTCTTGACTGTTCACGATTTCTTCAATAGGTTCTGCGATAGGAACTCTCGATCAGTTTCTTCAATAATCACTGTGTGTTGACATTTATCTCAACCAATTCAGTTGACTCGCTATCGACCTCGTTTACTACATTTGTTTGCTCGTCAGACCCCGTGGTGGCGCTAATGGTACTGCTGGTCATTAACCTTCGATGGTTTAACCTTCCGCTATTTTGATTTGCGGTAAAATTGTGTACTTGATTCCGCCAATTTTGTTCTTGTGGAGTGGGAACAAATGCCGGCACCCTTGGATCTAAAGGCTCCTGTCCAGAAAAATATCCTTGCCTAGGTGTCGCAACGTAATTATTAGACATACCTGCCTGACCGTTACGTGCATTTTCTTGTCTACTTTCTATAGACTGTGATTGCTATTTGCTATTCCATTTTCCATGTAGTTCAATCGACGTACTACTCTGTTTCCATTATGGTTGACTATTTCTGCCATTTTCCCAGTTCGTAGGCGACTGTGGTAGGGATTGACTGTTTCGCGCCACTTCCTCTTTATGCTCGTTTTCTCGGGAAAAATTTCTATCCTGGTCTTTATTCTTTGAGTTTCTGCCACCTCGATACCATCTTCCATGCTGGGGATTTTGGAATGAGTAATACTTCTGTCCTCTAATACAGCGATGAGTACCGCCACTGAAATGTGTTTATTCTAAGCCCATGATATTGTCTAGGAGGCTGATTTCTGTAGTCATATCTAGGCTGTGGTGGACCGTGGTACAATGTTGGAAGTTTTTCTGGTTGGTTGGATCTGTCATTGTGTCTATTACCACTGGTTCTTTGCAATTTGTCAATATGATCAAACTGCAATATTCTCTCTCGAAATGTCACTATATCACATTCAACTACTCCTGCCCAGTGTGACTGAAACTTGTATGGTAGTTGGTGCAAAATCATAGCAATCCACTCCTCGTCAGATATTGGTGGAGTCATTTGACAGGATTTGTCTTATACATCAGACAGATGTTCTTCTAAACTTTTGCCTTTCCCTGGCTGGAATCGCTCTGCATGGAGTTGCGCGCGCAAGTTACCCTGTATTTTGCGGTTCCAGTACTGCACCAAGAAACTTTCTCTAAACTCTGTGTAGGTGTTCACTGAAGTTTTTGCTACTTCCCACCAGTAATACGCTGTAGCCTTTAGAGCTAAGTGGAGACACCTGAGCATTTCGCTATCAGACAGACCAAATAAGTTGGCATACTCCTTAAATCGTAAAATAAAATTTACTGGGTTTTCTCTCGACTTTGCCTCGAATTTAGGTAGCTGCTCAGCCCAAAGTTTTGATGGTTGATGCATCATTGTAGATATTGGTGCATTCACGTGTGTGGATGTGGCATTGTTATGTAAACCAACAGTTTGTAGTGGCGAACTTAGTTCAGACATGTTATGTTCGTCTGTCTGCTGTGTAAAAGTCACGGGAACTTGAGATGTTAGTCGTAAGTCTTTGAATGTATCTACAACCTGGTTTAATCTGTCCACTTTTTCACTTACTTCAGTTACACGAGCCGTAACCTTGTCTACAGCTATGTGACTGGCTTTCTCGACTTGACCCAACCTCTCTTGCAGATGGTGATTAAACAATTCTATTTGACCGCCTACAATATCATTTAGATATTCGGTGTCTAGGTTTTGTGCAGGACGTTTTTCTAACGACTGTACTCGTCCCATCTGTAAGAGTTCCTCCTGTAACATGACAACGTCTTGTGTTACCTCACTAAATCATTATCCACACTATCCTTGAGTGTAGTTATCTGATTCTGTATTGTTCCTAATTTGTGACCAATTTGACTAGTTTTCTCCGACAACTAATGCTTGGTAGCTTTTATTTGCTCTCTTATTTGCACTAACCTAGCTTCTTGACCTTGTTTAAGTTCTGACATGTCACTCTTGCTAGTTTCCTGAAGTTCTGACATTTGTTCTAATATCTTTTCCATCATCTGCTGCATTACTGTCATCATGTGTTGCGGTTCAATGGCAGGAACTGTAGGACTAGGAATAGTGTATTCTGATAGTGTCAGTATTTCTTCCGAAGTATTTGGTAGTGATGATGTGTGCTCATCTACCATCCCTACAGAATCAGATTGGCTCTCTGTTACTACGTTCATTATTTCTGTGACCTCCATGATGGTTATGTATTCTAAAGTCTGTAATCAATAGGGGTGACTTGCCTTAAATTATAGGGTGTCTTAGTTTGCCTATTCATTCACTTTTAAGGAATCTACTATAGTTTGCCTGTGCTAGCCTATTTATTTCAATCATGAGCTCAGTTTTATCATACACCCCATGTTGGGTGCCAAAAATACTATGTAAGGCTTTTACATAACGTTTATAGCTTTATTAATTTCAGTATAGTAGCTCGTACATATATATTTTAAAATGGAAATAAGGTGATTTGTTATGATCAAAACTGGTGTACATGCCCGGTGTTCAGATAGCAAGTATAAGTTAGGTGTGATGACAGGACTGAGATACTTTCAGCATAGGCTAGATTACCAACTTACATCACCCCGTTGTCTCATCCGGGTTAGGAACTCCGTTCCTCAGAAATACTAGTACTGCTGTTCTCTCTTTAACAAACTCTTTCTTTAGAGAGAAATGCTGGAAGACACATCAACACCTTAGCATATTTTATAGAACAACCATCACTCAGTTTCCAAATACCACTAAAGAAATATTGGCCTTGAAAAACCTAATTTGATTTTATTCATATCTTTAAGAAAAATTAAATCATCTGACATCTGCTTTAGACAGTAAGATTTTTTAGTGACTCTCCATGTTCAAAAAATTGAATAAATTAATTTAACTTTAAACAGAGTTGGTGTGAAACCAATACATGACAATTTGAACTCTTATTGTATTATAGATTTTTAAAAATCGAAATAATAGTGTGGTGACTGCAACTGGAGTAGCTCAACCCGGTGAAACTTGCTATTACTCAATCAATAAGCTATTTATAATGAATATCTGCGGGGTCGTATTGGGCTTGAAAAATACTGAGCGTCTATAGCTTGTACAAAATGGCTTCCAGTTTGCTTCTCTCCCTTAATATTAATCCGCACCCATCTTTCCAAAAATTGATTAAATCTTACAAATTCCATAGTCTCGCTGATCCTCCTCCGGTATCGTCCTGCAGTTCCCCGATGTCACTGGTCCTTGGTGCAATCCCAAAAAGCTTCCCTCAATTTCGGGTTATCGAACCCTGGTACTACAATACTACAGTCCAACTTTAGTACCACATGGAATCGCAGGCTTGAAACTAAATTATTTCTCTAAACGCATATGCACCCCATGCAGATGTCTTCTGTTCTTCTCCTTACGTCTTAACCCGTAGGCTGTCTGCTACACCTTGACGATGAAACTCTGATTTTCCCTACACAAATTAAATAAAATCTACCGGGTCTGCGACACCATCACAGCCCGCTTGACGGATCGATAAACCAATATGTCTTCCTCTAACGTTACCTGATAAGGCCTAGCTTAACTCGACTCTCTCCAATCATGGTGTGGCTACTCCAGTTCGTCACGAGGTTGCCCTGGCAACCATAAATAAGGCTCACGTTTACTGCCACATGACTGAAAATTAACACATTACAACTGGAA
Source organism: Dryococelus australis (assembly GCA_029891345.1). Taxonomy (NCBI): domain Eukaryota; kingdom Metazoa; phylum Arthropoda; class Insecta; order Phasmatodea; family Phasmatidae; genus Dryococelus; species Dryococelus australis. Next base: position 78,810,649 of record CM056994.1, on the reverse strand, counting down.
ACACTTATAACAATGAAATATATGAAATATTAATAAATACATAATAAAATATAAGTAAAATAAATCATGTGACTAAATATAACTTAAAAATAAATATTACTACACATATGAAACAATATTCCAATCAAATACAAGTAATTCAGTTTAGTAACAGTGCATAAATAATCATAGATGGCCCAACGCATAATAGTCTTTCAACCACAGGCATTACAGTGGTAAGATTCATTGTGAAAGAAACATTACTTTCTATTTTTATGTTATATGAGATAGTAAAATTTTTAAATTCATTTTGGCAAAGTATGCAACAACATGCTTACTGCATGTAGTCTCCAACCTTGCTGCTACTGTAGTTTAACCATTCATAGCTGTTAACCATATATTCCTTTTTGACTGCTAATATCATTTTGATGGCTTTTATATACTGTACTTACACTAAAAACCATGTGAATATTGTGGGAGGGTTTGGTTTTGCAGGGTGCTAGGTCAGGTGTACCCTTTCTGGCGGGGTTACTGGTTCGACTCTAGTCTCTACTTGGCACGGGTGCTTGTCCCATGTAGAGAAACCTGCCTGGTAGCTTTGCGGCAGGGCTCAAAGTCAGGTTTGGGCATTGAGAGCTTGCGTTTTAAGCTAGGTGCTTTCGGTGGTATACCTCAGCGACATGTTTCCTCTGTATTTGATCTAGCTTTGAGTCTCTGTGTGGGACGTGCGTGCGCTACAGGTAACTGAATGTTCAGACCCCTGTTGTGTGTTCATGCTGGTGGGGGCAGAGCAACTGTCTCGAGGTGGAAGTAGGCTGTAGGGATTGTTGGCGGCTGATCTAGCTGGTTGAGGTATTCCACGATCCAAAGGTTGATCTGGTCCAGATGGGTTGGGGCCTCAAACAAATCTGTTGAAATCTCTGGCGTGACCGGTACAAGGAGGTGCCACAGGGCTTGAGCAGTTTCCTTGTCCCCAAGCTGGTTGATATACGCAACAAGGGAAGGGGTCAGCTCTTATAAACACCCAGAGATTCTCAGCACCTGTTAACCTTCTCACGGATGCCACTTTGGTGGGAGAACGGCATTAAGAAAGAGAACACCTCTCATATCCGTGAGAAAGAACACAGGGAATGTCTACTCTACTTTTTGTAGAGCCATGTGAAGTGTCTGCTGAGGGAGCAGTCATCCTCCTCACAGTGCTTGGCGCCTAAACGCGATGAGCACTGGGATTCAGGCCTCGCTATCAACAGTTCCTGCATGTGGGTGTAGGTTCTGAGATCAAGTCTTCCCAACTCAGGGAACAACCCCTCCGGTACCTAAATGCTGTAGAGAGGGCGAGCACCAAGCTGACAAGCTGCACTCAAGAACAGAGTATCTGCATGTGGGCTCTACTGTTCTGCCTACCAGGGTATGAAGAAAGACTGGCTGTAGTTAGCATGCATGTGGGTCTGCATCTGCAAAACTTTGTTTTTTGGCTGTGATGAGTCTCTTTCCTAGATCACCTGGGTCTTTCTCAACAGGGTGAGGTCAACTGGGCAAGGTGTAAAGTATACAGGAAAGGTGTGCCCTTGAGTAAAATAAATCATAGTGTTTATTCCTTATTACGGAAATAAACATGTGTTGCACTACCTCCTACGTTTATCAAGAGCTTAGGGAAACCGATGCCTACAGTAAGAGGCGACCTGTACCTAAGATAACAATGGGCGGGGGTAGATGAGCACTGTGAAAACAACTTTACCTTGTGCTAACTCCCTACACAATTGTTGCCCAGAAGGGACTGCAGTGTCTAGGTGTGTAGAAGATGTGGCGGTTTGCAATCTTCAAGTAGGACTAAGCAGGTCTAGAATGACAGTCCTGGCACCAAGAGTTCGGTGGAGACCAAGGAGTGGGTTTTCCTTCAGCACTAAAAGTGTGATAAGGTTGGAATGTAGAGTTAGGAGCGTAGCTGAGCATGCCTGTCAGTTCCGGCAATGAGTGCTGTGGAAGACTGAAGACTGATCCTGAGCGAGCATCGCGGCCCGCTATTTATACTCTGCTGAGGCTTCCTCTGCTGCCATTGGCTGGTGAGTTTGAGGGCAAGGTGTTGCGGAGTGGAGAGAGGGATGCGGCGATACCATAGCTTCATGGTCTTGTGACCTCACCGGCTGGCTTGGAGATGAGAGAGGCTGCGAAGCATACTGGTATAACCATCTAGCGGCGTGCAGTGGAACTCTGTGCTTCATTTCATAGTCTTGGTGGGCTGGAACATTCAGTAATTATTCTGCAGTGAACAGTACAAGCTCTTGACATCTTGTGGTGGTCAACATTATAAACTCCGTTGTAATCAGTCGCATAGCTTTGCTTACTAATGAGCTGGTCTGTAAAATACCATTGTTGCAAAGATGTAATGGGTTAATTCATGTACCCAAATGCATATTTTTTTGCTGGAAAAACAATTGGTCATTAATGTAATAATTTAAATTACTTCCTGGAAGACTTGAAGAATTAGCACTAGCAGAAATTTATTGCTAAATATAGAGGTTAATTGTACTGAACTGTTACAAGAACCGAAGTTGATTAATGTGTTGCTTTAATGTATTTGTATTAAACGTACGGAATTTGAGGCTAATAATTATGTAGGATACAAAAAATACTTTGTTATATGTACTATCCAAAAAAAATTTTTAAACAGCTGTTACACCTTGCAATTGCATACTAGAGTAAAGGGACCACAAAATCACTTTGCAATAACAAGTTCTTTGCATTAACCAAACTTTTACTAACGAGGTTCCACTATCAGTAATCAGTAAAATGTTTACTTTTGACTCATATTTCTTAAGGCTCAACCTCACCCACCATGTTAAATTTTCCATTTTTGTGCCATAACTTTCTTTTTAATTGAATAACTTCATATTTGTTACTATAACAAATTTACATTTCACAAATGTCTTAAAATTTAGGCTCTTCCCACACGAGGCGTAATGGAAGTGTATCATCATAGACGCAATATCGCTAACTGTACGCTTGTGTGCAGCAGCCCATGTTGTTAAATACAAGTTTCCACAGGATGCGTCAGCGTATTGCTTTCGTCACGACAAGAAAGCTGCACGACAAGAGACGTATTGCAATGTCAGTCGCTAGGCATACGAGAGAGGGGACAGAAGTGGTATAGAATGAGTGAAAATATAGTAGTAAAATCTGTGCAAATCAGTAAAAAAAAAACACCCGTATTTGTATGACCATACATCAATAGAATATTTGAGGAAAGATATAACAGAAAAAATATGGAGCGAGATAGGCCTGCAAATGAATTTGACTGGTATGTACAAATAGAAACATATGATAGTTATTTAAATATTAGGTACTATAATTATGAATGTGTAAAAAAAAGTTTGCTTCAATATGAGTAATACAATGCACTGTCTTTACTGAAAATAATAAGTGGTGTTATTTACACACATCGTTTTACAAATGAAGAGGTCATAGGAAAGTGCACAAGCATTGTGTAATTCTTTCAAGAAACATCATTTTGAGCGTTTGATTAAGGTCATAAAATACAATGTATTAAAAACGTAAACAAAAATAGATTTATCTAAATGTAATAGAATTAAAAAGTGAAGCGTTCATTGGTGATGAATCATCAGAGTATGACCTGGCACTATTTCAGTCCAACTAACATTTTATTATCTCTGTTAATATTCAAACATTATACAGTGGAACCTCTATGTATTGAACTCGGATGGATTGAAATCCCGCATCCATGGAACGTATTCTGTGGTCCCATTTTTTATTTAGCTGCATTTCAAGACCACATTCATTGAAAGTCTGCATGTATTGAAATTTTTTGTCAGTCCCCCTGAGAAACAATGGATAGAGAATCCACTATAGTGAGAACTAACTATTTTTATATGGGAATGTAGAAAGCATTCATCTGTCAACACACATTGTTGTCACAATTGTGTTAATATTTTTCCATTAGCGTGGAAATCAGCATTACTTAAAGTGATGTGCATTTTCCACTCTTCCACTGTCATGAAAATTTCTTATTTAACTTTAATTACCATAAATGCAGTATAATTCCACTGCCATGGTAGTGCATTTCGTGGCTGTACAAACTAATTGGCCAGATATTTACGTACAATGTGTGGTGGCAATGTAATTTCTATTGACGTTTCCTGCAAAAAAGGTTATATTTCTTGGAGGTAAAGCTTGAATCCCTTCAGTAGTGTGAATTGTGTAGGATGCACCATCCCTTCTTTGTGTGAAACTATGAAGTACACAAGCAAATTTTATTATTTAAATTATGGTGTCATATTTGTGGCACAGAATGGGTGCTAGGAAAATTTGACATTTTTGCATCATCATCCTAAATGTGTATTTTATAGTTTTTCTGCTACGACTCAGTCGATAATTGAAGATCCTCCTCGTATTGGTGATGTTTCTTTAAGGGTACTGTCTCATCACAGTGCATCTCAGAGGGAACGCGTTGTTTGCAACAAAGTAGTATGGAAATTAATCTCTGCCTTCATCATGAGGAAGTTGACATTCAATTGGGATACTCATATTGTGGCACTTCCCAACAAACGTCCAATCGTTGACACCCAAAATATACTATCATTGCTGTTTCTGCCAGCAGATCCACAATCGATCATAGTGAAGTAACCATTTGGATCTCAACATCCTAACAAAATAATGGAATGATAATTTTTGTAGTTATAGTTCGCAGACCTTGAAATTGGTAATTTTTCAATTCAGATGTGCTTGCCTTCAATAGCACCTACACAATTTCGTAGAATTATACATATGTAGCTACGTTTAATAATAATACAAAATTTCTTTGAGCATTTTTCTAGAAAACTTTGCCATGTGTGAAATCATTTGTGAGAACACACAAATCGATGACTGATTGCAAGGAGAAATTGAATAATATTTTGAATAGATTTGTTAGATTTCTCAAAACTCCGCAAAGTGGATCTTCTGCTAAAGCAAAGAAACCGTTTTACCTAAACTACATCATGCAGTTTGTTCTACCTTATGTACGGCCTGTGCAGCACTCTCACACCAACAAACATCTAACTTCTCACTTTGTGAAACAAGAGAAGGTGATGTACAGCCTATTGAAACCCAATTCAACGGACCAACAGATGAAACAGAATGATGCAGTAAACGTTTGCAAAAGTAGGAAAACAAAGAAACTCTATCAAACGTCATTCAGATGATGTTTGACGAGGTGTTCATGCAGTATTTTTAACAAGGATAAAATTTAAAATCATGATGATCACCATAAAATGTTTCTTCTCAGTTTTCTGCCAGATGGTTCTGCGTTATCTGATACTAATTCAAGACAGTTCAAAATTAAAACAGTGTTGTTGCTTGAAGATTTGCTGACACAACAAAGGTGTGAAACCACATGTGTCTCACAACAAACATTGTTCATACCGTCAATGACACGAGGCGTTGGCTTTGCCACCACACTTTCACCTGTATCGTGTACATACTCTTCACATCAGTCTGTTAATTACTCTACCAGTTAACAAAGGCCAAACTACATAACAGATACACCCAATGTAAGGTACACAGACAAGACCATATCTTTGCATCAGTTTGATAGCACGCATCCCTTCTAAATGTAGCTAATGTATTTTAAATAAGTTTTCTTTCTACCCAAGTCTGTTCGTAACATTTTACTGTTAGTCATTCATGAGAACAGTGTTGTTTTGAAGTATTGAACATAAAATTCATAGAATGTGGAGATACAAATGTATATATATTCTGTTCGTATAACGTCGATAAAATTTACCAGACGTTGTGACCAACCTACACAGCATGTAAACAATAAATGCCTGCATTTACAAAGTACTGTGCCAGCTGATGGTTGTTATAGGATGCGTGTTATTATGTTGGCGCTCTTGGCAATTGATTGTAAAAGAAAATATTACTCAGAATTAAAAATTATAATGTGGAAAATTAATGATAATTACAACATTTATGGTTAAAATTACGCTCATAGACCAATACACAATTTTCCTGCGTTATAGAGCAAGGGCTTAAAAAATATTTCGAAATATTATGGTTGAGCATGCGAACATCACGGTTATGTGAAAGGTCTCCACCAATTGAGTCTGTTGTCTATGGTCTCCACCCGCCCGGTGAAAAGCCGATGTTGCCATTGTGTTCTCTTCCGCCATAATTTATCAATATGTAGGAATTCCTTGCTGGTGATGTCGGAGTATTATATATGCAGTTAATTAATTTTGTATTTACGTATTTCATTAAGTGTAGTTCGTCGTAGGTGCCTTTTTAGAACAGTCTCCTCAATGAAATTAATTATCGACAAATGTCTACCGCTTTGTAAAATGTTTTGTTGTGTGCTGTGGTCTGCTTTCTGTGACCATCGCAAAATGTGAGCGAAAAATTATTTTCGTTGTGAAGTGTGAATTTGTTGGTTTCAAGAAATAGTTCAAGTGTTTTGTTAATTGTATAAGTCAGCAAGTAAATTATTTTGTGTCAGTAGCAGACACGTGATTAATCATCCAAAGTTTGGTAAGTACATGTTTAGGAATTACGAGGTGAACAATAAGGTGGTGTGTTTTGTAAAAAATGTTTTCTTAAATTGTTGTTAGAATATTTGAAATGTATTTGGACTTTTATTTTATTGAAACTGTAACAATTTTTACGTAGAAGTTAAATTTGCTTAACATGTTTACAATGTGCATTTTGCACATTGGTATTAACAGTGACGTATTTATTATGTTCTTTTCCTTGCGTGAGGTTTTCAAAAGGAACGTGGCCTAAATAAGCACCCTTTTAGTGTAGTACATTATATAAAAAATGCAGTGATATTTATCTGTGGAGCATTTCTCGCATCGGTACGAACAGCGACACATTTATCTCATTTAGTTATTTCGATGAAGTTAAAACTTTTGAGTGATAGTAAATTTATTGCTATTTCCATATGAACAAAATTTTCCAATGCATCATCAAAACAATGCAAGTTCCAAGCGCCACTCTCTTATAAGAAGAACAACAAAAAAATTACGTCTTTCGAAAGACAAAACTATAGTTCCCCACACTAGCAATAAAATAAAACAGAGCCCTAACTATTATATTATGTGATCATAACGAAAATAAAACAGTTGGGAATGGCAACCAGCTATAGTAGCCTAAGTACTGGACAAAAGTTGTCAGTCTTTCAATGCTTGCCATTAGATTCGTAGTTTGTTTACAAAGATAATTTTCTTCATAGACAGAACAGCTGTGGTGAAGGGATACATTGTGGCCGCTCTTCTTTTCGAGAACTGTCAAAATTTATTGAAGTTATATGAAACAGAGTATATAAATCTGTGTGTTGTAGTGTGTAAATATCAATTTATAATTTCTACTTTATAGTAATCATAAGACAATGCAAATCATTAAACTGTGACTAGCAGAACTCTTGCTTACTTGCTGTATCAATTAAAAATTTGTTGTAATCATTGCCCATGTTATAATTCCTCACTGAATATATTTGTGACTTGCCTCAGAGTTATCAATGTTCTTTCTGCTGGACTCGCACATTCCTACATATTGGTGTTTTGTTTTTGAATATGAAATATTACAGTTTCAAGAAGTTCTTGAAATGTTTGGTTTTTCATTCTGTAAAAGGTTTGAAATTTCACGCCATCTGTGGAAAGTTCGTTTGCAGTGATTAATAATCTTCTATTGACGTTTTGTTCAATATGAGGATGCACCCAACACCGCTGTGCTTTCCTTCTGCTTCAATGAGTGTAGTAGTACACAATTGCATCTTTGTCACTAGACGACTTTCTTTCTACTGAAGAGGCTGTAGCCAGTATTTTAGACGCTTGTAATACGCTTCATGTAAACTACCAAATGTATATTCATCATTGCTGCATGACAGGTCTAGTATGCATCTATGACGATATGCCTTATGTGGAAAAGGCCTTAATGCATTATCCAGTAACTGTGAAATGGCAATAAACAATTGATAATTTAAAAGTGATGCTGCACTAATTACATTATAACTACTTGACAAACGCTCAGAATTTTTCATCTACCAGCTATAGTGCATTCACTGCAATCCAAAGTACATTGGTCTTAGTACCAACACTCTCAGAGAATGACTGGACATAGAGTGGACACCAAATGAGCCACAGCTGGGGTAAATGCACATTCTTAGGAGAAGTTAGTTGTAGCACATGCAGCATCTCACAACCAGATGTTTGACTCCTGTTACAAAACCAGTGTGGTGAGGTCCTTACCACCTAATAATGGTGCAGAACTGTGATTCTGGGAACTGGCCCACCAATGCGCCTAATCCAGACAGCCACCTGGCTTAAAAGTAAGATATCCCCTCTGCCATATTTAAAATTTCCTTCCTCACCCTAGTTCACCTATTGGCTGTTAGGTTCATAGTTTACTATCCACTGCTCAACAGACTGCAGTGTACCATTACGCACCGCCTGAAGAAAATGGCGCAGCCAGTGAAATGTTGTGATCCCACATCCGCATAAAAAATGTGTTAATCCATATTTGTGTGTGTGTGTATGGTAAGTCTGTTTCTGTGTCAGTTTGTAGTGGAGTTCTCCTCTTACACGCACTTGTCCATTTTCATTTCTTGTGAGTATGACTCTCTTGCATAAAAATATCTTAAAATGCCACTGTGATATGGGTCGCAGCACATTTTGTAAAGCAGACCTCCAGTCAAAAACAACTTCAGAACCAAGGTGCTTTACTGTGCCAAATGAACAACAAATGTCAACATACTCTTCTGGGATGACAACTGTCTGTTTCCTTCTTATTACTTTTTCATTTCTCCTGAATACTCTTATCAGGTGGAATGAACGAGTGCCCGACCACAGGAAACAAAAATTAAACTCTCTTTATTTTCTGGTCACACTCCTCTTTGAACCACTTCAAAACATTTGCAACAACCGTACTGTTCTTATTTTGCCCAGGGCAGCCATCAGAACACAGCCGAATATACCTAGAAAAATCTGTAGTTTTCAGTGTATCAAGCAAAGCAGATGCTATTTCATTTGAGCCCTTGTATCGTTAATTTTCAAGCCAATGATAGATTGTAATGCTATCGTGGCTCTTGGAGGATTTGGATTGTCCTCGGCATACAGTAATGTTGTACATGTAAAGCTGCCTACTATAATAGGCAGCTAGCTTTGTCTGAAATTCGAGGTAGAACTAAATTTTTTTGATAATCTTACATAAAAGCATAGTTTTTGCATAGTGTTTCTCCTGGAGTTGTTGGTAAAAAGCAGTAGCCTTTAATTTGTGAATTCTAAGTTTGATAATCACATCACTCTTCTCTTGACAACCTGTAGTTGTGCATTTAATTTGGTTTTTGAGTTGCAGGCAGGTTGAACATGCATCTGTAGCAGGCGTTCCAAAACTTAGTCATAACTAAACACATGTCTGAAAAAATTATATTTAACTCTTTATTCAACATCAAGTGAGTTATTGTAGAATCACCAGACTGTCTTGATGTTCATGTCACAATCAAGATATTGATGCTTAGCTTTTCCTGTTGCCCACAAACCTTGAATGAACTCCTTCGCATATATTTTTCTTGTTTCAAATGTCTGAGTTTGTATGTCTCTTCCTCTTCTTTCTTGAGGACTAGCTCCTGTGGTCAAATGGTTTCTGCACACGGTTTGCACACAGTATTTTGAAATTCCTAACACTGTGAGGAAGGTTTGAGCACATACCTGGATTGGTCCTTGTTTAGTTTTTACGTAGTACTTAGTAGCTGAAGTTTTTCTGGCACTGTTTGCAATCTTCACTTGAGATGTTCGTTGTGGTACACACTGAGAAGTATACTTAGATATAAAACAATGCCCCACTTCATTTGAATGTTCGTAAAACACTTGATGGAAGTGTCGGATATCTTGCGTTCCAATATTACTACATTTGAAATTTTTGGTATTGTGCCCACATTGTGGCATTTTCGGCAAGTTTTTAGCTTTGTATCTGCAACAATCAAAACATACACTTCTTTTCAATCTTCTTAAAATGTAAGTAAATAAGAAGTGAGGTACACAATAAAACTAAAAATAGTGCCCCAACTATTATGGGTTGATTTCTGAAGACACATTTAACTAAAAAACAATATGAGAAATTTCTAGGTTATATTGTTCCCTACCTTGACAGTTTAGCTTTTTCTGTGGCCCTTGTTTCTTCACACCTTTTTCTTTTCTTGCCTCTTTTGGCTGTAGCTTTAAGTACATTTTTTCCTTCGTTATTCATGGTCAATGATCTTAAAACAAATTTGTAACATTCATGCACTACAAAACAGTAGTGATGGGTAGTTCACGAACTACCAGTTCATTTTGAACTGGTCTTCGAAAAGAACTAGATGCATAGTTTGCAGTGACATAAAAGAATTAGTTTTTTGTGATATCGGTCAGTCATTTTCTCAGTACCAGTTACTATGCCAGGTGTGCCACTGCGCATGCTCAGATAATCCGTCGTTCGTCGCTCCCTGAATCTTACCCCCCCCCCCCCCCCCCTCCGGCTATCCCACCCACCATGGCTGGCCACATCGCAACGTGCATACTTCTTATCTATCTCCCTCTGTCTATCGGTATCTTTGTTTTCGCTCATTCAGCACTGTCTCAAACTGTAGGAACCGCAGACCTACCTAGTTCAATAGTGACATGAGTCGCGAATCGTTTGGGAACTGCAGGACACACAGTGTGAGACAGTTGGCAGACCTATGGCCATGCAGCGATCCTTCCTTCGTTCTTTCTTACTTTCTCATGCCGACCCCAATTGCATAGTCGGTTGCACGCTGGTCTGCGGTGCGATGGGTTCCAGGCTAGAAACCCAGTTAGGATATGGATGTTTGTATTGTCCATTTAACTTGTTTCATCCTCATTGGCACTAAAGACCTCACTGTTATGGTGTCGTAAAACCCTCTCACTCACTCGTACTATAAATACGATGTTGCCAGACATTCGGAAATTCCCGTATCTGTAAGAAAATACATCTGACAGCCGCATCAATATGAGTATAGATATGACAGTAAAATATAGATAATCGCTCATTAATGTAATGTCAAGTTTTACACACTCGCAATAAAAAAGTGAAAAACTGCTTTTTTTTTTCTAGTATTTTCACTCAATACTTCGGATATAGCTTTTTGACTGTTTGCATCATATTAAAATTAAGTTTTTTTGTAATTGGTTTTGTTAAAATGTTTCTAATACTGGTACGAATAAATCCATTGTGTCGGAACCATTTTTGTTGAGTTTGTACATGCTTGACTTGGAAATATTAACTTTGCACCTAGTTGTGTCTCGCAACACAACCTATAATAATATTGTTGAGGTCATTACTGTCAGTGCCAAAAGTAATTTAGTGTTATATTACACAGCATAGGCACTGATAACACAGTATAAAGATATTTTCACTATTCATTTATCTTACTTCTATATAAAAAATAAGTAATTTCATTTACACACAATAAAGCACTAATTCTCTAGCAATTAATTTACAAACATCACTTGTTTGCTTCTCTTTCCATTTCACGCTTGCTTAGGTTCTTTTGGGGAGGGAAAATGGAACTGTGAAAGAGGAAACAGAGAAAGACCTATCTAGTTCTCGAACCGAGGTTACACTTGCGCTCTGCAGTTCACCAGAACGCGTGATCATTCAACTGTGACCTATATAGTTCAAAAGAACGGTTCCCAATGAACTGTTCTCAAATATGACTAGTTCGGAACGATCTAGTTCATTCTAGTGAACTATATTTCCCATCACTACAAAACAGTTATCTGAGGTTAAATAACATTGCAGGTGCACATTGCACATCATTTAAGACAGCCAACTATTTCATATAAGCAGTGTTTAAAGTTCATTATAATATTGTAAGAGTAATAATTTACGCAGAAGTGGAAAAGGAGTTTTATAAACTAACATTGTTGTCTGGATAAAGAAAGTTTTGCATCTAACAATGCACTGGAAAGGGAAAGTTTAGTAAAATACATCATATTTCAACATCAAAACTATCAAGGAAAGAACAAGTTTAGGTGCACTCCGCATTTGTTACCATATGCAGAAGTACCAACTAAACCACAATCTAGCGCTATCTCTTTTTTTTTTTTTTTTTTTTTCCCCCAGCTCACCTCATATAATTTATGTATTAGCAAACACTACTTTATTTCATTTTATTTTTTTGTAACAAGACTGACAAATTACTGAAAGATTTGCTCCTTTAGTAATTTCACAGTTTTACTTAAGTGACATGTGAATAAAGTGTTCAGACCCACAGCAGTGTTTATTTTACATGTATCTGTGGAAGTTTCCACAGTGCGGAGAAAGAAACATTCTAAGCAGGGCTTTCAAATGTACTCAGTTTACCTTAAACAGCCTTTACCAATTTATGTTCCCATGTAGCAAATTTAGATATGTGTTTACCTGTGAAAACAAGTATGTTATTTCCTTTATTTACAGTTTTTATATAGGTCAGAAAATCAGAAAGTTATGCAAATGTAGGCCAGACTACACAATACTTTCAACTTTGTACTCTATTAAAGGGATTCTCAATTATATGTGTAAAATATAGAAAGTATTTTTATAATATTTTAGCACATGCCCTTTTATAATAAATATTAAAAATTCAAACAAAAAAAAATGTACTAAATATAAAATTTTTATTCAAAATTTTTTAAACAGTGTTTATTATTTATGTTCATATTATGATGTATTAGTTTTTTGCACATGCTTCATTGGGAGAACTTAAGTAAGTTATACATGACATTTTTACAGATTGTATGCATAGCTATTATATTGGTTAGATGATGAGTTGTGCAATTAGCTCGTTGGCCTTCAACCACATTGATCTGTGCTTTATTTGCATGGGGGTCACTCTGGATTGTCACATTTGGTAAATTTAATGTATGTTGTCAGTGGCTGGCTTACTTTCTTAGTATACATCTCCCCTGTCCTGGCATTCTGCCATTGTTCCATCTCAAGGCCTTATCCCATTTCGTGTCTTTCTTCATGAATGACAAAAGTCCACACCTCGTGCAACTTAACTTTGCAAAATAGTATACATTGATATAATAGAACAGTGAACATGAACGAAGACTTACATAACTACTAACGTGCACTGTAGGAATAATGAACAGTGTTAAGTTTTCGTGTGATTTTCACATCACTTGTTTCTAATTAACTATGTTACTATCTCATCAACTGATTAGACTATTAATCCCAAAGATTCAATAATGTTCCCATCACTAATCACGTATAATATATACATGATACAAAAATTTTATCACGTGTAACTAAATATTCAATGTAAATTTTCTCTCTCTTCCTGTTTAGTAACAGTACCGCTTGAGCTTGAATTATTCTTTTTTCCACGGGAAAATTTTGCATTGTGCACAGTTTGCTGAAAAGCCTAAATATTGCATGTTGAAATTAACATATTTCATTACATAATACTTTCACAGTTTGCATTTTATCATTACATGCTGATATTCAGTGTTATTTCAATTTTATAAATATTAGTTAATGATTGTATGAAAAGAAATGTGACATCATATGAGCATGCCACGTGGGCTTGGAGGGGTGTGGCTCGTTGATGGAGGTTGAGCCAACTCTTTACACATGCCCGGACATCACAGTCAAATGCTGCCAGCGCAGTCGTGCGTACTCCCCCCCCATACAGAGTTTTCTTATAAAGACATAACCTGTTTTCATGAGGATCTGTTTTACTATTAGTGCACTACACAAACACTGCAATAACTAGCTATGATATTACATATAGCCATATTGGCTGTTCGTGTAAACTGAGCTTTTATGAAAGCCTTCCTTTAAATCTGCTTCTATGTTCATTGTGTATTCTTCCAGTATTATTTGTAACATTAACATTGCCATGGGTGGCCTAATCACTTCATTCATGCGTTAGTTAAGTGAAACAAATTACTAGTAAATATTTTACAAAAAATTGCATTCTTATACTTACATGCATAAAATACAGAAAAAAGAAGAAGAAGAAATAATTTCATTACTTATTCACAAATTTTTACCTAGCACTTCCAATACAATGGTGCAATAGAAACTATTTTCCCTCTGTCATTACCAACTTTACTGGGTGCATTTCAGTCAGTGTGCCCGTTAAAGTACATACATGCATGCAGGTATACAGGAGCAGTGACATTTTTCAGTGGTTGATTTAAAAAGTGCTGAATTAAGTGTGAACAATCCTTATGAAATGAGTTACCATGCATTTGCCAGACAACTGTCAACACACAGCTCTATATAAATAAGTCTAGCAAACAACAGAAGGTACAAAACTGTAGGAAGAAGTACATTAAGTCACAATAACAAACCTGTATTAGCCTCTGTGCAAAACATACCAAAGTAACGTAAATTACAAAACATTCCAAGACATAAACAGACACAAAACCATATTATATTATAAAAAGTACACTTGCTATAGCTCCTAAATGCTATAGTTTGTTACACAAATCTGTTAGTATTTTGTACAATAATTTGTTGAATTAGCATTGTTCAGTCAGTCTGTAGGCATTGTAATGTAAATCAAACCTATCAAAAATAAATATTTTACTCAAAGTCATTAGTTTGTAAATACTGTATCTCTTGGTGCTAATTTAACAAATTCAGTAGATGGGGTTCTGTGCTAGTATTTGGTGCACTTTGTGAATGCTACCAGAACACTATAAAGGTGTTTGTGTTAGTACTATAAAATTTAAATATTTATTTGTTCATTAAAATTTAAAATACTGTGTTCTGTTTATAGGCAACTTCACATTTTTTCCAGTATTTACCATTCACCATTTTTAAGGGCCCCTACGTTAATATTTGTCTTTCAGCATGCTGAAGTTACTGTTTTCCACATGTAGTGTACGCTTAAATATGTGTGATTTTCTTGGGTTATATGTATTATTTATTTTGTGTATGAAGTGAATTACCACAGTTTCTACTAGCTTGGTACAAAAGTGTGTTGTGTTGGTGAAACTGGAAGTTCACGCCTTTTTGTAGTATTATTGTGTAGTGTTATTTTTTAATTTAATCAGTATTTTCATTCCTAATTTCATGTCACAGTAACTTAGGTAAACTGTGTTTTACAAGTGTCCTTTATTATGTAACCAAGTTTGTTAACATTTTGGGTGTACATTCAACCATTTGAAATGTGGGTGTTGCTGTGTTTTGTACTGTGTGTTACATTGATGTCTGTTACAATTGAACCATTCATGATGGATTGATTGAAACCTTTTGCATATGTAATATGCAGTGTGTTAAAACTTTGGCAGTCTGCTTCAAAAGATGCTGTTTCTGTTTATATGACCATGTTATCCTGTTATAAAATATAATGCTTTATATTTTTGTGTCTGTTGCATGTAAAAGTGTCTGAAAATATTTTCTTAGCATGTTGTTACACTACGTGCAATCACATTTACAATTTTTATGTTGTAACGAAGGTAGTATGAACTTGGCAAAAATATACATAACATTTACTTGCCTACCTATCACATACTGTATTGCTTACTGAATTTGATATTTTAAGGGAAGTATGCAGATGCTTTAGCACACTGGAGCCAGGGGAGATGTGACGTCTTCCCCAAATGCGTGTAACTATGACAGTGAGGTTTATTTAATTTTTTTTCATTAGCTAGTGCTGGAAAAAAAAACGAGCGCCCTGAGCTCGTTCCCGGGAGTTATTGTGGTAGAAGGCCTTATAAGACTGGGTGCAGCCCATGGTAGCATTGTATGTAGTAGATGCCTTCCTCTCCTGCAAATCTTTACCACCCATTTTGGTGTAAGGTATGGGAGTGTTAAGACCTGCCTCAGCAGAGGGGGAGCAGACAACGATTAGGTCCCTGGTTAAAATGTTCTGCCACAGCGCGGCTGGTCCAATGCAGAGCCGTACCTTTACCCTAACCAGAAACCTTAATGGTGCTGTTGTTGGGGATCAGGTTTTCTCCGGGTCTTTCTGACTTTACTGTGGGCCGTAAGTTGGTTAGGCTGACCGAACACTCCCTCCGGCAACTCATGTGGTGCTGTGGACGGAGTGCAAACTGGCCTGGTAGTCTACTCCAGGGGTTGTATGACTAGTGATTGGGGCTTGTCCGTTTGGTACACCTGTGTGCACCTAATGGGTGGCCATTGAACGCGTGTGTGTTATGATGTGAGAGTCACTGAGGGGGAGCCTGCAGTACTACACTAGGCGGTAAAATTAGTACGTTTAAAATCCTGATCTCGTGGTGTCTGCTGGGTATGTCGCAGTCACCCAAAGTATGAAAATCAGAGTAGGTGAGGAACGTGTTCATCCGGTGATGAATAGAACACAGTGGCACATACTACCTCTTAACTACCTTGGGCTTACTGGAAATAAATGGACTACACAAATTTCCAGATGAAGGAGATCTGGTTCTTTACTATAGGGTGGCAGTTATAACTAAGCTGAATACTTTCCCTATGTATGCTGTACTGTGTCCTGAAGGCACTTAGGGGGCCCACTTCCTGAATGGTTGTGGGGTTGCCATGAGGGTGCGACAGGCACTTGTCTGTAGGCGGAGCTAAGGGTTGTCTGCTGGACCTTCATTGCTGTGCTGGAGCGTGGCAGTATCCCTTGGTGCGCCCTTGAGCTACCTGCTCGCATGGGCATTGGTTACTGACCGCAGTGATGAAAAGCATAACTTTGGCACATCTGTATTATTCCAAAGAACAAGGGAATAACCTGTAGACCTTCTGGTAGTAATTATACTTGTCCAGACCCTGTCCTGTGCACTCAGAAATATCACATACAGATGAAGCAAAGTCGTTGGTATTGGGCCAGTAAGCGTCATGGGTCAGACCCCCCCCCCCCCCCCCCCCCGTTCCCCCTTCTGGCGCAACTGAGATTCATTTTGACAATGAAATACATTTCCATCCTCTCACTCTCGGTGATGATGCAAAACTGTCATCCCTTGAAAATGGTGTTTTGCCTCTGTACATCTGTCTGCTCTGTGTGCTGGGTCTGACTGAGGTGGCAGTGCAGGCCGCATGATTCGTCTCTCGCTGACTAGAGCTGTCTCTTTTCCTCATGGCAGCTGGGATGCGGCCAGGTGAACGACCGCTAATACCTACCTTCCTTCCTCCCCTCCACCAGGGAGTCTTGGGGCAAGGGGAAAAGATAAGGAGGACAAAATGTAATGTGGTGTCTGATGTGGGTGTGCTTGCATCCCTTCGTTTTTAACGTGCCACTTTACAAGCTAAATAGAAGGTGTGGATATTTAATTACAAGTATAATTTAATGTACATCTCCTGAAAAAAATAAATAAAAGATTCACAAGCGCCACAAATGTTGGACACTTGGTGTGTAGACTAGGCCCCACTCGTGAGAGGCGTGTTAGCTAGCTTGGTTTTACTTTCTGTTGCTGCAGAAGGCAGAAAGTGAATGGCCCTGCCTGGTCGGCTAACTGTCGCACAGTAGGTACAGTTACATGTGACATCATCTACAGGGTTTGCCAACACTGGGCCTTCGGTCACCCTCAGCCGGTGGGATATAGCTAATACTACAAACAAAACGAATACATTAGAAGGAAGTTAACTAACCAAAATTGCATACTAGGCCACCTACAATCGTTAAAAAAAAAAACCAAGAAAGCCCTCGGAAATCCAACAAGAGCACTTAAGTATTTACAAACATTTGACTTGAAAAGTTATTTATAAAGAATTTCAATTTTTTTTTTGCTCATTGTGAGAGTTCTTTGTATTTATTTATTTATCCTTGTTTACTGAACTTCAGGCATTGCCTGTTGCCTTGTGATTCTCTGTATGGGAAATCTCTTTCAGTTGTTTATTTACACCTCATCAATGTTTATTTACACAGCTCTTGTTGGTATGGCACTTAACAGCGTCCTTGGGTGCCTAACGAAATACATACGCTGTCATGACAGAATGTATTTATTTACACGATAAAAAGTTTGTCTCTGCTCATTCACTGGTTTACACACGTGGTAAACTTTGACAGCTGTTTACTTCTGCTGGCTAACTGTCTCGCTCTTCACTGGTCCTAATGAAGCAACAAATTTTCATTTTGCGCAACTATTGACTGCTGCAATGAAGTCTATGGTTACACACTGGCTGATGCAAATATTGACAGTTACAATTAAGTTTTAATTTTATGTGCTGTATTTCACTGATTTAACAAAAGCAGCAACTGACAACTGCTCACTGGTTTCAAGTTTATTTATGGCAATTGACAGCAGTGTTTACAGTATTATTTTTACATTGCAGCACTTGACAGCTGGCAAAAAAAGAGTTTGAAGCACTTTCATTCACTGGTCTGGTCTGGCATGGCGTGGCTTATTTGGGCCTCTCTTCTGGAGCGCCTGTGGACCGGATATGGCCATGTGAATCTCGTAGTTGGCCTCCACGGGGCTTCTCTGTACCAACAAGGCTGGGAAGCACCGCAAAAGGTACACGTGAGCAGCTCTCTTCACACCTGACTGGCGGGTTTGAGGTTCTCGTCCTTGGCAGTGGTCGACTCAAGACCACCAGGCATCGGGGGACGATCAGCTGTCCCCTCCTGGAGGGATGGCATCTGGGTGGCCGGCAGAGGCAGAGCAGTATGATGCCACGCGCCTCTCCGGCTGGACTGCTGGACTCATCCTCTCCTTTGTCTTGGGTGGCCTTGGCGCCAAGACCGAGAAGGTGGTCACGTCGTCCAGGCGAGACCCATACAGGGGTGCAGGTCCTCCAGGGTGGCCTTGACTTTGCTGACACTTCTTCGGGGTACCTCCCTCAGAAGGCGGCATCTGGTAGTGAGCTATGAAGTCGTCCAACGTCGGACCCTTGATGGCCAACGGAGGCACAGAGGCAGAGGCTCTTTAGACTCCTCTGTCCCGCTGCTGTTACTGGGCTCGTCCCCTCGAGCATCTGAGGTAGCCTCTGTGCCTAGTCGAGGCAGGTGGCCGCATGGTCCCGGCTGGACACAGCCGGGGGTACAGGCTAAGGTGGGGCCTCCTGGGGGACCTCGACCTGGCCATCACTTCTACTAGGTGCCTCCCTCTCAGAAGGCGGTGTTTCTGCTGGGTTGTCCGGCATACCATTCTGCAGGCTGGTTGGGCCCTCCATGGCCGGTGTTCTTGGGGTGGCCAATCAAGGTAGCGGCTCTTCATGTTCCTCTATCTTGTCAGTACACGGGGTGCTTCTTCTTGCTCTCTGACTCGACTCAACTCGGTGGTGGTGGTGGCTGCCAACCACAAGGTTCTCAGTCCAGAGTGTAATGCCACAAGATCTCCGTTGTCCTCAGTGACATCTGCGCGCTACGGTGTGGTGCAGGAAGCTGCTGGGAGTCGAGGGCAGAGTTCGCATTGTGGCAGCGCGTTGTGGTGTGGGAAACTCTACTCTCACTGGCATAGGGTGGTGGCTTGCCAGGCGGATTTTGTAGTCTTATTCTTGCCTCTGGGGTGGAGGCGTCTCGACAGCTACCGGCTCGGGTGCGAGGTCGTCTTCATGTTCTTCTCGTTCATCAACATTTGATCCTGGGTTGCTGGCTTCAGGTTTAGGTCCTTATCCAGTAAAAGGGCTTATCTGCCCCTGGGTGGCTTTCCTGATGTGTCCCCGTACGTCTTTGGCCCGGTAGACATTCTCCTGTCTGCCTACTATTTTGTAAGGGCCTTCCCATTTCTCAGCGAGGAACTGGCCGCCTTTGCTTAAGGGATGATTCCAGAGGTGTAAACCAACAACGATATAGCTAAATGTAATGTCACTTTTTAAAAATAGGCCATTATGTTTAACATTTTCTGTAATAAGAACAGTTATTATAAATATAAAAATATTGTACATAAATGCAAATAATATTTTGAAAAAGTGTCTCTAGTTGATTACATTCTTAAAACATTATCTTTTTATAAACTACAAATATTTGAATAACTCAACTATTTCAAAGTAACTTGCTATGCTGTACATAACCTCATTTAATTTCACACTTCAAACATTTTATTAAACTTGACTGTACATAACCATTTTAAATTAATTTTTTTATTGCATATATATTAGAGCTGAGCGGGATCCCGACTTTTCTGGAAAAAATCAGGAAATATATTTTCTCAAAAGGTCAGGCGGGAAATAATTTTCCCATTAATTTTTCGGGATGAAAATAATTTAAGTTATTTTGCTATTATTTTTGTGTTCTACAATACACATGTAAGAGTGGGCCTTCATGGCCCTAATCTTGCCAACATTAGTAAATAATAAATAAATGCAAGTTAACGTACTTATGAGTATTAATGGTTTCATATAAATACACTATTTACCAAGAAGTAATTGGGCACCTGTCCACAATGTTTGCTCAATGGTTATCACCCCATTAGAATCTCGTAGGGCCACCTCTTACGGCTGTAACAGCCACCCTGTCTGGCGTGCTCTCTACGAGTTTTGCAGGACATCCACAGGGATTCGTCGCCATTCCTCTTGCAACCATTCCATGAGTGGAGCAATGGATTTCGGCCGCACCTGATGAGCCCTTACCCGGCAATCCAATTTGTACCAAAGATGTTCTATACGGTTGAGGTCGGGCTCTAGGCGGGCCAGTCCAATCGGCGAACATTCTTGTCGGTGTACCACTGCATAGTAGCACTTGAAACATGGCACCTGACATTGTCATCTTGGAAGTAACACTGATTCGTTCTGTAAAAAATGCCACAATGTTGGGAGCATTTCATTATCCAGAATCTTACCATAGGCTTCTGTGTTCATGCTACCACGGACAAACACCAGCGGTCTTATGTCGAAGGCAGTGAAACACACGTTAACTGATGTACTGAATTACCTATCTTCACAGGTGCCCAATTACTTTTTGGTAGATAGTGTATAATGCATATGAAGTTTGCCACCGGCTATCGTATGTAAACAAACTTCGGTGTGCCTTCCTAGAATAAATAACTGCTCATTCCACATAGTAAACGGTATTTTATTGCGCAAATGGTATTTTTTCTGCTGTCCATCGTTTTGCAAGTAAAAACTTCTTTTAGAAATGTGAAGTAGGTCCTATATATTTTAAAAACAAAAGTACCTTTTATTGATATAATGACGTTCAGTCGTGCATGAGTAAACACTTTTCTCTGCACATATTTGAGCGGCTGAATGAAAGCACAATGCTCACAAGCATTAAGAAAGTAACATTTGGAGTTTTAAGCTCTTTTTTTTTTTTAAGAATCAGAAAGCTATAAAATTATCTTTTATTTTCACGCACTCTTCACTTTTATTATTTTCATGAACTTCTTAGAAATGGTACCAAATAATTCCATCGCAGGCCGAAAGGCACATCAAACGTATACATGTAAAATCACATTTAAATTGGTGGGGATGCAAATGCATTTCTGCATAAGCTCATAAAAATCCAAATGATTGTGCATTTTTACGGCCATATGCTTCTTGTTCTTGTAGGTTATACAGCCGAACAGTTGCCGAATGTGACATCTTCATCTAAGGTGGTACGTTATTGGCCAGGACATCACGTGACGTAAAATGTCGCCCAGTGATAGTCGTTAGGAATAGTACTGCTCGTGTTTTTAGTTTGCTAATCCCCCATACGTGAGATTGCATGATGTAACATAATTAAATTTTCATTCAATAATTTTTATCAATAAACTTGTAGTTTTAAATGAAAGTTTAAATACTGTGTAATTTGTAGTGCGGTAACCTATTTCTATGGGCATATTTACAAGGCGATAGTAATGTGCGATAGTTCCTATCGCAAGAGCTACTCTTGCATTACTATTGCTGTGTGAACTGCATGATAGTTACTGGCACACCATCACAATAGTATTATCGCGATATCAGCTTGACGCCGTCAGGTGAGACACAAGACGAACGAAGACACTAATTACTAACTGGTTAATGGGCGCCAGCAGTGTTTCCCAGACATAACATTTTGAGACTCAGGGTTCTCAGAGATGCTGTGGGTTCTGTGTGTCCGTCTCACCCGAGCGTCTTTACAAACACTTTTGCATTACTAAACATTTATGAAAAACACTGTATGGAGTAAGAGTTTGTTGGGTTTCGATGCTACAGAGAAACATATTTTGTACACTGAGAGAATTACTTTTATTTTACCACTTATTACACATCGTGCCAATACTGAGTTACGGTTAACCTCGGGCCTGACTAGCTAACTCCAGTGGATGATTCCCCCAGCTCCTAATTTAACTAGCGCACTCCATGATGGATGATTTTTCCGTGGTGCACGAGAGCACAATCTCCACAGGGTAAGGAGTCTACAGCCACTGTGATGGGCAGCAGATTTCACCTGGAGAAGGGACACGGAGTATGAACGTGAACACTAATACGTCCAATTAGCTATGTCACTAACGCATACTTGTCAGGACACGTCTCCTAACCACGTGATGTGTGGCGACTGTCTATACACTTAGCAGGCTAGGACGAAAGTAATACCCCTTTACAAATTACATAAATATTAATTATAAAACATTGGGCACAATGTGAATAGGCACAATAAACACGCAGGTGCGTGAAATCATTCTTAGATGGCACGGATGCCGTTGGATAAGTTCGTAGCGGATCACGTGGTACAGGAGAAATCGCAATAGTTTTCATGAAGAACTGCAAATCATAACCGGACAAAATGGTAGCGGTCTTGGGAAAAATAATTCCCCTTATGATTCAAGCATACAAAAGCTTGTAGCACGCCTGATGGTGGAAAAATCAAACATGTGCAAAAGACTGTGTGGTCGTTTACAAAACCATCAATCATGGAAAAATTACAAGAACCTTTAAATTACACATTACATATTACCCTGAGAAAATATGGCGTACATGAAATTACAAGAAAGAACTCTTTAAGTGCAAGGATGGCGTAGATACGGATTTGGCAGCTGTTAACCACATGGTCGCAAATGCTGTGGCCATAAAACAATTCAACAGGTCAAAGCCCTAAAAATACATACGTAGAACAATTACCCTTAATATTGCACGCAGCAATTTTGCAGAAATTACAAACGAAAGCCTTTAACATAGGCGGATGGCACCTAATTCATAAGTTGCGCTGGCCACGTGGCCTCTCGGACATCTTTCCTCCTCCCCTCGATTTAAATTGAAAAAGCCTCAAGGGCTGCAAAATATTTATTCAAGCGGAAGCATGATGCTGGGGATGTCTGGCAGAATGTACGTAAAGCAAAGGTTAACCGGTAAACTAAAATGAACTATGGAAATCTAACTCAGCGTACGTGACAGCGTCTTAGCTCGCCAGCTCTCCTAGAACGACTGCCCAGAGGCTAGCATCTCACAGACCTACCATGGCTGCCTGCAGAGTTCACACAAGCGGAATTCCTATCCACGCTGAGTAAAACTTTTATTATGGAAAATAAATGGCACACAAGAGATTTTATTAGTACATACTTCTCAATAGCAGTTTAAATTGTGAAATACTGGTGTTCGACGACTGTTCTTTTCACAAGCGTTTACTCCAGAATATTAATGTCCTTGTTCTTCGTACAGCGCACATTTTGAATTTGATAGTAACATTGTACACTTGAACATGGCACTTGAAATTATTTATTCCGTTTTGGAAAGTTGTGGTCGTGACATCTTTGCACACATGCTTACCCACATGTCACGTGAGCTGTGAGTGCCATCATGGTCTGACTGCCGCTGGCTGTTAGCCAGCATTAAGCTTGAGCTATATAGTGATAGTAACTGTCATGACAGAACATGCAACTACTGTAATGTAAACCGTATATCATCACTATCGTAGTAGTGCGGGTCACAAATTTTAACATGTGTTCACTTTGACAGTAACACTGCAGAATTATTTGGATTCTGTTATTATCTGTCGCTGTTCTTACACTATGTGGCAGTATGACAGGACGTACATTATCATACAGGAAGACACGACAGTATTGACAACATATTTATTGTCGTATAATAAACCACGGGTACAATATATGTTTACATGCTGTTAATATCCTGTCACAATATTTAACTACCCCAACAAATACCATCATCTTGACAAAAGGATATTAATGTAGGGCCTATCAATGTATTTACACAAGTGTTGTCGGACATGTTCCTTTTGATGTTAATTATCACAACATGTCTCGATCGTGTCGGTAAATTGGACCTATCGCACCAGTGACTGTCATACACTTTTGCAATAGCTACCATTGTGGTAGCTACTATCACCGTGTAAACGTGCCTTAAGACACGTTAATTTGGTACTAAACCTTTTATTTTGCGTTTGTTTTTAATGTTTTATTTACTCACATTACTTTTTGTTTACATAGTGTGTTGGAACCAATATGGATATAAAAAATACTACGGAGAAATTCAATGACGTGTTGAATTTTTACGAAGAAAAAAAAACAGACAATGTGTCAGAAAAATGCAAGGCTTGCTCTAGAGTATTGAAAACACATTTTGGTAGTACATTTTGTTAATTTTCTAGTTTACCGACAAATTCCTGTCCCGTTTCCTGCAGGAAATTATTTTTCCTGCTCAAAATTTTCCCAAGCCCAAATGATCTATCCCGCCCGGCTGTAATATATATGTTTTGTAAGTATTTTAATTACATTTTGTTTCACTACTAATGATTTTGTTTTGTAATATGGAATTTATTATATGTGAAAACAGTTCAAGCCGGCATGCAGTCTGGAGGTAAGGCGGATTCCCACCAACCATCTTGGATTCATTGAATTTTTGCCACAGCTTCTATTTCAGAAGGTGTATAGAAATTCCCCTCCTAACATATCCATCCTAAATAACAACTTCCCAAACTTTATTGAACTGTCACAGCTTCGTTATATTTATTAATTTTTAGCTTGTAACTGTCGAAGCAAAATTCAAGATTATTTGTTGTGAACTATTACAAAGGCGAAGATATCAACAGTAATCAGGAAATACTTACCGCAGACAATGCACAAGGCAATATTCTGTACTCTGTCATTCCAAAGAACAAGATACAAAACTGTATTTCCAGAGTAAAATCAAAAATCCCATAAATCCAAGATGGCGGTTGGGAATCTGCCTTAAGTAACGCTGTTTTTATGCATCCGAAAAATTCCACACACTATGTTTCCTGCAAAGGGCATGTTTATTTCAGTTTGTGATCATTCGTAATAAAAGGAAAATTATATTTGGGTGGCATCCAGTTGACTTAGTTGTCTAAATAATTGAGTATTATTACTTTGACAGTTGTGTAAGTTACATAATGAACTAAAAACCATTTAAAAGACATAGAATATTATGGTGTAGCGGTGTTTTATAATTAGAGAGCAAGTACATGCCTCTTGAGTGCTATCTTATTTCGCTAAACAACAGTTACGATCCCTACTGAAAAATTCATGTATACTGTAGACCTATACAACAATGCAACAATGGCATGTACTTTATAAATTTAAATTTCTATTCTTATTATTATTATTTTGTGGTATAAGAATATTGTTAATATATTCAGACTTACATTAATTGTCATTTAGCATAGAAATGCATTTTACAGACCCTAGCATTTTCATTTAAAAAACATGTGCGGTGTTTGGCGTATTTTACTAGTGTGTCCACCATCTTGCCTGTTTATGTCGTGAATATAGGAGAGATTCAGCCAAAGGTAGCATGAGGTCATTAAAGTTCGATGACCTTAACATGCAATGAGTAACGCAATATCGTTGGTCAGTGAAGTTTGCTTGGAATCAGGCCGCTGGATTACAACAGAGATTACACTTAAAAAAAACTAGTTGCTAGATGTGTACAATTTGTTATTGCTGAAACACGAGTTACCTCAAGTTTATGACGGGTGAGCATATCTTTTTTCTCTGATTACTGGATTGTGATTGAATCCAACACAGTAGGTACACATTTCATAATAATTTTAAAAGTATGTACAGTCCGCTCACTAACTCTTTGTTCCAGGACCAAATAGCTGGTGAGTGGACTGTATTTATTTTGTAACACTGTTCTAAATAGGGTAAAAGAGGTTCAAATGTATTTGTATTTATATTTTCACGTAATGTGCCCTAAGTTAAAGGTGGGTGATAAAAATACCATGTGTAAAGCAGGGTTTTAATTTGTTTTTGGGACTGTTAATAAAGCAAAGGTTTTGATAGCTTGGAATGTTAGTCATTTTTTATTTAGTTTGTAGATTTTTTACCAAGATATTTATTATGAAAATTTCTTTAAATTACGTGTGTTTCAAAAATTGTTCAATCAAAAAACTGAGAGAGAAAAAACTGTAAATGATTTGTTGCTGGGGTCCTTAGTGGCTATTAATTTGAGATATTGTGTTTGTGAGCAAACAAGTTTCATATGAAATGCTATTTGTATCTTTAGAAGGCCAGTAATATTTTTTATATTTTATAATTTAAAAATTTTTTGCAGTTTACTGTACATTAAGGGTGAGTTTTTACCACATTTCGCTAAATCTGGAGGTCGGCTAGCTGGGAGTTGGGCTAGTATTTTATCTCCATTGTTTAGCCTCCTGTTTGCAATCTGAAAGTTTGTGTCTGATTTTGTACAGGGGTGGTAACAAAAGTTACTAAAAAGCTAGTGAATTTTTTAGATTATACTGTTTCAAAAACAACATTTTAACAACGTAAATTAGTTATTTTTTTGTATTTTCTATATGGTAAACATACAAAGATTTATTAGTAGCTAACATGCATTTAATAGTATCAAAATTGTGTGGTTCGTATATTTTAAGCTTCCTATATCAGAAAGGAAAAGTGAAATGTTAATAGTTTGTAACAAAAATAATGTTTTCTTTTATGTCTGTTACTCCCAGTTGATTATAATTACAGTAAGCAAATATTAACGAACCTTTTCAATGTTTGCATCTCCACTACCATG
The DNA here is from genome assembly GCA_029891345.1 of Dryococelus australis. Lineage (NCBI taxonomy): Eukaryota > Metazoa > Arthropoda > Insecta > Phasmatodea > Phasmatidae > Dryococelus > Dryococelus australis. Next base: position 78,783,865 of record CM056994.1, on the reverse strand, counting down.
TTTTATTTTGCGCACACAACAGACAGCAGCACATCCAATTAAAATATAAAAAAGGAAAAGTGAAATTTTCCCTGCATCTCGCAAAACACCACTCTCCAGTGGAATGTTATATGAGCACTGTACATATTCCTCATTTGAGTATATCTAATTTAAGTTGAGAATTCCTTTTATTATTTAAATACTCACCAACAGCTGAACAACATTTCTTTATTCAAAAAGCAGCATGTATGATTCATTGTGCAGCTGCCGTACTACATGTTCTGTGGTTCACAGTTGCCTGCAAGATAGCAGCACAGTAATGTCTAAAAGATTACTGATTATAAAAATGAAAACTCCATTGTCTGAAGTTATGTTAAAATGTTACTTGATGGTAGTATTTGTAATATGAACACTGGGGAGTATTTAAATCACCCAACTCTACTTATTATTACAAATACCCGTAATCGTCATATTTCTGCCATGCATTACAAATATGACTCCATTTACTTTTTCCCCAACCTCTGGTTGGAACAGCTAGCTCCGGGTTCATCCTTCATCCTCGGTAACCTGTGACTGGAAGCTAAAGTCGCTGTTAGATGTTGACTTGAAGTGGTAAAACAAAATTCAGTCCTAGCCAGCAACTAAGTTTTGACCAGGAGATTAATAGGTCGTAAAACCAGCCCTAGTTATTTTAGAACAGGAATATTTTTTAGTTTTAACAACTCTTGAAGTTTTAATATCATATTAATTTTGAAAATAATTGATTTGGTAGGTACAGTTTGTGTTTATACTATGTAATTAATTTTGATGTACTTCTACACCATTCGTTTCACTGATAGCCATATATTGTTGAAGATTTTGAATATTACATTTTTTGGCCAATTGCTACTGTGAGTTATTCAAATAACTCAGTTGTCTTTTGTTATAGCATTATCCTATAAATGTGTGTTATCCTTTATAATATATTAATTTTTTTAATGGACATGTGTATATGTTTATGGACATTACATTTTAGTAACACATTCATGAAAGGAAGGGACTGTTCGTGCTGTAATTCTAGTGTGTACAGTCAAAGCCAATGGAAAAAAAAAATTGCATCTGATACCTTTTATTATCTGTAGGCCTGCAGTTCATTAGCCTTGCACAGCATTTTCTAAGACTGAATGATTTTATCAAATTGTGTTGTAGATCTCTTTTGGGTACTGTGTATTTATTCTTTATTTTTATTAGACTAGATGTACTTATTTAGGCACACTTTTTGGTGGAAATAACGAAACTTTGTTGTCTTGTTTATTTTTTACATGTCAGTTATGAGAAGATTGTGTAAAGAGATTTCTTTTGATGCGATTGTGTGTACACCAGGACTGGTTTTGTAGCACAAAATTTATGTATGGCATCTTATGGTATACTATGAATATATATATATATATATATATATATATATATATATATATATATATATATATATATATATATATATATATATATATATATATATATAGGGAGGGGAGAGAGAGAGAGTGTGTGCGCGTGCACGTGTTGGCAAATTTAACACTTTAAATAAACTGCTTCTGAATTTATAATGGTTAAAATATTTATGAAAGTACTGTATTTTACACATACAATTAAAAGTTACCATTTGTTCTTCATATCTGTTTTTATGTCTTGTCAGAAATGAGCTCTTTATCTTAAGTGCAACGAAAAATGTTACTGTATAACTATTTTACAAATAAATATTTTATAGTATGTACTGTACCATGTTGTACTCTCATTTGTTATTAGTTATTACCATATTGGTCCAAGTGTAGCCATACCAGTTTTGCCAGTTTTGTAAACTGTGAATACAAAAAAAAATCTGTGTTGAATGGGATTTTTACATGCAAACCCAAGTGAATGTACTGATATACTCATGCTTTATGCGTGATCACTTATTGCTAGAGACCTGGAAGTAGTGGTGGTGGTGGTGGTATTCTTGCAAGAAGCAGTTTACTTTTCTTCCCCACGAAACCATTGTTAGTTCTGTAAAAATTTGGAAAAAGTGTACAGGTGTTTATTTCTTTGTATAATTCATCAAAAATAAAATGCAATTCACTATTACTGTATTTACTCATGTATAGCGCACACCATAATTTTTGCAATACGTTCCAGGGAAAAATTTTTTAAAAATAAAATTGCACCGATTATTGTGACACCCTGTTAGTAGGTATGGAATAAATATTTTTTTTTACATTAATGTGTGGTGATTGTAATATGTTTGGAAAATACTTTAATTAAATAACTTGGGTGCAAAAAGCCAAAATTTAAAAAAAAATCCAGAAACCTTCTGCTCCCACTACTCAACATTTCCAGCCTCGCTTTTGTTTTTTCATCTTTCTCCTTTCACCTTTTAGTAGTGACTGGCTCTCTTTTTTGTGCCATGCTAGAATGTTACACTGTCCTTCTTAAAAAGAAGGGGGTCTTATCCCTTCTCACCCCCTTTTTTTCCCACGAACATAATGAACGCTGCTCGCTATCCTCTGCCACGGAAACAAAGAGGGATGGTGGAATTATCTACCGGAAACATCAGGGTGTTATTACACAGGGGTGGGGAGATGTTAACACGGGGCAGCTCTGGTTGTGTGGTGCCAGGATGCCATTAGTTGGGGGGGGGGGGGGTGTAAGGGTTTTGACCTACACATAACTTAAGGGTCACTGAAAGAGAAGGGAGAGGAGTGATGTAAGAGCGCAAGATGAGACAACAGACAGTCCCGCCACTTCCCTCAACATCCCCGGACAATTTATGGCTACCACTCCCCCTTCCTATTTTTTTTTTTTTTTTCAGTGTATAGCATGCACCCTAGAAATTTTTTCCTTTATTTTGGGGGAAAAGGGCACGCTATACACGAGTAAATACGGTAATACAATAGTGAAGCATAATTTAGGATTATAAACATTAATATGTTCTGGCATTACTTTTGATAGTGTAACACTTGTTTCCTCATAAATAGACATTGAAAACAATTCCAGAGTTTCTTCATAGTAACATGTCACGGGTTTTGGTGTAGCGTTCGCTTCTCCTCCATTGGTGCTAGAAAGCAGTGACTCGTTTATGGGGTTACTGCTGGGGGTGAGCTTAGGCTATGAGCTGTATAAATTGCTGCTTGGGCTGTGAAGTGGTTCAGCTAGGGGTTTCATACTGTGGTGGCAGCTGACAGTGTTGAGGTCTGAGGCTGATAGTGAGCAGGGAATGTCAGTTGTGGCAAACTGTTGTGGTAGTGGATGACCTGGTTGTGGGATGGGTACACTTGGATGGTATATGTGGTGGTGAAGAAACAGAGAGGGATGTTGCATCCAGGGAGGTAGGTGAAGCCATAACTGGTGTTTGTCTTCCAAGAGCAGGGTGGTACTAGCCCAGAGATGGGCAGCCTCTTCTCTGCCTGGCCTGAGCTGTGGTGATTCTCACCACCTTCCTCCCGGCATGGGGTGAGGTGAAATGTAGTTTTGAGCATGATAAGTTGGAAAAATATTGGATGTGTATCTTGGGGAGGGGAAATGGAGTGGGCTCCTGGCAAGCTGGTTTCCTCTGTGGCGCCAGTACTTCAGGACGAGATTGCACTCCAGCAGAAGGCATCACTCCACATTTGCTTAACCAGAGAGCCTACAAGGAGTGAGACTTGCTACAGTCGCGCCCCAATGTAATGAACATATATAGACTGTTCACGATAAAGTGAGCACTTTTTAAGGCCCTTCTCAATTTTTCCTTTCATCCAATTTCCATATTCCTGCTGTTTTTTAATATAAACATCACAATGTGACCAATAAACACAGTGTATACATTTCACTGCCCTCAAAATTTCATCCGTGAGGCTGCAATAAGATATATTTATTAGTGGTTAATGTTTGTTTGGAGGGTCTTAAAAAGGGCTCACTATACCGTGAACAGCCTATAGGTAACAAAAACAGTGGTCTAAAGTAAAGGTTTTCAGGAACAATAAAAAATACCCTAAACATTTATGAATAGAATAAAATATTCATGTTAAAATGGAATAAACTGCAATTAAAACATAATAAAAATACATAGACTGGCCCATGGTAATAAGATGTAGGTACTGTTAAATCATCAGTTAGAACACAAAAAAAATGGTTAAAATTAGTTTAAAACTTCGTCAGTGGTGATTTGAGTTGACTGTGCATGCGCCTAGCAAGTTGGACTTTGTATGACACATGACTTCACAAAGTGCTCCTTTGTCCTTCACCCCTGCCTCCACTCCAGGGCAGTCCTACCCCTGGGACTTAGCTGACCTCCCTCCCCTAGCATGTAGCTGCCATCCAACCACACACGCATAGCAACAGCAGTGCCTAATAACAGTGTGACCATGTCTTTGTGTGTAGTGTTTGATACGTTTTTCAATAGTTATAACGTTGATTCTTGGATTTTGATTATGGATTGCAATTGGAATTGACTGCATTGCCTATTAATAACCTGATTATTTTATAATGGAATACAATTTTATTTACGGTTTTGGATACAACACATTTAGTCAATTATGATGGCGTGCCAGCAGCTCCCTTTTCTGCTGCAATCCATCTTATTTCTCCGTCGCACACAGAGTTGCTTTTGAAAAGTAGGTCACGTCGCACCAGCTGTGTGCATGCCTGTCGGCTGACTGTGTGTCACTACAGGCTGTCAGTTTGTAGGATAAATGACAGCATGAGTGTGGTGCTGTGCATACACACTTTGCACAGGCAAAATTTTTTTCCAAAGTAGCGCATGCCGCATAGTTTACGTTTTTGTGGCAGTAAGAGGAGGTTCAATGGCATTGTGGGTTGTATTTCTGTATCCAAAAGAATTCTGCTTATTGAAATAAATTTTGTGTTTCGTTAATGAATCTAATGTACCTTTTAAAAAAAATGTTAATAATTTTTTTTATATTTAATGTTTAACAAATTCATTATATTAAATTTCAATTGGCTATATTGTATTATTTAAATTATATTTTATTGATTTTGAGAGAGATAATTATCTCAGTGAATTTAATAATTATCTCAGTGAATTTAATTCATTTTAACTTATTGAGGGCCTTCTTACATTTATATTTTTCTAGCCTCATCTCCGAAATTATGCTTCAGCCAAGTTGTCAATGCATTTCCAGGCAGTTTACTGCACATACAGTTTCATACAGGATGAGTATTTTAACACGCGGTGTATTTTACACCTTGCCGTCGCATCCATCGATGAGTTGTTTGCAGTGTCCTTCAAGCTCAGTAAGTTTTCACCTCACATCATCTCTTTTTCACGTTGTTACCAAGCGCGAAAGCTTCAAAAGCTGCTGTTTGGGTAAGCCTATGCCATCTAGGACATGCGACAATGATCACTGATGATTACCAAAACATTCTAGATACATGAAAGGCTGATTTTCACCGTCTTGACAAAAGGTGCTCATTTGTCCAACTTTTTTCTGGCAGCAGGTCTTTCTTCAGTTTTCTTGAGATTCGCATAGCACAACACACACACATTTGTCTCACTTTTCTGTTATGGTCCTTTTTTTTTTTTTTTGTGAAAACATGTATGTTATGGCAAGTAGATTTTTCATGTTGTCCTGGTTTGGGGTAAATCTAGCAAACATGCAGTTATTTCTTCTCTCAACCATATTATTTTTACTTGCTTTTTGTGGCAGCCTTGTACACCACAAAAGCATTGACAATACACATGGCAAGGAGGTACTCTGTTCCCAGTTTCCTGTACCATTTTACACCCTTCCTCACAGTCGTTACATATGAACACATTTGATCAGCTATATCAATACCACTTTTTCCTTTGTTGTAATCATAAATAGCCAGTGGCTTTGATGTACTCTTCCTAACTCTCTTACTCGATGGTGGATTGAGATTTGTGTTCTCTGCCATTGTTGGGGCATGTTTTGTTGAAAGCAATCGCACATCACGAGTACTCCATTTCATTACCATGATGCAATTTTGATCTTTTGCTATCACATCGCCTCTCTCTAATTTTTTCAAAACATCTTTGGAAATGTTCTTTTTGATTTGTCTCACTGTACCAACAACGTGAGTTTCATGTTGTAAGAACTACAATGCCAGTTCGTAACTTGTAGAGAAGTTATCTACAAACAATGTGCGCCCTTAATTTAGCAGTCCTTGTGACAGTTCTTCACAAACTGTTTGAGCAAGTCCAACTGTCTTGTCATAATTCTCAGATTCCCCGGAGTATACTTTACTGTTCCAAGTATACCCTTCACTAGAACAGAGTTTGAAAAGTTTGATTCCGTATTTGTGAGTCTTATTAGGAATGTATTTGCGAAACACTAATCGACCTCTCCAAGGGATAAGTGTTTCATCAATGACAAAGTTTTTCCCAGGATAAAAGATTTCCTGGAATTTTGATGCAAAATATCTATGAGTGGGCATATTTTGCCTAATGTGTTGCCAGGCAGAATAGTTTCATCATCTGAGAAGTGAATCATGGGCAACAAAAGCTCAAATCTGTTGCGAGACATGGTGTTTGCTGGTATAGCATTCTGGTAAATTGGTTTGGTTGACCAGTACGACTGATTGCTACTACGCCTGTTCAAGCTCATCCACATAAGTAATCCTAGAAACTTTTTCATTTCAGCATTACCTGATGGAACCCATGTATGGCGTGAAATTCTGGTACCACTAATAACTTGTTCTGCATACATGTTAGTTTCACATACTATATGGTCTAGAACATCATCATCCACAAAAAGTGAAAAGGCCTCAAACAGTGAAATGTTTTCTGCAATGTTTGTTTGCAAACCAAACTTGCCTGTGAATGTAAATGTTTTGTGACGTCTCTCATGTTCCATCCATTCCACATTTCCACTTCCGATGAAGTCTTCTTCCCTTACTGCTTCAGCAACTGCTACTTCGTGGATCACCATTTCCTCCCCATTCTCATTCGGCAAATGCCGAATTATAGCAGCTATATCCTCCGTAGTGTTGCCGTCCTCTTCAGATTCTGAGGGACTCCATAACAGATCCGCAACAGAATCATCAGAAGAAATTTCTTCCTCACTACTATTTTTTAACGTTGTACATAGTTTATCCACACTCCCCTTCTTACGGGACAATAATATATACACACTTCACTTCACAGCACCATGCTCCATGGCCCTGGACAGAGCTATACATCCAGAAATTCAACAGATGAGATAAATGAGGTATTCACCAATCACAGAGTTTGAACTTGTGATTTACAGTTAACTACAACGGAGCTGAGAGAGCATGCACATTATTGGTTGTGCCTGGTGATGAATAAGATTCATGATTTCAAATGAATTTCACAATCAAACATACAATTCATGCCTTTTATGATGTCTGTCATATGTGTCTGACGTGGCCATGTAATGAAGCCATCACACAATCGGGCCACGTCAGACATGTGACATTTTATGGTTCATTTTTACAGTTATAAAGTAGATAACCAAATGAAATGTATATAAAATCATTTTTTCCAATACTGCCAATGTGTTTGAGAGAAAAACGTACTTGGCCTCGGGCAATCCCATTACCATAGCTGCCATGGCAGTCAATGTGTTAAAAAACATTTCACCTTAACTTGTTTAGATAAAAAAAAGTCAAAATATTGTATAAAATTGATTGTAATCGGACATAAAATGCAAGCTGACCTTAAAACTTTTGAACCCTCTAAAAATTAAAATAATATGAGACAGAATGCAAGTCAAATTTTGAATGCCCCACGCACATTTTAGCTAGGAGTGCATGGAGAAGTTATCGATCGGGCAATGTGTTCACGGCAGCCACTAGAGGGGTGGCGGTAAGAGAATTACCCCTCCACGCCACTACTTGTTGCGTAATGCCAACACCTTGTGTGTGTGAGAAATGTCTGTCTCTTAAAGTAATTAATTATATTTTACTGCAAAGAAAACTTATAATTTTGATACAAAAATTAATAAATAAGGCAATTATAATTGATTTCTTCACTGTCTAATAATCATTCAAATCAACGTCCTCTGATTTTCCCTGTTGTAAGTTACACTACACTCGGTGTGGTGCTTACCTACCCATTATTAGACAGCAAAATGTGTCGAATAGGTAGTTACATTTTATCGGTTTATTCAAAAGACCCAGGTCTATTGAAATAAATTAATTTAAATCTTCAGATTTCCCCGCAGAAGTTACTGAAAATTAATTTTACACTTATAATACAAAAGTTGATCGATGTTCAAACAATTTTTGACGATAGTGAGAGTTCGTGTGCTTCTGGGCATATAATTTTATTCGCAAAGATACTGCCCCTTAAGTTAAATAAATATTACATTTTAAAATCATGTTAATTTTATGCCAGATACAATAAAACACCAACCTTACGGGGAAAAATCACCTTTAATCACAAACTAAAACATCTTTTTAAATAATAATTCTTTGTTAAAATGTTTTGAATAACATTTTCAGGTGAAACCATTTTCTTTGAAATACAAGTGATGTTAGTTGCAACTATTTTGAATGATGCATGACCTTGATAAAATTACGTTCACTAGGCACACTTTATTTGCTCTGCTGCTGGCGGGACGGTGTGTGAAGGCAAGGCAAGCAGGCTTGGCCAAGAGAAAGATAGGAAGTGCGTTGTCTTTTGCTAGACAACTTCCCCTATTGTATGCGAGAATGGTCTGTGAGGGGAGGAAGGAAGGTGCACTGCTGAGAGGGGTGAGAGAGAGGATGCTAGGTCGCCACACTCATTGCTATGGGTAACCACTTCCCCTTTCATCAAGGGAAGCCACAGTATCGACAGATGTGTTGAGAAGACAAGGCATTAGACAGCCTGCCGCAGAGCATTTATAAATGGTGGCGCACATGACGTATTTCATGTCCAGTTACTAGACGTTTGCATAAACAGCCAGCTTAAAAATTATAGTTGCTGGAAATACTATTAGGAGAAGGGATCTGAAATATACTTTGAGAGATGCTCCATGCGATAAACTATACAAGCGGTTTATGTTAACTAGGGATTTCGCAGGAACCACTAAAATTGTTGGTGGATGCGGTTGATCGTGACACGCATGTCTCTCGAGTGAAGTGGTTAAAGCACTGACTGCCCTCGTAAACTCGGTAGCTGATTCTTCCTCGGCATATTCTCGATTGATTAGGCCCGGTGGGTCGTGGGTGGTTCACAATGGGCCACTTAGGTGAGGGATTGCTCCGGAGTGGAGGGAAATCAAACCCCAGGGTGAGTTGAACCTTGATTGCCTTCTGTCCAGGGAGTACAATCTTCCTCACTGAAAGGGTTGCCAAAATACGGGATGCCAGCAGTCCCGGGGTACCTGTAATGTTTCCTTATTAAGCCACGGCAGCAGTGGGATTGGAGGATCCCCACGGCAGGGTCGCCTCTAGCTGTTGGGCCGTGTAGGACGACTGCTGGGGATGTAATTAAAAGGCGTATAGGTTATGTGAGATTTATGGGTGACATTAGGTGGTGGTCTCACTTTTCCGGAAGAAAGACGTATCATCCAAGTGCTGGGTGGGTTCTTGCTCTTACCTTTCTCGGGAGGTGCTACGATTGAGACGGGGGTATCTCTAGCTGGAGGTAGCTTAAATGGTCTAGGTCTTCCCACTGCCAACAAATACCTAAGTACATGTCTAGCTCAGACGTGTGTTCGAGCGGGAAGCTGGGTGAAATTGGTCATGGGTTAGCGTCTGGATTCGCCGGTGGGGGTGTGTCCTCACGCTGGGTTTCTACTTCCGCTTGTGTGTTAACTAGCCTCTGTAGAGCCCACCACTCTTTGCGCAGATTACAACTCTGAATTCCGCCTTTTCTACAAGGCATTTAGACCAACCTTCTGTCCTTGCAGACGTACTGTCCTGGGGTCTCTTCTTTAGGCACACCCGAGGAACTGACGGTGAGATTTGTAGTCAGGATTTACGATTCCACCGACAGTGGGCGAGGGAGCACCAGAAACCCAGGAGCAGTGGCGTGTCCCTTTCGGACTGAAAGCCTTATTCAAGCTCAGTCTCCTGTGGAGTTCAGCACGCCTTACGACCATTCCTTAGTGAGTTTTCCATGCATACATCAATCCTTCAATAAAAAAAATATATAATGGTGATTGGGGAATTATTAATAATGGTGATTGGGGAATTATTACTTAAAAAAGAGTAGTTAACGATTTATAACTTTGACGTAATATTTATTATTTTGTTGGAAGACAGTGGGGAATCTCGATTGGATTTTACACAATTAAATAAATCTCTAAATTAAGTAATAGTTTACTGAGGCGAAGGTAAGCCTGGAAAAGAACAAATCAAAATACTCTGGTCTGAGAAATCTTATATTCTACGCAATTTACAGCGTAACCTCCGAGGGGTGGGTGTCTAGAAGGGAAATGTTGCGTCGACCTGCTACTGTAGAGTCAAAGGGGTAAAGGGGTGCAGGGATTTGGACGACTAGGTTAACTCTGGAGCGACGTACTGGTTCTTGCAGTCAGCTGGGAGAGGATGAGCCTTCGCTAGCTGCAGGAGAGGAGGAGGTCTTGCCCAGATCAGGGAGAGAGCTCGCAGACCTATGCGGCCGGTGACCTCTGGCTAGAGGTGTATAAGTGCCTCCTTATATAGTTGATAATCTCAGCGTCAGGGCTCTTCCGGGCGTGTGGGGATGAAAGCCTTTCTCTGCAGGGGTTGGTTATCATAGGGTTGCGGCGCCGCCGCTGCATATTCCTTATTGCCCTGCGTGGAGGCTACTGACAAGTTTACAACCTCCGCTCAAGGCTTGGCGGGTGACGTCACGGGGCAATAGGGATCCTGTGGTGGCAGTTGAAACTGCCTTCTCAGTTATCTTTGGGTAGTGGCTCGTCTGGTAAAACAATCTTGACTCAAGGGGGTGGCGACTGCATGTCAGAATCTGGGCGGGCAGTACAATTCATAATTAAACGCATTAATTATTTTTGTGTCTGAAGTTGTACGTGTGGAGTCGATTCTGTTGGCACGTGAATAGTAGTCTGCCACTGTACTGTTGTGACGACCCAAACTCTTGCTAGCTCATTTGTGGGGCGAAGTCGCCTGTTGGGTGCAGAGGCGTGCTACGCAGTAGGGTTTTCGTCACTTGATACATACAATGATAACATTGAGAGTCGATTGTATCTTGCTGCAATATGTAAGGTAATAGATTTAAATTATTTTTATAGTTACGAACAAAAAACCAGCTAAAGAAAATTATATTGATTAATTTTATTTACTTGATACCGTAAAACCCCTCTCTTACGACCCAAATCCGAGGAACAGTGAAAAGTTTAGGTCAACAAAGTCGAAAATTTGAGGCATGTCTAAAAATAGATGCTAGCTGACCGCAGTTTCAGTAATGTACAGATTAGTTTTTGTAGACCTTTTCTCCAACTTCGGTACTAGTTTCTATTATCCACGGTTTTCAGTCTGTGGAAAACTAGCCCTTACTGATGTTAATGGTTGGGCATTTCTCAAGCTACCATCATAGACGTGGACATTTGTTGTTCCAAGCAGCGTGAAGCAATAAATTATTTAATGCCAGAAGGAGACACTGGTGTACTGTCCATGGAAGCTCACGGGAGGGGTGAGGAGGGAGGAGTTGTTGTTCAGGTCACTAAGGATTCTTTGTCCTAGTCACATGCTGCCGCCTCTGCCTTATCCTCCGTGTCTTTTTTTGCTTCCATTATCCCCGCCTCTTTTGCTGAAAAAAGGGTGGCACATTACACAGACTAGTTTCTTTATCAGCGTATGTATGAACTTCAAATTTAATTCAATGCCCTTTTTTTTTTAATGATTATTTTTAAGTTTATGTGTGCCCACGCCTACGTAATATACTATTTTTTTATGGCAGGCAATTGTTTTTTTTTTTCTTGTGAAGTCAATTTTACGTGTAAAGTGAATAAAGATAAGTGTGTGCAAATAAAATGTGTTCTTATGTTGCCGGCACCATATGGCGAGTGAAGCAGTATGCATGTATAGGCAACGTCAAAAGTGTTTGATGAAAAATTTGGGTAATTAATATTTCAAGTAGACCGCACTAAATATTTATATTCCCGTAAACATTGCCAGGCCTCATCGTGCCAGTTCAGAGGCCAACACGCTGCCTACATTCCGTATAAATTCAACACGCTGACTTGAATTGCATCTATCAACATATTTTCCCAATGCCGGGCCGCTGTTACGAAGGGAACCGGCCCTGTAACAACAGCAGTAGCGGTGGGCGACCACCACCAGCTACAGTAATCTTGTAGCAACCGACTGACAGCTGCTCAGCATGAGGATCTAGGGCTGAGGTTCAGCAGCAAACCGCCATGCCCAGCTGTGCTGCAGAGGATTTAGGCGCTCGCCCAGCTATGTACATGGCCAGACCAAAGTGAGAGCATGGCGTGCACACACGTATTGTGCAATGCCACTAAACTTTTTGATTGCTACATGTCTCATAGCAATTTATGATCCACGAGACCTGCATAATAGATCTTTAATAACTTTATATTTTAATAATATATAGTCTTATCTTTTCACGCACTTTCAATGCCTGCGTCATACTGTGCTTAGGCATTCTTTTTTTATGACAAGGGGTGGTCCAATATGCCTTTCCTGGGTATCAAATTAATTAGGAGACGTCCAGCTATTAAAACACACACATTTATATTTAATTTAAAAAGTGTTTTTTTTTTTTTATGCAGTAGTGATGATTGAACATGAACTTCATGCAAAAGATGGCAAGTTTTGGGTGCGTAGGGATTAGGGGTAGCTCAAAATTGGCCCAAATTTTTTATTACAACCCCCTCTCTATTACGACCATATTCTCAGAACCTGCGTTGGGTCGTAATACAGAGGTTCTACTGTATTCACATACAAACAAAGTTTCGTAATAGCATCCTTTTGAGACAAAGCATGTTAATTCACTATAAATAACTAATTTATCACGGTCTTAACAATAAAGTATCTCACTCCCTACTTTATACAAAGTGACTTTACTATTTTGATATCTACAAGAAGTTGATTAGTGATTAGGGGTAGCTCAAAATTGGCCCAAATTTTTTATTACAACCCCCTCTCTATTACGACCATATTCTCAGAACCTGCGTTGGGTCGTAATACAGAGGTTCTACTGTATTCACATACAAACAAAGTTTCGTAATAGCATCCTTTTGAGACAAAGCATGTTAATTCACTATAAATAACTAATTTATCACGGTCTTAACAATAAAGTATCTCACTCCCTACTTTATACAAAGTGACTTTACTATTTTGATATCTACAAGAAGTTGATTAGTTGGATTTATATATCATCGCCTAGAATTCTCTAACCACTCTTGCCATGCCGATACCCTTTAAGTTAACATATCACTCTGCAGAATTGCAGTGCCAGCGGAGTAGATCATCTGTTTTTTCCCTATGTTATGTTGCTCCAAATAGATAGCAAATCTTCCGTGATACACTTCTCCCCATCCGAACCATATTTCCTTCAGAGCAGGTGAAGCCTGTTAAAATCCCACATACAATGTTATATTGGGCGCTTCTTGAGCACACAATGTGCTCGCCTCGATGGTCCAGGAAAGAGTCCCTGTTTCACCTGCCCACGCGGCACTGTTTTCCTCTGCCCACACTCATCCGTGTCATGGCGTGCATTATGTAATTAACAGGCCACCTGGCATCCCGCGTGTCATACAGGGGTCTGCCAGGCTGTCCGCTTTCGAAGTTGTCCACTTAGGCTATTTAACATCACATACAATAAAATACTTATAACATGATAATCGGATCAAATTCTGGGCAGCATCGAGAATATTGGCACAACATTCAAAACTGATTCATCAACTTATCAATATAAAGTTTGACAATATTGTAAAATATTAAAGCATAATCATTTTACAGAATACACGTTTAATAATAAATGTGTTTAAGAGGGTGAGTCTTAGCCCAACTGTTCTCTACATATAATTGAAACAAATAGAAAATTACTGACTCAGTTTGGAGGCCATCTGACGAAGCCCTTAAATTGGGCATTAAACACATTCAAACTTATGATGGTTGGCTGCATAGGTTCAAGGCAAGGCATAATTTAAGCACTCTAAAAATATGTGGAGAAGCTGCTGCTGTTAATCCTGAGGTTCAGGACAAATGGCAGGAAAATCTTGAGTTGCTTATCTCGGGATAAGAAAAAAGGGAACAATTTTAATTGTGATTAAGCCGTAGTTTTTTTTTTCACAATCTTCTCCCAGACAGAACTTTGGAGGTCTGTCATGGAAGCAAGAAAATTAAGGAGCAGTTTACTGTTCTGTTTTGTTGTAAAAGTAATGGTTCTGAAAAAATGGAACAACTAGTGATTGCGAAGTTCTTAAAACCGAGATGTTTTAAAAACGTGAAACTCTCTCCCTGCAAATACAAAGCCAACACGAGTTCATGGATGACAGTCATTATTTCAAGAATGGCTCTACAGTTACTGTAGGATGGGGGTGCAAAATAGAAACATTCTGCTGCTCATAAAGCTAACACATCAGCACTTAAGAACATCAAAGTGATTTCTCCCTCCAAACTGTACCAGTATCCTCTAGTCACTAGATGATCAAGGGATTATAGCACAGGTCAAAAGGGACTACAAGAAGCAACTGGTGCAATACCTTCTGCACCAAACGGAATCTGGGAAAGATGCTAGGTCCTTGAAATAGAACATCCTACAGGCCATGCACAAACTTCTGTTAGCATGGAACAGAATGACACCTGTCACAGTTGTAAATTGTTTTGCCAAGGCAGAGTTTCCAGCAAACACACAGAAAGTTGAACGCACCAAAGAAGAGTAGGTATTTGGACGGCTCTTAACAGAGAGGTTTTCAGGGGCGATTTAGGTGAGTATGGAGTAGCGTTGGAATGGAGGGGCAAGGGAAATGGGAGATCCTCGAGAAAACCAGTCGGCCAATGGCAGCATCCGGCACACTTCCCACATACGAAAATCTGGTGACCCAGCCTGAGTTAGAACCCAGATGGCCTCTGTGGGGAGGTGAGCACGCCAGCCGCATGGACACCACGGCCCACCAAAGAAGAAGATTGGAAACCTGCCTGGGTAGAAGTAAAGAAAAAATTTTACATGAATGAAACTTCATTCAGTGATTTTATGTGAGTGTATAATCAGGTATCCACTTGATCTCCTGTCACGGACGAGATAGCTGCAGAGAACATTCAGGCTAGCAGTGATGACAATGACTCTGAAGAGGAAAATGAGCTCAACTGTCCTCAACGGGAAGAAATCTGTAAGACATTAGATGTGTTAGAAAGACTTTTCCTAACATCTGGAAATTTATCGCATCACATGACAACGCTACAAAAAATATAAAGGAATGTAACTAAAGAACTTGGAGAAATGAAGAAGCAGACATCTATCACAGAGTTCTTTTCTAAAGTTTAAATCAATTGTCATGTTTTGTTCTTTTCTTCAGTATTGTTTTCAAATGATTTTATGTACATATGTAACTTTGATTGTTAAGTGAATGTGCTTAAAACATTTTAGTTTTTATAAGCAGTGTTTTTTGGGGTGGTGTTTTGCGACATTGGCTCTGAGGTTTTGAAGGTAGGCCTACATTTTATACAGTACTATATTCTTAGATCATACACTATTAACTCTCTTTATGGTATTGTTTCGACATAGTGCATACCTACTTACGTATGTTTATGTACATACAGTAACACTCTGTTAAGGGTTTTTTTATGCGACTGAAAAAATAATGCTTATTAACCAGAAACTTCTGAAAGGAGTCAAATTACACAGGTTGGTATAGACAACATGCAAAATTATTCAACCTATTAAGCAAGAATACCGCTGAAGTGGGAACTCCTTAACAGGGTTTTACTGTACAAAATTTCGTATAGCCTACAATATAACTGGCATTTATAAAATGCATACACCTCCTAATTCCAAGCTGTATAAAGAACTTAATTATAACAAACAAGTGGTAATTTGGGACCCTTGGAGTTTGATGTACTGTAAAATGCTTCTTTTTATACGGCTCAACCAAAGAGAACTAAAAAATGGAAAAAATTGAAATTCGTAAGACAGTTGACATAATTCAGAAAATCGTACAAAGTGCAAAAATTCAGACAAAATACGAAAATGCACAGAAGTAGGCAGTTATACAAGTTTTGAACAAAGTTACCTCATCATTCAGCCATCTCCATTCAGCGTTGCATCACCCACAACCTCTCAGATGCCACTTTTGAATTTCATGGATTCGCTGATGATCCGTAGAGGGGCTATGCTGCTGTTCTCTATCTTCGAGCTGCATCTAATTCTGGTATGATTACCACTCATCTACTGTTGGCTAAAACTAAGGTATCTCCATTGAAGCGATTTGCTCTTCCCAGGTCAGAGTTGTGTGCTACTGTTTTGCTTTCTATATGTTTACGTTTGCTGCTTGACACCCCCTTACACCTATGTCTTACAACTAGATAGCACATATGCTTGGTCTGATTGATCAGTTGCACTCTCCTGGATAAAGACGTCCCCTCATGTTTGGAAGATATTTGTCGCAAACCAGGTAACTTGGATACAAAAATGCACCTCGATGGACGGATGGCATCAAGTGGCAAGTGAAGATAATCCTCCTGACTGCGTCTCGAGGCATTACACCTGGACAGTTAGCAGACCACCCACTGCGATGGTCTGGACCATCGTGGTTGTATCAACCAAAGAGCGAATGGCCACAGAGTAATTGTCATTCACAGACCTCTGTGCTGACTCAGATTGAAGCCATGCTCAACTCTAGATCTCTTTGTGCCATTTCCAGTGACCCAAATGACTTATCTGCCCTGACTCCAAGTCACTTTCTGTCTAAACGTCGTCCTCAAGTGTTACCAGAACAGGAGTTCAGCAAGGAACCTACAAATAGATTGAATAGGTGGTCACTAATTCAACAAATTCATCAGTCTTCCTGGAAATCCTGAATACCTGCAACAGCTTCAACCCAGGGATAAATGGCTGAAGACCAATGACACCCTCAAAATTGATAATCAGGGATAACAACGTTCCACCCCTCCATTGGGCAGGTTACCCAGGTTCTTACTCAACAGTGTCTTGACTCATCCTGCCGTCAAGTTGTGTTCACTACTAGTTAATTAGTTTAAAATGTGCTCACTTAAAGGTGGGCAGGATGTGTATTTTGTGTTGTGTGCATTATGGACGAACTATTAAATTTGTTTTTCCCCTGCTCATTCTTTGTGGATGCCATCTTGTCAGCCATATTGACTAAACAGACAAATTAACAAAAGCAAAGGGTTGGTTGTGCGTGGTGGCGGTGCATGTTGTTTCATTGTGCGCAATTGTTTTAACGTAATAGTCAAACTATAGGTATGGGGGTAGAAATTGACTGCACAAAATCTTGTATTTTTCCACACTTGAAACATAAATATATTTGTAATTCTTCAGCATTTTTGCACTACACTCAACGCACACGTGTAAGGTACCCACCCTTCATACCAGTGTATTCCATGCACATGTAAAATCGAATTTCAGATGGCTGATTTGGTCTCGTCACTGAAAAAAGTTAGCTTTGAAAAAAATCTGGCATGTGGAACATAGTTTTAAAATTACAAGGTTTTCTGAAACAGCTACCGAGGTAGAAACTACGTGGTATGAAAGCACCACATTAGTACATAGCAATTTTTTTTCTTTCACCTACTTAAGTGTACAGAAAATAAATAACTGCATTTCTGAATCTAGAAGCAACACAAGTTAAGTCTTGGAAACTATAATTTTTAAACACCAAAACATTCAGTTGTAAATTAATACAGGATAAAGTATATTAATAAAAAGATTAGTAAGGAAAATAAATCATTTATTTCAAAACAATATAAATATCAGAATTTTGTAACACTCCCATATAAAAGGAACAATTTTGATTGGAAAGAGTTTTGAAATACAAAAGATAAAAAATTCTACTCAACTAACAAAACTTTCCTTAGAGAGCTTTATACAAGAACATTCAGCAGAGGTGCTGCATCAATTCAAATAACCATCTGTCTTTACTTCAACTGCACATCAATGCCTTAGAAAACACGTAAACTAGTATAATTTTTTTTTTCAGAGAGTATGTCCAGTGCACTTATAAACTTCAAACGAATAGTTTTTCTTACAAAATGGTGCAAAATATATAAATCTATTAAACACTGCCATATATGATATTCATACTTCATGCCAGTATATTAACAGCGATATTACAAAAACTATACACAGACAGGCAACTAAAAACGTTGCATTAAATTTTCATATAATGAAAACTGCCAGTACCTCACAACCTCTATATAGTTCCCCAAAAGTAAAGTAAGTTGTTGCTCATCTTACAAAATATCTTTAAATTCACTTCAATTTGGACATTCAAATGGGCTATAAAATAAATTTATTTCAGCATCAGATGTGAAGCAACTCTATGGATGTGCCAGCAGTTAAGAAAGGCATTTATTCCAAAAGTTATACAGCAAAGATGTTTTCCTGCCTAATTAGTAGTCCATTTTGCTTGTGATCCATTAATATGCTTGTCATATTTTTAAACTTTTACACTATCATCAGGCTTGCATGTCCTATAATAGCAAAAACTTCTGAAGACACTTTTTACAATTTATAAAACAAATGGGCATACAGTAAAACTTTTTTTTAAGAAGTTTCTGAAGGAACTGACAAAATAATACTTATTAACCAGGAAAATTTCTTAAAAGGGTCAAATTACACATGTGCAGATAGACAAAGTAATTAATCAACTTATTAAGCAGGAAAACTTTGTAACAGGGTTTCACTGTATGTGAATCAGAAGTTGACCATTACGATACTGAGTATTTCTAGCAGGCTTAAGAGTGCATTACAACACTGCTTTGTCATAGCCATTCAATGCTTTCTACAACGCCAGCCAGAGCTACCCAAACCAACTGCTATTTACGGTGTTTCTTTTCCAGCCCAGTCTAATCCTTTACAGATCACAAACAGTGGTTGCGCATATTCGGATAAGACTTTTGATGTGGTTTTCACTATCATTTAGAGAATTTCTTGAGTAAGGTTTGGGTATACAATATATTAATATTTAATGTAAGAGTACTAAAGAAATGTTGTTTTCTAATTAAGTTGGAAAAAGCAGCTTTTAGAGTGCTTACATGGACTAAATTGTAAGACACACGTCAAATTAATGTGCTACAGAATTATAGATCTCAAAAAAGGTCTACAAAAAAAAAAGTCGGTGACAGTATGTCCTTTTAAGGATGAGAGACAGTAACAATTTTTTTTTTGCTTATTAAAAATAGGAGGGTTCGCCTATGAAAACTTTTTGAACAATATGGTATCAATCCTCTGTTAGTTACCTTAAGCATTTAGTGGATATACTCGCTGTAAACACTGCCATAGCTGTAAATTGCACCCTAGCAAGGCCAGGGCGGGTGCTTAGTATGCCATAAAATGGAAGTGAGAAAAAGTGTGCACTGCACTTACTGCTCTACCACGTTCTCTCTGGCAGTGTGTTAACAATGACAGACTACCAGATTGGTAATGGTGGTGCACGACTTAGTTATGTTGTAGATATAATACCAAAGCTACTTTATTCTGTGTTATTATTGAATAACAGTCTGACAAGAACCTCATTCATAACCTGGCCCAAAGTAACAGTTGCTCAGTTTGAGTAGTCCCTCTACTTTGCCATATACTTCAGTAATAATTTTTCCAGCACTTAAAATTTTTTAAACTAAGTGCTAAAGCATGTTTTTAGGAAAATTTTACATTGTTCATAGACATTAAATCACAAATAAGTACAGTCTCAAAACATCAATGTAAACAAGACCCACAAATGAACGTCCCAGGGTAGCCAACATCATTTGGGCAAAGTTCTGAAAGAAGCAAAAACTTTCTTGTTGTTAAAGATCTAAACTGCGTACAATTAGTCAAGCTTAGCTTGCTGCACTAAATTTTTCAATTGGTAGCAGTACGGAAAGCAGAAACTATACACTTTACAGCTTTAAGTGTTTATTTTATGACCAGATAATAAACCAGATCATATTGAATTTGTGTGCAAGTTTAATGTGGTATTGAGAGTGTAACAGTAAAAATGGCCTCCAATAAGAGTGGAATCAAATGGAAAGCATTGAATGTGAATGAAAAACTTGAGATTATTCGCAAAGTGCAATCTAATCCAACACCACGTGTGATTATCAACAAAGAACTTGGAATGCTGCAGTCGACTTTGTATAGCACCATGTCAAAACATGAAGAAATTCTGGCCAATGCTGCAAATTTAATGGAGTTGTTTGAACAGGAGATGGTGCAGAACATCCAGATAAATGTGCCTATTATTAAAAAGAAAGCTGAGAAAATCACACTTCAACTAAACGTGGATTTTCAAGCATCAAACGGCTGGATCGATTGTGTACAGAGCGGAAAGCGAGGAGTCAGAAAGTGTGCAACAAGAATCTTTTGATCCATAACTTTTGTTACCTGGCCTCTTTCAGAATAAAAATCAAGTGATGTCGCCAACGTTGACAATATACAATGGATCAGGGGATCGTCAAAGTGTCGAAGCAGTATATTCGCACGTGTCATGTTTGGAGGATAATTTGAAAATGAAATCAGTGTTGGAGGTGAAGATTTCAATTCTGGATGCAACACATTTTCGTGTTTTCAGCAAACACTAGCTCAGATTAGCACAGTTAGTTAAAGTTTGAGACTCGCAGCATTGAAATACATAGAACACTTGAAATGTTGATCCAGGAGTGTCAATAGAAAATAAATAAAAGCTTATGAAAGTTAACTGAAGTTTATTGCGGTCTCTTCAAAACAATTGACACTCATAATAAAGCGAGAGAGAGAATGGCAGCGTGGTCACTCACTGCCCTGCACGAACACTACATCGCTGAACTGGCTGGTAAACTGAGGCGAACTGAAGTGCTGTGAGAACTATAAAACTATGACGAGAAAGTCCTGCTAACCCTAGTTATGCAGCCTGAATTATTGCATCAAGTAAACATGGCCCAATCGTAGCTTTGCAAATATTGGTAGTGTCTAAAAATGGCTTGTGAACAATGACGTGAGTCTCGAAATCAAAGTATTACAATGCGCGAGCAGGCTGTCACGTTGGCCAACTGCGACATCAGTACACTGAGTTTCATCAACTGGTGCACCACACAGATGTGACTCTTTTACTAACTCCTTTAAAAAGTTGCACTGTCATTCTATGATGTTTATACTATTGATACAATGACGAATAAAATAATAAATTTGGAAAAATGAACATGTACAAAATACAAACAAATTGTTGCTGCCACAATCTTCTAAACATTAAATTAATTACTTTCCTTTACACAGAAATAGAGCAAACAAAAAAAATTCCCGAATACCTATATACATAATAATATATTCCAATGCTACAGCAAAGAAGTTTCTCCCTAGGGAAAAAAAGTGTTAACAGAATTTTACCAAGATACAAGAGAAATTTCCTGATTAATTTTGTAGGAACTTTTAAAATACTTAGTAGTGATGCCATAAGACTTGTACTTTTATTTGTCTATACAAATTATATAAAATTTTTGTAAAATAACATACAGAATAAAACAGTTTGCTTCCAGAAGTGAAGAAAGAAAAAAAAAAGAAAAGAAAAAAAAATGCAGTGGTGGTTGTGTTTAAGAAATTCAAAACGCCACAAAAGCACATTTTGGAATCCTGTACTTATACATGTTCTGTACTGCTATGAAAGCCATGCTAGTCACGCAGTTGATTAAAAAATGGTTCGACAACTAGCTGCCCTTTTATTTTTGACATGGGTGTTTTACTTGCATCTACACATCTTATTTACTGCATAAATAAAAACAAACCAACAGCTGTGCCCTTATAATCAAAATTATGTACAGTACAATACAACCAGTGAGATACAGTGTTATGTATTGTATACTATAGCATAGTATACTGCATTTCACCAATAAATCTCATTTTTTTCCCCAAGTGTAACAGCTTTACATTACTACTGACTTATGTAAGTTATTTTAAGTACATGCATAAAAATGCTCCAATACAAATTCACATTTACAATAAGAAATGATAAATATATTTATATAATCTCTCTCTTATTCAATTATTATTCTACACCTAAGTACACAAAATTGCATTTTTATTCCTACTACTTCAATTCGATAATTACATGACAGTAGCCACAAAGCACAAGACGAAACTTATCACTCATTAATCCAGAATATAAATTTGTACATTAACTTTTGTTCGTAAAGAATGACATGAAGCTTGGTTCAGTTTTGAAGAATGTGACAAATTTACTCAGAGACCATGAGAGTGACTAGCCCAGTGAACCAACACCCTGGCATACAACAGCACCAGCGAATCATGCAAGTGCATAATGGTGCCAGCACTAGCAAGCATATCAAATATGAATTGAAACAGTTGACAAGTAACAATCTCGACTGCTTCCCACAAAACATTTAATTGTTATTTTTGTTTTTTCTTCAGTTTAAATTACAAATGGGGCACAACCCATTAACATTACTGTTAACCATGCATATATATACATACACACACACACATAAACAATTACCAAAACATAGAAAAAACACAAGATGTGAAAAACTTCAAAAGGCAGCAGGAAAGGGAAATGTACAATTTAAACACATTTTCCCAGAGTTAAAAAGTATTCACTATGCTTTCCCACCGACTCACAAGAAGTGTTACTAAATCATTTTATTTTTATGTGTTCTTTCAAAGCAGCTATCAATGACACTGCTACTTTTTCTCACAGATTAAATGATGCCAGCATTTATGAGAAAGAAAAAATCATAATGATCATAATCCGCTTTGGAAAGTTGCAATCAATGAAGTAAAGTGAACATAAGATCATTTCAGAGTCCTTTTATTTCTAAAGTACAACCTGCTAAATTGAACAAGAGAAACTCTCATTTCTATCAAATTGATTGCTGCCATTTCTTATTACATCTGCTGATTACAGTTCATATAGCTATATTTGTTGTAGCTGTAATAAGAATTTCGTGAAGTTTTTTTTTGAAGATTTTTAATTTTCGCAGTAATTTTGTGTCAACTCTGAATGACATGTGTATCATAAGCAACAAGCTTAAATTATTACTTAAAAGAAACTAACACAATATTACAAGTGAGGTACAGTACTTGTAACAGTAGCATTCAAATTAAATATTGTATTTACCTATTACCACTTATAAGTATTTATTATCTCGGAAATACATTTGTATGGAGTGTGAACATGAACGGAGTTTACTTTCTTCAGGACAACGTAGTTTTACGTCATAATTTCTACGCAGGTTCCTTTCCCTCTTAATTGAGCTACTCTGATATCGTCTCATCCATATAGCTTACATTAAAGATTTATAGTCACAACTGAGGCCACACAAATCATCTAGACATTGGTGCTGTTTACACCACACTGCAATAAAACGAATTCACAGTTTGTGTAATACATCCTTGAAGATGCCAAGTTGTCATTAATATAAAGAAGGAACATTCATTTTTGAACAATTATTTAACATACGGAGAATTGCTATTACCTAAAGGTAGTGGTATATGGGTAAATAGCGTAATTAGAAATCACATAATTCAAAAAAATTAAAACACAAAACTACTGGCCATTTGCATGATTCACATTGAAAAATACTATTAACATGTACAAGACTCAACTATATACAAAGACACACATTCTTTTCGACAAAATGATCAGATCACACTAACAGAACTGTATTGTTAAATGTTTCCAATTCTATGTTTCCTGGAACAAAGATATATGCTACATAATACTGTTTAATCTGTAGGTCCAAATGGGAGCCAAAGTGAAAATAGGTGCAATAAAGCACACAACTGCTGACACAAGTGTGACTAGTAGATACCACCAAATACAGATAGTGCAGTGTGTTAGCATTGCTGACTTGCACTCTGGTATACTCGTCATCGCAAACAAAGTCTGAAGTTGGTGGGAAGTTTCATCATTTGCGTGATGTTAATATATGACACTGATATGCATCACTGCACTTGTGGTGGTGGGAATGGTGCATTCTCCTCGAAGATCATGACTAACTTGCTATATTCCATGGGTTGCCGCTTCTTCTTTTCCTACAAACACAAACAAAGGGAGTAGTAATGATAACTGCATATCTGATTAGGAACCTGGTCTTATTAGTGATGTATTGAGAAGGAAAGTCCCAGGTCACTGCACTAGTGTTTCATTACATTATGTAACACAAATTTTGGAGGGGAAAACAAAAACACTTCACTCAAATTATAGGAATTGGATATCATACAACTAATTAAAAACAATCACATTCTTATTTCCTTACCATACCATCTAAACCTAGAAACGGACTACTTACGGTTTGTGATCTTAGTGAATAAATTTTTTTATCTACCATATAGTTCACATTAAATATTTTCTTAATATTTTGCTGCTCTTTCTTTCTTTTATAGCAACAATATTCGGTGTGGCTAAAAAAATAATTTGTTTTCTTTATGGCATATAAAAAAGTTGTGTTTATTCAAATTCACTCACTTTGTTGGAATTAATTTATTGAAAATCAATGTTTTTTTTTACAAAATTTTTGTAGTTGTCCTTAACATTTTTATCTGACTACAGCAATATAGTACACCTAATGTGATACCATATCTGAAAAAGTTTGTCTGCTCATTAAATTTTATATCTAATTCTATTGGGAATGCTAGTTTCTCGTTGTATAAATACTTATGCTCAAGATAATAGCTTAAATAAAATCATTGTTTGGTTTCAAATGTTGTGTGCTTCTTCACTTGTGTAAAGTCTGTATTTATACGACAAGATGAAAAACAATACATCGCAATGCTTTTACGGATCTACGTCAACTTGTTTTTCATCCTTAAAAAATTATCTGTAGTTTATTTCCATAACTGTAAACCAAACCGTGATTCACTGGGTTTTTTTCGGACCTGTTCCGACACTAGTTAATACTTAGGGCTCCGGAATATTCGCTAAAGTTAAATAATCGTGATAAACTGCAATAAAAGTTGTATTATACCTGATAAACAGCTAAATGTGACAAATTTCTATCGCTGCACTAATATCTTTGCAACACTGTAACTACAATAAATGTAGACAAAATTTTATTTTATGCAACATAGATCCATAGATATGGTGTATCCATAAGGCACTTTGTCCAAGAATCAGGCACAAACCAAAGCTCGCCAGGTACATCTTTACCTCCCCTCCGGCCACCAGCAATGTAGGGGTACCTCATGTGCATCCAAGCCATGCAAGCTAGTGTTTCAGCCATGTCTCCAGCATTCTCACAGCTATGGCTGTTTCAACTAGCTACAGTATTATGGTGCTGTTCAGCCACTGGGTCATCTCGCACCTAGCCACCATACTATGCAATATCACTTGAGTTTGAGTATTTGCCACGTACTTTTTCGATTCACCCTAGCCCCTAGCCGTGCATCCATGTTTAACGCACTCCCTATACCTTTGGCGACCTAGGTCTGGCCCTTCAGGTCCAGATCAATGTAAGGCTGGGTGAGATTGTTGACTAACCCAATAAACAACTGTACTTAATTGCAGCATGTCCTTTTGCAATCAACTTGCTTTCTTACAACTAGTCTGTTTCCCTCTTGTATTCTATTTCACCCACATCTGCAACCATACTTCTAGGTCAGGCACAAAACTCCCCTTTAATGCTTTTCAGGCCAAAAATTAGGGTTGCATTCCCTTTCATACTGGGGACCGGGGCATGGAAGTAATCCCGCCTTGTGGATCACCACAAGGAACGAGTAGGAGCTGCATATCACCGCGCTGCACCTCGGCTGCGGGTGGTGCATCTTGCTGTAGGGCCGGAGAATTGGAGGTGTCGACAGTCTCGACATCCAGGTCCTGTGGTGAGGCAGTGTGAGGGAGGATTCTTGACCTCGACTGCGGGAGTTGCACTAGATGTAAGGTAGTAGGAGGCATCGACGGTCTCGACGCTCCGATCATCTGCAACCAGTTGAACAGGTCTCTCATCCTCAATGGCACTGACGGGTGAAGGTTCCTGCTTAGCAGGAGGTTGCAGCGGAGCACTGCGGTAGGTTATGCAGTTCATCAGCAGGAACAGTGGTCGGCTTCGTGAAAGCTGGAACGACCATGACCCCTGTTTGTACTAGCTCCATGGCGTGTTCGCCTTCCAGTAGTCTAGTGGCGTAGGCCTCTGGGCTCACGTCATGGACGTCATCCGGTGGTCTAGTGGCTGCCTCCGTGCTGTCGTCTGGAGCGTATTCTGGTGGTCTAGTGGCGGGTAGTACTTCATCGTTGGAGCCACAGATCGACTTAGTGGAAGTTGGCATTGGCCTTGATTTCTGGCTTCAGAGTTGTATTAGGTGGAGGGGTTGGAGCTCGTGTGATTTCTACCCCTCTCACCGATGGTGCTTCCGATTGCTCACTGATGTGGCTCAATCAACGGGGTATCTGGCGCGGTACTCGGTCACGGGGACTCTGCCATGATAATTCTGAGCAGATAGGGAACGCTTTGTTGTATTTGGCTGTGACTTTCTCAACGTAGCTGCGTGGCATCGAGGACATTGATTTGACGGAGAATGCTCCTTGGTGTTGATCTACATCCGGTTTCCATGGCACAATGTAGCTAGGTGCCCTGCCGAAGATAAGCGTCAGCTCAGGCCTCGTCGAGGGTCCTGGCTCAATATTGGGAACTACCCATTTGGGTGCAGGTTCATCCTCATCTTCAGATTGACCCGGTGTTTCTCCTATGGCGTCATCGTCCTCAAGCTTCAGCATGTCCCCTAGGAACGGTTGCATTTGGCCTTGGGTGGCCTTCCCAATCCGTCCTCGCAGGTCTTTGGCCCAGTAAATGTCTCTTTTACCGACAATACAATACGGTCCATCCTATTTGCCAGCGAGGCCAGCGCTGAATTGGTTACTGGCCTTGCTGAGAGGATACATTCTGAGTAGTATGGCTTCACCTAGGTTAAACTCACGTACCCCTGTATTCGTTAGAGGGTACTTCTTTCGAATATACTCGTCCTAGGCTTTTGGGCAGCAGTAGTGTGGGCTAGGGTAGCTAGCCGAATGTCCTCGGGTTGAGGCATATCGGTGGGCTCACTTTCCCATTGCCAGTCGCCTGGTTGGCGTAGTGTTTGGCCCAGGAGTATGCTAGAGCTTGTGTCTACCGCTTCATTGGTTCTACGACGTAGGGCAAACAAAGTGGTTGGGATGTGTTTATCCCATTAATGGTGGTTGTTTCCCACACTGATACAAAGGCACTTCTTGATCTCTTGGTTCCTTCGCTCAGTTGGGTTGGCCTGGGGGTGGTACGGTCCATGTTTCAACTCCCCATCCCTGGCAACTCGTGAATATCTCAGTTTCTATCTTTCACATGATCGGGACGGTTTCTTGGCTAGGTAGAGGGAAGGCCTCCACACACCTTGAAAACTGGTCAGTTACTACCAGCAGGTAGCGGTTCCCCTTGGTACGGCGTGGGTAGGGTCCCATGAGGTCAGCAGCTATGTGTGTCCACGCCATCTTGGGTCTCCTTGGTCATACTGTAGGAGGTGGAACCAGATAGGCTTTGCCACGACAACATGTAACGCAGTTGTTTACGTATTGTCTGACATCACGCCTTATCCCGTCCCAGTTGTATCGGACTTTAGATGTCCAGCAGGGTCTCCCTTGTACCCGGGTGTCTAGCTTAGATGGTTGTGGTGGTACCGGTATATATTGGCGCATAACTGCTGCAGAACCCAGACCTACCAGGGTGTATTGGGTTGACCGCTATGCACCCACACAATGTCATCCCGTAGTTCGAAGCGTTGGGGCTGTTCCCGTAGTAGGTGGCGTATGTCAGGGTCCTTCTGCTAGCTCAATGTAATCTGGTGATGGGTGATTTGTAACTGGAGTAGACGGATTTGTTCTTCCGGACTTCATTCGATCTGAGGGGGAGGGGACATCATCTTCTCCTCTTCCTCCTCGGCTTTTTCCTCCAGTGTAGGGAAGCGAGACAGTGCATCTGACAGGTCATTTGTTTTACCTGGACAGTGTTGAACTTCAAAATCGAGTTCCGTGAGAAACATATCCCACCGTCCGAGTTTGGCTTTTGCATTCTGTGACTCCTGCAGTCATTGGAGGGCTTTTGAGTCTGTCCGCAGAATGAAGTGTCGCTGCCCAGATAACTGCCAGACATTCCTGTTCGTTAATATTATAGAGTTGCTCCGTGGCGTTAAGCCGGGTTGAGGCATACACTATCACATTAGGCTGGCCGTTCTTGTCTTGTTGAAATAACACAGCGCCTAGACCGTTTTGTCACGCGTCTGTTAGCAGGATTAACGGTTGATCTACTAGAGGACGGTGAAGTTGTCTTATGTTTGCGAAGTTGGCCTTCGGATTGTTAAAAGCTTGTCGTTGCCCCGGTCCCCATTGCCGAGTGTCCTTCTTGAGGAGTGGGTGAAGTGGTGCCATGTGATGTGGAATGTTTGGTATGAAGTCGCGTAGCCAGTTGCACAGACCCAGGTACCATCGTAGTTGTCGCTTGTTTGTTGGTTGGTCTGCCTCTTTGATGGCACGTATCTAGTACTGTTGCAGGAAGTTTCCCTCGGGTGAAATGATATGTTCTAAATAGTCTATGGATAACTTGCCAAAATAGCTCTTTGACAACTTGCAAGTCATTCCATGAAGTTCCAGACATTCAAGAACTTGCTGTAGGTGTCTGAGATGCTCCTCCCAGCTATTTGAATAGATGATTACATCATCGAGGTATGCGAAACAGAACTCTCCGGTATAACCGGTCAGTACCTCTGTGGACGTGAGGCGTTGGAAAGTGGCAGGGGCGTTTTTCAACCCAAATGGCATTACTCTGATTTGGAGGGTTCACCCTAGAGTGTAGTGAATGCTGTGTACTTTAGGATCTCCGGGTGTACCGCAATCTGCCAGTACCCGGACTCCATATCCAGGGTACTAAAGATTTTAGCTTTGCCAATGTCATGGAGGGTATAACTTAGGTCAATAGCTGGGGGGGGGGGGGGGAATAGGGTGTGTTACTTAGTTTAGACCCTTATAATTAACCCAGAATCTAATTCCGTCTTTTTTTGGAACAAGGATCATGTGGGAATTGTAAGGTAAATTCGAGGGTGCCACAATCCCCTGATTCTTCATGTTGTTCACTTGTTTCATGATTAAGTCACAGCAGAGTGCTGACACCCTATAGGGTCGGTTGTATAAGGGGAAGTCGGTTGTCGTCCAGATCTCATATTGGATCGAACTAGTCTAACATAACAGCCCCCCTTGACTAAATGCACTAGCATGTTCATTTAATACTAGGTGTAGCTGATTAAATTCCATCTTACCAAGCTCATGATTAATCTGGACAGGATAGAAGGCATAGGTACAATGTTGTCTGGACTGTAGTCCCAGTTTACAATTATCCTATCCTCGCCAATGTAGACACAGCGATGCCCTTGGTCTACGATGCACTGTTGTTGCAAGAGCCATGGGCAATCTAGTATCACCACTTCGGAAATTGTAGGTGACACTAGGAATTCTGTTGACACAGAGAGGTGGTGCAGATTTACCGTTAGGGTAATTCGGCCGTCAACCTGTAGAGTAGTATCGTGCTGGGTCCACATATCCGCTAGTTGTTTGGTAGTCAAGAGGTTGCTTCGGATGAAGTTCCCAGATGCGGCTGAGTCAAGTAGTGCCAGCACTCTGTTTCCATTTATCTCGACTTCTGTATGTGGGGCTATGGAGACTGATGGTTCCTCTCATTTAAACCCTGATGATGATGGACCCTTGTGGTCAGGTGATGGTAGGCTGCTTCGCACCCCGGTGGAGGCGTTTCCCGTCGACATCAGGGGTCGGTTTTTCGGTTGGTCTAGATAGTACAGTTGCTGGCGTTCAATTGGCCTTGTTGGGTGGAATGGCGGACCCTCCGATTTTCGGAGGCAGTCCTTATATTTCTGTGATTCTCTGGGCAGAACCAGCATACGCCATGCGGGTAGGTGGAGCTGGTGCATTCTTGAGTGATGCGAACGGTGGAGCTTGTATCCCCGGAACTTTTATAGATATGGAATTTTCGAGACTTGCTTGTGCCACAAAATTATGCTCTGCTTTCCGTGCGCGATCGACCAGCTCGTTCAGGATTGTGGGCTTAGCCATAAGGAGCATGTTCCTTAGGCTAGGCAGCAGCATTCGGCTAGTTGATCAGATGGCTGTGGCTTCGTCGACTCCGGGGAACATGCGTTGAACATGTGCTCTTTTCGACGTATGAATATTTTGGCTTCTTCGTTGGGTACCTGGGACTGGCTATAGAATTGCGTAGTTATAGTCCATTGCTGCAGTAAAAAATATCAGCGGAAATTACTGTGCGTAGACTGGCTCTAGTGAAACAGTGGTTTTTTTCCCGTCCAGAAGAAAAGTTAAAGCGAAGTGTGTGTGCATATATATATATATATATATATATATATATATATATATATATATATAATGTCCTGAAGTTCGTACCACCTGTGTGGCAGGCTTGTTATTTCTAATTTCAGCACATTTTATACCAATTACAGAAGCAATAATGATGTTTTAAATTGTAATTTTCAACTGAAACAAGATTTTAATGTTTAAATACCTATTATATGTAATTTAGATGCGATGGCGCGACACTTACAAATGCAGCAGTTTGGCAGATGTGGTGTGGAAAGGAGACCTAAACTCACGCGCTTGTCCCAAACCAACCCAATATAGCGGCGATTATACCCATTGCCTTACGACTGGCAGTGATGTGGCGACGTGTCAATGAGACAGCATGTTACTGAACGAAGCGCCAAGTTCGTACTTGTGTTTTTTTTTTTTAATGCTTGTGTTAAAATCTAGTGATAAAAATGTGTTTCCATTGCAGGGGTAAAGTGTTGTGTGTGATCGCTGTGTTTGAAAGGTTGTGGTGGCTGCGTTGTAATCGTTATGCAGGCCAGGTGTGTGTTTTTGTATTTCAAATATGTGCAAAAAGTATATGTTTTAGGTGTTAGAAACATAGTTGTGTAACAAGCTTACATTTCTGTGATTTTAATGTTTGCCACAGTCCCCTCAAATTACTACGCCCAGCCAGAAAATTTAAATAAATAATACAATAAACCTACAAACCAATAAGTACCAGTGCATGACAATATTAGCGGAATAAATGTTACGGTAGGCCTATGCATTTGCATGTTCACCACTATCTTTTACGTTTGTCGATGCTACATACAATAAATACGTGACACGAGTTGCATGCTTGAATTTACTGTGTCATTTTGTTGGACTGGTTGTCCCTTCGTTTTAACTTTTATTCCAAGTAAGGCCATTCTTTTAACGAAATAATCCAACACATATTAATAATAACAGGTTAAATAATACTGTTTTCGCCTCAGTTGTAACAAACACCATCATTGCAAAATATTAATGCATATTATGTGTAACATGCTATATCATGTGTAACAAATAGTTATAAAGCTGACCTAAATATTGTTATACGCTTAAATTGTGAACATTCGTAGGAAATATGACAGCATTTTTTGAACAGCAACCAATGCATTTGACAGTTATAAAAGTAGACGTCACATGGTAGTATTTATATTTACGTGTGGTGGAAGCATGCGTAATCAGTAACCAAAAGTAGATATTTAGAAGAGCTTCAGAAAAGGCAGAAGTTATCGTGAATCAACTATAGTTGAGCTAACACCTCCTCACCAGTGAATTCAGCAGCGAGTCTATTGCTGAATTGTTTCCAAT
Source organism: Dryococelus australis (assembly GCA_029891345.1). NCBI lineage: Eukaryota > Metazoa > Arthropoda > Insecta > Phasmatodea > Phasmatidae > Dryococelus > Dryococelus australis. Next base: position 78,752,168 of record CM056994.1, on the reverse strand, counting down.
CAGTCAGGAACTTGCCATATCATTCCCACCTTTTAAATGTAACTGGGTCCTGTCGACCCATTGTTTTGACATTGTCCCCCTAAACTCTCTTTTATACGCTTGTGTAAAGGCTACAGGATCCTCATGGGGTCGGCCTGCGAAATCCTTAATTTGAATGTCATCGCCTCTCCTGCTGCTGGATGGCCGGGTGCCATCCCTGGTTGTATATAAATAAGGGACCGTTTTGACCAGCAGGAGTGAGAGATATACTTTCGTCGGCACCTCTCGTATTGATAGGCCATCACTGGCATAGACACACGCTCATCGGGCCATCCTATGCACAGGTGATGGGTAATGTTCGCTGCACGACGTGCACCGTATACGGTTAATGCCTCAGCCGGGGCAAGTGATTTCGTTACAGAAGCTAGTAGGTTGTTGGCGGCAGACTTCGCATCTGTACTCCAACCCTTCTGTGTCAGGGGCCTCATCAGGCCAGCCTAGGCATACGTGATGGAACGTCTTGGAGCAGTAGGTACATTCTATTATTCGTAGTGAGCCACTACCTGGACAGTCGGCATGGCTACAACGTGATTAGGGTATGTCATGCTGCTCAGAGTCATGGTTTTCACCTGTGGTGGCATTGATCTCTGAAGCTGACATTTTAATTGCTAAGGGCACTACGGGATGTTTCTTGGACTTCCCGAGGTCCGTTCGGTTTCTCTGGCTTGACCCTTAGTTCTCTGGGTCCTGGTTGGTCTAGTTTGGCCGTTTGCTGCGTACAGTTAATAGTCTGACGCCCCACGTTGGGTGCCAGAAAATCACTTGATGCATGCCCGGTTACTGACTGTAGGGCACAACCGTCGAGGTTTATTGTGTTAGACCAAGTGCACAGTTATCAGTAGCTGATGGGAGGTGTTCGTTAACTTGACTTACTCTGAAGGTCTTTGGTCGGTTGTTAACGTGGGTTTGGTGGCTGAGCGAAGCTGTTGCTACAGTCTTTTGTTTTAGATTATGTTGTACTGAGTTGTCTGACACCGTACTTCAAGTTTCAGGCCGCTGACTGTTGACTTCAGAATCTAGGATTGGCTAGTCCATACCTAGCTTCAGTCCTGTATACTAGACCCCTCAGCACAGGGTGGTCGTCAGGACTGGTTCGGACGTGCGGTGGGAAATATATATACCGTATCACGGGGACAGTCGAGACTACTCGTAACGTCAGTGAGGCAGCGCTGTCTCGTTCCGCCTGTCTCTCCTATGTAGGAGTGGGCTGAGGTATTCCGCTGCATGGCAGCTAGATGAGCAATCTTTTGTTCCTTACGCCGTTGGCCGTGCCTTATCTTATAAGTCATACAGTTTGGTTCTCCGCTGAATAAAACACGCTATGCACTCTGGACGAGAAACTGTTTCCTATAATAGTTTTGTCCAATAGCCAATTGGTAACCGAGCTCAGTGCCTCTGGTGATCCCTCACACTTGCAGGCAGATCAGAGACGTTGAGCCGCGTGAGCCACCAATGCTTCTACTGGATGTGATCTCCAGCCAAGGCCAGGCCAATAACGCCTCCAGCACCTAGGTGCTCTGGTAGGTGATATAACCCAGACTTGCTGTATCTCCTTGGTGGAAGTTATTCTTAGTTGTGGTGGCTCCTCTGTTCCTTCCCTCCACCACCCGAGTGCTAGGGGTAATAGGAAGCAACAGGCAGCTGTCTAATGGGTGTGTTACCAAACTGGAGGTCCCAGAAAGTGGGGCCTCAGTCAAGTTAGTTCGGATTTAAAACGTTCCCGTGTTCTGTCGCCAGTGCACAGTGCGAATTATTCCTAGCAGGCGAAGTAGATGTTACTCTAGAAATAAAAGCGTAAGGATAGAGAACAACGCTGTATTTATTGAGAACTCAATAAATACAGTGGTTCGTGCTATCTCCTACCAAGCAGACAGAGTACTGAAGGTAAACTACATTAGCCATCTGTAAGCGACCTGGTCCTAGGCTAGAGGGAAAGTGAACTAGAAAACAATATATAACTACTGAACCTAAGCTGTCTAATTGCAGGTGTCTGGAAGAGACAAAAAAAAGTTAAAGTTAAACTTAAAGTAGCAAGGTATATTCGTGTTCTTTGGGTGTCTAAGACTGTTGTCATCGCAGGGAGTAGCCGCAATGGCTAGTGAAGACTCAAGGTTCGCTGGAGACCCAGCATTCCAGCATTAAGAAGTTCTCGGGGTTTACTCTAGAGAAGAATACGAATGACTGCTGGAGCTCCGCCGTGCACGGACTTATGGTCAGAAGTCTAGGCTGCTGTGGCAGGGTGCGGGGAAGGCGTGTGACATCCTTCTGCCGTGAGGCTGGCGTGGGAGGTGAGAACCCTCTCGTCAGCGTTCTTGGTTTCATGGATTTTCGGTGGTGCTCGGCTGCGCCTGAAATGGCTGACAGCTTGTAAGCACTCAGTGTGGGGGGGAGGGAAGGCAGCATGCTCGCTGGTTGCATAACCTTGTAGCCATGTGTTTGGCCGCCAGGTAGATTTAAGCAGCGTGCAACAACCGTGTATTGATTTGAGGTAATGACTCTCACGTTGGTTGAAGTAAGGGTATACTTCATGTGAAGGGCGATGAGTCATAATCGTAGTTAATAGTAGTATTAGTGGCATGCGTCAAGCTCCTTCAATTTAACTTACATTTCATGTAAAGAAATGTAACTACTAGTTCAACATAACGCGTGCCACTTTCTGCCTTTATTTATTATAGACTCATCAAACCACGTAGTTTTACATCATCTGAGCAGTGGTCAAACCAAAGACGGCCATTCACGAGTGCCTACAGGATCCTGTGAAATGTACGTTGCGCAAGCGGTCAGAAAACACGCCAGCCTCACCAAAGCACCAAGAAGGGTTCTGAAGGTCACAGAAGCTAACATCTGCCAAGAAGCGCCCCAAGCGCAGACGAGCAGCCTGAAGCAGGTAGCCGAGCACAGAGGGTGGTTACACCCACCTGGGCTCATTCATGAGAGACGTCACGAGTGCGACATCACACCTCCCACTTCAGTCCAGGTGTGGACAGGCCCAGTAACACTATAAGTACCAGTGCGCCCTTAAACGCCAATTGTTTCACCTTCAGTAGCTCGCTCCACCACCTCGTGTACTGAAGCCCTCTACTGCTAGCCAGGTCCTCAAGATCCTCTACGATCTTCCAGTTTTCAACGTCGTATTCAGGACCTACCAGACATTCTACACCACCAACACCAGAAGCTCCTATTTCTAACCGAAGCTTCTACCAGAAACTCACCACCCGTAAGATTGCAGAAGTCTGCACAACACCTTCTTCATCGCCGACCCTTCTGGTACGACAACCACCACTGCCCTTCTGGTAGTGGTAAACACACCCCACTGCCCTTCTGGTAAGTGGCCTCCAAAGTCCCTTCTGGATGCCAAATTAGGGTTAGTTAGATAGAGTTGTTTTCATAGCCATCTAGCAATTTTCTACCTTGAGCAGTCTAGGACCCGGTACCTTCATCTGGAGGAGGTAGTTTACTTCTGTTCAGCTCTGCTTGGTTAGGAGGCAGTATGTGTCACTGGATTCATTCTTATCGGAATAAATATGTATCTTAATTTAATCCACGAGTATTCATTTCTAGAGGGTATTTCTACTGACTCCTAAAGAATACCATGCTCATAAGGAGTAAGCATGAGGCCAGGAAATATTGTTCAAACCAGTTTATGAGCCATAGAATATGACTGCGAGTTACCCCTCAGGGACACCCATACATCACAACCACACCTATTAGAAGGCCAGCCATTCTGTGCACTCCGGTGTCCAGAAAGGCAAAGACGCGATCATGCGTAACACAATCCGAAAAGCGGTTAGATAATCAGTCCAGGTTATACTCCATCCATCGCGCTGAACTGTGCCGGAAGGAGTATTCGCCTGGTCCCAAGGGCCTGACCCCTTTTGCAACCCTCATCCAATTGTCGTCGGAAGGCGACCATAGTAACCCACGTTCAGGTTCACCGCGCGTCTGTGCCGAACTGTAGGAGCAAGGGGTGCCACTGTGGTTCTCAAATATGACTGTTGGAAGTAAACTCAGCTAGGGACTTCGAGAACCATCGTCCCCTCTATGCCGTACAGTTATAGGAGTGGAGTTCAAAGGAAGGAAAAAGAGGAAGCTACTGCCACCGCCAAGCAAGGGTACAACCCTAAGCCAACTGCATTATGCAGCAAAACCCTGCGGGAATGAGCTCAGGCTGCCCGGCAACTGGAGAGGCCTCACCTCCCAGTCTCTTCCCTTCCTTGATTACAACTCCCATCAAGCTTGCTGGGAGCGAACATCCCGCTATCCCCACCTTCCTCAAGGCAAAGAAACCAGGTACAGTATAGCCAACCCTGGTTCCAGAAAAGCTAACCAGCCAACCCGTCTAGGGCCAACACCAGTGTTGGCACCTACACACCATGACCTGGGGCCAGTACCAGTCGCCGACCACACTCGCTGTAAGCCAGGTTAACCTGAGAGTCTGAGTGCCCCTGTCCGTAAGATTGCAGCAGCCGTCACCAAGTTGTAAGGCCACGCGCCCAGTACTGTATACCGCCAGTGCCCCAACACACTGACATAGCACACAACGTGGTGCCCCAGCATTGCTACTGTTTCGTCAGTTTCATGAGTACAAATAAACATGTGCCGTTAGATACTGCCTTAGTCACGCCATTACACCAGAGTGCAAACACAATTGAAGTCCCTTATATACACTGAACTCTGGTTTTTCATTCCAATACGAAGGAAAAAATGTACTGAACATATGTAGGATAATACATTGCTGATAGTTCTTACATTACATGCATAACATTTTCAGGCAAAACCATTTGCCTTCGAAATACTACAGTGACAAGTAAAACTATTTTCAGCTACGGATCATCTTGATAAAATTTCTGTAAATGTGTAAGAACGGCACAGCGACATAGTGAACTACCATTGCATAGTTGTCACATACTTGTGACACAATTACAGTGCACTGTTAAGAACCGAGATCTCATAGTTAGTTGTATTTGATGCTGCCGCTTATACCATTTATCTACAACGATTAAGACTCATCTCACTGCACCCCTAGTGTACTACTTCTACACACGTGAGATTTGAACCCCACGCCATCTCATACATGAAAGTAACAGACTGCCACAATCATGGAGGGTGGGCGGACACGTGGATACGAGGGGTTGCGAAAGACAGCGGCGTGTCCCCCCGTCACTGAGAGCCAACAAGCCATTAGCTGCCTTTGGCCATGCACGAGCATAACAAGAATACACGAAGGCAGAGAGATGACCAGAGGGTGCTACCCCCACTCCGACCTCACACCTGAGTGATGTCGCACGCCCTCCCCGCGGCCTCCACAACACGCGCTACCCTGCTATATAAGTTTGCGCACGGCGGACCTCACCGGTTGTTCCTGCAGTCTTCTCCGAGCACCTAGGTGCTGGAACCTACTACTACTGCTAGATCTTCAACAGCCCTTCCAGAGGCTGTTACCAGCGACTCAACAGTCTTCAGCAGCCACCAGAGGCTGCCATCTTTGATGTCGCTGTTAGAGCTCTGCAGCACAGCTACCGGATTTACCAGCGACACCAATCGCCAATTAGCTACCAGAAGCTTTCTGTAGCTACCAGACATACCACACATAACTTCTCTGTCTCCTACAGACACCCCGCTTAGAGTTAGGTTTGTATTAAGTAATTTTCGACGGTTTGTATTTCACTTCCCCAACTAGCCTCGGACTATCGGTATTCTTGGCAACAGAGTGTGTGTTACCGTGTTTAATAAGATCTTAATAAACACTGCTTTTTTCTCTTAACTGAGAGTCTCATTCATAGAGTACTTTGTAACCAACTGCTGGGAGGACCTCGAGTCAAGTACTGCCGACCGGAAACGGGAAGTTGTTATTACTACACATTAGTTACAACTGGAGACTCCCTCTCAGGTGGCTCCAAGTTGAATACACACCCATTCAACGGCCATCTATTTTATTCCTACTACGTAAACAGGTACTGGAGAAGTAGAATAGAGGAGCCCCAACCACTAACCACATTTCTCAACCAGGGAGAGACAGTACATCTAAGTTGTATCCCTACCGGAGCACCTAGGTGCTGGCGCTTAGGTGCTACCGTCTGGCCTTGGTTGGGATTGCCCACCCAGTAATAGACTTGGCAACCCATATGGCTCCAATGCTTCTGATCAGTCCACAACCGTGGGGGATCTTATGAAGCACCAGAGCGCACGTTGGCAAACTGTTACCAGGCAACATTAATCTAGGGCTATCCATGTCCATGGTGCTCGATTCAAGGTCCTCAGTAGCTAAACACGCTCTATGCCATTTAAAGTGAGAGACTGCATAAGGAGGGAGGAGAAAAGAGTTGCGCGCTTTGCTGCCAGGCAACCAGCTGATCTCGTACAACTCACAGCTAGAAGAGATTGTGCTGCCTTACTTCGATCACTGGCACAACTTACGTCTACTGTAACCAATCTAGCTTCTTTCCCATAAGCACCAATTCGCATGCATCTGACCTACCATCCCGTTGTAAGAGAGTTAATTAATCAGACCGAGTAACGATTGGGCATCTCGAACAATAACATCTGGAGCAGAGCCTCAACGGACTGGAACGGAGAGTTCTGCGTCGTATCACATCAGGCCCTCGCTACCGCTCGAGCCGAAGACGAATGACTCAATCAGCTGTATCCCGCAAAACCTCACCCGCAAAACTACGACAAGTCACCTACCGCTAGCACTTCCCGTCCGTCGTCAACTACAACCAGGTCCGATACGAATCGTAAGCCTGATCAATTGAAGGGACTCAATCATAAAGTCGATAACTTTGTTCCATCACACAAGGCCACGTGCCTAACCGCTACATCTAGCCGCAAACAGGAGTAAGAAGGATGCTTTTACCCAGTCTGAGGAACGTCGTCCTCACAGTCTGACCAACAACTATCGACGAACTAGTTGAGTGGGCACGAGAAGCCAAACCGAACTTCGCGGCGCAGGATAGTATAGAAAAGCCACTACTTGTGAAAACCCCGGCATCACGAGTCCTGCCGGTCGAGTTACACAAGAATGTGCATGCACCCCAAACACTCACAACCTTCGTGCCAAAGTGTTGGTTCTGTCCCGGTAGTCATTGGAACAGGGACTGCCCCGTAAGCCAGCTGGGTCAGCAGTACCACCATTTAAATCCAATCAGAAGTCAGCCCCATCTGCTACTAGGACTACCAAGAGACTGATTCCTGCTATCAAGCCGGGAAATGCCACCACCGGGGTGCAAAGTGGGCTGCCACCACCGAACTACAAAGGCCCAGAATCCAGGGCTTAAATGAGGATACGGCACACACCATAGCTCCCCACATCGAAATGGAAATAAATGGAGGCCGCCTCTTGGCTTTACTTTATTAGAAGCAATATACTCACATCAGAGCAATTAGCCAACATGCACCCACAAACCAAACTTGTCAGAATGGCTCAACCAAATGCGACCTTACAGGTAGACAGCTGTACTATGATAAAGGTGAACATACATCAGCTCTCAGCTCCATCCGAGTTTATAGTGTCATCCACACTATCAGAAGCAGTTATACTCGGCTGCCCGTGGCTTAGACAGCATCAGTGCATTATTTATCATGGACAACGCCGAGCTTACATGGGCAAGTACAAAATAATAATGGAAATTGGGACACAGTCCAGAGGACATCATACCCGCACCCATCGATCCCACGAGTGTTAATCATGAACTTAACGAATCCGAGTTTAACCAATTGCAGCAGGTACTGAATGAACATGCAAATGCATTCAGACATGAGGGGTTATTGCGCCAGACTCGATTCATCCAACATGAGATCTGAACAACACCTAACACCCCTTTTTATAATTGACCGTATCGGGTATCTGCCCGCCGACGCGACCTAATAATGGAACAGGTAAATGACATGAAGGACCAGGGGATTGCAGAACCCTCTAACTCACCCTACAACGCCCATGTGGTTCTAGTACCCAAGAAGGATGGAAAACTGCGCTTCTGCATTAATTACAAGGGCCTAAATGATATAATGCACCCTATTCCTTCCCCAGCCATCGACATCACCCACAACCTGCGGGACATTGGCAGGGCCACAATCTTCAGCACCTTGGATATGGAATCAGGATACTGGTGAATTACGGTACATCCCGATAGCCGCAAATATACGGCATTTACCACATCAGAGAGCGAAACCCTACAATTCAGTGTAATGCCGTTCAGGTTGAGGAATGCCCCAGCCACCTTCCAACGCCTAATGTCCACAGAGGTATTGACCGGGTATGTCTGAGAGTTCTACTTTGCATACCTCGACGACGTGATCGTATACTCAAACAGCTGGGAGGAGTACCTCGAGCATCTGCAGCGGGTACTAGAATACCTAGAACAACATGTGATGACTTGCAAGCTTCCCAAAAGCTACTTCAGCAAGTCCTCCATCGATTATCTGGGACATGTTGTGTCACACGAGGGAAACTTCCTACAGCAAAATTCCATACGAGCCATTGATAACACCGACGAACCGACCAATAAATGACAGCTACGACGGTATCTAGGTCTGTGTAACTGGCTACGCGACTTCATGCCGAATATTGCACAACTCATGGCACCGTTACATCCGCTCCTGGAAAAAGACACATGTTAGTGATGGGGAACGAAGCAACGAGCCTTCCACGACCTGTATACAAGCTTCGGGAATATACAGCAGCTACACTGACCCCAAGAAGATCAACCATTGATCCTACAAACAGACGCATGCCAGGACGGACTGGGAGCCATCCTCTATCAGCTGGACAACAACAACCAACCCCATGTGATAGTGTATACCTCCACCCGTCTCAACGAAACAAAGCAACATTATCAAACGAACAGGAGCGCCTAGTCGTGATCTGGACAGTGCGTGAGTACAGATACTATCTAGAAGGGCAGCACTTCATCTTGCAAACAGACTTGAAATCCCTCCAATGGCTGCATGAGACACGAAACAGCAAAGCCAAGCTCGGTCGGTGGGATATGTTTCTCACCGAATTCGACTTTGAGGTACAGCACTGCCCAGGAAAAACAAACAACCTGCCAGACGCCCAGTCCTGCTTTCCTACGTTGGAGGAGAAAGCCGAGGAAGAGGAAAGGGAAAAGATGTCCCCTCCCCCTCAAGTAGAACAAAGCCCCGATGAACAGATCAGTCTCCTCCAGTTACAGATTACCCGAAATCAAATTTCGATACGCCAACAGGAGGACCCCGATGTACACCAGCTTCTGCAAGAGCATCCACAGCACTTCGAAGCTCGGGATGACGTCGTGTGGACACGAAGTGGTCACCCTAATGCTCAGTGGAAAATCTGGATACCACAGCAGCAGCGAGCAGACATTTGCCACCACCACCACCACCCTCTGGCCGGACATCCGCGGACCTGAGAAACCCTACTAGATATTGGGATTCACTATAGTTGGGATGGAATGAGCTGCGACGTCCGAAAGTATCATCAGCAACTACGTTACGTGCTGTTGCAGCGAGGCCTACCCAGTCCTTCCTCTCACTGCGCGACCAAGGAGACCCAAGATGGCATGGACACATATAGCCGTCGATCTAATGGGACCATACCCAAGGAGCACCAAGGGAAACCACTATCTCCTAGTTGTTACAGATCAATTCTCCAGGTGGGTGGAAGCCTTCCTACTGCCCAGCCAGGAAACAGCCCCATAGAGCAAAAAATGGAAGTAGAAATATTCACACATTGGGCATTCCTGAAGGCGATCCTGACTGACGACACTCAGTTCATGAGTTGCCAATGGCAGTCAGCATGCCAGGGATGGGAAGACAAAACGTGGACGATGCCACCATACCACCCCCAAGCCAACCCCACTAAACAAAATCAAGAGATCAAGAAATGCTTCCGTATCAGTGTGGGGAATGACCACAGATACTGGGATAAACATATTCCCACCATCTTGTTTGCCCTACGTCATCGTAATAACGAAGCAGTAGACACTAGCCCAAGTACACTCCTCCTGGGACAGATCCTACGCCATCAGGTGACTGACAGTGGGACAGTGAACACATTACCATGTCTCAACCCAAGGATATCTGACTAGCCGCATTGGCTCGCACTATCACTGCCCAGAAAGCCCAGGATGAGTATATCCGTAGAAAGTACCCACAATCCAAGACAGGGGTACGCGAGTTCAGCCTTGGGGAAACTGTGTTACTCCGAACACATCCCCTTAGCAAGGCCAGCAATCAGTTTAGTGCTGGCCTCGCTGACAAATGGGACGGGCCTTACCGGTATTGTTGGCAAACGGGACAATGTCTACTGGGCCGAAGATGTCAGAGGAAGAATACGGACGGCCACACAAGGTCAAATATGTCCCTATCCGGAGGACATGCCACGAGTAGAGCACACCGACAACGTCTGAGAAACACCAGGGGACTCAGACAGTGAGGATGAACCACAACCACGAAAGGCAGCTCCAGAACTCGACCCAGGACTCATGAGCCCTCCTGAAGAAAGACCCTTTGGCATCGAACGAGCACCCAGCTACATGCCAACATGGAGATCGGATGGGGAAACATGCTGAGGAGCAGTTAGCGTAAGATCAATGCCCTCCACGCCACACAGCTACGTTGACAAAGTCACAGCAAGACGTGACAAAACGATCCTGAGTTGCTCTGAAGTGTCATGGCGGAGCTGCCAGACAACCCGCCGATCTAGTCGCATCAGCGAAAGTTCGGTAACATGGACTGGTAAGACAGATGGACTACCGACAGGTACAAGAGGAAGTTAACTTTTTAATATTATGTCTGGAAGCGTAGGTAAACATACGTGTGTGTGTGTGTGCATGCGTGCGTGTGTGTGTATGTGTATATATATATATATATATATATATATATATATATATATATATATATATATATATTTATATATATATATATATATATATATATATATGTGTATGAGTTTTTTCCAGTGTATGTGTTAAGAGGCACATACAAGAAAGAATGCCATTTTGCAGGACTGTCTATGTTATACTTTAGATTTCTCATTCATTGCTAGTGTTTATGTATATTCGCAATACCTGTGCACCACCAAAGAATCGAACCTGAACTCTGAGCCACAGAGCTCCCAAGTATTCACTACGGTGATACCCGGTGCAAGATATATTAAATTCAATTTATTACAGTGTTTTATGTGTGTATTTAGCATGACCTCCGTGGTCCAATTGCTGCAATTTTCATGCATGTTAATGAAGGGTACTCGCATTTGTGTTGTCTAGCCCGCTAACCCAGGTGCTGGGAGGCCTGAGGTTGGTGAATTCTTAACCTGTCACATGTAACTGTTCATCTTGTCGTAAGACCCATAAGTTGCTCCCAAATGATTTTACTTTTCTTTCATAACACTACAGCAAGCTTCAGGATAGTTAGTGATGTATTTCCCCACCTTCTGAGAGTAAGGCCTCGTTTATAGCATGTCGTCATTTTAAGTGTTTTCTCTTTCAGGTTGTATGTATGTATTCTTCAGTAAATAACCACAACGATATGTTGATTTTTGTGGCGACATGCAGTAAATGAAGTAGGTCGTTGGGACACCCGGTAAAACGCGTCACTCCTTACGGGGGAACATCCATTAGCACTGTGAGTGCTCCACTTCACCTGGGCAAGGGGAAGAGAGAGGAAGCCCGCCATAGAGAGAGACAGAACTACCAGCCAGGTTGCCACGCGCCCGGCGTTTTCCAGCTGCCATGAAGCACAGAGAGAGCGCTTATACAGCAGTCAAGCAGCTGGACACTTAAGAGTCCCGTCTACCTAATTTCCAAACTTTTTCTTCTTTTTCTACATTGCTACTTCTGCCTAGAACTTCAAGATGAGGAGGCCTACGCCTTTCTCCACCAAACCTTCATGCTGAGTCTTCATCTCAACGAAGTGAGGAGGGGGGAATTGACGCATGCTGCTTATACCATTTATCTACAACAATTATGACTCATCTCACTGCAACCCTACTGTACTACTTTAACACCTGAGATTCAAACCCCGCGCCATATCGTACATGGAAGTAATGGTCAGCCACAATCCTGGAGGGTAGCCAGACACGTGAATACGAGGCATTGTGAAAGACAGCGGTGCATGCCCCCCCTCACCCTTGCTGAGAGCCAACAAGCCATTAGCCGCCTTTGGCCATGCACGAGCGTCACAGAGGATACGCGAAGGCCGATAGATTACCAAAGGGTGCTACCCCCCACTCCGGCCTCGCACCTGTGATGTAACACGCCCTCCCCCGCAGCCTCCACAACACGCGCTACCCTGCTATATAAGTCCATGCGCGGCAGACCTCGCCAGTTGTTCCTGCAGTCTTCTCCGAGTACCTGGGTGCTGGAGCCTACTACTACTACTAGATCTTCAACAGCCCTTCCAGAGGCTGCCATTGACGTCACAGTTAGAGCTCTGCAGCACCGCTACCAGATGCTCCAGCAACACCAATCGCCAATTAGCTACCAGAAGCTTTCTGTAGCTGCCAGACATACCACACGTAACTTCTCTGTCTCCTACAGACACCCCGCTTAGAGTTAGGTTTGTATTTCAGTTCCCCAACTAGCCTAGAACCAGGTCATCTACACCTGGCTACCGTAGGATTACTTCTAACCACCGGTCTTCTTGGTAGGAGAGCATGTGTCAACGTGTTTAATAAGCTCTTAATAAACACTGCCTTGTTCCTCTTAACTGCAAGTCTCATTCATAGAGTACTTTGTAACCAATTGCTGGGAGGACCACGAGCAAGAGTACCACCGACCGGAAATGGAAAGTTATTATTAATACGAATTAGCTACAACTGGAGACTCCCCCTCAGGCGTCTCCGTGGTCATCGATTTTATTCCTACCAAGTATATACGTACTGGAGGAGTAGAATAGTGGAGCCCCTCCCAACCAGGGAGAGACAGTACATCTGAGTTGTATCCCTAAAGGAGCACCTGGGTGCTGGCGGGATAATATTTGCTTAGATGCTACAGGCTGGTATTGGTTGGGATTGCACACCCAGTAATAGTCTTGGGAACCCATACGGCTCCAACGCTTCTGATCAGTCCACAACCGTGGGGGATTTTCTGAAGCACCAGAGCGCGTGTTAGCAAACTGTTACCAGGCAACACTAAACTAGGGCTATCCGTGTCCGTGGTGCTCGATTCAAGGTCCTCAGTAGCTAAACTTGCTCTATGCCATTTAAGGTGAGACACGGCGCAAGAAGGGAGGGGCAAAGAGTTGTGTACCTTGCTGCCACGCAGCCGGCTGGTCTCGTACAACTCACAGCTAGTTGATGAGCTGAACAAGATTGTGCCACCTTACTCCGATCACTGGCACAACCTACGTCTACTGTAACCAATCCAGCTTCTTTCCTGTCAGCACTGCTGCGCACCCATCCGACCATCCCATAGTAAGAGGGTTAATAATCAGACTAAGGAACCGTTGGGCATCTCTAACAGTAACTTCTGGAGCAGAGCCTCAGCGAACTGGAATGGCGAGTTCTGGGTCGTATCACATCATGCCCTCGCTACCGCTCAAGCCGAAGACGAACAACTCAATCAGCTGTATCCAGCTGTCCGCCTGCAAGACAATGACAAGTCACCTACCGTTAGCACTTCACGTCTGTTGTCAACTACGACCAGCTCCAATACAAGTCGTAAGCCTGATCAATCAAGGGGACTCGTGAATCATAAAGTTGATAACTTTGTTCTATCACGTAAGGCCACGTGCCCGACCGCTATATCTAGCCGCAAACAGGAGTAAGTCAACCTGTAAGCACAACTGACCAAAGTGCAACCAAAGCCACATGACCGTGATCCAGCCCTAGCTAATCGGACATGCGTCATATTTTCGAAACCTCCATGTACTTTGCCCTCTCACCAGACATGTAAGGGTAGGAAGCCAGCATGCATACAGCTAGAAAGATAGAGTGGGCGAGGACTCTGGCTTTCTTCTGTTATATTACAGTTTCCCCTCTTGCCAGCAAGTAAGGGGAAAAAAAAAAGGTCAGTGGTTGAGAGAGACAGTGAAAAAAAAGGGGGAGGCACCACACTGGTTGCTAGGTAACTGTTTCTTGCTTCTCTGTTAAACTATAACAGCAAATAATTTTATCATTATTTATATGGGAATTTTCCTGGGACCACTGAAAATTAATGGTGGGTACCGTTTTTCAGTACGTACATTTTTGGTACATTGAGAGTCCATTGTCACAATTAAGTTTAAAAACACTCAAGATTGCAAGTGTACCAATGCCAACACACACTTCATTGCTCATGCAACCATTTAAGAACAACTGCTACACGTGAGCAGAGGATGACCAACACTGCTGTGTTACCATAGTGACAATATTGAAGTGGGTACCTTGGAGTGACGAGGTTGGGTGAAGGGGCAGCAGGAGGCCTGTAGCTCCTCGCCGCTGCTTCCGCTGGAAGTGAAGCTCTCTTCCAGAGCTGTGCGGCCGTCCAGTTCCATGTCTTGGTACAGCTGGCTCAGCTGGTCGTTCACCAGGAATGGCTGCAACACCCACACACTCGCTGCTAACTAAACCTGCACATTTCCATCACTCAAAGCTCACTCTCTACATTACATGTTCAGAACCCAAGCACAAACAAAGCACCTCCATGTTTAAAAATAAAATATTAACATGCCATGGGCGATGCAGTTTACTTTCTCTAACCTCCAACAGCTGTGCTCCCCTGCAAAACAAGAATCATTACGCTGTACACACTACAGGCCCGCAATGCACGGGTAGTGACCCACTGCCTGAAGCCGACTAGAGCTCACAGCATGCCTGCTTACCACCCCTCCAGCCGCAGCCGCTGACCATGGAGCGGCAAACCTCTTTGCATCTCAGCTATACAGTCTGCATCTTTTGCTTTTTTCACACTTCTCACTGTGCCCCCGTGCTTGCTATCAGTTCAGAGTATATATACCAGCCACAGATCATAATTCAAAGCTGTTTTCATCCAGCTCATTGCAGAACATTACTATACCCATGAACTCGGTGATCTCTCCACCTACTGCAAAATGTCACTCTGCTCGACAGCATGTGTGCATCAGGACAGGACTACCCAGCTTTAGTTAGCCTTCAGCTACAATCCTTGCCTCTTGAGTTCGAGCATTTGATTTCCTCAGCATTCTCCCTCGCTCCTACGTGCAATTGAATCTATTGCAAAGTGCAGACATACATTATTGGCACCTAGGTTAGACCCTTAAGGTCCTTGGAAAAGGGTACAGGGTTGCAGGATGGGGGTGCTCGTATTTGTTGAAAACCAATAAACATAGACAAACTCTCCCCTGGATTGTCTTTCTCTACCACCTTGCTATCTTTCAGTTACCTGATCCCACTTTTGCCTTATTTTGCCACCATTCCTACGACATAATTTCAGGTGTTGGCACACAGCTGTCGTCACGATCACCCTTTAGGCTAATGGTAGAAGAAGCATCCTTCTTTGAACTGAGGTTTGAGGTACGGTGGTAGCTCCACCTTGCCGATTACCACGAGAGGAGTGTTAAAATTCTGCCACCACTTTTCAGGGAGTTCATGGCATTATGGCGGTAGTCCCGCCCTACTTGGGTACGTTCAGATAAAAGGTAGAGATGACTTAGGGATGTTATATGCAAACCTTCCCATGGGGAATCATTTTGCTGGTGGTAGTCCTGTCCTACCTTACAACAGGAGGTTGCGCAGATCCTCCCCCTTTTGGACTCCCATTTTGAGTTACTCAAGCCAACCCCTTCAAACACCTACTTTCTCCAACTCTCTGTAACACGCATGATACGCCATCAGACTGGGTGGTGGAAGGCGGTCAAAAAGGCCCTTGCCTTGACCAGGAGACTGTGATGTTGGAAAAGAGATCCAAAAGAGTGTACTCAGAGTTGAGGGAGAAAGCGGCCAACAAAAGGTGTCTCGCTACCAGCTGCCCCACTAACCGGACTCCTCCAACACCAGCCAACCTGAACAACTCTCGCCCAGGGAGCCTATACCTCATCCAACCAATGTCACCACTTCCACCGACCCCCCCCCCCCCTAAGGTGTTGCACCCTTTGCCATGCCTAGCTCCAGTCTCCCGGATTGTATGGCAGTTGCTACCAGTAGACGGTGAGTCCAACCCAAGCGCTTATGCACTAACCAGAGTTCAGAACCTGCTCTTGCACCCTGATCCGACCTGCTCCCATCAGGAAACAAAGGTGGGTGATACAGATCCCAACTAACCCAGTAAATCTTCTCATCTACAGGATTCTAACTTCAATGTCCACAGGGGCAGAAGTTGTGGATGGTTCAGATTGAGTGCAAACCTTCCATAGGCGAGCCATCAATATTTACTTTTAGTAACAAGCTCTAGTTGTACCAAATTTATAATTGTAAAATAAACACATACATATACTCAAAGATAACAGAATCTTTATTTGTGGATTGTAAAATAATATAGAATATATAGTTGGCTTCTTAACATAGAATCTCTCATCATACTGTTAATTGCTGTTTCTGCTAGTTTCTAACAAAGCCTTTCAGACACCGCCATTTATTTTTCAGGCATGAATTCAAGACACTTTACTTGTAGGATAACACGCTATGGGACAATGTGGAAACGCAAGGCCTGTGATTTAAACCACTGAACGCAAGAGAAACACATAGTGCTGTCCTCAACACTGCCATTCACAGGCCCAGCTACTACACCAGTGAAGTCCATGATACTGGAATGAAACTACATAAGCACCATTAGTGCAGCTCAGTAGGAACTAATTGCATTCTTTGGTTCTGCCCCAGTCATCCCCAATTACCTACATCAGCAGGAGATGCTTCACCACGGACCACACAACTACAGACAGGAATCCCACCCACCTAAAATACACATGACACGAACCACACACAGCAGTAGGCACAACAAGGATGACCAATCACTATAACATCATAACTGGCTATAGGGAACCACAGAGGGAAACTGATAATAGACATCTGCCTACTTAGACAAGTCATGATGTGTGTGTGCTCGTTAGTCCTGAGGATGCACAACAGGAGCAGCTCAGCCTCCTCCTTGTAGCTGTAAATTTTATGGAGTAAGGTGAACTATATCATTCAGAGTTCTATAGAAAACTGCACTTCAGTATTCACATAATAATTCATCACATCTGACGCGTGCCGCTTATTCCAACTATGTAGAACTATTACGACTCATCTCACTGCAACCTAGTATACTACTTCTACACACGTGAGATTCAAATCCCACGCCAGCCCGTACACGGAAGTCGCGGCCTGCCACAATCCTGGAGGGCAGCTGGACACGTGGATACGAGGGGTTGTGCAAGACAGCGGCGTGTCACCCCCCTCCCCCGCACTGAGAGCTTACAAGCCATCAGCCGCCTCCGGGCATGCCCAAGCGCCACCGAGAATACGCGAAGGCAGAGAGAGGACCACAGGGTGCTACCCCCACTCCAGCCTCACAGCAGAGGGACGTCACACACCCTCCTCCCCAGCCACAGCGACACGCGCTACCCTGACTATTTAAGTCAGTGTGCAGCGGACCTTACAAGTTGCTCTTCTTCAGTCTTTGAGCTCACTCCACCACTTCTAGTGCTGGGGCCCCTCCAACCACTGTTAGATCTTCAGCAGCCCTCCCAGAGGCTGCCATCAACTGCTCAACACTCTTCAGCAGCCACAAGAGGCTGCCTACACAGCATTGCCATTAGAGCTCTGCAGTACCTGCGACCAGACACTCCAGCGATGCCAATCACCAATAGCTACCAGAAGCTTTCTGTAGCTACCAGACATATCACACTTTACTTCTTTGTCTCCTACAAACACCTCGATTAAAGTTAGATTTGTAGTAAGCAATTTTCGACAGTTTAATTTCACTTCTCCCATTAGCCTTGTACCAGGTCACCTACACATGGCTACCGTAGGTTTAATTCCAGCTACCAGTCTTCTTGGTAGGAGAGTATGCGTCACCATGTGTACTAAGCTCTTAATAAACACAGCTTTGTTTCCTTTAACTTTGAGTCTCATTCATAGAGTACTTTGTAACCAACTGCTGGGAGAACCTCGAGTCGAGTACCGCCGACCGGGAACAGGAAATTATTACTACAAACTAGCTACAACTGGAGACTCCCCCTCAGGCAGCTCCAGTTGCAATACACACATATTAGATGGCCATCTATTTTATTCCTGCCAAGTATACAGGTACTGGAGGAGTAGAATAGAGGAGCTTTGACCACTAGCAACACTTTCCACCCAGGGAGAGACAGTACGTCTGAGTTATATCCCAATCAGAGCACCTGGGTGCTGGCGGGGGTATCTGCATAGATGCTAAAGCCTGGCCTTGGTTGGGATCGCACACCTAGTAATAGTCTTGGTAGCCCACACTGCTTCAACGCTTCTGGTTTGCCTGCTAGGGTGGGGGGCCTTCTGAAGCACCGGGTTCATGCTACCAAACCACTACTGGGAAACACTATTCTAGGGCTACTCATGTCCGTAGCACTCGATTCATAGTTCTCAGCAGCTAACCTGCTCTATGCCATTTAAGCTGAGATATGGTGCAAGGAGAGAGGAGCGAAGAGTTGCGTGCCTTGCTGCCAAGCAGCTGACTGGTTCCGTCTCCCTTACAGCTAATCGACGAGCCGAACGAGATTGTGCCGCTTTGCTCAGATCATTAGAATGACCTATGTCTACAGCAGGGAATCCAGCTACTTTCTCATCATCACCTCTTTGCACGCATCCTGCCTGCCAACCAGTTGTGTGTCGGGTTAATTAAACGAACTGAGGAACATCTTGACATCTTGAACGCCAACTTATGGAGCTCAGCAGCTACCAGGTGGAATGGTAGATTTAGCATTGCTACACCGCTGGCCCTCGCTGCAGCCCAGGCAGAGAACGAACGGCTCAACCAACTATACCCAGCTAGTCCTCGCACTCACTACGTTAGTAAGCCTGCTACCACTAGCACCTCCTGCCAGTCGTCTACGGTAACTAGTCACGCCACCAGCCATAGGGCAGATCAATCCAAGGGGCTTGTCAATCGCAACGTCGAGAACTTTGTTCCTTCACATAAGGCCACGTGCCCAGCTACCATATCCAACCATAAACGTCAGTAAGCACAACCAGCCGAAGTGCAACCAAAGCCACACGACCGTGATCCAGCCTTAGCTAACAGGACACGCGTTACATCAAACCAACCACATGTAAACTTACTTGATATATTTTTTTGAGCTTCTTAAGATCCGCTTCAAGAACATCTGCAATCTGCCGCTCATCCAGTTTATACCTGTATACGAGATCTGATGTGATAACATCTTCTACCACCCATGGTGGATCCTGCAAATGTCAACATAAACAGCTGAAAGAACTTGTCATGTTAATAATACCAACTACAATATTCTTAGAAAACATACATTTCAATGACACCAGTTCACAAAGTTTTATTATGCCCCTGCAGCTGTAATTACTTTATTTGCCCATGTACCAACCACACATTTTTATTCTCAGAAACCGATAAAAAAAAATTAGGGTTGTGGGTCTCGCATAGAGAAAAAAAAAATACAGGACTGCACTTTCCAACTGGTTCACAAGTGCATGGCCGGCGAGCAGTTGTTAATGTTTTCCATGGACAACTTTTTCAAAGGTAATTGATTACAATAGAAAAAAATAATGGCTTGTTGACCCTATAAATGCAAATTTAGGATGAAGGTGCCATAGGATAAATGGCCTATTGTGTTTAAACATCCCATCTATTTGTGTCATGCTGAGACTGTACCCTTTGAGTGATTTTTCTGTTCACTTTATAGATTGCAAAGCAGGCTGGGTGACAACACTGCCTAAATCACAAATGTAATGGCCACCCTATTTACGAATTATCAGTTTTGTTTTCAAAAAAAGAAAAAAAGAAATGGGTTTGTGCTGTTTTAAAATACCTGACAATTATTTCACTGCCGTATCACTGTTATTATACTGTATTTAAATTTTTTTTGAGACGTCATTTATAGCACCTTTTTAACTTGATAAAAATGATTGCGAATAAAATTTTCATTGACTCATCTCCTCTATTTAATTAATGCAGAAAATAATGCTTTTAATATGCATTACAGCAATCTAATGTTTATTGGATTATTAATTGCATTCTGCGAATCTTGTACTATACTTCATTAATTTATGACAACTCACTATAGTAAATTATTTGTTTATTTGACTTAATTACTAAACAAAGCATATATAGGATATTATTTATTATTTCTGTTTACTTATGTGAGTTAAGGTTACAAGAAGGCCACTAAGCTACTAAAAATATAAACAGGACTTCAAATACTCACAGTCTAGTATGTGTCAACAGGTGCACACACACAAAGAAGGATGACATATTTTTTACATGGTTGTACGAGCATGACGTTTTGTTGCCTATGCCAGCTTCACCGGGCAGCGAGTTGTAGAACACAGAAATATGATGGAATGGCGATGTTGGTAGTAAACCTAGTGGCCAGGTGGCAAACTAAGATGTGGTGAGAAAATTGAAAATTTACCGGTATAGCTGATGGGTATGGTTTGGAGCTGTGATTATCTTATGTTGAAGGCCAGGGGCTTCCTGAATATTGTTATAAATTGATGGGCTAATTCCCAATGTCTGAGTTCTGCACTACTGCTTGAAAGTGGTAAGGCTCTCACAACTATTGTAATGTAGCAGGAGTTGAAATCTTTGTTGTGTTATGCTGCATATGCTGGAACTGGTTTGTCTTGTAAGTTGTAGATGTGACCACGTAAGGCATGTTAAGTTCTTTTTTACATGAACTTTATGTTTATGGGAAAAATGAATGAATGAGGGGTACAGAAGTTTGTGTCAAAAATAGATCTACATGTGACAATTTTGGTTTTCTTTTTAATTTTTCTTTAAATAATATGGGTGGAAGAACGAAAATGTACAATGGAAAGACTATTTCAGAAAAGCAGCATTAAATTACACTACAACAAACCAAGTAAGCAGGGCCAACATTTTATTCAGCCCATTAATATTTCTTGCACTACACTTTTTTTTTTTTTTTTACTTCCCGAGACAAGGGGGAGAGAAGGCTGGTGTGGGAATGATTCACAGAGCAGCTATCACCTAACCCTTGATTTCGTAAATAAATCCTGTGAATTTTCTGGAGGTGGGAAAAAAATAAATACGTAAATAAATAATAATAAAAAAAAACACACTGAAAATGGAGTACGAACGTGTTAAAATCTATACTGTGTACAATGTTTACATAATTTTTGTTGACAAGGTAGGTCTTGTATATAAGTGTGATGCGAGACATCCTTTTAACAAAGATGGGTGTGAGGGCAGACACACCGGGGTGAGTTTGACTCAAATTTCTTAGCGCGGAACAGGAGCCCGACCAGTGTAGAGGACTGACCGTGTGGCTTCTGGCTTGGTACAAAGTCAAAATGGCAAGTATAATCTTACACCTAGCAGGGACAACGCTCACTCTTATATCTGGGCGAATGGTGGCAGTGGAGGCTGCTAACCCTGCTGCAGCTTTGGTGGTGAAGAGCTGGCACTGGCACCAAGACCTGGTGCACTGATGGATCGGCTGGGGCTGGCGCTGCTGGTAGTCCTGGACGATTCTGAGAGCTGCTGTCCCCTGATCCAGGGGTTGGCGATACCGTAGGGGATTTCCTCACCCCTGAGGAAGGTCTGGACGATGGGGTGGATTTCTCCGTCAGTCTTGATGGAGGGTTCAAATAACGCTGGAAGGGGAGGTGGGAGGACTAGCCTCTCCAGAAGACGGGCAGCTTCAACTCGTTCCTGGGGACTTAGACTGTCAAGTTCAGTCAGGTTGGAGTTAAACTCTTGTTTGTACTTTGAGGCAGTAGTAGCCTTTTAATCCCTCTTTTGAATACCACTTTGATGGGAGTAGGGTGAAAGGATACAGATTTCAACTACCAGCCCAGGTAAGGTGGAGCAGGTGGCGTTTGTCCCTATCTAGGTGTACTTCCACGTACCGCAATTGAAAGACCAGGGCTGCCCCCCATCCCTGGTGTACTTCTACGGACTACAATTGAAAGACCAGTGCTGCCTTCTATCCCCTGTATGCTTCCACATACCGCAATTGACAGACCATGAATGCCCCTTATCCCCGTGTCCTGCACCAGAAGCACGGTGGACGGAGTATAACCTGGACTGATTGTCTAGCTGCCGAGAGGTTTCAATTCTTAGTGGTTGTGGCTCCACTTTTCTATACACCGGGGTGTACAGAATGGATGGCCTTCTAATGTGTGTACTCTGACCTATGAGTATCTCTGAAGGGGGAACTCACAGTCCTGCACTAGGATCGGAAAACTGGGTTTAGAAAGTATTCCCCTGCCTCCTGCTGTCCCTTGGCATACCCGACGTTTACTAGGAAGGGTACAAGCAATACTGAGAATAATATTCTTAAGTTGGATAAAAACTTGTTTATTCCTGAAAGGAAATAAATGCAGTACTACCTCCTATCAAGCAAGAGTTGAACAAAAGCTGGCTACGGTAACTAGATAAAGGAGACCTGGTTCTAAAACTGATAAGATAGGAAGGCTAAGTAGTTACTTGAAAATCTTGACTTTAACGCTACATATTGTCCTGAAGGGACCCACATTTCCTGAACGGAATGAAAGTATTAAGTGTTTGACAACTTAAACAAGGGGAGCTTCTGAAGGTAGTGTGCTAGGTGCACACACATCTACGAAGGCTTGAGCGAAGATCTGGAAGACCTGGGTGGCAGAAGAGAACTCCAGCACACGAGGTGGTGGCAAGCTGCTGCTGATGTTCCTTCAGCACAAGGAGTGTGATGAAGGAACAGATTCTTCAGGGAGGTCGCCAGGGCCTGGTGGCTACCTCCAGCACCTTGCAGTGCGATGAAGGCACATAGACTCCCGTTGCAAGGGCCGTGCACCAGTATTTAACTTTCCCGAATCACCCTTATCCGAGTGGTGGGGGGGGGGGGGTGGGGTGGGGTGACATCCTCAGGTGCGTAATGTCACCGGCTGGCAGAATTTCCAGTTGCTGCATAAATCGGCAATTAATACTACTAGTGCCATCCGACACGCTATAGTACCAAATGGCCTTGAAATGTCATCTCGACAGCTCAGATGGCTCTCAAGACTTTGCTGTTAAGAGCCACCCAAATCTCTTCACTTCACTCACTCAATGGCTCGGCCGGTAACTCATTTATTCTTCGGGATATGGGATATATTTTACAGTTGGGTAAACAGTACAATTTATTGGTGTCTGGAAGATTGGACTGTCAATCAAACTCTGTTGGGTGCAGTAGAAAGGTTTGCACCGATGAGGTGAAAAAAATTTTAATATGGTGAAAAGACATACACGTCAATTCTGTGAGTGAGATACCATTTTGTTAGGAAAACATCTGCCTATTAAAATAAATAAACGTATTGTTAGTATAGCATTTGTTTTTATTTTTTGTAAAGAAACTTTTGAAAATGGATCTTACAGTCAGATATGAGGCCCTATGTGCTTTTTAAGGGTATCATTTTGGCTGGAAGAAGTCTATTTATTAAAATAAATTAATAATTTTTGAAAATGTGTTGTTTTTGTGCTAGAGACTAGGGAACATGGACTTAATGTGAAAAATTCAATATTTGTGTTTTGGTTAAACTATTAACTTTTGAACTAAGTCAATCTTACAAGCACATAGAGCATAGTACAGCTGACTCACTATCTATCGTTACTCAGGGGACTGCCAAAAAATTTCCATACACGCGAGATTTCAGTAGATGAGGGTTCTGACGTGTACATCAATAAAATACAACTTCTAACGTTATAAAACTTTAAGTTGAGTATAGTAAGAGTTGGACATTATCTGTGAATAAAATTTTAGCTAATAAGCACAATAAAAATGGAAATTTTAGAAAATGTATTACTGTACATTAAAAAACATTTCACCTAAACTTGTTTCAACAAAGAAAATAACATCTCAAAATACTGCATATAATTGACTGTAATCCAACAGCAAATGAAAGCTGACCTAAACATTTCAAACCCTCTGAAAATGAAAATAATATGACACTGAATGCAAGTCAAATTTTGAATGTCCTGCGCGCACTCGATCAGCTGAGAGCACGCGGAGAAGTTATCGATCGGGCAGTGTGTTCACGGTGGCAGATGGAGGGGTGGCAGCGGGAGGATTATTCCTCCACTCCGTTACATCTACATGTTTTATGACACTTTGCACGTGTGGCAAATGTCTGTCTTTTAAAGTAATTAATTATATTTTACTGCAAAGAAAACTTGTAATTTTGAGACAGAAATGAATAAATAAGGTGAGAATACTAATTGATTTCTTCACTGTCTTTAAAATTAATAATTGAAAAGCATGTCCTCTAATTTTCCATTGTGAGTTACACTGCACTCGGCTTGGTGCTTACCTACAAATTATTATATATATGGCAAAAGGTGTCGAATAGACCCTTAAATTTTATCACTTTATTCAAAAGATGCATGTCTACTGAAATAAAGTAATATAAATCCTCTGATTTCCCCGTAAGAAGTTACTGAAAATTAACTTTACACTTACAATACAAGTAGCTCGATGTTCAAACAATTTTTGGTGACAAGGAGAGGTCAAGTATATGCTTCTTGGCATATAATTTTATTCGCAAAGATGCTGCCCTTAGAGTTAAATCAATATTATGTTTTTAAATCATGTTTATTTTATGCCAGATACAATGAAACACCAACCTTTGAGGAAAAAAATCATCTTTAATCACAAAAGAAAATATCTTTGCAAATAATAATTCCTCGTTAAAATATTTTGCATAACATTTCCAAGCGAAAACATTTGCTTTCAAATACAAGTGATGATAGCTGCAACTATTTTGAGCGACGGATAACCTTGATAAAATTTCTATGTTTGCCAGGCACACATTTACTCTGTGGCCGGAGTGTGAAGGTAAGCACACGCAACCAAGAGACTTGCTTTTTCTTTTGCTAGACTACAACTTCCCCTCTTGATGGCATGTGAGGGGAGGAAGGAAAGTCGGCGGCTGAGAGACAGAAAGAGGAATGAGAAAGGATGCTAAGTCGCCATGCTGGTTTCTAGGTAACCACTTCCCCTCTGGTCAGGTGTGTAAGGGGAAGTAGCAAGCCATCGCACCATGCCACAGTGTCAGACAGACGTGTTGGAAAGACACTAGACAAAATGCCGCAAAGCAGTGATAAATGGTGGCGCGTGACATATTTCACATTCAATTACACAACGTTTGCATAGCAACCAACTTAAAAACTATAGTTTCAGCAAATCTTAGGTGACGGGATGACCCAAAATATAATTTGTTCGACGAAAAATACAACAAACAATAAAAGCAGGTTATATTAAGATTAATTTAATAGGAATTTCGCAAGGACCACAAAAAATTGTTGGTGGATGTGATTTACCAGTACATGCGATAACGATACTTCGAGAGTCAAATGTATACCATTCTAGAGCAATTTGAGAAATCATACAATTGAGATTTGACGGCATTTGATTACTATAAGGCGTAATTTTGCAGCAAGAGCTGTTCGAAACAGGACAAGTACGACTTAAGCAGAATTTTTGGGAATAGGTGTTGCGGTTCTATCAAAATCAGTCAAAATTCAAATAAGAACCCTTTGAGACAATGATCCTTTTCCTGGGAACCGTGAAGTATTGTAGAATCGAGAATTGAGTGAAGTTTTATCTCTACTTTTTTCTCTACCCTCTGCAGTGGGCAAGACTACAGTTGCTTCATTTGTTCTCCGTCATACAATAGCTATTAAATACATTTACAATATTAATTTTTTTGATAGAGTATTTGTCTCTACTGAGGATTCCCATTCCCAGAACCAGCCTTTCAATAGCATATGGTTTGTGGGTACTGTTTTGTCTCAGTTTCTTGGCATGTTTTCGGATGTACTGGTACGGGAATCATTTTGCGACTTCTCCTTACTGGCAGAACTACCATATTTACCACATTGTAAGCAGACACCGAATGCAAGTCAACCCTAACTTTCAAACTCTCTGATAAAGAAAATAATACGATACCAAATGCAAATTGAATTTTCAATGTCCCGTGTCACACTATCAGCTAAGAGAGCAGGCGGTGATGCTATATTTCCGCTATTAACGCCTTGCAAAAAATGTACAAAAAGTTTATTTACATCTTTGTTTCTTCATCACAGATAACAGCCACAAGTTCGTAAACCTTCCTGCTGAAATTAATTTAATTGCGCATGAGATGTTCAATAGAGTAACATCTGGTAACTTAATGCATGCACAAACACTACATTACGTGCCTGGAACATGCCTCAAAGCAAGATCTGTGAATATTTATCCCTTCTAAACTGTGAGTGGTAACACTGCAATTGCGGTATCCACAACTAAAGTGCGTGTTCTTAACCTATGTCTTTTATTCTATAGAAATTTCCTAAACTTTTAATGTGTATCTAGCCGATGTCAGGTAAATAAATACCGCATGTCTGCAATATGTTATTTTAATTTACACGTAACATCTGACCTACTCTTTTTTTTATTTTATGATGATCTTATTTCTGGAAAGTAATGGAGAGTGTAAAAGTGCAAAAAACTATTTTGTTTGCAGTCAAACTAAAAATAAAATTGAAAACAAGCTTATCTTGAATGATACTTTTATTTTGTTTATATTAGTAGTGGTTAATGCTTTATCTATTTTGACAAAATCTAACATTTTTATGTGCGAGTTGACAACTGACCTTTTCTACTTAATTTACAAACACTTGGTTGGAACTGTATGTAATACTGTCTGTTCCAATTCTAGGCCGAGGCGTGATTTTCGAAGTTTCAAACTTTGTTGATTCCATTCTCAACAAATGTTAAATACATTCCAACATTTTGTATAAAGTTGTACAGTTCCACATTTCACACGACTTACAGCAGAGACTACAATAACGAGAGTGAGAGAAAATAATTTTTCTTAGTTGAATTAGCAAATTTAGTGGCAGTACTCTGTGAAAGAAATGTATAGTTTTGTCATGTAAAAATGGCCCTGATAGGTAAAACGAATGTGTCAACATTGTGTGATTTCAAGAATACTGCAAATTTCCCAAAACCATATAATTTCAAGGATATACGGTAAACATTTTTGATTTATTTCTTAACATTGACCAAATAATAAACCATTTCGATTTAATATTATTCTTGCTTGGTTTAAACGCCCTGGAGTTCCATCAATTTTTACCCCTGATGAAGGAAGGGTTCATGAATGAATAACATCTGTTGATGTTACAATTATTCGGATAAATGTATTTGAAGGTAATACTATTCGATTATCTACATCTAATAGTCGTAAATTATTGTTGCTTTCCATATTTGTTATGTATGAATCAAATTCTCTGTCAATAAAATCTGAATATTCACATGTTCAGTATCATTGATGTCCAACAGCCTTTGTAGTTATTATTGGGTTATTAATTTCATCTATTAAATATAATAATCGTAAAGATGGTGTTGCAATGAAAAATAAAGTCATAGCTGGTGTTACTGTTCAAATTAATTCAATTATTTGCCCTTCAAGAAGATTCCGATCTGTATAATTATTAAAAACTAATATGATTATAATATAAATTACTGTGGTAACAATTATTATTAAAATTATTATGATGTGATCATGAAAGAAGATTAGTTGTTCTATTAAAGGAGATGCTCTATCTTGTAAATATAAATTAGGTCAAGTAGTTATTTCTAATAATAGTTTAATCTTTATATATAGTTCTTAAATCTATTGCACTAATCTGCCATAATAGAATTTAATTAAAATTGGTAAGTACTCACAGGGTGCTACTTGTAGAGATTTTATCATGCGTGCGCGCATGCACACACACTGCACGCGCACACACACACCTCTCATAACCATGCAAACACAATGTGCCAACAAAAAGTACACCCTGATTATTTACGCCCATGCACCAACCAACATAGATAACAAAAAAGACCCAGAAAAAACCAAAAAATTCTGGGTCAAACTTGAGAAAATCAGGGTAAAAATTCCTAAAGATGATGCAAAGATCTTACTGAGTGACTTTAATGCACAACTCGGAAAAGAAAGAGAATAACAGAAAACTGTAGGTAAATATCCCGAACACAGATTCACAAACAAAAATGGCATGAGAACTATGCATAGAACTATGCAAACAAAACAACTTAAAAATCATGTCAACCTCTTTGAGAAAAGATCCCCGAAAATAAAATATGTGGAGACAACCCCCCCCACCCCCCACACGCTGATTGGCGAATACTAGATTGATATCGTAGCCATCTCTAATCCTCTACAGAAATAAGTCCACGACTTACAAGTCCGCAGAGGGGCGAATATCGACTCAGACCATTACTTAACAAGAATCAAAGTGAAATTCACCCCGAAGAAAATACATCTACGAAAATTTGACACAAGGAAGATCAGAGAAACTAACCTGAAACAAGAATGGGAGAAATAACAAGCAGACACCTGGGAAAAATCCCATACCAAAATCATACAAAAGGCCGAAGAACTAATCCCACTGAAAAAGACAACCAGACACCCCTGGTGGGATTTGGAATGTGAAAAAGCTTTTCTTAAATATATGTTATAGTAAAAATTCACTGTAAAACAAACAATACTTATGAAATCAGAAAACAAGTGACAAAAATCATCGGGCAAACCAAGAGGAAATACCTGAAAGAACAACTGAATTCCATAGAAGAAAACTTCCACAACTACAACACACAAAACTTCTACAGAACTTTCGCAGGAACAATCCGAGAATACACCCCTCAAAACTTATGTTTTAGGAAATCAGATGGAATGCTTGCACTGACTAATCAGAAAAATTGCCTGGAATTAACACAATATGTTTTTCATTATCATATTGACAATTTACTAACTACAATTAATAGAACTCTTGGACTGATTAAATATTTAAGTTACTCTGTACATATTTACAATTATTTTCTCTGTTTATACTATACCTTAGATCCAAATGGGAATATTGTTCTGTTGTTTGGAATACAATTACAAATACAGATGCTAATAGAATCCGACTTGGAGGAAGGGGATGAGTAAGCAGTATCTTGCATGTTTCAGACAACGGCTATCACACGTAAGAGCAAACCACCCATCGTCCTGAACGTTTGGCTGGATTGACAGAAACGTTCCATGGAGGTTGACACAGATGCAAGCTTCTCAATTATCAGCTATGAGACATACAAGAACCTGTGGCCGGGCCTATCAGCACTAGCAGATGAAAACTAGCCCTACATACCTGGTCTCAGGAAAGGTTGGGAATCAGGGGGACTTTAGAAGTATGGGTAAAGACAAGTCAAAGTAGATTACAGATTCTAGTGGCATATGGGAAGGGGCCCAGTCTCATGGGCAAGAATAGGCTACAACAACTTGGAATCAAAGTGGAAGACATTTTCCCCACTGGCACAACAGGCAGTACGTAGGCAGTGCAGCATAATACACTGGTGTTCGACAGTGTTGATCTCGGGAAGTATGTGACGCCCTCCCATGACGGTGGAGCTTGAATCGGAAACCAAGCCAATTTTTCGGCAGAGCCGGGGTGTGCAGATTGTATTGTGGGACTTGGTAAGCGTGAAGATTGATAAGCTGATCGATACGGCAAGTTGCTGTGAACAGGGTATGCAAAACTAACGTCTATCCCTTACGACAACAAATGAGGCCTTCGCTAGTTTGGTGGGAGGTACAGTATTTACAAAGCTAGACTTAGAGGATGCATATTTGTAAGTGTCATTGGATGATGCGACAGCAGAAAATTTTCAGGAAATATACAAAGAAAGGTCTGTTTCAGGTAAAGCATCCACCTTTTGGGGTAAGCAGCTGCTAGCTATTTTCCAGTGGCTTATGGAAATGCTGCTAGCTGGGATTACAGGTGTTGTGGTCCTGCTGGAAGACATATTGGTCACTGGGAAAGACAAGTAAGAACATTGGAGCAGAGTACACGAGATATTTGAAAGGAAAAAGAAAGCAGGATTGAGTCTTAAGAGGGCAAAGTGTGTGTTCGCTGCTGATTACGTAATTTTCTTGGGGTATCGAATTGATAGAGCAGGAGTCCACCCAACTGACGAGAAAGTGGAAACAATCCAGAAGGCCCCAATCCCCAAATGTAGGAAGGAACTGCGGGCATTTTTTGGCCTCCTACTCTTTACGAGAGGTTTCTGGCAAATAAGGCAGCTGTCTTGGAACCATTGCATCACATGCTAGATAAAGAGGTAGAGTGGTGAGGTAATAAACACCAGAGCACACAGAGTTGTTGCAGAAGGCGAAGAATCTTTTGAAGTCCAATCAAGTGCTTACACATTATGACATGAATAAGCCCCTCACCCTGATGTGTTCTGTGTCAGAATTCAGAGTACATGCAGAGTTAGCACACACCAGAGGGGATGGTAGTAAAGCACCCGTAGCTTTTAGATCTCGCAACCTGCAGAAACATGAGAGGAATTATTCTCAATTCGAGAAGAAAGCACTCGCTGTTATGTTTGGTGTAATCAAATTTAGGCAGTACGTAACTGCCTAACCATTTCTGATTGTGACCTACCACGAACCGCTGCTATGCCTCCTAGATCCTTAGAGACACACCCCAGACATCCTATCACCATGCCTCTTCGAGACTTTGGCTTTCAATGTTCAAGTAACAGATAGTTTACAAATCAGGGACTAAGATACACCATACAGATGCCCTCAACCTATTACCTGTTTCCACAGAGAAAGTGCAAATACTGACAGTGGGAGATTGCTCATACTGGAAGCCATTACACATTGACTTTCTGGGACCATTTCAGGGACAGGTTTTCTTCATTGTGGTTGATGCACACTCCAAATGGCCGGGAGTGAGAAAAATGCATAGCATGACATCGAGTGCAGTTATCCAGGCACTGTGAGAGATTTTCAGTTACCATGGAATCCCTCTGTAATTGGTAATCAATGGAATTGCGTTTGTATCCCGAAAAATGGGGGATTTCCTGCGGAAGACTGCAGTGTCCCTAATTCGAGCGGCCCCATTTCACCCAGCCAAAAATGGACAAGCAGAGCAAATGGTGCAGACCGTAAAATGTAAGCTCAGAAAGATGTGTGTGGGAGACTGGCAGACATGAGTGACAAGAATGTTGTTGGCAGTGCGCATAATGCTTAACATGGACTCACAGAAGACACCAGCAGAACTCCACACGGGGCGACCATTAAGAACGGCACTCGACCAGATACACCCCAACAGCAATTTGGAGTTGGAGCAGTATCATGAAGAGGTCATGCGCAACAGAACAGTACAACACTTTACAGTGGGGCAGCAGGTGTTTATCCGTGACTACAGAGGGACACGGAAATGGATAATGAGAAGCATAGTAGCTACACCAGGGCCCGTAACATACAAAATAAGGGATGGGGATAGCTACACATACGGACGTCATATTGACCAGCTGCTGAGCAGGGAACCTGCATGTAAAGCAAGACATGCAAGCCCGTCGAAATGTTCTGGAAGGGCCGATGGTTATCAACATGTTCCAGACCATGGAAGGAATTGGACAAGTCATGAATGCACTGTTCAACACCAGCCCATACTGGATGAAGGAACATCACAGCTGCAGCCGGCAGAACAACCAGCGGCCCAGCAAGGTGAACACCGACAGTCACCAGTTTGGGTGCCAACACCAGACCACAGCTGACACCCCTTCAAAAGGTTCAAACAGCAATGGGGCTGGGTGCAAGAGCAACTGGAAGGACTGTACATAGATTGGCGCACACACTGTAGACCCGAAGATTGAACAGGGTGGGAAAGGTGCCCGATAGGCTGCAAGACTGTGTGCTGTCATCTTAAGGGGAAAAGTGTTGTGTATATAGGTCATGCGTACATAGGCGATGGACAATTACTAGGGGCATGGACTTTTTGCATTCGCGAATAAATGATGATAAATGCAAAATCATCACAAAATTTTGTTTTTGCGTGAAATACGGTATAGCGGACTTTAATGTGCTAAAAAAGACACGTTTTGTAGTAAAACTTTGTTTATAGTATTAAAAAGCAAACACACACTCATGTTTTAAAACTAGCACTGAGTTTCTGTATTCCTATAAATATTGTTAAGTCATGATTTTGTACAATCACAACAAATTCCGACTTAATTTCTCCCCTAAAAATACATTTGAGACAGAAAATTTGTATTATGGTTCAGTGTTATGTTGTGCGGTTACTATTCCACAGATGGTAACGTGACTTGAGAAAGCTAAAACACTGCAACATGTTATACAAAATAGTGTCCATCAATGTGCAATTGTGGCGTGGCGGCGGGAGTGCGAACTACGTACGATATCTTTCTCTTTTAAAGCAGCAAAATTATTTGCTAATGTACGGCAACTATGGTCGAGCTCCATGTTTACATTTTATGTGTGCAGGATAAAGGTTATTTTGTTTACAAGCGTGATTGAACAAATTATTGCACGAGTGAAAAGTTAATAGTGTCTTCTTTTTTTTTTACTTCCTTAGAAACTAAGGCCGTATTCCGTTACCTTCAAAATATGAAATATGCGCAGCCAAGTAGCTCCAATCCCCTTGCGAGTTAGGAGGTTAGCATCGGCGGAGACCCACTAAAGGGCAAGATTGTTGGTTTTAGGAAACGTGCGCAGTGATGATTTTATTGAATGATTCTGCAAATAAATTATATAATACTAGTGATGAATAAACGTGATTTTGGCAAAGTAAACTTTTAAGGATATCCATAGGAAAACACATGTTCAAGAGATTGTGAATTGAACTAACAGTAAGTTTGCGTGTTTTGTAAATAATGTATTTGCAAACCGTTAGATAATATTATTATTGAAATGCCCGTGGCCTATAAAGGTCGCACTTTCAACATTTTCGTAGTGTGTAAATAATATTTGTTTCTTTGCCCATATTGTGAATTCAAAGAGTGTAAGGTTAACTTCGGCCGAAGTGTGTGTGTGTGTGTATTGCCGCATCTGTACGAATACGAACAGCTACGTATATATCGCAGTTTGTTTCTTCATTGAAGTAAAAATTTTTTGAAGATACAATAATTAGGGTGTTATTTCTGTCTGAGCAAAATTTTCCACTGCTCGCATCAAAACAATATGCAACTCAGAATGCCACACACTTGGCAAAAACATTTTTTTAAATGCTCTCTCATGAAAGACGTTTAACCAAAGCCTCCCCCCCCCCCCCAGCCCATCATCCCATCAACCCTTCTTATCCCCATTTACTTCTCCCTGTTTCCTTTTTTCCCCCGAAATAGAGCAAACAGAACTCAAACAAACTTAACTAGACTAAAGTATAACAGGTTGGAATGCCTGAAATTTTGCATTTTATTGAATTATTTCCAGAATAATCGCTTACAAGACACAATTCCATTGTTTTTGGGCAAGTTTTAGCACCAGATTTTAAAATATTCGTGACGAACTGTGAAGTTTTTATTTACCGCCATAATGTTTTTAAGTGAATATTTGCACCGCTTTTAGCAGTTTTTTTATGATGAAATAGTTAGAAATTTTATTTTGCACTTTCAGGGGCCCCTAACAATTACAGTAGGAAGCGTTGGAATGCCTGTGTGCACGACGTGTGTGCATGGTCAAATGGTGGCTTGCTGAAACAGTGCAAACTATGGTGTGAACCGGGAACGAGTGTTAGGAGATGCAGAACAGAATGTGTGGCATCGGAGGGGTGATGGACGAAACTAAGGTACTATATACCAGGTCACTAAGGTGAGAACATAACAGTAACAAGAGTCAAAGTTCTGGTTGTGAGATGCTTCATGTGCTGCAACTGGCTTCTCCTGCAAATTTACATTTTTACCCCTGATGAAGGAAGGGTTCATGAATGAATAACATCTGTTGATGTTACAATTATTCGGATAAATGTATTTGAAGGTAATACTATTCGATTATCTACATCTAATAGTCGTAAATTATTGTTACTTTCCATATTTGTTATGTATGAATCAAATTCTCTGTCAATAAAATCTGAATATTCACATGTTCAGTATCATTGATGTCCAACAGCCTTTGTAGTTATTATTGGGTTATTAATTTCATCTATTAAATATAATAATCGTAAAGATGGTGTTGCAATGAAAAATAAAGTCATAGCTGGTGTTACTGTTCAAATTAATTCAATTATTTGCCCTTCAAGAAGATTCCGATCTGTATAATTATTAAAAACTAATATGATTATAATATAACTTACTGTGGTAACAATTATTATTAAAATTATTATGATGTGATCATGAAAGAAGATTAGTTGTTCTATTAAAGGAGATGCTCTATCTTGTAAATATAAATTAGGTCAAGTAGTTATTTCTAATAAAAGTTTAATCTTTATATATAGTTCTTAAATCTATTGCACTAATCTGCCATATTAGAATTTAATTAAAATTGGTAATTTACTGTATGTATGTTCTGTTGGTGGGAGATTGTGTATTCATTCAAGAGATCTTGTTATATG
This sequence comes from Dryococelus australis, assembly GCA_029891345.1. NCBI lineage: Eukaryota > Metazoa > Arthropoda > Insecta > Phasmatodea > Phasmatidae > Dryococelus > Dryococelus australis. Next base: position 78,717,684 of record CM056994.1, on the reverse strand, counting down.
TGATCTGAAAATGGTTTGTCGTATTGATGTTATTCTTTCTCATAGGATTATAATAAATATTATTATTCTTATTGTTGAAATTAATGCCCCTATTGATGAAATAATATTTCATGAAGTAAATATATCTGGGTAGTCTGAGTATCGTCGTGGTATTCCAGCTAAGCCTAGAAAGTGTTGTGGGAAGAAAGTTAAATTTACACCAATAAATATTGTAATAAATTGAATTTTTAATCATAATGGGTTTATTGTTATTCCAGTAAATAATGGGTATCATTGATAAAAACCTTCCATGATAGCAAAAACAGCTCCTATTGATAATACATAATGGAAGTGAGCTACTACATAATAAGTATCATGGAGTGTAATATCAATTGATGAGTTTGATAATACAATTCCGGTTAAACCACCAAGGGTAAATAGAAATACGAATCCTATTGCCCATAAACATGATGGTCTAAAGGTTAATTTTGATCCATATATGGTTGCTAATCAACTAAATACTCTAATTCCTGTAGGCACAGCAATAATTATTGTAGCTGATGTAAAGTATGCTCATGTATCTACATCTATCCCTACTGTAAATATATGATGTGCTCACACTACAAAACCAATTGCTGCTATAGCAAAGATTATTCCTAAGTTTCCAAATACTTCTTTTTTTCCTCTTTCATGTGAAATAATATGTGAAATTATCCCAAACCCAGGTAAAATTAGAATATACACTTCTGGGTGCCCAAAGAATCAAAATAAATGTTGGTATAAAATAGGATCTCCCCCTCCAGAAGGGTCGAAGAATGATGTATTTATATTACAATCAGTTAATAATATTGTAATTGCACCTGCTAGTACAGGTAATGAAAGAAGAAGTAAAATTGCTGTAATTACAACTGATCAAACAAACAGGGGTATTTGCTCTAAAGTTATTCCTGGTGATTTTATATTAATTGTTGTTGAAATGAAATTTACAGCACCTAAGATTGATGAAATCCCTGTTATATGAAGTGAAAAAATAGTTAAATCCACTGATATTCTTCTATGTCCTGTTAAACCTGCTAGTGGAGGTATATGTATATTCTGTTCGTATAATATACACATATGTATATTCTGTTCGTAAATTTTTCAGTGTGATGTTTTTAACTTTTGATTTTGTTGAAACTAGCGGCATTTATAATGCAGCTGAATGTAAACAAAACAAATCAATCACCATGCATTTGAGGTAATACGCACATTAGTACATACACAATGTCCAAGTGATAGACATTTTATGGTATTTTACATTGACTGCAGCATCTTCCATATTTTAAGAGACTAGATATTTTATGAAAACAGTCCATTTAGTGTATCAATTTAGACATTGCACTTTTGTTTCACAAAATTTTACGCAGAACTGTCAACGTAATCAAACATTTAATGCGGCCATAGATTATTACACACATTCCAGTTGCGAGTGTTCACTATACACCAATGTTACTAGCACTTGGATGCAGTTTGTTGTCAAACTACTGTAGTTTATTTCGAAGTGCATATACTACTGCTTGTGTAATCTTTGGAATATGTTTATTACATTTTGTTATGAAATAAAAAAACCTAACATAATTACATGTGTGTGTGTTGCATGTAGACCCACAATTTCGGAGATTTAAAAATTGTCTCGAGATGAAAACGAGAATTTTTTTCATCTAGAGTATTTCTCGATAATGCCTAGAACTTGCACAACTTTAGATTTTTTTATTTATATAGTGCCGAAGTAAATTAGTGTACAGGAGAAGAGTTCATTTCTTGTAGAGAAAGCTAATTTAGTGAGATATCGCATATTTGTGTGTATTTCGTGTTATTTTGCATTTTAACTTGTATGTTGGTGTTATTGCATTTCATTGCGATTTACCACAAAATCATGCCTCTAATTATGCCTGATTAAATATGACTGCAAACACGCTATTTGCATTGTGTTTACAAGCACCACCAGGTTTGCAGAATATGCTACCCAGTAAGAAAATTTTACATAGTCAAATCAAATTTTTAAATGCAAAAAATTGGAACTCATTGATTCTTTGATTCAGGCAAGAATCTATGGACTCAAGAAATTGATAATTGAATGGTCCAATCACTAATGGATTGTTTTATTGCCATATGAATTTTGTGTCAACTGTATTTTAAATATTAACATGTTTATATATATTTTACAGAAAAGAAAAAAAATTAATAAATTCAAAGAAAAAATTTACTTAGTAATGCACAACTACAAGTGACATCTTTTATTTATAAATAGTTAAAGTTACGTCTTACTCTGGGCCAACATATATGTTTTATTATACAAGAAAGTCTAGTATTTATATTTAATATCTTTGTGTCTGAATAATTTTAAACAACACTTCTATTTCTATTTTATCCGGGTCCTTTGGAAAATTAGTTTATTTTATTATGCCACTTTGTTTGGTTTGTATTTGTGGCATTTTGTTTATGTCGTTTTGTTTTAAGGACTCTAGGCATTTTCTGTGTTTGTGGAAGTCAATATTATATTTATTTATTGTAACTTATGGTTGTACATGGGCACAGTGTTTATTTTGTGTAATTAAGGTATAGCTCATGCCACCTTCAGTTTTGTAACATATGTATTGCTTGCAACATAGGTGTACACTGAAGCACAAGTTTTTAAAATTTAATATGTACAAATATGTATTTTTTTCCTAGAAGGATATTCAAAATGTGGGGCGGGTAATACCCGTATAAATATGTGAATCATATTATAGTCACTCGTATGTGCATAGAAGCATGCACATGTGTACATGCAAGCACATATGTAAGAAACACATGTGTACTCACCCTAAGCACTGGCCGAGGTTTAGATGTAGGATGATTTCCCACACTTTGGTCTGACTTGCCCCACGCCATATCCTGCACAACAAACAATACAAAATTTCAGCAATAATATTAAAATCAATGAAATTAAAACTGTTAATAATACAACAGTCAGCATGCTTCATATTCCAGTAACACATCTGTAGCCTGTAATGCTGTACCTATTAAATTACTACCAATTTACATAAACATAAATTATTTTAAAATTTAAACATAATTTATGAAGAATCAGCAAGTGTGTTATTTTCTGATTTTGGTATTATTAACAGCATATTTATCATGGTTTTAAAAGTGGTTTCTCTATTTCAAACAGTTATTTCATTTTGTTACATGTGGTGGATTACAAGTCACAATAAAATGCATTTGATACTGCAAATATTATGTTTCAGACAAACTGTTTTCATTTCACTCTGCAACTTATAAAAACTGTTTCAATTTACGTATTTATGTTGCTTCTTTTAAGTAATTTGTAGGTTATTACAATGTAAACTATATAACTTAATTATCTTTATAAATGTTTCCTCATAAAAGCTGGTTTTGTTGAAATAACCAATTCATCCTTTCAGATTTAAATTTTCTGAGCAGATGTTATTGAGGTTAGGTAAACGTTTGCACCCGACCAATTGTTTTTTATACAGTTGCAGTGTTTGGCACCGTAACTGTATTCTTCTTGACATGCGACACTTATTTTGACTTTACCTGAACATGACACTTTGCCTCATCTGTATGTGTCTCCACGTTACCCCAGGCGGGGTTTGAACCTGGAACAACTTTCTACGAGTGCCTACAAGATACGTCCCTTGTCGCTAGGCATATCTAGTTCCTGACCAACACGACAAAACCTAACTCGACAGTGATGTAACTTTCAGCCACCCAATGTCATATGTCATCCTTATATTTATAATGTATTTACTAGAAGATTTTAAGACATAGATTTTTTTAAAAACATTTTTGAAAAACAAGGGTACAACTTAAGAGTCAAGTATCATCAATTTTTTGCCTGAAATTTTTAGCGCAACTGTACTATTTGTTTTAATAATTAGTAATTACTTTTAGTTGTTATGACTGTGCCATTCATAGCATATAGGTATATTATAATTAGGGTTGTGTAAATATTCGGTATACCAAAACGAAAAATGACAACTTTCATTTTCATTTGGTTACAGAAAGTTGTAACTCTAATGACATTATTTTTCATTTTAGTTTAAGTTTCACGAAAGTTCATAACATATCTTTCGTTTTCATTTTGTGAGAAGAAAGTCACATTCATACAACCCTAATTATAATAAATTAAAATATTAATTTTACAAATATTAAAATATGATAGATAAGTTTTTAAAAAAATGCTGTGAAGATCTGGGATAAAATGATTCAGTAAGGTGTAAATACTATGTGAAACTGGTCACAGAAGTAACTTGTTCTACAGAAGAAATTATATGGAGGACATGAAATATAATTTTTTGAAGTAATTTCATAATAAAACATATTGTCTACATGCTCCGTAATGTGTAAAACATTCTTCAGAAAACAACTTAAATTTCCGTGGTAGCTGATTGGGAGATGTGTTCTCAAAATAAAAGGATCTAGGGCAGCACGCTGTAGCTTTACCTGTAATGAACGGCACAGCTATATAGTGCCAAACCTAGTATCTGCACGTGGAATAACAGAACAGCCATCTAGCTGCAAGCATAGCAACTGCACATTGGAGAAACAGCGCAGCTATCTTAGCAGATTACACACTGCAACTATATGCTTGCCAAACAGTGCGGCAATCAATGCCATTATTGTAGAATCTCATGAGATACATGGCTTCTGGAAAATAGTTTACACATTATCTTTAAAAGAAAGCAATCTGTGAATGGCTTAGCTCAAAAATTTGGATTAAGCGTTGCAATATTCTTTAAGAATTGCAGTAAAATAAAATGTAATATAATTAGTGATAGTTCCCACTGCAATTCAGTTTTCAATACAAAAACCTATAGCTGTGATTGACAATTCAAACAGTTGTGCGCACATTGGATGTGCCATATTTGTTAAACATTGGGATTAACTTGCAATACTTTATTTATAGTGACAGAAAAACATGTGCATTAATTTGCATATTTAAAACAAATATTATTTTTTGCAGAATATATAATGGAAATACAGAAGCTGGGAAGCTATTTGAAATTGACAAATCGAACTTGGGCAGCTGGAGACAAACATGCATGGCAATTATTTGCTTTCAAAAGCAAAATATTCTCTTCTGGCAGAGCAAAATATATTTGTTTAGATGGGAAACCATTTCTGTTGAAAGCAAAATTAAACTTCAAACAAAAATTAAACTTCTTACAGAAATTAAATTGCCTACTAAAGTGTTGGTTCAACCACATTTTAATAAACCTCATATTTATACAAATAATATTTAACCAGGAGTTTCCCCAAAAATCTGGGTTGGACTCAGAATTGACGGCTTATTAGAATTAAGTAAATACAGTAATACTTCCACCCTGCAACAATACCATTATGAAAAATGTAGAAATCTCCATTTGTAATGTATACTACTGTACCAAAAACATTTTAACATCCATTTTAAATAAACATGTTTTCCGATAATCTAAACAAAAACGACCTTGAAATTCAATGCCTCATTGAATACTATTGAATTTTGTTCAGACAATCTATTGATCAGGAGAAACTAATGAATTAATTCTTCGAACCAACTACGCTTTTACTGTTTCTTTACTCGTCAACCTTAACACAAAAAGTATTTGCTTATTTCAAAATTTCAAATACATAACTAAAGCAACTTCAATAAAAATTTTGCGATTTCATACTTAAGTAATAGGGTTTCCCTGTAACTGGAATTTGTTGTTAGGAAAGCTAACCTCAACCTGTTAAGTTTAATCTTTAACAGAATCCTGCCTCAAATACTCTGATCCTCTAATCCAGTGAATTCAAGGGATTCGACAAATCATGGAATAAAACATCCCATCCCTACACAAAATATTTAATTTTCGTGCAATTACAAAAACAAGAGTACACATAACATGCAAAAAATCACAGTTTGACGTCGGGTGACCCCCAGCGGTGCTAGAGCCCATGACGGCGCTCACCATGCACGTGTCACGTGTCCCTCACGTGCGCAGAGAGGCCAATAATTTTGAACTTTCGTATAAATGTTATTTTCAGTGTAAAATTTGTTATATTGTCTTTGCAGTGATTAACATATCTTAAAATGTTTTACAGTGTTTGTACTAATTTTAAATTGTTTCGTTATAAAATTCAAAGTGCCCCCGGCACAGAGATTAAGAACACTTAATATTCCGGCATGAACGCCGTCATAAAGAGACACTAAAATAACACAAAAACTCATAAGAAAATTATAGAAATGTAAAACAATATTAAATTTAATTTATACTATTTTATTTTCTATAATTAAATATTTTACTCTGCGTGCATAGCACTTCCGCTTATGTGAACCCCGTAGGCGGCCATGGTAGGTCCGTGCGACGCTTGTATCAGGAACATCATTCGATGAGAGCTTGCGAGGTAAGACACTGTCATGTATGCACTACAACTTTTGTTCACTGATTTAGGTTTCCATAGTTAATTTAGTTTACTGGTTAACCTTTGCTTGCGTACGTTTTTACCGGACATTTTCTCCATCATTATGCTTCTGCTTTATTAATGGCATTTTTAACTTAATCGAGGAGGAGGAGAAAGATGTCGGAGAGGTCACGCGATCTGCGCAATATGAATCAGGCGCCATCCACCTAGGTTTATGGCATTTCATTATAACTTCTGGGTTATTGCTACACGCAATTTTAAGAGCTTTATTTTTATGTATGTATTTGAGGGTAATTTTTGTGTTTGAATATTTTACGGCAACATCACGTATAACCACGTGGCCTACCGACGCTAAGTCTTTATATATGCCACTGTTGCGTTTGAGAGCTTATTTATGTAACATTGTATGTGCAATAATTTATTTCAGGGTCCTATGTCAATTTTATTCAGGGTTCAATGTATTTTTCACGTAAATTGATGCTTTCGTACTTGAATACGCGGTCACAGTAATGTTTGATTTTACTGCCATCAAGCATGTTACATGCTTGTAACCACTCTAATCGTAAAGAGAATCACTTTCTCAACAAGAATAATATTTTATCTGAATTTAGTTTGCAGTTTCCACGCAGAAATATTGCAATTTCACCTGCACCACGCGGTCCGCTACGAACTTAATCCAGCGGCATCCACGCCACCTAAGCTTGTTTTCACACGTGTGTGTTTATTGAGAATATTCATGTTGTGTCCCATCTTATTTCATGTATCATTCAAGGGTCTATGTAATTTTGTAATTAGCGTACGGTGCAATTATTCCCGTCCTAGCCGGCTCTGTGTATAGGCCATCACCACACTACCCACGTGCTCAAGGGCGAGCCCCGACGAGTTTGCGTTAGTGATGCCAATTAATCACGTGTGTTAATGTGTATTAAGGGTTTTCATTTGTAATTCACCGTGTCCTGTCCTCAGGGAAAAACGGTCAGTCTACCATAGCGGCTGTTGGCCCTCTTCCCTTGTGAAGGCTGTACTTTCACCTCGATGAGATCACCCATCTAGGCGTGCGCTAGAGTAATTGCGGGCTGGGGAGCATCCAAATGGATGACCATGACCGAGATAATCATTTCATTGGCACGTTGATGTGAATGCATAATAACAATAAAAGCAAGTCTACAGTGAACTTATATCTTTTATTCAGTAGTGACAGTGTCCTAGCCACACATATATTATTAAGTGTTTATTCCAGTGATGTTTGGTAAAAAGTTTAGTATTTCCTACGCGTTTGTAAGAACGTATGGGCGAGACGGACACACAGAACCCACAGCATCAATAGTGCGGTGATTGTGAAGCATCGATGGTGCCCAAATTACCGGTAAGTATATGTGTCATCGTTCGTCTCGTGTCTCACCCGATGGCGTCAAGTTTAGAGTTTAAACAGTGTAGATTTTCTTTTTGATGTCCCTTTAAAAAAAATGGTTTTAAAATGGTTTTTCAGAGAGAGACATTCCATCATGGGAAAGAAGAAATTTATATCTGATCTTACAATTTTACTTATTTGATTAAATTATAATTTTAGTCATATCTGCTATACACTATCTAATACCTACTACTTTCATTCACCTAATATGGATATCAAACATCTAAGAATTAATTTTATCTCTCTCCTCATTTTCTATTATTTTATGAACACCAATCAATTGAAAATTTATATAATTTTTATTACTATTTGAATTATAATTTTTAGTACAGATTGTTAATTATAACTAGGGATGTGAGCATCCTGCAATTCCATGATTGCATAACTCTCCACAGAAATGTAGGAGTCCCATGTAATCGCATGATCATTGCAGAATCACATTTAGGCCTACCAGATGTTGCTTCACTAGTATAACAAAAACAAAAATTAATTTTCTCCCAGCAAATATTTTTAATTATGTAATTAAAACAGTTAATTTTCCATTAATTTTGTTAAAATATTCATATCAAAAACCTATGCACTTACTTAGCATACATTTTAAAAGATCAGTACATTTTGCACATAAATAAATTTCACTCAAATACAGTGTAAAAACATGACGTTCATCAATCATCACGAAAAATAAAATATAAATCCATAGACATTGCAAAACTCCATTTTCTTTTTAACATTTTAACATTCAAGCTCCGTGGAAATTTGTACGCACCGGTGGGAAGCCAAAACACAAATCAAGCAATTAGCATATTTATATCATGGTTTGGAATTTCCACCTCTTAAAGAAAAAAATTTTCATGCCACAAAAAATACATACTCCATCATTATTTTCATTCGCTAAAAATAAAATATAGTTCCGCACAATGTTGCACTACACTTTGTAACCTAGCTTGTACGTAAATACAAGATTACACTTCCGCCATGATGTAGGACTAAAAATGTAGTCAAGTTAACCAACATCTGCAAATGTAATATCTATTGCTAACTGAAATCTGCCATTGTTTTAACATCTTAAATTTAAAATTTCCTATTCTTTTTTCATATGACGCACAGCAATAATTAGACAAGTGCTGTGCCAAATAAAGGATCTAATATACTCCCATTACTTTTACATTCTTATTCACTCATTGGTAGATCAATAACACAAATGTGAGACAACTAAAATCAAAACATTTCAATTAATCAATTTTTGCTAATATCGTTACAACCGAAAAACCAATAATCAAATTACAGCTTTCGACTAATAATGCATCCTTTTGTATAAGCAATTTTTTCCTTTAGCTTGTATTAGATTATTTTGACTAAACTAAGTAATGAGGTGAGATCACACTTAAGATACTTGCTTTTCTTGCATATAAACTTTCTTTATATATTGTAGAATGTTGTTTATTCTACAGCAGAATCTTGTTTTCTCAGTCGCAGAATTTATGTTCCCTTATCACAGAATTTTCTTCCTATCGCAGAATTTGTGGTATTCATTATGCAGAAAACTCCTATTCTTAGTCATAACTTCATAGATAAAATAGTGTATTATAGCTAAATTTTGTTTCACTTCATGTTTTAAATTAAATTTTGGCATTAAGCTGTGTATTAAATTTAACTTGCTTTTCAAAGTTATTTGGTTTTAATGCTATTCACCATATATCCTTGCCTCTATGAAGCAGTTTCTTTGATCAAAAAGTATACCCAGGAATCTGTCTGTTCAATTAAAGTTACATATATTACTAATGTTTAATTCAAAAACATTTTATATGACAATGTGCCCAAAAATCAAAAGATAAATGTTCAACACTTATCACATAATCTTTTAACTATTGTTAATCAGGTATAAGTAAACGAATGCATGTGTTCAGTAATGTTCACTACCACTTGCATGACCAACCTTGATGGAGAGGTCACTATATATTTGATGGCTGTTTGTAACTGAATGTTGCTTCCATCAAGTCTCTGATGTTAAGTAGGTTGGAGTTCTGTGGGGCATTTCTTTTCGCACATCAGCTGTCACATGTTATAAATGTATGCCACTAGATTCACCTTTCCATCCATCAGTATAAGTTGTGCTATCATGGATCAACATCTCACCTTATCGGAAATAAAAGAGAGAGAAAGAGCTAAAAGGGTACAAGAACTCCACAAAATCTCCACACTATCATAGGGGAGGCATGTACCTTCAGAGTGCAACACTGTACATCACTCGCTCGGACAAATTATCCTATGTGGTGGACAGATCTGACCTGGGTACCTTCCCTCATTACTAACTCACATTTAAAGCACACATGGATGTTGTCATAAACAAAGCATTTACAGCCTTAGGCTTCATAATAAAGAACATAGTTAACTTTAGAAACAATACAAAAGTATGCTGCTCCTGTACCAGTTGTTGCTCACTCTGTCCTAGAATACAACAGTGTCATGTGGACCCCATACAAAGGTCGCCATATACACAATCTATAATGTGCTCACAGCAAATTCAAGGAAGTGGGGGGGGGGGGGGCAAGCGTCACTACTGTTATGCTACCATCATCATATTCTAGACAAATTCATGACGCATCCTGAAGTTTAAACCTTAGGCCTATCAGAATATATTACATTGCTGTACCATAGTGTGTTATGTGAAGCCAACAGGCATCATATGGTTAATGTCTGATAAAGAGACAAGGGGCATTTAAGTTAATGTCTTGATTAAAGTGAGGCTATTAATTTAAAGCCATAGTAACACTATTTAATGTAATTAAGAAAATAATTTCGGTATAGTTTCCACCTAGGCATTTAAACGATTATTTAAATTACGCCTATAAGAAATAAGACATTAATACAGTGATTGTGATTGCCAGAGATAAACATTCTGTGAGAAGGAATAAGTCATTACCTATTTGGAAGAACATTCCATGTAATAAATTGCATGAAAATAACGGAAAAATATTACAACCCCATGGAAATTACAAATTTAGTAATTCCTTGAAGTATCGGCATTTAAATTTAACATAATATGTTTTTGTGGACTTAAATTTTGTTCTCTAATAACACTGGAAGCAGTTGTTTTGTTACAGTGGCCGTACGAGAGGTCATCATGTACCACCCCTCCACTTAAGACAGCCACCATATTGTGATGTCAGCTGCCCCCCCGCCAGATAGGTATACAAGCCGGTCGCCAGCAGGGCAGAGCAGAGTGCATGTCGGGGAGTCAACCCCGAAGTGGAAACCCAGCATCCACATGTTCTCCGCACCCACTCAGCCTCCCGATGACCAGAGGCTGAAATACGCTCAGTGGCAATGTCGGATATCCTATCTTCCCTGAAACCTTGTTTTGCTACACAGGGGCCAAAATACACTCAGTGGTGGCAAGATGTACCTCACAATCCCCTGTCAGTAGGATTGGAGCTGAAATACGCTCAACCACTATAAACCTATACCTAGGCACAGGGGCCTAAACATGCTCAGTTGCCATCCCCCACCTCCTACTCCAACCACCAGGGTGCAGGTCTATGTGGACGTTGGGAACGCATCCCACATCCTCACCGGAACAAGTGCTGATCGTCGCGTGTGCCACTGCCCACTTCCAGTCATGTCAACCCCATTCAATGCTTCAGCGTTATTTGTAATCAAGTGTTCAATCTTGCCTAAATTAATGATAAACCCTGTGAAATTAGTGTTAAATTTGTACGTATTGCCAGAAGCTGCAAATAAACCTGTGAATTACTATCAAGTGGTTTTTTCCTCATGTTGGCTACTCCACTCACCTATGTTCTTGAATTGAGGAAACATGTTCTTGAATTGAGGAAACAATTAAAGGAGAAAGCTAGCTCCACAAGACGTGCTACTTCCTGGCCTGAAAATGATTGATGATGTGCCATTTCCCACACGTTCCACCACGTTAGAGGAGTTCGCCAAAACAGCAATATATAATAAGTCGACCCTGCCTACCGCTAAGCATGAACACGACATCAAGCTTGGGAAGATCAGGGGGTATTACAAGAGGCTGTTGCCTCCCCTCATCTTGCCTATTAAGACACACAACAAGAGGAATTGTCCCTACCCCACACAATGGCGTGGGAGACAGTTGCTCAAGGAATTATTATAGCTCCAGCTAGCCCATTTCGCTTCAGCTTCTGGACGTGGGAAATCAGAACTTGACTTCACCTGGTGCACACAAAAACCTTGTGGTAAGATACTGCCCCCTGACACTCATTAGATAACCGTGGTTATTCCCCAGTCCTCTTACCACTCTCATCCACGGGGAACAGTTATATCAATACCATAGCCAGGCCCCTGCAGGTATAGCTACAGCCGTCTGCAAACACATTACTCACGCAGAAGGTCTTGCAGTTCCAAAAACAATTACAGTGGATCCAGGCTATAAAATTCCTACTTGAAATGTTTTCATACCTATAGCATAGTATTTGTTTCTTTCCGACAATTTATCCATTAAAGCAATGTACAGTAAAACCTCTATATAACAAAACTAAAGGGACCAAATTATTTTTGTGTGTTTGTTATAGAGGGGTTCTTTATAGAGAGGTGATTTAGACATGTTTCTTTTTTTAATAATGTAGTCAATTTTGAATCTAATTGCCGCTGGAATTGAGTAGCATTTGTTCTTTTGTATTGAATTATTTAAGAAAAGTATTAAAAGGATTTTCATTTGAATACTTATACACTGAAACATTCTGGCCACTATTATTAAATGATCATTGTCATAGAAACAAATGCCACTAATATTGTTTGGAGCAACAATTATGTAAACAAAAAATTTGCAAAATTCTTAAATTTTAAATAAGTAATTAAAAATGTTATGATAAAAAAAATACTTGGTACACACAAGTGAGACAATACAGATTTTACAGCAGTTAACAAACATTATGGCTTTTGTTAATTTTATTTTTTATCTGAAATATGTGACAAATGTAGGGATTTTTTGTACAGTTCTGAGTAAACTTTTGTAAAAAAAAAAAGACAAATATAAAAGGAAAGTTATTTTTATCAGACTAGTCTTTGTTATAAAGAGGTTTCGTGCCAAAGAAGGAAAAATAATTTGTTACAAAGAGTAGAAAATTCATTGTATAATATACAGTTTTGACCAGATCAACCACAGATTTTGTTACAGAGAGATTTTTGTTAATAAAGAGGTTCACTACATATAGGTTTTAGTGTAAATATTTCATTTAAATTAGATTTTTTCATTGCTGTTCATAACGTATTAATTTTTTTAACAGCAAGATGAAAATCGGTATGAAAATGTGGCCTGGTAACATAATAAATTATATTTTAGGGCCAGCTAATTTTCGTAAATGTGAATAAATGACGATTCACGTAACATTACCACGAATATCTGTTAATACGCTAATTCAGTTGTGGTGACTATAACACGCAAAATGTTCTGAGAAATTACTTCAGAAATCATGTCGCATTGAACTCAACCACGTAATTAAGAACACGGGCATTAAAACAATATAAAACACAGCAATTTTTGAGTAGCAAAATAGTAAGTGTTAAATAAAAATACTTATATTTATTTTTATTATTGTGTAACAAAACATTTCAAATGCCTTTCTTTCACCGGTGATGACAAGCCTGAGTAACATATTTTTAATTTTGTTGACGAACGATCAACGAACGTCATTATTGACCAAATTTATTATCGCTTCTGCTTTGTTACTTGAAGGGCAGGTATACTAACCGTATACCAACACCATATTTTTATATGTTCGTTTGTCACCCGCTATCTTCAGAAGTAGGCCCACGTGGAAAAAGTCGAACTCATTTAGAGATTGTTTAATTTACATATTTTTATCAACCTTTATAATTAGCATTGAATGCATTTTATTTCTGTGTTTTAATACACACTGACGTTTTGATTTACAGTATCAAAATTAAAGGCATTTTCAGAAGAATTTTTTTACCAGTCGGTGCGAAACTTCCATTTGTTATGTAGTCTAGCTTGCAACTTGTATTGATTTCCTTTATTTATGTCTTTCTGTTACTAACTTGTTGGTTGAGTACTGTGCCGTAGTTTATGGAATCGGAATACTAAAAAGGATCAAGTAAATGCCAAAAATTCTTTCCTTGCATAAGCGACAACGTAAGTTCAAAAAAGATGGTTTTTTTATATTTGATGAAACAAACGAGGTTATTATGTGTAAATATTGCGATGGCCGCATTGATTGGAAACGCAAAGACTCGTGCATAAAACACATGGCCAGAGAATCTTACAAAATTAAAAAAAAGACACTTAGAACTCAGCACAACACTGAAACAAAAAAGTTTGGTGACTGCGATTGAAAAACCCCAAACTACCACAGAAGCTAAACAAGAATTTATTATGGACTTTACAAATATAATGCTTGAAGCCAACATCCCACTTGAGAGGGCAGATAGCGAGTCATTAAAAAAATGGCTCAACAACAAGTACGTGCCTGGTAAGTAAAATATCTCCTAATCGTATAAACTTTTTTTTTTTCAGGGCAAAGGTTCTTCATTATTTGGTCTATAATTTTATTATGTAGGTCCAGGAGATATTCTATCTGCCAAAGTCCTGTGAGAGAGTTATGTTCCCCCAATTGCAGAAGAAAGACGTGCAAATCTCAAGAGAACAGAAGAAATCATAATGTTGTCATAATGGGTGATGAAATGACTGATAAAATGGGATGGTGCATATTCATTGTTTTGATATGTGTTCTCAGCGGTACTAGCGCACAGTGCGTGTATGTTGGGGCAGTAGAAGAATTGGAAAAATGCAAATGGTATGGAGTGCTCTCGGGCGATTCTCTCTGTAGTGTCTGAAAATACAATCAAGTATAAACATATTGTTGCTATAGCAAGTGACTCTGCTCGATACATGGGGAAGTGTGTGGACTCTTTGAAAGTTATTTTTTGTGAGGGTATGGTACACATTTAGTGCTGGGCGCACAAGCTAAATATCATTGCCAGTTTGTGGGGCATTGCCCTGCCAGAACTGAACAAGTGTGTTCAAAATGCAAAGCAGGCTTTCCTTAACACTCCCAAGAGAAAGCATAGATACATCACATTCCTAAATACAAAATATCCACATTGGGAGAAAAATGCACTTCTTTTCCCATCACCCATAGACAAGGTGGAATTCGTGGTTCTGCTCAGTTCAGTACAGTTCAGAATACTTGCCAGATTTGGTAGAGTTTTTCCAGAAAACTGATGATGGTGGCAGTGCGACTGAATATTTCCACAGTATGACCACTAGCCAGGATGATACTGTCACATGTGCGGCTAATTTCTTGGTTGAGCACTGCTCGTCTCTTGTTGAGAATATTGTTGAACTCTAAGGATCTACATAAACCTTCTGTCACAAGCTCAATTCAATGTTGGATGACTAAGAATCCAATTTTTTGCTTGATAGCAGACAGAGGACAATTTGGGGAAATTACTTCTACTTCACTCTCAAAACTTAAGTCGCAAGTTAACAAGTGGGCCTTGAAAGAGGACCTTAAGAGCTTAGGAGTGAAATGCCATTTAAAACTCCAAAATCTTAGGGAGAAATACACTGCAAAATGCTTTTCCAGTGATGTAGGTAGACTTTTTAGTGTCAGAAACATTGGTAACAACAATGACGATGAAAAACTCTTTTCATCAACCAAAAACATTCCTCTTCTCAGCAAACTGATACAACAAGAATTCCTGTTAGGTTACCTTGCATTTCAGAGGAAAGTTGTAGGTTGAAAGAAGGGCAGGTGATGGATATCATTGAAGTTTTACAGGGGCTACGCAAGGGTCACTCAAACTTTGTGTCAAGGGCGATGTCAGTGCTTTGGAAACCAGCTTCAAATGTGAACAGTGAGAGGGGATTTTCTTCATATGGAAATATTCTGACTGATTTGCGAACTGGTATGAAGGCCAGTAGCATTGAAATAATGCTTGCAAAATACTTTGGTAAAACTGTTTAATACAGCCAGAAGTGTACCTATTAAGAGTTTTTTTATGTAGCCTAAATATTCATATATTTCCATTTACTGTAATTCTGTTGTGGTTAATGAATGTGTTTATGAAGTGAACTGCGTAAATATCTTAATAATTCACTTCAAATTGGAACACATATTCAGCAGTTAAAATTAATTTTGCTAACGTAAGTAATTTGTTTCACTGCTCGTTTGTTGTAGATCAAATTGTACATAATTTTCAGTAAATTCTATGAGTTAAATATTATTTTATTTGCAGTGTCGTCACTCTTTTTAACAGACTTCAAACACCGCTTTTGCATTTTTTAGGCAATTTTTTCCACTGCTTTACTTAAATTTTAATAACGAAATATCCCAATTTTTTATACCATTTGCAGGTGGCCCTAATTATATTACATTAAAAAATGTAGACAGAATGCAGAAGTACTCACAGGGTGCTACTTGTAGAGATTTTATCATGCGTGCGCGCATGCACACACACTGCACGTGCACACACACACCTCTCATAACCATGCAAACACAATGTGCCAACAAAAAGTACACCCTGATTATTTACGCCCATGCACCAACCAACATAGATAACAAAAAAGACCCAGAAAAAACCAAAAAATTCTGGGTCAAACTTGAGAAAATCAGGGTAAAAATTCCTAAAGATGATGCAAAGATCTTACTGAGTGACTTTAATGCACAACTCGGAAAAGAAAGAGAATAACAGAAAACTGTAGGTAAATATCCCGCCCACAGATTCACAAACAAAAATGGCATGAGAACTATGCATAGAACTATGCAAACAAAACAACTTAAAAATCATGTCAACCTCTTTGAGAAAAGATCCCCGAAAATAAAATATGTGGAGACAACCCCCCCCGCCCCCCCCACACGCTGATTGGCGAATACTAGATTGATATCGTAGCCATCTCTAATCCTCTACAGAAATAAGTCCACGACTTACAAGTCCGCAGAGGGGCGAATATCGACTCAGACCATTACTTAACAAGAATCAAAGTGAAATTCACCCCGAAGAAAATACATCTACGAAAATTTGACACAAGGAAGATCAGAGAAACTAACCTGAAACAAGAATGGGAGAAATAACAAGCAGACACCTGGGAAAAATCCCATACCAAAATCATACAAAAGGCCGAAGAACTAATCCCACTGAAAAAGACAACCAGACACCCCTGGTGGGATTTGGAATGTGAAAAAGCTTTTCTTAAATATATGTTATAGTAAAAATTCACTGTAAAACAAACAATACTTATGAAATCAGAAAACAAGTGACAAAAATCATCGGGCAAACCAAGAGGAAATACCTGAAAGAACAACTGAATTCCATAGAAGAAAACTTCCACAACTACAACACACAAAACTTCTACAGAACTTTCGCAGGAACAATCCGAGAATACACCCCTCAAAATTTATGTTTTAGGAAATCAGATGGAATGCTTGCACTGACTAATCAGAAAAATTGCCTGGAATTAACACAATATGTTTTTCATTATCATATTGACAATTTACTAACTACAATTAATAGAACTCTTGGACTGATTAAATATTTAAGTTACTCTGTACATATTTACAATTATTTTCTCTGTTTATACTATACCTTAGATCCAAATGGGAATATTGTTCTGTTGTTTGGAATACAATTACAAATACAGATGCTAATAGAATCCGACTTGGAGGAAGGGGATGAGTAAGCAGTATCTTGCATGTTTCAGACAACGGCTATCACACGTAAGAGCAAACCACCCATCGTCCTGAACGTTTGGCTGGATTGACAGAAACGTTCCATGGAGGTTGACACAGATGCAAGCTTCTCAATTACCAGCTATGAGACATACAAGAACCTGTGGCCGGGCCTATCAGCACTAGCAGATGAAAACCTAGCCCTACATACCTGGTCTCAGGAAAGGTTGGGAATCAGGGGGACTTTAGAAGTATGGGTAAAGACAAGTCAAAGTAGATTACAGATTCTAGTGGCATATGGGAAGGGGCCCAGTCTCATGGGCAAGAATAGGCTACAACAACTTGGAATCAAAGTGGAAGACATTTTCCACCTGGCACAACAGGCAGTACGTAGGCAGTGCAGCATAATACACTGGTGTTCGACAGTGTTGATCTCGGGAAGTATGTGACGCCCTCCCATGACGGTGGAGCTTGAATCGGAAACCAAGCCAATTTTTCGGCAGAGCCGGGGTGTGCAGATTGTATTGTGGGACTTGGTAAGCGTGAAGATTGATAAGCTGATCGATACGGCAAGTTGCTGTGAACAGGGTATGCAAAACTAACGTCTATCCCTTACGACAACAAATGAGGCCTTCGCTAGTTTGGTGGGAGGTACAGTATTTACAAAGCTAGACTTAGAGGATGCATATTTGTAAGTGTCATTGGATGATGCGACAGCAGAAAATTTTCAGGAAATATACAAAGAAAGGTCTGTTTCAGGTAAAGCATCCACCTTTTGGGGTAAGCAGCTGCCTAGCTATTTTCCAGTGGCTTATGGAAATGCTGCTAGCTGGGATTACAGGTGTTGTGGTCCTGCTGGAAGACATATTGGTCACTGGGAAAGACAAGTAAGAACATTGGAGCAGAGTACACGAGATATTTGAAAGGATAAAGAAAGCAGGATTGAGTCTTAAGAGGGCAAAGTGTGTGTTCGCTGCTGATTATGTAATTTTCTTGGGGTATCGAATTGATAGAGCAGGAGTCCACCCAACTGACGAGAAAGTGGAAACAATCCAGAAGGCCCCAATCCCCAAATGTAGGAAGGAACTGCGGGCATTTTTTGGCCTCCTACTCTTTACGAGAGGTTTCTGGCAAATAAGGCAGCTGTCTTGGAACCATTGCATCACATGCTAGATAAAGAGGTAGAGTGGTGAGGTAATAAACACCAGAGCACACAGAGTTGTTGCAGAAGGCGAAGAATCTTTTGAAGTCCAATCAAGTGCTTACACATTATGACATGAATAAGCCCCTCACCCTGATGTGTTCTGTGTCAGAATTCAGAGTACATGCAGAGTTAGCACACACCAGAGGGGATGGTAGTAAAGCACCCGTAGCTTTTAGATCTCGCAACCTGCAGAAACATGAGAGGAATTATTCTCAATTCGACAAGAAAGCACTCGCTGTTATGTTTGGTGTAATCAAATTTAGGCAGTACGTAACTGCCTAACCATTTCTGATTGTGACCTACCACGAACCGCTGCTACGCCTCCTAGATCCTTAGAGACACACCCCAGACATCCTATCACCATGCCTCTTCGAGACTTTGGCTTTCAATGTTCAAGTAACAGATAGTTTACAAATCAGGGACTAAGATACACCATACAGATGCCCTCAACCTATTACCTGTTTCCACAGAGAAAGTGCAAATACTGACAGTGGGAGATTGCTCATACTGGAAGCCATGCCCAGCCCACCAATCTATGCAAACACGCTAGCCCAACAAAAGGCCTCAGACTGAATCCTGTGTTATGTCAAGCAGCACACACATAAGGGATGGCAGGAAGGTGACAAGGGCCCAGATCAGTTACTCCCATACTGGAATAGGAGGGAAGAATTATCCTTACACAAGGGCTGCCTCCTGTGGGGCAACCGAGTGGTGAGCCTAGAAGCACGGAGGAGGGATTCTACGTGCTGCACATGATGGCATTGTTAAATCCAAGAAAATTGCTCGTAGTTACACATGGTGACCAGGCATAGACAGGGACATTGAGCAGATGGTACGACAGTGTCCAGAATACCAGCAATGAGCCAACCCACCTAAGGTGAAGGAGGTCAAATGGGCAACAGCAATGGAGTCATGGATAAAGATACACATTGACTTTCTGGGACCATTTCAGGGACAGGTTTTCTTCATTGTGGTTGATGCACACTCCAAATGGCCGGGAGTGAGAAAAATGCATAGCATGACATCGAGTGCAGTTATCCAGGCACTGTGAGAGATTTTCAGTTACCATGGAATCCCTCTGTAATTGGTAATCAATGGAATTGCGTTTGTATCCCAAAAAATGGGGGATTTCCTGCGGAAGACTGCAGTGTCCCTAATTCGAGCGGCCCCATTTCACCCAGCCAAAAATGGACAAGCAGAGCAAATGGTGCAGACCGTAAAATGTAAGCTCAGAAAGATGTGTGTGGGAGACTGGCAGACATGAGTGACAAGAATGTTGTTGGCAGTGCGCATAATGCTTAACATGGACTCACAGAAGACACCAGCAGAACTCCACACGGGGCGACCATTAAGAACGGCACTCGACCAGATACACCCCAACAGCAATTTGGAGTTGGAGCAGTATCATGAAGAGGTCATGCGCAACAGAACAGTACAACACTTTACAGTGGGGCAGCAGGTGTTTATCCGTGACTACAGAGGGACACGGAAATGGATAATGAGAAGCATAGTAGCTACACCAGGGCCCGTAACATACAAAATAAGGGATGGGGATAGCTACACATACGGACGTCATATTGACCAGCTGCTGAGCAGGGAACCTGCATGTAAAGCAAGACATGCAAGCCCGTCGAAATGTTCTGGAAGGGCCGATGGTTATCAACATGTTCCAGACCATGGAAGGAATTGGACAAGTCATGAATGCACTGTTCAACACCAGCCCATACTGGATGAAGGAACATCACAGCTGCAGCCGGCAGAACAACCAGCGGCCCAGCAAGGTGAACACCGACAGTCACCAGTTTGGGTGCCAACACCAGACCACAGCTGACACCCCTTCAAAAGGTTCAAACAGCAATGGGGCTGGGTGCAAGAGCAACTGGAAGGACTGTACATAGATTGGCGCACACACTGTAGACCCGAAGATTGAACAGGGTGGGAAAGGTGCCCGATAGGCTGCAAGACTGTGTGCTGTCATCTTAAGGGGAAAAGTGTTGGGTATATAGGTCATGCGTACATAGGCGATGGACAATTACTAGGGGCATGGACTTTTTGCATTCGCGAATAAATGATGATAAATGCAAAATCATCACAAAATTTTGTTTTTGCGTGAAATACGGTATAGCGGACTTTAATGTGCTAAAAAAGACACGTTTTGTAGTAAAACTTTGTTTATAGTATTAAAAAGCAAACACACACTCATGTTTTAAAACTAGCACTGAGTTTCTGTATTCCTATAAATATTGTTAAGTCATGATTTTGTACAATCACAACAAATTCCGACTTAATTTCTCCCCTAAAAATACATTTGAGACAGAAAATTTGTATTATGGTTCAGTGTTATGTTGTGCGGTTACTATTCCACAGATGGTAACGTGACTTGAGAAAGCTAAAACACTGCAACATGTTATACAAAATAGTGTCCATCAATGTGCAATTGTGGCGTGGCGGCGGGAGTGCGAACTACGTACGATATCTTTCTCTTTTAAAGCAGCAAAATTATTTGCTAATGTACGGCAACTATGGTCGAGCTCCATGTTTACATTTTATGTGTGCAGGATAAAGGTTATTTTGTTTACAAGCGTGATTGAACAAATTATTGCACGAGTGAAAAGTTAATAGTGTCTTCTTTTTTTTTTACTTCCTTAGAAACTAAGGCCGTATTCCGTTACCTTCAAAATATGAAATATGCGCAGCCAAGTAGCTCCAATCCCCTTGCGAGTTAGGAGGTTAGCATCGGCGGAGACCCACTAAAGGGCAAGATTGTTGGTTTTAGGAAACGTGCGCAGTGATGATTTTATTGAATGATTCTGCAAATAAATTATATAATACTAGTGATGAATAAACGTGATTTTGGCAAAGTAAACTTTTAAGGATATCCATAGGAAAACACATGTTCAAGAGATTGTGAATTGAACTAACAGTAAGTTTGCGTGTTTTGTAAATAATGTATTTGCAAACCGTTAGATAATATTATTATTGAAATGCCCGTGGCCTATAAAGGTCGCACTTTCAACATTTTCGTAGTGTGTAAATAATATTTGTTTCTTTGCCCATATTGTGAATTCAAAGAGTGTAAGGTTAACTTCGGCCGAAGTGTGTGTGTGTGTATTGCCGCATCTGTACGAATACGAACAGCTACGTATATATCGCAGTTTGTTTCTTCATTGAAGTAAAAATTTTTTGAAGATACAATAATTAGGGTGTTATTTCTGTCTGAGCAAAATTTTCCACTGCTCGCATCAAAACAATATGCAACTCAGAATGCCACACACTTGGCAAAAACATTTTTTTAAATGCTCTCTCATGAAAGACGTTTAACCAAAGCCTCCCCCCCCCCCCAGCCCATCATCCCATCAACCCTTCTTATCCCCATTTACTTCTCCCTGTTTCCTTTTTTCCCCCGAAATAGAGCAAACAGAACTCAAACAAACTTAACTAGACTAAAGTATAACAGGTTGGAATGCCTGAAATTTTGCATTTTATTGAATTATTTCCAGAATAATCGCTTACAAGACACAATTCCATTGTTTTTGGGCAAGTTTTAGCACCAGATTTTAAAATATTCGTGACGAACTGTGAAGTTTTTATTTACCGCCATAATGTTTTTAAGTGAATATTTGCACCGCTTTTAGCAGTTTTTTTATGATGAAATAGTTAGAAATTTTATTTTGCACTTTCAGGGGCCCCTAACAATTACAGTAGGAAGCGTTGGAATGCCTGTGTGCACGACGTGTGTGCATGGTCAAATGGTGGCTTGCTGAAACAGTGCAAACTATGGTGTGAACCGGGAACGAGTGTTAGGAGATGCAGAACAGAATGTGTGGCATCGGAGGGGTGATGGACGAAACTAAGGTACTATATACCAGGTCACTAAGGTGAGAACATAACAGTAACAAGAGTCAAAGTTCTGGTTGTGAGATGCTTCATGTGCTGCAACTGGCTTCTCCTGCAAATTTACATTTGCCCCCGCTAAGGCTTGTTTGAGGTCTGCTCTATGGCCATTCATTTTCTGTCTGAGTGTTGGTGGCAAGGCTAATGCACTCTGCATTGCAGTGAACGTACTGTAGCTGGTAAATAAGATTTTCTGTTGCACAGTTGTAGCTGTCCTGAATAGGATAAGTCCGATTGGTGAGCCTACTGTTGAAGGAGGTGAAAAACTGGTGTATAGCACAAGAGCTAAACATGGGCTATTGCAAGGATGAGACATCCTGGTGGTGATACTGCTCATTGTGGAATTGCTTGTCCTTTAATTTTGTTTCTTATTTATGTCACTATAATGTATATTTACCTCATGCATGAACGGTTTTCATAGATTACAGTATGCAACAAGTAATAGAAACATGGAAACTAAAGGGATGTGAGCATGCTGAAGATCAATAGTGTCTACTGAAAATTGATAGTGTCATATGTAATTAACGCGTTGAAGTGTGTATACATATGAATACTGTAATGTATGGTCATGTTAATGTTTCTGGTGGAATAGTAGCTAGGTAAGATTATGCAGCAGCAAATTTTCTTGTGTAAATAAAAACATTGCTTTTCTATGCCTTTCAACCATGCAGTGTGTAAATAAGATGGCTAGTAAACGTAACAGAAAATGGAAAACATTTTCCCTAGCTAAGAAGTTGTATACAGTATTATAAATCATGTGGACAGAAAAAGCGGAAAATCACGTGTTTCCATTGCCCGAGATCTGGAAATACCTGTTAATAAGCTAAACACAAATGTTTCAAATTGGAAAACAAAATTAAAACATATTTGACCAAATCTATAAATGTGAAAAAACTGCATTCTGGAAAATATCAAGACATGGATGAGAAGTTTTGGAACTGGTTCAGGCAGATGCGCATGGCCAGTATGCCCATCAATGAGACAATTCTGCAGGAGAAATCCCAATAAATAGCACTGAGGGTCAGAGTGGACAATTTCAAACAGTCAAATGGTTGGCTTGACCATTTTAGAAAACTAACTGGCATAACTTACAAGGCAATCAATGGTGAAAGTGTGAGTGTAGACGAAGCACTAAAAGAGAACTGACAAACCACTGTTCTCCATTCACTTTTTTAGGATTATTAAGGTATAACATTTTTTTTTAACTTATATGAATGTGCTTTGTTTTACAATCTGTTGCAAAAAAAATAATAATTTGCCTTGACAGGGAGAAAGTGCAATGATGGTAAGAAAAGAAAGGAACGAATCACTGTACTAATGGGAGGAAATATGAATGGCAGTGAATAACTCCACCACTGGTGATCGGAAAATTGGTGAAACTTAGATGTTTTAAAAACAAAAAAACATCATCAGTTTGTTTTGCTGATATGAGAACAACCAGAATGCATGAATTACATGTAAACTGTTCCTGCAGTACCTTCAATTTCTAGATGCTAAGCTGGGTTGCCAAAACAGAAAAATTATCACTTTAGTAGACCACAGCTCTGCACAACCAACTGAAACAATATTGCTGAGGAATATTTGTGTTGAATTTCTTCCACCCAACTGAAGAATGCCCAGTGGGGAGTCAATTGCTAGCTACAATCACTTAAGTGGGGCTAAGACGTTGGAGGGTAAATTTACGGTGACTCTGAACACGTAACATTTAAGTGAGGAAGTAGACATCTTAATCACCTTTACAGTTTTAATTTGTGATGACAGAATCACAATTTGCATTGGGCGCCAACTCACAACAACCAGTGTAAAGGACAGGTCTGGGGGCCTGTCTGAGGGGCACAAAATCTAAAACCACTGTTACAGCCCTACGAGCTGACTGACCCTTGATCACACTGTTACCTGAAGGTTTGTTGATTTTCAGCTGCTGTGGTCCCGACTGGAGACATTTACCCTGGCGTGGTGACGGCCGGTGGTCGCCTTGGTTGCTTGTGGACGATGAAGTAGTCTTAACTTGTGGGATACTGCTGGGTGCTGCTGAACTGCAGGTCAGGGGGCTGCCCAACCAGGAGTTAGCATTTCCTGGGGGAAGTTCCTCTCCTCTCAGGAATGCCTCAACTTCTGGGTGAAGGGGACCTAAGAGCTTAATTAAGGGCGGAAATAAAGGCATTGATAAAGCAGAGGGGTGAGGCCTTTCTGCGATGTGAGTGGTTTGAACTCGGCCCGCTCACTTGAACTACTGCTGAGGGCAGTTACAGAAGGGTGTAAGCAAGTTGGATTACCTTCGGAGGAGTATGCTGCCTTTTAAAACCTTCTCCGAACACCTCCCTTCTGGGAGTACAGCATAAAAGGATAGGGATTAATACAAACTCGCTAAAGGCAAACAAGTAAATCACTTCCCTATTTTGTACTTCTGAATACTTGTAGTCAATCAGGCAAGAAATACATCTTTTGCTCCTTTCGCCTGGCCGTAAAGAGAGCAGTGGACAGAGCACTACGTTGTGATCAAGCTGCTTTGACAAGAATACCCAGGTGTGGTATCCACAGGGGGTCGATCAATCCAAGTTAATTCCAGCTTCTTCCTGGCTCCATATGAAGTGGTGGCAGTTTAGCAGAGCTAGGGTGACCACTTAATGGGTGTGTATTTAGCTTTGTGCTTGATGATTTGCTGGTTTTATTTTTGGCGGGTGTGTTTATGTAGGAACAACACAGTACTGCAAAAAATTAGTATGTGAGAATAGTATAAACTCACGTGTTACATTAAGCGAGTAATAATAACATAGTGGCCCTGTACTACCTCCTAAGCTAATACAACTTGACACCGAAGTTGAGACTAATGTAAACTGCTTGGTGAAGGTAACCTGGATCAAAGTTACAATGGGGATTAAAGGCGATAATTCTGTTCGTTAAAGTATTCAACAACTCTAGCCTAACTATCACTGGTATGTCAGAAGAAACAGAGCAGAAACGGGGTGGATATCTACCAGAGGTAGTGTCAACAATGTCAGCACCATCCGGTGGGCAGGGAGGTCCTGAAGGTACTTAGACGCAACCTTTACCGGGTTCAGGAGTCAATACCAGGGGGTGGTAAGGAAGGAGCTGGAGTCTTCAGGAGCAGATGGAGGGTCCAGTCTTCCAGAAGCAGGAGATCTGCGGCGATGGCAGCTTCTAGCCGGTGGTTGTCTTCAGATGGTAGATTCCAGCCCCAATAGAGGCGGTGGAACCCGAGGACGTACCAGCCAAGTGCGCACCCCGATGACTACCTCCGGCCCTATATGAAGGTGGTGGAGGAGCGGAGACTGAAGATTGCTGGTCATGCCAGTCCGTTTATACCAATCTCGTACAGGAATTCTAATGGTCAGGGGTGCGAGGGGTAACAGCCACGGTCGCAGGAGCCAAAAATTCTGAAGTGCTGATGAGGCGCTATCAACACTTATCTAGGCCACTGGCTGGAAGTAGAAGAGGTGCTGCCCTCCCTTGGCATGCCATGGAACTGTGTGACCTTGGTTGGAGGGAATGATGGCTCAGTCAAATAGTACAATCTTCGTCGGGGGTTGTTGACATGACATTTCTTGGAGATTCTTGGTGAACAGTACAAGCTAGGATCACGTGTCCCACCTCATCAGTACTGTGTGGGGTTATGACTTGCCCAGAGGGTTTAACACTACGTCCAAAATGGGGTGAAGTCAAAGGTAGTGTGTGCTTCATAAATGCAAAAATACATCATGCGTCACAACACCTCATATCCAGTTCATGGACCAGGGCAAAATAAGGGTTTTCAAACAGCAATTCTTCTGCGTTATGAATGCAAAGAAACCACCAAAAACAACAGCCTTCTAACTGCAATGCAATTGACAGCTTCATCATGGAACTTTCTACAGGTATCAGTTATTGCAAGTTGTTTTAGGAAGGTAGGATTCACCCATACTGCTGAATACGGCAATGATGGAAGTGCAGGACATGCAGTCTTGCCTACTGTTCTGCGAAACTTTGTTGCTTCGCGGGATAATGTTCCAGTTAATGTCATGAACTAATAACACTTAATTTGGTTGATTATTTGATGTTGGGTCGTACTTTAAAAAAAAAACACAAGTATTAAAGACTTTTTAAAAAAAGTGATACTTGTAGCTCATGTCTATAAATTTTTTTCATGTAGCATTAAAACTAATTTTCACTATATTGTTTCGCACTATTGTTTATTACCTCACTACGAACATTTCAAACAGCTCATTCATTAGGCCCACATAACTGGAAGACATATGATTACAAGTAAGTAAATAAAGTGTAAGCATTAAAGTGAGGATATGTGGTTTTGCAGTTTTTAAAATTATTTTAAGAGTAAGTAAGCTACATTTCAAATAATATTTTTACTATCACCATTTCATTACCAACTTCTTAACATGTGTGCAAATTATATTACCGCTATGAAGTGTTTTGCATTGTTAATTTAAGTGTCAGTTACAGCACAGTTTTAAAGTTTCTAATATTCATGTTCACATATTTGCTGAAAGAAATTATCCTTTGTAAGTGTAGTAAAATTCCCAATAATTTAATTTTCGGTAATCATGTTTTATATTAAATGGCAGATATTATGCAAGTTCTAATGAGGTATTTCCAGTTAGAGTACATATTAAGATTTCAAAATGCAAGCATTAAAAGATGTTATTTTAGTAATACTCCTTAAATAAGAAGTGTTCCCTCCTAAAAAGATTTTTTGGATATACATAATATAATTTTCTTTGTCATTTGGAAAACATTATAGCAGTGTTCCACTATAACTATACACATCAAACTTCTTATAGAAAAATTTAACTCCAATTACAAGTAGTTTAATTCCATTTTATGTTTCTGCAAAAGTATACCGCAGCGAAAACCAAAAACAACTAGACATACATATTCTTAAATTCTGATTAGATTTTTGGGAGAACTATTTTTGTCAGTTTGTCTAAACACACACCTTGTTAGAAGTATTTTATAACCCTCTATCACGACACTAGTCTCATACTTGATATAGGCTGTTCACTGTAAAGTGAGCACTTTCGAGGCCCTAGTTACTTCTTTCTTTCAACCATTCCTTATCCTTTAACCACATTTGTAAATAAATATGGCCATGTAAGTAATAAACACAGTGTGTATATTCCACCGGACTCGGAAGTTAACATCTAAGGTTAAAATAAAATATATTTACTGACTATTATTCAAAATTAGAGGTCTTTCAAAAGTGCTCACTTTACCGTGAATAGCCTATAAATGTACTACTGCTCTAACAAACTAAAATTTGAAATAAACTTGTACATTTCTAAATTATTATTTTTATTGTTTACCTTACTTTCTACAATGTACTTTTGATACAAAACCTTAGATGATATAGCTGTTATGCAACATAGTATGTCACAATTTGTACTGCACAGCCAACCAGCTTGTTTTGGTGATCGAAGACTAGGCCCCACTGTGTGATGTGTATCATGCAAGCTGCAACAATGCATACTGCCCAGGGAATACTTAGATACTGAGTACTGTAGCTATATCCACTACTAGCAGAATGTTGAAATTTCAAGGTGGGTGGAATGTTCGGGTGTGGGTAAACACGTGTACATAGTACTACACTGTAATCTATGAAACCTAAATACTAGGTGAAGTGAAACTATGACTGCTGGCTATCCTGTATGTGTGAACTATCTTGGTGGTCAAGGGTGGCAACATTGATCTTTGGGAGACAAACATGAAGATGCTGGTAATCCTTTTGTATGTGATGATACACCCTGTGGTTTTTGTGTTTGTGGATGTTAGGATATAATTTTGGTACTTTATGGTCTCCTTCTGAGTTCTTGTCAGTACACCAGAGCAATGTAAGAATCCCTAAAAAATTGAAATAATCACAAACTGCTCATAATGTTTATCTTGAATGCAGAATTTAAACCTTTCTGTTCAGCATACATAAGTAAAAATTCTAGGATACAAATTCCAATAACAGTGCCATTCAGGTGAAGTAGAAATGAGATCTATGAACTCTGAGTAAACAGTGTAGGTTTATCAGACATAGCATAGTCATGCTGTTACTTGTTCATTCAGAAATCCTCCTCAGTAAAAATGGGTAAGAGGTAAATCAACTGACGTAAAAAAGTTATTGTAATTATAAAAATTAAAAGCATAACTGGTGTATGCAAACACATTAGAGTCATGGGATAACTGTGTTAAATTTGCTGTGCACTCACCAAGTTTTAAGTGAGGATATCAGATTTGAGTGCCCACTTCCAGCCTTATCATCATGAAAAGTCTCTTACCTTTCTCTTCCAAGTACATATGCAGGACACTTATCACCATAATTTCATATACAATACACACATACGTTAATCACCACCTAAATTGGAAGAGAGTATCTCCTACGCACACAGTCACTAAAAACAGGTGAAACATAAGGTGTTTCTACTAACCTCTGGCTTGCCAGTCATACTCTCATCAGACTTCAGGAAAGAGTAAAAAGAGGAGTAACTGGTCTCGTCTGCCCATCCATGTAATCTTTCCTCATCCATGTAGTCTTTCCTCTTCCAATCCTCCTCCTCGCCACTCGGCACAGGGGATAACTCTTGCCCCAGTGACACATTCTTCTTGGATGACTCTGAGAGTGCCTGTTCCACAAGAAACACAGTTCCCCTCAAAAATGATAATGCTACTGCAGAAATACTTGTTTAACTCACATACAACTTATCAACAGTAATAGAAACAAAAACTATTAATACATAGGCTTCGAAAAATAATTTATAAATGGAGTTTATTACTACTGCAAATTTGATGACTTTCAGCTAAGGAGAATTTGACATACTTAACATATTGTGTATCTAAAACTGCACAAACACTCATATATTACCTGATATTTGAACATGAGACACTTGCACCATTAGGTGTTAAGCAGCCAAATATATCGCAGAGTTTGGCTAGGGCATGAAAAGTGTTAACACAAAGAACTATATAAATTTATTATAACTTCAAATGAAAAAGAATTGTATTAAGTTTTTATATCACAATAAGAAATGTAGGGACTATAAATGCCTTTATTTTTGTTCCAGTATCTTAAAGTGCTGCGCTTCATAATTCAAATGTGTGAAAGTAATGTAAATATAACCCCTATTAAAATATGCATAATCTTGAATATTTCAAATTGTGAATTTTTAACAGCAAACCTGCAACAAATTCACATTCTGTGTACTCAGAGAACTACAAACATTGTCACGAACAGGTTCGAGTTTGAAACAGCAGTAAATAATAGATCATGTTCAGCTACCATGTGCAAATTTTTTTTTTAATTTGCACTTTTTATAGCCAATAGTTTTTTATTTATACTTCTCATAATCACAGCTAATCATAATCAAACTTAACACCCTACTTCATATAAAACCATTTAATTAACTACATTATTACTCTAGTAACATTTATTACCATTAAAATAAAATGTACTCAATTTTAAAAAGTTTCTGATCATTATTTTTAAACTTTGGTTGTAAAAAGTATGGCCTGCACTCTCAGCTGAGGACCAGGTTGACCAAGTATTGTTGAAAACTAAACCTGATTAAGTGTGCATGATGCTATGAACTAGATATCATTACAAATCATTACAAATCAGTCCCAGATAAACAGGTTGCTAATAATATATTGATGGCACACGCAACTTACTACACCAATTTAGTTCAATCCACAGTCCATCAATCAATACCTTCAGTTCATGCTAGTTTATGCTTAACTGAAAAAACAGAATGAAGAAGTAACAAAACTGGAGACTTTTGTTGTTTTCATTACTGTTAACAATCAAAACAGTTTATAACTCTCAGATTTGAATTTGTTGAGTTGCAGTGAGTGAAATTGCAATATATTACAAGATTAATAAGGTCAGAAATATTCTGGGATCCACATCTGACTGTGACTAGTCATCAATGTCCCATTTCACAAGTCCTACACTTACATGCTAATCATGACAGGACCAAGAGTTTTTTTTATATGGATTCTCATGTGGGTAGATAGTTTCTTTACAATACTATATTTTCCTTCTATTCATCTCACATCACATTAAGCATTCTCCAGGATGACCAGGAAAAGTAGTGATAGCGGGCGCTCCTGCTGGTCCCACTTTAGGCAGAAACAATGTTTGCCATTTTACATTGCATCCTCAACAACACTAACTAAAGAACATGGAACGTAATGGGCCAGTTGACAAAACATTCAGGTACAAGCACTATACATATTTTATGATTTTAAGTGCTACAGCTACCAAATAATAAAAACACATCTAATGTAAAATTATTTATAAACTTGCTACAGTAAGCAATTATTTTAAAAATTGATGTTAAAAAACTGGGCACTTGTTAACTGGATCTCCGTAGATAATACCAATATAATCAATAAAAATTCTTTTCATATGTATGTCACCTTACAAAACACCACCGCACCCAATTGGGGCTAATTACTAATCACATTGTCTTCTCGCCTAATTATAAACAATATTGCCACTGTCAACTACAGTTTAAGTCATAAACATTATTACTTTAAAAAAATATATAAAATAGACAACAATCCTGCCTTAAGATGTAAAAATGTCCATTATACAGAAATTATTCATTTTAGTGTCATAACAGAAAAGTCAAGAGTTATTACTGTAAATGTTTCATTATAGAAGAATTTCATTTCATAGTTCTGTACAAATTTTTGTAACTGATTTATAATAGGTGTTCCCTGGATGTCATTAAAAGGTGGGAATTAATATATAAAATTTTATATTAAGACAATTGTTGTACAAATATGTGCTAGTAGATCATATATTGTCCATATAGGCTGTTCACGGTACAATTAGCATTTTTGAAAGCCCTGCTTAAGATCTATTTGTATCCATGTCATGTGTTCTATCACCTTATATAACATTTTCATTGCTATGGGCCTCATCGCTTTCTTCATGCATCTGTCAAGCGAAACTGTAGAATTAATAGAAAAGTAAATATTTTAAAAATCTACTAATATTTACACTTTGACATATAAAAAATATAAAGTGACAGAAATAATTTCAGTCATCACAAATGGTTACGTAACACTTTTTATTTGAGGTTAAGATACGGAACTACTTTCTCCTCCCTCGTTATCAACTTAACTGGGTGCATGTCACTCAGTGTGCACGTTAAAATATATGCAGGTAGGAGAAGTGACTTTTTTCTAAGGTTGATTTCAAAAGTTTTCACTTTATTGTGAACAGCCTTTAAAAATGGGTAAGACAATTAGCTAAGCTCTATTGTCAGATTTTTTTTTATTCTTTTAAATTTGATTTAGGAATAAATCACGAAAAAATTCAATGAGGAGGGTGACGCAGGCTCTTACATTGATTCTGAAATTATTTTGATGCAAAAGTGGAAACTTATCGTTTGTATGCATCAAGTTACAGAACTGAAGTAAAATCTGACATATTTGCACAATACAAGTTTAAAGAAGGAAAATAATTCTGAAAACAAGAAACAATGTGATTCCTTCCTGTAATAGTTATGATTAAACTACCTCACTACCAAATTAGAACAAAATGACAATCCAACAGCAATCACTGCCACAAATCGCATCACAGAACTCCAAGAATGAATCATGTTAGTAAAACATGCGGTTTATTTACAATTTTTTTGCCCATACTAGAAATACTCAACAACTGCAATTACAAGGAATTTACACATTTCTGTAAACGTATCTTTTAACAATGTGTCAACTACGATAAATTATTGTGAAC
The DNA here is from genome assembly GCA_029891345.1 of Dryococelus australis. Taxonomy (NCBI): domain Eukaryota; kingdom Metazoa; phylum Arthropoda; class Insecta; order Phasmatodea; family Phasmatidae; genus Dryococelus; species Dryococelus australis. The sequence goes on along the minus strand of CM056994.1, from coordinate 78,685,354 downwards.
ATTCCTTCATTGTTAATTGAGAGTGGAGTGGGGTGGAGTGATTTGGGCGGCTTATAACATTGAGGTCTTGAGAACTGATGATGGTGTAGTGAGGTGGGTATGGAGAACAGGGGCAGATCTAGATATTTATTAGGGGGAGGGGGGCTTTCCTATATCACACTTACTCATACGTAGGAATTTTTTATGTGCTTATGAAGTAGATACACATGTGCGAGCACACATGTACATACGTGTGTGTGTGTGTGTAAAATCAGTAAATGTAAAATAAAACTAAATTAAAAACAGAAATAATTGCAATTTTACAGCACACAAAAGTGAATGAAAGTGTTTCCTTACGAAAATTGACAGAAACCCTAATACCATTATAACTCCGCACTTCTTTACATTTCAGGCTCACTTCCTTGGACTAAATTTTTATAGGTACAAATGTAAATTTATAAAATTTATTTTAATAATAATACTAATAATAAAAGTTACCAAATAAATAATATTCATTCTCTGTTGACACTGCAGTTTATTTTCAGGTGGAATCACTAACGAAGAACCAATGCAACAATACAAATAGCCCTACATTTTTTATGTTTCACCATAAGGAAACAAAAATGTTTTGGATTTGCTCGGACGCATGCTGCTCATACAACTAATCTAATATGATCAAGAATTATCGCCAAGAGTACCTCTTCCACCACTACAGACATGAGTGACACGTTGCCTAACCTACAGGCAGCAGGAACTTATAAGTGAATCCTCCAACTGGAGGATACGCAACCCGGCAGGTACCCTGTGCTGAGAGCCCATAAGCTGCTCAGACTTCGGGCAAGGCCAAGTGCTACCGATGTGGCACGAAGCAGAAATGCTGACTAGAGTTTCTCATGCCAACGAGTACAGGAGGACGCCATGCCTCCCCCGCACCTCACGCCGGCAGCCTACAAACTTCCACTATATAAGTCAGGATGCTGCAGAGCTCGAGAGTCATTCTTGTTCCATCTCTCGCGACATCCCACAGCACTGCTGTCAGTGCTGGGACCACCAGAGATCTTCGAAGCTTTGAATACACCCCCTGCGGCTACTTCACGGTCGACAACCAGTCAACCCGACAACCAGCGAACACGCTTACAATCACATTAAATTCACTTTGTCTAGGTTGCTACGTACACCTTTGACAAGGACCGGGGAATTTATAACTACCAAATTAACTTCAGCCATGGGCACCCTTCAGGTTTCTGTCATATTTTCACACACCAATTAGACGGCCATCTGTTGCATTCCAAACTACTACAGCTTGCGTCCAGTGCTGGTGGAGGAGAGGAACAGAGGAGCCACAACCACTAGTAACACCTTCACCCAGAGAGCGGCGACAGTCTCAAGTAATTGCCTTATCTCACAGCATTGCTGCCAGTGCCGCAATATACCGTGGCTTGATGTCTGCCGATCATTCCTGTGTAGACGCATATTCAGTGGCGGCATTAGTGACCCAAACAGCTCCCCGTCTCTGATCAACCCGCCTAGCGTGGGGGATCAGTGGAGACTTTACAGAGCCTGGTCAGCACACCAAAACCGGACTTACACTGTAAATTGTTTGTTCGTGTCAAGGTGTACCCAGTAACCTGTGAGCAGAGACTCAATACCTTTCAGCCAAAGGCATGGCCGAAAATGTAGGGAGCGACACGCAGCACTCCTTGCAGCCAGACAGTTGATGCATTTTCCTCAACCCACACTGGACAGGCAGGCAGAACAGGACCACGCTGCCCAACTCAGGCACGAGTCAGTATTGACTGCTCCGGTTATGGTATTATTCGTATGTCCATGTATTAGCATTCACCCATCGTGCCATCCCGTGGTAAGAGGACTGTTGACCAATACGGAAGTTAGATTCGGCTGGGACAAACATTCACTTCTGGATCAACGAATCTCACCTGTGGAATTGCAGCTTCGGTGTAGGCCAAGCTCGCTACGTCTGGACAAAACCCATCACAACCACGGCACTCAAAAAGCAGAAGTACGTGAGTACTAAACAACAATTCTCGCTTATCGCCGCCTATCTTAACTCAACCCCCCTGCTCTGGTGTAGCTGACAGAATCCTAGATCATTGTGACTGTTAATCTAGCCAGACACGCGTCCGCTCTTTATATTTCTGCACAGTTCCTGAATGTCTATATACTACCACGAGTAACAGAATAGCTACTTTTTCGCCTCATTACAAACTTCATTAACAGAAACAAAGCAATGCTAGCATGGGAACTGACACTGTGCAAACATTCTATGTCACAAGCTGCAAGCTAGGCGGAGGAGGGTAAATGGAAGTGGTCACCTGTGCACAGTTTTTTATTCTTCACACTCACACCAAAAGTTTCGTCACAGAGGAGGAAAACAGGCTCAAAAAAAGAACTGCTTACATCTGTACATATTGCACCGTGGACTAGGGAGACACCTACTGTTGTGAAGCGGTGCATGGAGGGTAGAAAACACCAGCCAATGTTCAAGGTCAAGAGCAAAAATTTATTATATGGTCTGAAAATAAAAGTTACCTAGCTAAAGATGTTCTTAATACCATGGGATATGCTTTGTAGAATGCTTTCTAAATCTGTACGCAAATAAATGAACTATGAAAAGAGAGACAGTCTGCACTAAGATTTTGTTGAAAATATATTTATACTATTTTAAGTCTCTACTCCATCCTTGATCTCGACGAGACATAAAGTCATAAAAAAAATTAATAACGTTTTTCAGCTTACCAATATGCGCCTTCTTTATACCCTACACAAATACAAGCACTTAGTCTTGGAAACAACCATATATCTTCAAGTATGTGTAACACCTGAACTGCAATTGCAACTAAACAAATGGAGAAAGTAGTGTCAGCCCGGCCTCAAATTCTCGGCTTATGGAGATGGATATGCATGGGGTGGAAGGGTCTCAAACCTGCGCAACTGCTCAGTCAATGGTGGCAAGAAAAACCTTGACACCACTCACACAATAAATACCTACTATAGGCTGTTCACAGTTAAGTGAGCACTTTTGAAAGCCCCACTTAAGATTTACTTGTATTCACATTGTGTAGCTTCCACAATATGTAAAATTAACATTGCCTTGGGCCTCACCACTTTATTCATGTGTCGGTCAAGTAAAACTGTGAAATTAATAGAAAAGTAAATATTTTACATTTCTGCTCATTTCTACACTTTGAGACGTTAAAGAAACAGGAAGCAAAATTAATAATTTCAGTTATCACAAATGGTAACCTAACACTGTTTATTATATGTTAATATGTGAAACTAATTTCCCTTCTTCATTACCAACTTTAGTGGGTACATGCCACTCACTGCGCCCGTTAAAATATATGCAGGTAGGAGCAGTGACTTTTTTCTAAGGTTAATTTCAAAAGTGCTCATTTTATAGTGAACAGCCTTAAACAATCATTATTCTGCATTTTCTATGCTAGCAATAATTGAAAATAAAAGGAATGTGAAAATTCCTTCTGCTGTAGAAATATACATACAAAAAAATCAGACAAATTAAAGGTTTGGGGGGGGGGGGGGGGCTGGTTCCGCCCCTGCTGATGAGCAGCACTGAAATGCAAGGGCAGGGGAAACTGGAGATCCCAGAGAAACCCTACAGACCAACAGCATTGTCCGGCATGATTCCCACGTACAAAAATCCAGGAGAAAACCTACCAGGAATCAAACCCGGTTCATTTAGATGGGAGGCAAGTAGTCTGACCACTACACCACTGTGGCCTCATACTTCATTGTTAACGCAAGGCACTTTTCATTAATTGGAGTTAATTTCCTTTGTAGAATCATAGCACTGAAATGTTAACAGTTCACTGGCAAATTATTTAAGAAGTTCTGCACATTGTCCAGTCGGATAATGCTGGAAAGAATGCCACTGATCTCAACATGACTACTAATTACACTTTTTGTAGATGAAAAATTGCAAACAATAAGTTAGTATAATCTATTCACAATAATAAATTTTTCCAGCCTTAAGATGAGAGACAGTTTTAACACACATTCTATATCCATTAATCCTTACTTTCCATAATGACATAATAGAATGCTATCTGTAATACTGAGTAAACAGCTTCTTTTGACAAGTAAAAATATGTTTTTATATATAAATTATAAATAAATACTGAAAAATTTTACAAACTGGCACATCAACTGTTCCAAAATATTAAAGGTACTGTAAATACAGTGGTTTAAATAAAAAAAGCTATTCAACACACACACTGTTTTTGTCAAGGTTCACCTACTCCTAAATTGAGAATACAGGCATACAAATTGATTAAATAAATTTATTTTTTATAATTAACAAATTTATGATGTTTCAGACTTATAACCGAGAATGAGAGTCGAGATTTTACACAGGTAGCTTTGTGGTGGACTTAAGACTCATTTCCTTGTTTTCATAATAACACAGAATTATTACTATTACATGAACAAGACATACCTTCTGTATGTAACACTTGCCCAACCTGTTAATGTGTTTGAACTCACAACCTGAACAAAGGTATCGCTCAAAACTCTCATCCACGACCGGGAGGAACTCGAACCTGCGTTGTCCAGGGTTGCAGACAGGTGCACTACCCACTATCCTACCATGACAGGCTTAAAACCATAATGGTAATATTACATTCATCCCCAACACTTCAAATCTTATACAACAAGACACAAAATGTAAATGTGAATTAGCTTTAACTTACTTCTAAAACATGCTTTTGGCAAAGCAAGTAAGAATTTTAGTGTAGCAAGAAATGATTCTTCATCAAACACTTACAGCAAACTCTCAACAGTATACAACTAGAAACATAAATTATTGATGGTAAATTCTGAGTTACGAAATGTGAACGTTGTAATTCAATGTTCATTCAAATGAAAAAACGCAAGGTGACGGCAATCCAACAGTCACAATAAAACAGGCATGGTTTCCCTGTCGGCCAGACAGGCTGAGACATTCTGACATAGACCAGGATAGCCAAATTTTATTATGAACTAGTGTACTCTACTGTCTGAGGACGTTCCAAAAATGCTTACTGAAGTCAGTTTGAAGCTTGTAAGTCAATGCTTGAATTTACACCCCTGATGAATGCCTTCAAAGCATTAAATTGCAGTGGAAAGAGACGAATTTGTTGGGGGGGGGGGGGGGGGGGAGAGGAAATAGCAGGGCAATGAAAAAGTTATTTTTTTTTAATTTTTGTCCAGACAAAGGCATGATATAGGTGTTATAAACTTAAAAGAAATATTAAAATCTGCAAATTTATGTTTTTTATTTGTTACTCAAACATTTTTGAAGCAGCACACAAAATATGGATTATAAAATGCACATTGAACTTCTGAAAATCAGGAGCAATGTATCCAATTTGTTTTGCCAAAATAAACTGAGGATTTTCAAGTAACATTGGTGGAAACTGTATTTAAAAGTTACAAGAAATATTAAATTTTTTAATGTCTGATTAGTGCTAAATATGATGCATAGACCCCAGTCTTGTGTTTTTTCACCAGGCAGGAAGAACTTCTATAGGTAGAGTGAGTCATTAATATGTATTTTTTTCTGACTTCATTGTGCTTTCCATTTATGAAGTTTCTTAATGTTTGTACCAGGTGAATGATGGTTAAATGTTTTTAGTTTATCAGATTATGTACCGAATACTCGTGATCCTTAATTCAAATGTGATTTTGATGTTTACATATTCAGATAAGAATGGCAGGACAGTTAGGACTTGCAAGTTAGCAAAATTGGCATAGCAAAAAATACTGGTTGCACAAAGTTTACATATTTTTAACTGTACATGTTTATAACTACACAAATGATCTGAAGGCATATGTTTGCATATCACAACATTGTAACTTTTCCTAGGTGTTAAAAACACAATTATTTGACATGCTTGGAAGTTTCTGCAATTTAAGTACTTTCCACAACCCCAATAAATTGCTCAAAGTACTAAAACTTACAAAAAAAAATTAAATAGAATGATGTGTGCTTGACAAAACAATTACCACATTTACTCATGTATAGCTCACCTTTTTTCCAAAATAAAGAAAAAAAATTCTGGGGTGCATACTGTACAGGGGAAAAAAATAGCAAGGGGAAGTGGTATAGGTTGTTCACTATAAAGTGAGCACTTTTGAGGCCCTAATTAATTTTTTATTTCAGCCATTTTTTAGCTTTCAAACACATTTTAAAATATATATATAGAGCCATATTCATAAGAACAGTGTGCAGATTCCACTGCACTCGAAAGTCAACGCCTAAGGCTAAAATAAAATATACTTATTGGCAATTATTCCAAATGTGAGGAATTTCAAAAGTGCTCACTTTACCATGAACCGCCTATAGCCATAAATCGTCCTGGGATGTTGAGGGAAGTGGCGGGAGTTGTCTCATCTCTTGTTCTTACATCACTCCTCTCTCTTCTCTCTCGGCGCCCCTTCAGATATGCATAGGTCATTACGCCGCTTTCCAGCCGCCCACTAATGGCATCCTGTCATGCCGCAAACTAAAGCTGCCATGTGTTTACGGCCCCCTCCCTCTTGTAAAAACACCCAGATGTTGCACGTCGATAATTCCGCCATCCCTCTTTGTTTCCATAGCAGATGCTAGCAAGTCACGTTCGAAGATGGTGCAAGAAAAGAAGAGGAGGGGTGTGGGGGTGAAAGAAGGGGGAGACCTGTTTTTTTTTTTTTTAGAGAAGGGTAGTGTGACGTTCTAGCACGGCAAGAAACGAGAGCCGGTCACTTCTAAAAGGAGAAAAAATAAAAGCGAAGCCTGCCTGAAATGTTAAGTAGTAGGAGCGAGAGGGTACCGTAATATTTTATATTTTCGCTTTTTGCACCCAAGTTATTTAATTAAAGTATTTTCCAAACATATCACAATCGGCAAACATTAATGTAAAAAAGAATAATTTGTTCCATACTTACTAACAGGGCGCCACAAATTTTTGGTGGAATTTTATTTTAAAAAAATATTTCCTCAAACTTGTTGCAAAATCATTGTGCATGCTATACACGAGTAAATACGGTAAATGAAATAAAACCACCGTATTAGTGTGCATGCACATTATTGTTTGCAATATTTTCCACCATCTTTAAGTTTGTAACAGCTGTTGTAAATATTTAAGATCACATGATAAATTAAGCCATCTGAGTTGCATACTTAAGTTTCATCTTTTGCGCTTAGACTAAATAATCATTTAGTTTATTGTTAATTTTGGCAAATGCCATAATTCATTGAACTAACCTAAACACCATCAAATATAAGAAATTGAGAACCTTCTATACAGTCGCAACCCCCCCCCCCCCCACCCTGCCGCCAACCACTGCAATTAAATCACAATTGCAGCAAAACATTAACATGTAAAATATGGAATACCATAAACAACATAAATATTTAATAACCTATAAAATAATCATTGATGAAACCATCATCCATACAGGCACTGTTAAGGACCATAAAGCAGACCTACTGTAAAAAAAAAATTGTAAATATTTAAATATCTTCTAATTTTTTTAATACACCAGCATTCTTTGGACAGCTGAATAATGAAAACAAAGCTTTTGGTAATATTTTTGTTTACATATAGCAGCATACATAATCTGTACTGGAAAGTAGAAATTGCAGGGCTTCTGGAAGGTGTTAACTTAGAATAAGTGAACTAGAAGTACTATCATAAGTCATAACATGTCAGAGAGTAGAGATGGATGAAAATAATCTTCCCTTCTCCCAATGCCAATGACTGAGCCCTCATATCACAAGTACATAAACTGAACTCATCACATTATACAACCATGCCAGGAGAAGACTAAACATTCCGGGGCCACCCCTACATGTTGAGGCCTTTCAGCAAGAAACCTGCTGGGACACAGTTAGCAAATGAGCTGGCAATGAGTATTAGAGATACAATAACTTCTCATAAGCCCCACCCCCCAAAGGCCATTGTGAACCAATCCATGAGCTACCCAGTTTGCAGAAGTGCCTGGAGGAACTCCACCATAGCAAGAGCCCTGGATCATTGCATACCAAAAAGGACTTGTTCAGGGACACTAATCCTCAAGCTGCAAAAAGCTGAGCAAGGAGAGTGGAGAGGAAGAAGAACCCATTGCTACCCCATGCAAACTCCTTAAGTTTAAGACCCACAACAGAATCACAATATGAGGTCCATTACCCACTTTTGGAGAAGGAATATTACAAAATTATTTTTTAACAGCTTACAGTTCACCACCCATTGTTTCCAGCTAGCCATCAGACATGCAGCCCAGACACTGTAGAAAGAGCATGTTACCTACACAGCGGGTGAGTCAGCTGCAGTAACCCCTTCAAGAGGTAATAGTCATACCCTGCCACCCCTGCTGTCAAGTGGGAGAGTTTGTCCCCCACTTGGACAAGGTCTCTCCCACCACAACCTTCCAAGAGAAAGGGAAGGAGCTTGGGAAAGAGGGGAGGACTGCATCCATACAAAAAAATTATATACCTCTCCAGCCAGGTGGAGGGATGCCTAGTTCACAAACTTGGAGCATTTCACTCCACTGAGTGAGCCACATTTTCTTTCACCATTGGAAGGCAGAACTGCTAAGTCAAAGATTGTTGCTTCATGTTGAAGTCACCTTTGCCACCTGGAGATACTAATCAATAAAGGAGCAGGTCATTCACTTTGTCCAATTATCTCCTCCCCCCACAACTTGAAGACTCTATGCTATGGACAAGTAATTTCAAAGCCAACTCGATGACATGGCTAACCAGCAACCTGTCTGTGGAGTTCTGGTTGGGTGGTGCTCAATCTCAGGAGACGTAACAGTTGTCTCACAGTATAAGCATCTCTAAGCTTAATGGTCCACTTGCCTATTCACCCAAATACAGAATCGTCTATGGTTTGAAGGACTCACATGTGGCCAGCTAGGTTTCCCTTGTACATAACAGCTTTGGCTGGACTACTCACAGCATATGAATCCTTAGGATTGTATGGTACAACTGAAAGGGTATGCCCAACAGCAGTTACAAGAGAGGTTATTTAACATTTGGGTTCCTTCTGGGCTGTGGTACATTCCAACAACAATCCTTGGACCTGGACCATGGGTTACCCATCTTAATCTTTATATTTAAAAAATTTGTCTGTATGTTTTAGGTACACATGTAATTATATTTTCAATTAGCAACACACCTGAAAGTAATTAATCAATACACTTGTACATCATACACACTAGTAAAGTGGCTATATTGGTGTAGTTATTAACTTTCCTATTTAAAGATACAAGAGTGTTATCACTTTTTCCTATAAATAAAAAGTCACCAACAGGTTTGTAAAGTTCAGATGTGTGTCTTTTTGAATAGGTTTTTCTACATGATCAAAAACCATACAATAACCATACCACATTACCACATTTTGCCCAAAAATATGCAACAAACTGTAATAGCTAAAGTTTAAAAATACATACCTATGTAATAAGTGTGCTGAGTTATTAACATTTCTGTGCAGAGATGCTATTTTACTAACAGCGTTAATATTAGAAAAAAACTATTACAATCACAAAATGTGAGTTGAGCTGTGTAGTTAATATGATAGTAGTACAACATATACTGAACTTAAGTTATGTTTCTCATTCTATTTTATTTGAATGCAGTATTTGTTGAAACTAAAAAACTCCATTAACTAAAGCATGTAACATGCAAGAGCCATGAGCTATATAAAACAGGCTGATATTTTATGAAATATATGTATGGAATGAACAGTATATTTCCTTGAAAACTCATTGCACAAACACAATAGGGAAGTCAGAGCAAGTGACAAGTAGAAACAGCTTTTTGCATATTATATAGGCATAATGGGAGGGAGATATATCGTTGCTCCTATAGCAACAATGACATAAGGACTCTGCAAAGTTCGAGTCCTCTAGCCTCTCTCACTCCAACTCCAAGCACATAACCTACAAGAGGTGCCCCTATTAAGCCAAGCAACCCAGTGGAAGGTTTGAGTATTCAACCCCATCGGGGAGCTGGGTCGGCGAGCAAATCGGTGCAGGAGGATCACCAAATCCATCATTGAAGCAGGCATGGTGATTAAGCTTCAACCCTTAAGAGTTCATGATGAATGACATTAAGATCAAATTCTCCGAAGTTAAAATAGCCCCACAATCAGATCTCTGGGTGGGAGCAGCTTATATGTCTCAAATAAGTAGATTTGCTACCAGTAGAACTCAAACATTGCAAGTCTCTACACAACTATCATTCACTATTGGGAAATGACAAACTTGAAGAAATTGAAGAAGAACTCAGCAAGATCAACTGGAGCGTTGTCAGTCTGAGTGAGTTATGCTGTAAAGGTGAATACTGTCTCCTTCTAAATTCTAGCAATCTACTTTACTTCTGCGGTGAACCTGAAGGAAAGCTGAATGAAGTTGGATTCACAATAAATAAGAAGATTACTGATAAGATATCTATGCTTGAAGCAACATCCAGCAGAATAGTTCAACTAGTTCTGGGTATTTCTAAAAAGGTACAAAATACAAATTGTGCAGGTTTATGCTCCCCCTTAAAGCCACTAAGGCGAGGAGATTGAGGCCTTTTACGAGAACCTAAAGGAAACTTGTGAGAAAGTAAGTGACTGTCACTTTCAATTGATTATTGGTGACTTTAATGCCAAGATAGGCACCTGTAAGCAGAGTGATTCAGTGGTGGGCAACTATGGGATTGATGAGAGAAATGACAGAGGAGAGAGATTGGTGCAATTCGCTGCACAGTCAAAAATGCCTATAATGAATGCACTTTCTAAGAAGTATTCTTACCTAAAATGGACATGGAGAAGCCCTAACTTCAGTGTTAAAAATGAGATAGACTTTGTTCTTTCGAATACACCTCACATTCTTAAAGATGTCTCAGTTCTGATAAGTTTAACACTGGCAGCGATCACCAACTGGTAAGAGCAAGGACTGAAATAAATGTAAGATTAGAAAGAAATAAGCTCATAAGAAGTAAGACAAAAATTATTAATCTTAAAAACTTGGAGGAAAATAGAGATCAATTTCAACAGTTGCTCCAGAAGAAGCTTCTGGAAATGAAGAAGATCTGGCAACAATGTTAGTCACGAGTGTCCAAGAAGTCGGCGGCATCTGTCATAAATACATCCAAAAAAGATAATTCACTGATAAAACCACAGACCTATTAAAAAAGAGGTGGGAAATGAAGATTCGATCTAATTATGATATGATAGAGCATTCTGAGCTGTTCAAAGCTTTGAGGCAATAAAGAAGTACAATGAGGACGTCATAAGAAACATTACTAACAAAGAGGGCATTTTACACTTTATCAGTATTTTTATAGTAACCTATATGGCAGTATAGAAGAAAATCCAATTTACTCTGATTACTCTAATGTATCCAAAATGCTAGATATACTTCCCTCCCAAATAAGGTATGCTATAGATAACACAAAAAAGGAATGACTGCTGGCAGCGATGGTCTTTCAGTTGATATTCTGAAGCTAGTTGGTGAGGAAACTATCAATCACTTGACTAAAGTCTTCTCTTTTTGCATACACAATGCATCAGTCCCATCAGCATGGAATAAAGCTAAGATCAGTCTTCTACACAAAAAAATAAAGTATTCATAACATCAAAAACTATTGCCTATATGCTTGTTGTATGTGCTGTACAAAGTGTTTACAAAAATCTTGTTAAACCAAATTAGTTCCATTCTTGATTCAGCCCAGCCAATTGAGCAAGCAGGATTCCGCAGCAGCATTAGCACAATTGACCATATTCTTGCCCTACAAGAACTAATTAGCCGAACAAACGAATACCAGGTGCCTCTTTGTGTAGCTTTTGTGCATTTCGAAAAGGCATTCGATTCCGTAACTCACAAGGCGGTCCTGCAAGCCTTAACTGAGCATGAGGTGGACATGGCCTGTACAGAGTGCTCCATTACATCTATGACACCACCTCAGCCTTTGTCACTGTCAGTGAGTCAACTACAGACTTCCGCATTGAAAGAGGTGTTCAGCAAGGTGATCCCATCTCTCCAAAGTTTTGGTGACCCCATCTCCCCAAAGTTATTTTCAGCTGTGTTGGAGATGGTGATGTCAAAATTATAATGGCAGAAAAAGGAATTATAATTAATGACACCAGATTTAATAACTTGAGATTCTCACATGACATTCCACTCTTGGCCAACGACATTGAGGAACTCCAAACCTTGGTTTCTGATCTTGCCTCTGAGTGTAAAGCAGTTGGCCTGAGCATAAATCTTGCAAAAAACAAAAGTTATGTCCAATAAATGGGTCACAGCGGGGAATATAAAAATAAATAATATATCTTTAGAAAACATCAGTGACTACATTTATCTAGTGAGATTCTAAGGGATATTAAAAGATTAATTATAAAGCAGTAGTTTACCACTGGTGCTCCTTTCATATGCAGAGACCAGAAATTTTCACTGTGCAGGCTGACTTGACGATCAAACCAGATGACATTCACCTGCAGCATGTGGCCTTATCATAAGGCCCGTCAAACAATGATTCTAGAAAAGAATGTTTCACTATATGTGCCCAACCACAATTCCACAGTCATTGATTAGAGATTTTAACAATTTAATAAGTTGATAAGATTAATTTCAATGTTATTAACAGGTGGATATAGACTCAAATGTATGAATTCATTGCTATATTTTATAACTTAGTAACAAACTGATAAACACATTTAAGTAAAGTCCCTCCAACACTAAATTCTTTCGGAGTAATTAGTAATTATGCCATTATAGTGATTTTTTTTTATTTTCAAGTACTAAATAACAGTTCTATCTCTGTATACAAAGACAACAAATGTACAGATATATGGCAACACAAGCAACATGCAATATTCAGCAGATTTTATTCTGACCGTGAACCGACGAATGTGAAAGGAAAAATTCAATCAAACAGTATTGTGGTTAATTCACAGGAATAGAACCTGGGATTGCTCAAACCAGATGAGAGCAGACCACTAACAAGGTCAGGGATATCCTCAAGAAATTGAACAGCAAAAGTCTGTTCAGTAATGTGACAAATGTCCACCCAATAACAAGCATGAACTACTTTAATGCAACTGTGTTCAAAGAGGAAAACACCAAAGGAATAAAGTATTCTGGACCAGTTTGCTAGCCTGAGAGGAAGGATACCCACTCGCTTGACGGATACTGATGTAATGCTTCCCATGATGGAGCCGGGCTCGGCCTTCACAGAGGTCGGTTGCGATGCCGGCCTTTGGAACTTGAGACTATTCGTGGCCACACAGCTCTTGAAAGGCAAATGACAAACAAGAACAGCTGTTGAAACAGCAAAAGCAAAGTGTACAACTGCGGACAAGAGTTACTGTACTAATAAGCAGTCACAAAAACATTTTACCATTGTCGAAAAAAATAATTATAGTGTGTAATGTTCATGCAATTAAACTAATGAGGAATGTACGAATGTAGCACAATTTAAAACTCTTGCATACAATACCTGATAGAGCTTGGAAACCTGTGTTATTTTACAATAGCTATTACCATATCGTATTCATTGCAAATTCTACCAAGAGCCTGCTAAGCATCACTGCTAATAATAATGCTAGCTGCTTTTTAATTTTCTTTTAATAGTTGTTCTAAATTTTATAATATTGGCCTAAAATATAACATACAATATTTTCTAAGCAAAATAACCCCATGATATAATTTAATGGCTCAATTTATAACTGTTTACAATTTTTAATAGATTGTATTTATGTTAGCCTACCAAAATTCATCTAAACAAAGAAGAACTTATTTAAATCACTTCTAAATTTTAGAATAAGAAAAAATATTACCTGTGAATCTCATACAAAATTTATTATAAAAAGAAAAATAGACTTCAAAATGAATATTTTCTTAACCCTGAATCAAGTGATACTTTCTTAACCGTGAATCAAGTGACATCCTCATTAATTTTACTATTTAAAATGCATTTTGAAAACCCACCACCTCCAAAATCATTATTGGATATTCTTTTTTATAAAATCACACTATTTCAATACTCTATAACAGCGGTTTGCAATCTGTGCTCCAGAGAGCCTTCAGGGCTCTGCGTGCACTTCTGAGGGGCTCCACAGCCGTTCCAGGAAAACAATAAATACAAATAAACATGGAATGAAACTGAATATTAAGAAAAGAATGAAAATAAGAAAACTATAAATTACATTTTGAACCAAAATTTGCACGTTCAATTTTGCGCCCTTTAGCAGATGATGCTTGGTCATTCTGATACCACTCGCTACAACATTACTGTAGTGCGAGAGCGAGATGGACAGGCAACAATGCTGAGCGGGGCATTGGCCAGCCACTCACACTATGTCACCTGCCAGGAACTGATGTCCGGGAGATTTCTGAGAACTATGCATTCCAGTAGTTTCTCGCCAACAGTCGATTTGGAGTCGTTCAATGTAATGGGACTGTTTAGTTGTGTTGCATGTTGTGGATTGACTCGCTTAAGTGCTTTTATTGGTTTTCAACTAGGTAAGTGTTACTAGTTACTGACTTCATCAATTATTTTCTGATGGTTTAAGCAAGCTGGTTATTTTATTTAGGGATGTGCGAACACTGAAATTTTGTTCCAGTCGAGCTAGAGCCGAGTATTAAAAAAATGTTGATCTTTCAAGTCGAACTTGAGCAAGTTTATACAATATTATTAATAAAACTGTCAGTATAAAAATTCTATATGACAGCCTACTTCACACAAATGGACATGAAACAATTACAGCATTTTCTTATTAATTAAGAGTATTTAACAATACAATTTAACGAAATACCTGAACCATATTATAAAGTGCCCATTAAATTATTCCCATATCAAATTTTAAAATCTAATACTGTACAATAACATGTAAGACTGTCTAGTAATCAATTCCACAAAAAAAAATTACAGTGGGGAAATTAATCATTCAATTCAAAATGCATTGTAGCATTGCTGAAATGAACAATAAAATACATTTTTTTTCTGTTATTTTACATTGGCCTATTGACCTCTTAACATACTATATACAACTAAGGTTACTTGTTTAATTCTACTATTTTTGGTAATCATGTTTTCAAACAAACATACATTTTTCTGCGCTCCTTTAATTCTATTGGCTGAAGGCTTTACGTACACAATACAAAATAAAAATGCACTATTGGTTTCACGTCTACATGTCGAAGATTTTCCTACACACCACAAAATTGTGCCATTTCATACACATCTTCATGCCAAAGATGTTCCTACATGACACTTTACACGATGACTTTGAACCATTTCGCTATGCACACATTCATTACGTACACGTTTTTCATCAAAAGCGACACTGCTAGCGCTAGGGTCGTAGCTATGTGGCACGCCATTTTGGGTTAAGTGCTGTTTGCATGTCTCATATCTTTGACATCCGAAATAAGCAATTGTTTACGTTAAGTTTTCAGTCAATACAAAGACTGTCCGAAAGCATTTTTAATTTAAAAAAGATCAATCTTTTAAACCACTGCTATTTCATTTATAATTTCATGACGTCTGCTAAGGAACTCTTGCATTTTTCGTTCCATTTTTGGTAGTAAAATGTGTGTACATTGACACAAATTTACTCAAATTAACTTTCAGTGGAAGTTTTTAACGTCTGTGAACACACACGCTTCGAATTATATAGTGCAACTTCAATCACAGCCAAGTCGCATCAGGAAGGTTATGAATGCAACATACCAAATCTGTATGCTAACATAGCTAATTCCTCTTATCGATAACAAAATCAAAAATAGCTAAATAAATTAAGTGTATTTTTCTCATAGCAATTTTGCTACGTTTGAAGTTTGTCAACTTCTCAGCGATAACGAGTGAGCACATCATGCAATTAAAAACAAACACATTTTGAACAAAAAAAAAAAATTTGTTAGTGTGTTAGGAATAGTTTTTACCAAATCTATATTAAAATACACAATGTTAGATCTCAGTAAAATAGTTGAACATTTGGAGTTGAATTAAACATTCATCATGCACGTAGCTTATTTTTATATGAATGTTTACATTATGTATATCGAAACTCTTGTCCCACTTTAACTAGCAATCGATACTTGCAACTTATAGATGTCGCTCGCATATAAGACAAATTCGGTGCTCACGGTTAACCACAACTTCATTATAACGCAAGTTTACAACAAGTTTTAGTTCATGTTTGCAATAAACATGTAGTTTTAATGTTACATAATGTATGAAGCACAACATTTTTTTTAGCTTATGTAACAAATTTTGAAATCTGTGAATAAGCGGAAAATCAAAATTGTCTCCTCAAGATTGATTCATAAAATCATAATCACGTATGTAAAGAGTCTATACAAAGTTTCTCGCACGAAACCTGACTTGTATTTTAGTTGGAACAACCTACAAATATGAACATAAATTTGTATTTTAGTTGGAACAACCTAGAAACATGAACATAAATTTTTCCCAAAAATATTGGGAAGAATTTCCCACCAGACGAGAAAATCACTACGTATTCCTGAAATTTATCCTGAAGTTTGAGATCCCGCACACCACTAGTACATGTACATTACATGCATTAATGTTTTGGAGTGTCAAGTTTATTAAAAAAAATTTTGATCTCCATCTTTGTCACTGTTGGCTGTGTGGGTATTCCGCGGAAACTCAGAATAATGTGAAGTGAAACTCAGTTATTAACAATTTCCGGTTTTTAATTTACGTTACAGAGATTTCAATTGCAGTAGGTGCAATTTCTCACCAGTTAAGTCTGCAAAACTTGCAGTTTTATCTCCCATTTATCACACCGTAATGCATTAAGGCGCCGTTGAACATGAGGCAAATAAAAATATATTTCCGATTAAAATCTGCGGTGCTGAATTAAGTTTGAAAAGATAATGAAGTGTTTCATAGTATAGAAAGGATTTTTCCCCCCGATAATTATGTTTTGCTATATTGTAAGTAAAATTAGATAGAAATATTTCACACCGAAATGCAGTTTGGACTAATTTGTGGGCATTCTGTTGATTTCAGGTTATGTTTTCAGGACTCAATAATCCTGTGTGGCAAACATTGAATAAAAACTTTGATGATGTTATTAAGCCCGTATTGTCTTCTTTTGATTTCAAATACGATGCCGAATATTAAAAATATTTAATTCAAATTCAAATTTTCGAAGTTCTGCCCACCTCTAGAATACACCCTCACTTTTCGGGAAATCCAGGATTGAAGGAAATATCAGAAATTTCTTTCTAAAGTGATATTTTTGTTTTATCATGTGTAAGTCCAATTTTTCTTTATTATTTCAAAACTATTATAAGGAATTTTCCTACTAAAATTAAAGCACGAATTTTTAAGAAGTGTTCCAAAGTGAACAAAAATATAGAGCAATACAACTTTTCTAGCTTGAATCTAATTTTTAGCACATATAGTCATTATTCTACATTTATTTTTTGTTTTAATGGAATAAGTCATGACAGAATATTATTCACAAATATTATTCACACGACAAGCTTCTTTACATAACCAAAAGTATGTTTTCCCAAATTCCAGCGGGATATTTAATTTTCCCACCTGAATTTTTCCCGGTGGCAAAATTCCATTCCTGCACGCCACTAATACATATGCAAAGTAAACGAACCATATTATATTGAATCATACTGTATAGATACACAATTTTAATAAAAAGTACAAACTAGGGTAAAAAAACATGAGCACTGCAATTAATTAATGGGATTCAAAGGTGCCATTGTTTCTTCTAGCATACCACTTGACAGTTCATGAGTCCACAAGAGTAACACCATCAAGGATGCTGTTTGAAAGAAAGCTATGCCTTCCCAGTGACCTGCTGTTTGGCCGACCGACAGAAAAAGAAGTTGTAGGGCCTGATTATTCCAGTGAATTATGTAACAGACATGTTGACATTCATGAATTTGCTTGACAGCACCTCAGAATAAATAATGACAGAATGAAGACGCGGTATGATAGGAGAATGTCGAGCAATGTATTTCACGAAGGACAACTGATGTGGCTGTACAACCCATACAGAAGAAAAGTGTTATAATGAAATGATAGATCATCAGGTTTGTTTTGATGTATTTATTTGGGTTTTGTCACATGGTGTGTATATAACCTATATTTGATTTTTTACATTTGATGGAATTCAGTTGATTACTTTTGCTACCCTGATCCTAGCATACTATTTTGGTATAGGCCGTTCATGGTAAAGTGAGCACTTTTGAAGCCCTAGTAACTTTTTTCTTTCAACCAATTTATATCCTTCCATCACTTCTTATTGTAAACCTTGCCATGTGAGTAATAAACACATGTATACATTCACCATACCAAAAATCAAAAGTCCGAGGCCGCAACGAAATGTATTTATTGGATATTATGTCTGATGAAACAGCTTCAAAAAGTGCTCACTTTACCGTGAACGGCCTATAAACATTATTATTTTACCCACAAATTGATTTTTGACATTTGATGGAATTCAGTTAAAGATTACTTTGCTGCCCTGATCCTAGCATAACATTTTGGTAAATATAATTATTTTACCCACAAATTATTAATTTATAATTTTACATGATATTATTTATTTATGTATTTTTATGATTTCCTACAGCCTAATTTATTTATCTGAGCTCAGAAATTATATTCAGGAGTTATTTGAAGTGATAAATTTTATGTTCACAGCCCGACTGATGCTTTAGTTAGGACGTCACTAGAAGTGACGTAGTGAATGATTACGCCGACTTAGGCATGAGAGGGTGTGAACCCCACTTTTCTGAGAGGTCTACAGCCTCCCACATGTTTCAACATGTGGGCCATCCTAAAGGAGACCCTATGCAGATGTCTCGAGCAAGCTAAGTATACAGCTACCGATGTTATGAGCAATGTTGTGACTAACAGTTAGTCTAGACACAGGAATCCTGCCACTAATTTGAGTTTTTAATAGTTTGAACTGACTTTTAATTATCGTGAACTTAAGTCTGATAATAAACAGCCCAGTGGTTAACAAGTGTGATTTCTTGATGCTATGCCAGACAATGAGTGATGCAGTGTGGAAAATTTAATTTATTTGGACAGTTTCTTAATTCTGAGCCAGATTACTATCAACGGAGAGACATGCACACTAAATTAACATGTTGTAATAGCTGTTAGAATTTGTGGGAATAAGTAATCCAAATTATCCATTCCTATTTTCCTGGATAGTGATTCTTTTATGCCTGAATAATATGTCTTTAACTAATATTCACACACGAAAACTAATTTTTCTTGGATTTTTCTTAAGTAAAGAGTTTTTCTTACAAGGTTTTCTAAATTATTTACCTTAATTACTGATACAATTTCCATAATACTTTTCCTTGAATAAAACCTAAAAATGAAACTAAATATTTTTGCTTATAATTTCAAGTAGTTTTGGTTGTTTACTCACTGAGAAGTGTTTTTCATGCGTGTTGTCTAGTCACAACAAATTTGAAAGTGCAAAATGCAATTTTGAGAATGTTACGTGCAAAATGCAATTTTGAGAGAGTTACGTGCAATTGTGTATACTTTGTTCCAGTGAGAAGCTAGTTTCACGCCTGGTAAGTGAAATGCTAAAACAGTGTACTGAATAATCATAGTGTGTTTATGTTCTGTTTTATTATTTTGACAAATGATTATACGTGTTTGTGAGAACACCTATAATATGTGTTTGTGAGAAACACCTATAATATGTGTTTGTGAGAACTTTACTTTGCCATTGAATTCATGCTATTCAGTGTGTGTCCACCACGTACACTACACTGAGCTCCCGTATGATAATGGCATAATAGGCACGACCACATTTGCCAGCTCTCCTACCTCCCCCTTCCATCACCAATCACGGGAGGGGCTTACAGCGAAGGATATCTCACGCCAATCATCTGATCATTTGTAATTATTTTACCAGTGCTTCCACACCATATTTTATTCTACATACAAAATATATTTTTTCTCCAAATATTTTCTTTCTTTGTTACTTTTAGAGAATGTGGCGCCTTAATGTGGTGACCAAGTATTGCATACACGTAATTACATTTACACTATATATACAACTTACGTGTAGACCGACTTATCTGACTGTTGCTGGTTATGAGAAGATATAGGACGAGGTATTCTGAACGCCACGACAAAATGAAACAGTTTAGCAATATGGAGGAAAAGGGATCTGAAACTATTGAGTTTGGAAGAAACTTCACAGCATAATGAGGACGACAACTACTAGAAGTTCCCCATGGATGTGTACTACCCAATGCCACATAATTTTGAGTGTAACATGCGTTATCCACCTACAGGCATTTCAAGAATTCATTGTTGTATTTCTTTGTGAATTCTTCCAAATGGTGTGATCTACAAAAATCAAATAAGCGGACCCTGCTGTAAATTTTGACACTGTGATTAACTAATGTGCCAAAGGCAACGTCTGCGATCCCTTTGATCTTCCGCCTCAGCTACACTCCACATCATGCTAAGTCATGCTGTCATCAGACTCCTGCAATGTAAGTGCTATCACATTTGCAAGGGTCTGTGAGGTCAGCCACCATCTGCCCCTTGGACCAGCCTTCCAGCCAGGATAGTGAACGCACAACCCATTTGAACTGTGAGGAAACGAGCTCTCTCTCCTCAATTGCTTTCTGTACCTCACTTACCTCCGCCCAGACTGATATAAATAGGGCTTGCACAGACCCCTCAAGACAGTTCTCGTCTGTTGCGGTAGCAGATAGCACCTGCTCTCAGTCACTACACTGTCCAGCCATGTGCCCGTAAGTCTTCCTGTATGCTACCTCTTCATGATGTCAACTGTGTTTTGCACACTAGCCCGTCACATTTTCTGGGCATCTGCCACCTGCTAAACCCACCAATATTTTTACCGCTTTCACCCCTACTAGGGCCAGCCAGCTTCCATTTCAGCTCCTCCACAAGCAGAGTGGTGAGTAACTGAATCCAAGGAGCCCCAACCATTGAAATACCCCATGAATGGAGCAACAACTTCCTGGCCCCAAGCGGTGAGTGAAATATTTGGCACTTATTTAGACCCAGATTGCACGTCAAAAACAAATCATGATTTTGCATTATCAAAATTAATGCAAAATATGAATTGCAGCCTCAGCTATACCCTATAAATACAGTTAAACCTATATCATTTTTCATGGGACTGGCAAAGAATTTCCATACACACAACCACTGGGTGGATGAGGAATTGATGAGATAATAACCAGAATTAATTTTAAACCACAGACAATTAAACTTTATCTTCAGGGGGGGGGGGGGGGGAAGCAAACTTTAAATGCAATTTCTAATATTTTTTAATGGCCAAAACCAATAAGTTTCAAATAATTTATTGGGGTTACAATTTAACAGTCATTTATGGGAACTCATAGCACATAATGAAATCTGAGCTTGACTACCAACTTAAATGTGATGTGATACAATAAACTGTATCATAACAAGCATACGAATACCTATTTATACATTCATATTTTGACATTTTTAATCACATACAAAATCACAACAGCAATACATGATGATGCTGCATTTCAATACGGTTAAACTACATTCTAGACAAGATGACATATGGCATTGCAAGTCAACAGCAAGAATTGATTGTTTGCATTGTGTTTATACACAATACGCTGAACATGATTTGGGATGTTTTCTTTACATACCATACCCACAGTATTGGTAAACCAAGAACTGAGCTAAGTTGGAAATGGTTAAAAATGTAAGACCTTTCTGTAAACCCCACATAAGAAAATTTAATTATTCCAATTTTAGAAGATAACCGGTAAAACAATCTATGATGAACTGAAAGATAATGTAAATTTTGAATGTTAAAGTGAAATATTTCTGGTACATGTTTACATAATGTCTTTGTGAATGAATTAAAAATCTTACATTAAAGTAAAAGATTGTTAATGTGAAGTACAGTAGAAACTCACTGTTGTGACCCCTTTTGTTATGCCTTCTTTTTTTTTTTTAAACCCATTTTTATGTAACCATGAAATATTCTTTTTTGGAAATTGTGATGGGAGGGAAGGGAGAATAACAAATTTGAGGGAAATCTGTTGGAAAATAAGTTTATTGCACTTTTCTTGGTTGCTGTGAGCCGAGTTTCTCTTGGCAAGCACTGTATCAAATTGGGCATATCTAAAAATAAACACCACATATTCTCACTAGGCTGTCTGCTAGCCAATACTCATAGACACTGCCCACCTCCTCCTACTCATCCATCAGTGTTCCCAGGCACAACGTGACTGTGGCTATCGTACATCACACACCTGTCTTATCACTGTGATGTAGTAAATACCTTCTTTTCTTCTCTGCTTACAACTTGGATTATATGTAGGGGTGGGAAGATACCATGTTTTCGATACTTAATACAGTTTTCAGCTTGATACCCTCAATACTTTTGATACCCAATATACTTGAGTAAAAAGTTTAAAATCAAAGAAAAATCACACAAGATAATATTACAAATGATGGAAACAAATTTGAAATTTACATAATTTAGCGGTAGTCCTGTCAAGTGTTAAAATATGATAAATATTTATATGATACTAAATAAAAATTACGAGGCATGTCAATTTTCGAACTAAGAAAGCTTAATAATTTTTATTTAGAAAACAAGCATTACATTTTTTTCTGGATTAAGTCAGACAGGGGAAATGTGGGAATTCTTTATTGCCGGATAAAAAAAAACACTAGCAATTCTTCCGCTACCGGAAGTAAGATAAACTTATTATTCTGTTTGTTGTTTTGCATTGGTCGTTTTCACAAATTGTGCACACTAAACATGTAAAATAAATATGAAATACCGGGTGTAAACACACATAGTACATATAATTTTATAATTTTTACACTGCAAAATGCGAGTTGAAATTGTTTTTTAGGCCATGTACATTTAGAACATTCTAATAACAGTTTCAAAATACGTCATTTACAATACACACTTTCAAAACACGTAATTTACTATACACACTGACTTGCATACTGTTCGTAATTTCTATTTGCAATTCCTGAATATACGTTGTTCTATTGCAATCCTTACTACACGTTTCTCTGCCATTGATACAAAATAATTAGCTGAATCATAAACTAAATACGACACTTCACAGGATTACAGAAACTAGTAAATTGCAGAACGAAAATAGTGCCGCTCCATGACAACAGGGAAAATGGCAGACCAAGCTATATACACGTGTCAATAAAAAGTAACAAATAAAGTATCGATATGCACGTCCCGATACTCAATACTTTTTATACCGCCCAGTATCAATGGGTGTCGAAGAATAGAATGGCCTATCTCTAATTATATGTCATTTTTGAACTTCTCTTAGTTTTGATTACTTGTTTGCTGATGACTTGATCCAAGAAGTTTTTTTTTCCAATTTGGTAACCATTTTGACTTGATTTCGCATATGATTGTTGACAACCTGTGCTGTTTTTTTAAATTTTGTATGGACTTGTAATTTCAATCAAATGAGTGGAAAGCAAGTCAGCTCGTTAATAATTAAAAAATACCTCCCAGAAAGTAGCAATGCAGTGATCAGCACTACACCAAGCCACCAAAGAAACTTCTCAGCACCAAAAATCCAGCACCATAAATTTATGTGTAAGTTAATAAATAGCATCCAGCATGGGGCGTTTAATTAAATAAATTTTACAGCTGGTCCTTTACTGCATATACCCGCAACATGCTGGTCCTTGCAATTTATACAAGTAACATCAGTAAATGAAATGGTGACAGTGTAACTGTAATGCATGTCATATGTCTTCGCATGTGGCATAACTGTATCTTCCCTCTGTGTTCTTGAAAGCCACCCTCAAGGTGTAGGAGCTGTCAGGAAGTAACATTAAAAAAGAGGAGCAGAGTGAAACTTTTTTTATTCCCAGCACGGTGGCATGGTATTGCAGCACTGTTGCAGATTCATGGTGATGTTCTCTAAATTATTATGCAGTATTCTATTGTAAGGTTCATTTGGCTCAGGTTGGGAAGCTCAATGCTTTTAGTTTGGCAAATAAAAATTTTTTTCCGTCAAGATGTATTGGTATTGTATGTGTATAAGATTTCTATGTTTTGTATATAAGAGATTAGCCCTAATATGCCCAATTTATTTATTTGCATTTAGTCTTTTGGTAATCTTATTCTATATTGCAAATAAGTTTTAGCCTTTTAGGTTTGTTTTTTTGCCTCTTTTAAGAAGTAAGTATCCCTGCTCGTTTAGCGTGTGTGCATTGGTGTTCTGTGGCAGCGTCTGCATCCCATTACCTTTTTGTTCTATGGTTTTGCATTTTTGTTCCTTTTTTCTTGGAATATAGTTTGTAATTTTGTGGCAAAACTTTGTGCATTTCCTGCACCTAACTGTGTTTAGATTTGTGAACTACTAAAGGTATCTGTAAATCAAAGTGAATTTCCTGAAGTCACTGTGTTTGTGACTAAAGCCTCGTGCATATGCTTGTTGATGTAATTTAGTAAGATTTTGTTTCTGCATATGTGGTATTTGTTTGAAGTAGTTTACTTCTGCCTTTACTTAAAGCTTTGTTTTTACAAAATAAATTCCTGAATATTCGCCAGTTATAAGCAATTCTTGCTACAAGTTAATATTATTTTTTGTCAGATTATTATTATTCTTTAATAATTGAATTTGTTTATGTACCATTTTCACTATAGAGTTTGCCCTAACAGTTAGCAACGAGACAATTTATTGGCTTCCAATATTATTAAGTAATAAAAAGAAAAAAGTGTTATACTTATCGGTAAAGTATTATTTAAAACTTGTTAGTTAAGTTCTTGGTTTTTGCAATTTTTGTCTTCAGCAAAATGTAATTTTAGTCAGTATTTATTTGGTATAATCGTAATACTGTACTTTGTTTTGATTCGCAACTCTTCGAATTGATTATCGTGAAAGCTCACCCTCGACAAGGTCACATTCCTTTCTTCTACAAGAACTTAATGGCATGACAATCTTCTTTTAATTGTAGCTTCAGCTTTTCAACTACTAAATATGTGAAACAACTGTTTTGACAGCTGCTGGTGGGTTATTTCAGAAGTTTAATTTTATTACCATGTTTTCCAGTAATATTTGTTGTACGATTCATTTTTTTTATATTTTTTTTTGTGATTCTTTAACTGCCCTCCTCTCCGCTCGGCACCTCATGGCAAGGCCATCATGAGAGCGTGATCTGTTCACCCGATGGCCCTAGCGTGGCTTTGAAAATGCCTTGAAACAGCACTTCATGATGTCATACTTGTTTTAACTGCTGGCAGTGCCGGATCGTCCCATCATGGGCTACCTCCCAACATTTTAGACAAACTATTTTTTTTCTTTTTACTTCGTAGTTAGAAACTTGTGCATGTAATTCTTCACCAGGCCTGCGTGAACTTGTGAAATATGAACACTTTACAATTTACTGCTGATTTTTCCAGTTTCGGACTTTCACCAATCATTTGAGAATTCAACTTTCAAAAATACATGATAAAAAGTGTATCTTTCAACTGACCTTGTAGGCAAGGTCAGCCCTCCATCTTGTTCTTATCTAGTCATAACGAACCTGACAATATCGTATTGAGTAATATTGAAACTATTAGCAGAGGGGATCCCCAAGTAACAATTAATTAAAGAAAATGTTTTTTTTTTTTTTTTATATTCTCTTTAACCTATTTAAATTAAAAGCGACTAAGTCTTGTGAAAGGAATTGAGTACAGTAACACAAACTGATATTAACTTGTTATGAAAATATTATTTATTTGTAGTATATCATAATATTTTATTGTTTTCGTTATTCATTTTGAGACACAATTAAAGCTCTTTTGTCTTACCACCTGAAAAACTCTTCTGTTTTTAAATATATATGAGTGTTTATCCCCACTCCCTTAAGGTGATATAAGTTTGTTTTACACATAATTAGATACCAAATATGTTGTGTTAACCTTTTGAATTTACCCTTTTTTGGCTCGAGACATACATTAAATTGTTTTATCATTTTTGACACTTTAAACAACAAAATCAATGGATGAATGAAATCTTACAAGTTCGATCTGGTTGTCACTTTTCTTGTTGCACGTTATGTGTAAATTTATTGCGTACACACTCGTAACCATCAAGGTCCACTATTCTGACGACTTGTGCCTGTGCTGAGGCAACATTTTGAAAGTAGGGTTTGGTGTAGCCCTGTTTCTATACCCTGGCACATGGTGCAAGAAGTCTTCACATTTGCGTGGTCTTATTACTACCCAGTAATAAGACCGCAAGAATAGATAACCCACACTGGAAAGATGTTGTACTGAATGGCTGTCATAAATGGTGAGCATATGCAGACAAAATCTTGCTGATGAGCCAAAACAAGGAAGAGTTGAAGTGAACGACGAAAGCCATCAAACAACAGGCTGCAAAAGTGGGATTACAGATCAATGAGAGTACGACAGGATACATGTTGATGTCAAAAAGGGAACAATACAAAGACCCACTACCTGTAGACCGAATGAGTTTTAAATCAGCGGAAAAATTCAAATACCTCGGAGCATTATCCACCAGACATAAAGTTGGCTTCGACATACAGGAAAGACTCCAGGCAGGAAATATATGTTTCTACAGCCTACGAAATACACTAAAATCCAAAGCCCTGTTGCAAAGAACAAAGATAAAGATCTACAAAACTATAATTTGCCCTATTGTAACCTGGACAACAAGGAATGCCCATCAAGACAACATTGACTTATTCAAAAGAAGGGTGATGCAATGGAGTCTAAAACATATACAAGATAAAGGAGAGATGACGGAAAACAAACAAAGAAGTCTACTGGGCAAGTGGATGTAAAATCACGAAAATGTTGAAAAGCAGACGGATACAATGGGCTGGTCACGTGATAAGGATGCCTGACAATGCAATGACCAGAGCTGTGATGGAAAGGATACCCGTAAAACACACTCCATCGGAAGACCAAAACTATGATGGCGGGATGAGTAGAAAAATACATAAAACAGTTGAGTTTCGACTGCGATTGGAGGAGTGAAGCAAAAGACAGACCGACAGAGGCAACTTGTCAAGGCAGTGGGTGGTTTTCAGGGCTTGTGATCGCTGTATTTAAAAAAAAATGTAAGTGAATGGGATAATTGCCATTTTCTTAAAATAAATATAATTGTGTAAAATCTTCTGATTCGTATTGTGTGAACTTTGTTTGTAGGACTAGAGTGAAAATATAGCACAATATATCCATATGTTTTGAAGTACAATGCTTGCTGGCCCAACCGCAACAACTTCGCTTCATCTATGCATGATTTTCCCGAGCGCACCAGACGGGATCCGAACAAGTGTCTTTACTACCAGAGCACTTACAGATTATTCCCTTGCTGCGGGGAATAATACAGACATGCCAAAGTTATACTTTTCATCACCAGTCAGTACAAAATGCCATGCCTCCCCCTCAAGAAGACGTCAAGTATGAGTGAGACGGGAGTCTAGTCACTGCTGCCACACCCTGAGAAAGCAGGTAGTTCAAGGGCACACCCAGGGATAGCGCCACCCGTACTCCAACACAGCAATAGAGGCATAGCAGACAACCCTTCGCTCTACCTCCAGATAAGAGTATTGCACCCCCACCATGCCGTCTGGACAAGGGCTGGCCGGGAGGATATGTACCTGTGCCCCAGCCAAGAAATGCCAGTTATTCGCGGTCCTGTTCAGGACCACACATCTCAGACAACTCACTCTACCACCACGTGTGCTAGAGCCCTCTGCCGACTCAGCATCTCCAAGACCTACACGGCAGTTGTTCGTCTGCTTTTCTTAGAGCAACATCAGCCCTGGCAGCTCGTTCCTCCAACTTGTGCGCTGAAGCTTTCTGAACGCTCTTTGCTGCCTAGACAACCGCAGAAGCTCTTCAGCATCTTCACCGGCATCATCCAGATCTTCCAGAGGCTCTCCCACAGCAGACCTTTATGAAGAAGTCAATCCTCCCCAGCCAATTAAAATCTGCGGTGCCAAATTAAGTTTGGAAAGATAATGAAGTGATTCATAATATAAAAAGGTTTTTTCCCCGATAATTACATTTTGCTATATTGTGCGTAAAATCAGATACAACTATTTCACAATGCAGTTTGGACTAATTTGTGGGCATTCTGTTGAGTTGAGGTTATGTTTTCATGATTCATTAGTAGTGTGTGGCAAGTTGTGAATAAAAACTTTGACGTTATTAAGCCCACATTGTCTTCTTTTGCTTATTGGAGCAATAATATTAAATAATTTACGTTTCCCAAAAGTATTTTTTTGTTTTGAAGTTCAAAGTACAGTAAAACATTTGATTTCGAATAATATTAAAAATGTTTGATTCAAATTCAAATTTTCGAAGCTTCCTCCACCCCTACTACCCTAGTCCTGAAAAAAATATTTGAATACAAGCTTAACACTGCTTCATAAAACTGTACAAAAATTTGTTAACTGATGATTTTTAAATTGTACAGATTATCAAAGGTAAGGTAAAAATAGGATATGTGTACACAATCTATCTGTATTTTTGTAATTTCTATACTGGTTATATCAGTTTCAATTACTAAAAATTACTTACCAGAGTGGCTTAGTTATAAGATAAGGGTAATTTGTCCCTGAAAGACAATAAGAGAAAATTCTACGGTTCAATCCAAATTGCTGGAATATAATGATTACAGAATGCTTAGTCAAACTGCATGCCATGGAAGGCCTGTAGTCTTGTCTAAAAAAAACTCATTTCTCTACCCCTGAAGTAAATGCAGCCAGAATGCATAGCCGACAAACTATCCACTCAGTATGTCATTAACTCGCATCCTTAATGCTACAATTCATTCAAGATATACTGTATTTTGGGTACAACTTTAACAAATGGGAAAATCAACAGGTACAACTTTAGAATAAACACGACTGCTGTCAGACAGGTGTGCGACAGTACTCACCGACAATAGCCTGGAAGAGGTGACAGTGACAGGTGGCACAGTGGTGGGGCGGGTGGCTGGGGTGGGTAGCATTGTTGTTGGTTGCAACATCACCATGCCACCTGGGTGGTACATCATTTGACTAGGCATCCCCATCCCGTACATGGGCTGCATCGGCTGGTACATCATCCCAGGCATGCCCGGCATGTACGGCACTACACACAAAATTCCTTATTTCATAAACATTTTGGGAAGATGACAAAAGCCACTGACTAATGGACACTATATTCAGACTTTTTTTACTTTGAGAAATTTATTACTTGTGGAAATAAGCATAACATATAAATATTTTTGTTGATAGAAATAAATCTACATTTCAAAAAAATTGCTCGCTGTACAAAAATACATTACACTGGGTCCAGAATTTATTTAGAGACAACATATACTCAGTACATAATACAACTACAGTATGAATGGAACTTGCTTCATAAAATGTATGGTTACTCAATAGATCAAATCACTGCATAAATCTAATTAATGTGAAAGACTGAAATAACGCCTCTCACGGTACCTTCAACAAATGATACATATTTATGTAGTTGGTCACATGCTTTTTCACGCTTATTGTATTGTATGAAATAAGCCTGTGGAGTTTGCAGATTTTTGGTTTTGGTCCCCCTTAACAAAGTAAACCGAATCTGAGTTTATTATTTCATCTTTTTTAATTTTGTGTATTTTTTTGGCTATTCAGTCACTCAGGAATTATCTTTATTTTAATATGCATCTGTTTAGTTTATGGTAACGGTAAAAAGTAAAATAATATTTAGTGTTTTCCACACTTACCGATTAAATTATGTTGTGAAATATTCTGAAGTTATGTTCTGCTTGTTTCACAGTATTTACTGGAGCTCACATTAATGCTGTTTATAAATATGCAGTTTTTCAGTAACTATATTATAATGTCTGGTTGTTTGTAAAATTTGACAAGTGACGCATTTCCGCATCTTTGATGCGCACTCTACAAAACTACTTCGCCCCACCTTAAGCGCACGGTTCAAATTGGAGCAGATCTATTACACCCAACAGTACTGAAGAGGCGGGACACGTGCCTAAAGGGTATGATGGTGCAATGTAGAATCGACTACAGACACGTGATCCTAGCTTGTACTGTTCATACAGACTCGCCAAGAAGCCGTCTCGCCAACACCCCCAATGAAGATTATACTGTCTGACTAATCTGCCGCTCCCTCCCGCTATAGTGTCAGAGTGCGCCACTAGAGGGCAGCACCTAATTTACAAGCACCAGCGGCCGAGATAAGAGATGATAACACCACCTCAGCACTTCAGAATTCTCAACCCCTATGGCCGAGGCTATCATTCCCTGCACCCCTGAGCCCCTACACAAGGTAAGTATAAAAGGTCTGGCATGATCACAAATCTTCAGTCTCTGCTCCTCCACCTCCTTCCTATAGGGTTGGAGGTAGCATTGGGGTGCATGACCGCTTGTACGCCCACAGATTCCACCACTCACAAGGGCCAGAATCTCTACCAGCAGAATACATCCCCGACCAGAAGCCAACCACCGCTGTAGCCACCGTTCAACCACTGCTTCTGGGAGATTGAACACATCCAGAGGCTCCTGAAGATGCCACTCTATCCTTGTCATCCCTGGTGTTGAACCCAGAACCCCGATAACAGGTCACGACGACGTCCCTTCAGAACCTCCATTTACCCACCAGATGGTATTGGCATCGTTGACATTACCTTCTGGTAGCGGTCCCCCTTTTGTTCCTTCAGAACAACCTGTGTTATTTTGGTTAAAAGTTGTTGAATACTTTATCTAACACTTTGTCAACCAAAAGTAATCGTCTTCATCCCCGTCCAATTTTTCTCAAGGTTGCCTTCACCTGGCTGTTTACGTTAGGTTGAACTTCCATCGCAAGTTGTATTGGCTTATTAGGAGGAAGTAGGGAGCCCCCGTGTTATTACTTACCTAATATAACACGTGAATTCAATCTATTCTCTGTACTGTAATTTTCTTGAAAAAAGTACTGAATCATTCCTATGTAAGCACAACCACCAGAAGTAAAGCCAGGAAGACCGTTAAGGAGAAAGCTAAATATCCACACATTAAGTGGCCACCCGAACTCTGCCAACTAGGTGAATCAAGCAGACTAGGTTATTCCATACTCCCTCATCGCTTCTGCTGGAGCCGGAATGGAGCTGGAATCACCTTAGGCTGATCAAACCCCTGTGGATACCATACCTGCGTATTCTGGTCAGGAAGTAAATTGAGCAATACACAATCTGTCCACCAGTCTCTTTAGGGCTGAGTAAAAGGAACACAGGGTGCTGCTCTCGTTTCAAGACTGGGATTACTCAGAAGTAACACAGTAGGAAAGTGAGGCACCGGCTTACCTTCTGCAAGACTATTTAGTTACTTTCCCCTTATGCCGTACTCTTGGAAGGGAGGTGTATGGAGAAGGTGGTTGAAAAAGGTATTATACTCCTCAGAAGGTAATTCAACTTGCCCACCCCTTTCTACTACTGCCCTCAGGAGTACTTCCACCCCACATGGCAGAGTTCAAACCACCTGCAATACTAAGAGGCCTCACCCCTAACCTTCATTCCTGCTGTTGATTAAGCTTCCTGGGAAGCTTCACCCCATAGTCGATGCAATCCTACAAGGAGAACAGCCGCCCCTGGGCCTTGCCTGCCCTTGGTTAGGCGCCATCCTGCAGGCAACCCAGCTCCCAGCGAACTTGGCCAACTGGGACACCAGCAGCACTTCACATCTCCAGGAGCCAGCAGTTGACTGGCAGCCCACCAGGCATCTGAGCCAGACACTGAGAAGGACCTTCCCGTTCCCAGGTAAACCAGAGATAAAGGGTCAGTCAGTGTAAAGGGTCATCACAGTGACTGTCGATTATGTGCCAACAAGATATGCCACCAGACCCATCTTGTACACCGGCTGGGCACCCCAGAAACATTAAGGCCTCCGACTCCCATATGTTTCTCACGATACTGGCATCCCGGTATAAAACTGTTAAGGTGATCACGACTAAAACTTCTTTCATTAAGATGTACTTCACCAAGTTTGATGTGGTATTTAACCACCCAAGTCTTCGGTCCAAGTCTGATGCAAATCGCCCTCACAAATAGAACCCCATCCTAATCGGGCATGCATCAAATTCTATGGAAAAACACAAGATCTTTTATTTCTGCCTAATTGTAAAACTCAGTAGCACCATGCAAGAACACATTCAACATCTTTGTGTCTTTATACTGTTAGCTGAAAATAACAAATTTTTGAAAACTTGCATTCTGCAAAGATGAGTTTGCATGCAGTATACCTATTTATGTTAGAATCATTTTAGACGAAGACGAGAATGTGTCTAACAGTAGCCAGTTTATGCCGTCAATGTCTACAGGAAGGAACATTGGCAAAACACACTACAACCATAAAAACTTGGTTGCAAAGTTCAACGAAGATGTTACAGAAAGGGAAAGGTTTCTGCACAAATATGGTGGGAAAAAAAAGGATGCTTATCACTTCATGTATCACATCAAAGGCAAAAAATGCCTTCAAGACACAAAAAAGCAATGGTCATCAGCAATTCCACTTCAAAATGGATGGTGGAATCATGTCACCTCTTTTCATTTGTTGGAGACTAAGGTATGAAATGGATATTGCAACACACCATACCAGAGTATCAGTTGCCATAGAGAACAACATTTCCAAGATAGTCAATTCTGGACACAACCACCCCGGTAATAACGACCTCCTCACAGAAAAAAAACCTTTTAGGGTGAAAATGTAAAAATTTGGTTAAGAAATTAAAAATATTACAGAAACTAGGTAGAAAAAAAGTATGTTGCATTTAAATTGGTTGCTGAACATTACAATTCTCCTTGCCACTATTATATGAATTGGACTGTAGAAAGATCTAAAAACAGACACCACCCTTCCATGAACACCGCCACAGATGTTTACCATGTGCGCCTGCTGTTTCTTATATTACAGACTAGAGTTCAGTAGCCCAGAGACTGCCCTTTGTGATACCACATGCAATAGAACTTCCTTATAACAACCCTATTTACTGCATCCATATTTCTACAACTCGTTTTTGAGGAACCATAAAAAATATGGGTGAGAAAAGTTGAAAATTTGAAGTAAATCTGCCAAAAATAAATTTATTTCCTTTCTTGGTTGGTCCACGTTTTGTTTCTTTTAGCGAGCACTGTGCTGGACGTAGCACACATATAAAAATAGATACCATACCCCTAGGCTGCCAACGCTAGCCAATATTTATTGACTCTGGCTTTCTGTCTAATGTTTTCATGCACAACTACAGTCACACATTTGTCCTGCCATTGTTCTCTTGCTTGCTTACCTTTGCGTGTGTTATTACAGCCTGGATTTCTTTTGGTTTTTATTACCGTTTGTCGGTGACTTATTAGTGATGGGCTTGAGACTCCAAAAATTTAGTCGAGTAGAACAAACAAAGATTGACTTGTCATTTGAGTTGAGTTTTATTCCAGTAGACATAGAACGACTGAACACTTAAGTCTAGTTACTGAGCTTTTAAGTGATAAATAAATAATTAATAAATATTCACGGCTAACAATTACCTTGTGTATCTTGCGAATCAATAATTTTACGTTGCTAAACCGCTTACGTTGTGCATGAACGAAAAAACTAACTCAGCTATATGCATTGACATTCAGTTGATGTTTCTGATGATCAGTATGTAAAGCTATGATAAAACCCGAGGATGCACAATGATGCACGAGTCATTGTGGCAATGAGATTTGAAGCACTCTTGTTCAATTGTTTATGCTTGTTTGATAATGGTTTGTTTATATATACTGACGAATGTTTTTTTTTTTTTTTAAGAGAGATATATTTATTTTAATTTAAAATAAAATACACACATTTTTCTTTACTACTGTGGCAGCTACTCTGGGTTTCCACCTCTATGAGGTGAAACTATCAAATATATAAACTTTGATTCCCTCCTATTGGTTTAAAACTCTGGTTCTCTGCCGGAGTGTCTATAGCTTGACTAAATCGATTGCCTGGCTGGGTCATGGACCTTCCCACGCTGGAAGAGTTGGGGTGACACTGTTTGGTGGAGAGACCTTAATTGGAGGAGGGTAAGCTTGACCACGAATGTCTCCCTCCCAGGGAGTCTGGTTCAGCCTACCATAAAGGCCATCAAATCACGACGCCAGTTGTCACGGGTTAAATAAAGGAAATCAACCCTAAGTATGCCTATGCAAAGCCTGGGCAGAAATTAATTGGATGTTTCTGAGTTTACTCTGCGCTGATACGGTTATAATCTGGTTGGTTTCCATAAAGGGATTAAATCCTGTGTAACTGACACTAGTTTACGATTAGTGTTGGGTTTGGGAAGTATGCAAATTTTTTAATACCTTTCCGGCAGCTGTGTGAACTATGCAAGTAACGGCGGGTTATTGTACGGGAGTGCAAGGGCGAGGTGGTGGGGATGCTTTGGAACGAAACATTGGTGGATCTGGGATGTCAATATAACCAAGGATATGTCCGGGCCAGTCTATGCCTAGTAAGGAATCCTGGTCTTGCCTTAGAGACTCAAATAAAAGTACAAGTTTGTCACTTTGAGTTATCACAGGGCCAAATATTGGTTCAATAATTTTTGTAGTTTCAATTACATCACTGTTGGCTGGTGTGTTTACTGGATTATTTAGTGCATCTAACTCTCTTTGCAAAGCCCGAGGGGCTAATACACGTAATTGGCTAACTTTACCTTTTGACTTATAAGGCATTGCAAAAACAACCAAATATACACAGGAGCGTACTACCCTGAATGCCAGGTGTATATTCAAGCCTTCCTGGATCCCTTATCTGCCCAATTAAATTGTCTATCTTCTCATTTATTATTAAAATTAGTGTTGTATTTTATTGCTAAGCTGTACACACCTAATACAAAGTTCATTTAAGTGTTCACAAAATTGAAGACTTAAATTTAAATAATAAAAGTATTTCCACATATTGGAAAATGGTTATGATTGTGCTCATCAAAACTGGTATCACCATCGCTGTAATCAATGGCATTGGCAGCTGAAAATCGGAATCGCTGGTATCGGCAAAATATGGTATTGGCCCATCCCTAATGAAAATGTTTTATTTATTACATTAATTAATACTTTATTTCAAGAGTTACAAACAGACACTAAAAATCACATTGGTCACAAAATTTTATTATTTTGTTGGCACTCAAACGCAGACCCGGAGGAGAGAAGAGGAAAGAAGAAAAAGGAAAAAAAGAGAAAAACAATGAACCAGTTAACTTGAACGTAGCATCAGCTTCCAATTTTTAACTTTACGACTAGTAAAAAGTTAAAAATTGGAACTACTTACAGAAGTTCTTTGACAATGTAACTGTGAGTACTGGGGTCATTGTCTACATTAAAATATATGCAGTTACTGGCAGTGATTTTTTTTCATACGTTGATGTTAAAAAGTGCTCACTTTACTGTGAACTACCTACCTACATCTAACTAAAATACAAGAAAGTTTGTTGGTGAACCTACTATTTTGCTAGCCTTAAATGTGCTTAAATGATTACACAACATACAAATCTGAAACTAAAAGAATGTTATTTTACAAATTGCGTATTTAAATACGGTATACCTACAATATTGAACCATGAAAAATATTAAGCTAACACTGTTACTGTAGTAATAAGACATTCGTGGCGATAAAGTAGTAAGTTGAACATACAATCCAGAAAGTAAACAAACAGCAAAAGTTCATGAAATGCAAAACTATTGTGGCGCAATGTTGAAC
The DNA here is from genome assembly GCA_029891345.1 of Dryococelus australis. Lineage (NCBI taxonomy): Eukaryota > Metazoa > Arthropoda > Insecta > Phasmatodea > Phasmatidae > Dryococelus > Dryococelus australis. The sequence goes on along the minus strand of CM056994.1, from coordinate 78,649,617 downwards.
ATGAACTAATTAAATTTGTTCACTGCTTTCTTTTTTAAGGCCCATTCTACAGTGACAAATATACGAAAACAGACATGAAGACATTTAAGTTGATTTTACTCAAGAATCTCATATTAATAAAAACTGCACACATCTTACAACGAACAATTACAAATCATTTCTGTTATCCAGAAAAAATTCAAATTATTCAGTATATTATAATAATGATACCATCTTTGTTAGTACACGCCTAATTATACAATTATGCTAAAAATAACTGCAGTTCGAGTACAATGAGGCACAACTGCATGATTGACTCAGAGCAGCCAATAAAAAAATTACTGTAGCACATTGAACTGCTTGAGGAAAATAAAATAATTGTTTCTGTAATAATTTATTAACTGTAACATGAAAATATAGGACGGTTCTGTTTTTGCGTGCATTTTATATTATACCCATAGTGCTCTGTAATGCACTGCATAATGTCAATAAAAGAGAGCGGGAAAAGAATGGCACACTTTTTCGGTACACATTTGCACTACATGATAACTGAATATTGTAGTACACACTAGTCCCAAAAAAATTACTTATTTATTATATACATATTTTATTGTCTAAGTCCCTTATATATGATCACTGTAGTTATGCTGCTTGCCACACTTTGAAGGAGAGACAAGGAGACAAGTCAGCCAGGAAACAATGATTTTTTTTCACGACTAGGCATAAGCCTTAAATACATGCATGGCAGCACCATTTGGTTGTGCAGTGAAAATGTTGAAGATATGGACCTTAGCCCTCTCTGTCACTGCTAAACAATGCAAAACTAGCATATTTCGGCGTGTATAGGTCGCACATTTTTACAAAAAAAAAAATTACTACAGAAGTGGGATGTGGCTTGTATACAAGATATTCTCATGAAAAAGTTTTTTGAAATTTTTTTCCTCCAAACATGTTTAGAAATTTGTCAACAAACAGTTCATTCTAATCTGTTAACTCTTAAAGGAAAGAAGGAAGGGAAGAAAGAAAGAAGAAAAGAAAAAAACTTGAGCAGTTATTTGTGTTTACTCGCATTATTAAACAAAATAATCTTCATCCCGCATGTGTAAATAGTAAACATTTTGGAGCTCGGCCATAGATGTCGTACATGAGAAAATAATTTCTCTGCTGCACAAGGAAAAGATATCTTACATAGTTTACAAGTCCGCAGTGGCTCTAAACATGCACATTGATGATGCCATTTTGTGTAATATGTTGCCATGGTTTTGCTTTCTAAAGACACATTACTATCTGTGGAATAGTAATTGCACTATGTATATTCATAAACATTGCAACATAACACAAATTTTCTGTAACAAATGTTTTGTAGGGGAGAAATTAAGTAAGAATTTATTATGTTTGTACGGAATTATGACTTAACAATATTTACAGGAATACAAAAAATCAATGCAGCCTATACATACAGTTAGTGTTGTGCTTTAAATGAATAGTAGGGTTACTATCATATTTTTGATAAATAAATTGTCAGTGACATGTGTTACCTTGCTGAGTCATAAAGCTGGGTGGTCCAGGATGCTCGCTAGGGCCTTGTCCAGAAAGAGGAGCTGGGCTCATGGTGGTGCCAGAGCTCCCTGGGATGTAGTACACTGGGAACATGTTATTCATGTGCATCTGCGGCTGCTGTTGCTGTTGGGTCATGCTCGGCATGCAGCTGTATAGACAGCAGACATTTTATGAGTGAGCTGCTGTTATTGTACATGTCAAAACTACAAATGAGATGCATAGTAAAAATAAATATCTAAATCAGTGATACATACTAAGTTTCCACTTTATCTTTCAATTTAAATTCCTTCCTCATTTCTTGTTAGCAAGTATTAGGTATTATTTGGAAATTATATAAGATGGAGTAATAGGACACAAAGTGAAAGAGTGAAAAAAACTCTCAATTCTGAAAATTAAAATTAAAACTTACATAGGAAATGATTATATTTTTAATTAAATACTATTTTTTTTTAAATATCTTGTGTTTAATAATTTACCAATGTGGGTTTTATACATTTAATGACTTGTCAGCTTCCATTTATTTTATTTTGCAAATTGAAGTAATAGCAAATACAATTTTGTTTTACTCTACCGCTTATCATGGGAAAAATACTTAATGAAAATGAAATTACAGATTATTGTAACTATACAATGCATGCATATAAACAGACACCCGTCCACATGCATTTTCATGGAAGACATACAGGCTAAGAAGAGTGGTCATGGAGGGCAGAGTGGTGTCAGCAGCAGTTCAGAATGGTTGCCTGTGAATGAGTCTTCAACACTCCAGTCCCAGTTCACCGCTCCAAGTGAATTTAGATGCAGAGGAGATGCGGGTTAGAAAGTTGGGTTTGTGGTATCATCTGCCAGTTCTGACCTATGCCGTGCGACAGCCAGACTCAAACCAACCTCATGTAGATGGGTTGCACTAGTTAAACAAAGCGAGATCTGTTACTTCACACATCTTGTGAAGCACCATGTTCCCACAGTTATAAGCAAAACATATGCTGAAAGTGTCACATGGTTCAGTTTTGGATAATTGTGGTATCACATTGCAACTATAGCAGAAACTCGCCATAATGACAAGCAATGGTGGTGAGATAATTGCTATAGCGAATTAATGTTATAACAGAAAACAACTGTGTAGTATGCATCATTTAATGTAGTGCTACTGTACATTCACTTCCTGGACATCCAGTATTTTAAAAATGCTATTAGGTGCATAAAAACTAACAAGCTGACAGCGAAATATGTACTATGTAACACATCTGATAGCTGTATTTTCCACATGTAACCTGCATCCACGCAAAGATTATTTAAATTAACCAATAATTAGAGACTACATGCAAACACTTTTTTTGCCATCGCTCATCAGTAAATACAACTAACAAAGATTGAAAATACACATACGAGGGCCACGAAAGCTCATGGTCTGGGGCCTCTTCGTCCTGAGGTTGCACATGATGTCATTGGGCTCTTCGGGCCTAGCTTCTAGTCTTCATCGGGGAAGTTAGAGCCGGCTGGTCCATGTCTACCTGCAAATGTTGGAAGCAGTCGAGGTACGGGGAGGGGTAGCATTCAGCTGGCTACCTTCCCAGTTAATCAGGGTTCCTCCATCTCTTCCCAGTTGCATACGGCATTGTCCATAGTCGAGGATGCACTGCTGCAGAAGCAGCCATTATTGCCCCAAAATCATTGATTCCCCGATATGGGGCATAACTAGGAAGTTAACTTGGGATGTATGGCAGCTTTCTTCGGTCTCTCTGAGGTAAATATAGTGGTACATTTGAACTTTCTTGCACATGAATAAATACGCTTCTTCCTCTTGAGCTTGGGTTCAGCTCTGAAATTTGGAGGTGAGGGCAGCCAGAATCTCCTCGCCAGTAAATTGGGAGGCAAGGCTGGAGCAAAGTTGTTGCCACTCTGTCACAAACTACCCATATTTCCTCCACCAATCGAGGGCTTTTCCATGGGAGTTACTTCTGGGTTCTGGGATAGCTTGAGTGCCACAGGGTATTTACTCAAACTCCCTGAAGCCCTTGGAGGGTTAGACTCCCGGCAAGTCTGCACTAGTCAACGCGGTCTACTAGAGTGAAAAGGTTATGTAGACCGCGTCGAATACTAACGTAATTTGGGATATGAGCTTGGCGCGACATAGAGTGGCTAGTGTTCTTAGCCGTCCGGCTAAAACACTAACTGGAGGCATGGCTTGCTTAGTCCTGCTGCCTAGTCTGAACTATAACAGAAGTGGTCCCTCATTGGGCACCAAGAAAACCAGTCTACCTTTGACGCATGTCCGGAAGAGTGGAAATTAAAACAGCAATTATTTATTGGGACTAATAACGTCAAAGAAGGCTGGTGGTTGCCTTGGATGCTCATAGGTGGTGAAGCGTTCTGGCTCTGCGGAGTACTGCTAAATGCTGAAGACTGATGTAGGTGACCACAAAACCAAGAGTTAGCAACCCTAGTGGAGATTCTTCGCCCCTTACAAACGCCTTGACCATGGGGTGAATGAGTCCTTAGAGCTTGACTAAGGTAGGAAATAAAGGTTTGTGGAGCTCTAAGGGGTGAGGCCTCTCAGAAGGGCGGGCAGTATGAAATCTATCCCGCTCGGTGGAAGTGCAAAGTGAAACTTGGTTATTAGGATTGCAAGGGAAGCTAGAACATTTACTAGTGGTACATTTTTATACCGCAGTCCTTGGGCTTGATCCCACCTTACTATCCAGATCTTATACAACAATTCCGCCACACATACTCCAGGAGTCTACCTGCAGCATGAATACCACTTCTCCACAACCAGCGTCGGTTGCTGTTCGGTTGCCGGCCGCCTTATCAAGCCAGCCAGAGAAGAGGAGGTTGCCGCCACCTCATGGACTGAAGGTAATGCAATGGAAAGTGGTGCTCCCAGTGTCACTCGACTTTGTTCCTACTCTAAAACCAACTAGGACCACTTCCTACTCTGGCGACCTCTGCCTAAGCAAGATTATAAATCCCTGGGTATGATCCTCGTGACACTGGCATCACGCTATTTGAAGGTCACCTCTGTCACTAAAACCAAATCTGCTTATCACAGGGCACTGAACGTGAAGTTGGTCGTAGGAGTTACAGTCCCTAATTTGCCGACCAGGAATAATACCGCTCAGTTCCTAACTCAGTAGGCCTATTATTCTCAACGTGGAGAACCCTGCCAAAACTGCAGCAAACTGAAGTGCTTGTGTTCAATCTCTGTCGACGTCGGTGCTTACCACTACGACACCTATTAGTTACAGGCTGACTCCGGGTAATGAGGTTTCAACCCTCAAACATCACCCAACCTAAAGTTAGGATTGTAATTAATTTACTACACCCAGAGATCACACCTTCTTCACGTACACTTTCTTCCCCATCTGTGATCAGGTGGCTTAAAACGCTTCACTACGTACCTAGGAAGTACATGGAGCTAATGGCCAAAGCATTTTATACATGAGGCAAGGAAACTGAATGAGTGATGACAGATGTTAAGAGTTTGAAGCTCACTATAAATAAGGTGAGTGACCTTTAGCCTGACACGTGCCCGGATAGGCTACTAGGCACGATGGTCGAGGATTTTGTCCACTAGACCTAAAGCAGGGTGGTCTAGATTAAATAGAAGGCAAGAGACGAGGGGTATTGATTAGTATGTATTTACTATTGCTTCTTGGGTGCCGTGGTCGTAGTGGGTTTTACCCAGACATAGCGAGCTTGGCCCACACCGAACTGGCGATTCAACAAGTGAGTTTCATTTGTCCAGAAGTGGACGTTATCCCAGCAGAATCCTGTGACAGTGCCGGTTAACAATCCTTTTAACATGGGATGGCACAAGGGACGAATTCGTATACACTGAGATACAAATAAGATAGTTACCGGAGCAGTCGATACTGACTCGTACCTGAGTTGGGCGGAGCGGTCCTATTCCGCCTGTTGCTCCAGTGTGGGTTGAGGAAGTGCACTGAACTGTCTGGCGGCAAGGAACGCTGCGTTTCATTCCCTACATTTATGGCCGTGCCTATGGTCATAAGGAATCGAGTGTCTGCTTACAGTATGCTAAGTACACCTTGACGTGAACAAACTAAACACAGTTTATAGTGTCAGTCTGGTTTTGGCTTGCTGACCAGGCTCTGTTAAGTCTCCACTGATCCCCCATGCATGCAGGCTGATCAGAGACAGGGAACTTTTTGGGTCACCAATGCAGCCACTGGATGTGCGTTCACACAAGAGATGGATGGCAGGTCTCAAGCTACAGATATCCCATCACTAACAATGCTGTGGGATAAGGTAATAACTCGAGACTCGTTTTTCCCTGGGTGAAGGTGTTGCTAGTGGTTGTGGCTCCTCTGTTCCCCTCTGCCGGCACTGGTACAATGCTATGGCAGTTGGAAAGCAACAGGTGGCCATCTAATAGGTGTGTAGAAAATATGACTGACCCCTGAGGGGTGCCTGCTGTGGAAGTTAATTCTGTTATATCAATTACCGGTTCTTGTCAATGGTGTACGCAGCAACCTGTGTATAGCAGGCAAACAGACAGATACTCTCAGTAATAAAAGCGATAAGGTAGGAAACTAAAGTATGTTTACTGATGGTTCAATTAACATGTGATGCATGCTACCTCCTATCAGATAATTGACTGCTGAAGGTTACTACGCTGGCCAGGTGTAGGCGACCTGGTTCTAATGGAACAGTGGGAAAGAAATATATAAACAAGAAAAGATATAATTCTTCTAAACTGGTCTAAGAAAGGTGTCTTGAGGAGATAGAGTGAATTTTATGTTTTAGTGAGAGTGCTCGCTGATTGACTGATCATTGATGGTGAAGTAGCCGCAGGGGGCATACTCAATGCTTCAAAGTTCTCTAGAGGTCCCAGCACTGAGCAGTGCTGTGGGAAGTCGCAAGAGAAGAATAAGAATGACTCTTGAGCTCGGCAGCATCCTGATTTATATAGTGGAAGCTTGTAGACTGCGGGCGTGGGGTGCGGGGAGGTGTGACGTCCTCCTGCCTTGGTTGCCGTGGGAAAACTCTGGTCAGCATTTCTGCTTCGTGCCTTGTCAGTGGCGCTCGGCCTTGCCTGAGGTTTGGGCAACTTGTAGGCTTTCAGCGTGGGGCTAAAAAGGAGAGGGGGGCATGCCTGCCAGGTTGCGTATACTCCAGGGTAGAAGGATTCGCTCATAGGTGCCTGCTGCCTGTAGGGTAGGCCACATGTCCTCGCGTATGTAGAAGTAGAGGAGGTACTCTTGGCAAAGAGTTGTAAGCGTATTAGATTAGTTGTATAGGCGGCACACGTCAAGCCTTTGGTTTTAAAAGTTACACCATATAGTTACTCACACAAAGTATTACAAGGGCTGTGGTGCAGTGTTGGTGACCTACCTGGTGGAGACTGGCATAGTTGAGTGCACTGGAGCAACGGAGAAAGGCGGCCAAAGATTGACCTGCGGATGTGATGGCAGGTATGGGGGTCCCATGGTCCCATGGGTGGGTCCCTGGTACACAAGGGGTTGTTGCACACTGCAACTGTAGGTAAGCCCAGTGGGAGCTGTGGTCTTGCCGGCTGCCTCCCCGTGGGTGTACTTGCTCGACTTCAAGGGCTCTCCCTCGCGTGAGTGAGAGCCACTGCGCTTCACCCCGTGATTTTGGTCCTTTGCACAACAAACTTACTATCAGAACACACTACACACTTTATGCCATAGCAAATTTAAAATGTGTGTTTACATTTCACTTCATGGCTGCACTTTAAATTATACATGCAATTGTACCGTTTTTGTTGTCAGTTACCTTTCCACAAATATCTGTTAATAATATTGAAAGTAACAATTAATGTATAATTCACAGAAGGGTAGTAACATTTTTGGTAACTAGTAAGTGTACATTAACAGTATTATTTGCATTATCAAAATAAGAACCCTCATGGCTCACTACAGCACTCCACTCTGTTGACTAAAGTTCATTAGTTTATTTGCTTTTTCATGTTAAAGAAAGCATGTTAATAACAAAATCAAAATTCTTGCAAGTCACTTTAAATAATGTTTCAGACATAGGTCATATGAAAATAAAATAGAACCCTGTTATAACATTTCCCAGGAGCCCCAAGAAATTACAGCCTTATATAAGATAAAACTTTATAACAGGTAAATTTTGTATTGAAAAACATGTTTGTGGACAAAGGGCAGGCAGCTTATTAAACAGGAAAATGTTATAAGAGGGGATGTTATAACAGGGTTCCACTGTACTGCCAATAACAACACAGATAGATTAAGTATTGTTTCTCTATAAATCTCTAAACTTACCACATCTCAAATTGTACGATAACTTGTGATACATGTTAAATGTAAAATACACTAATAATTTTAATTCCTTTTATGTACAGAGAAGTAATCTTTAGGCATTTCATGGTTGCTTCACACTTTTCTGAAGCCCTGCTAAAGTCAACTTTTAGGTACAGATTACATATCCTTCTGCTACATGTAAACAAAAACCTTACCATGTAATTTCAAATGCTTTTTTTATTATTTTCAGCTGTTCCGAGAATGCTGGCATGTTTCAAAACGCGTAATATTGTGGAGTTCCAGTGTGCGTCCGTCCTACTGCACCTAAGGGTAAACAACCTGATGATGCCTGTGAAGCATCAGCAAGCGTCAAAAGGTGTACAACAAGAACCTCTCACTTATCCTAACGTAGGTCGGAGTTGAACGCAAGCCCAGGGATTAGGAGCACATTACTGCCCTCAATTAGGGGCGTTTCTTAACATACTTGGATTAGACTAAGTACCGGCTAGGCTGGAGATTCGCCACGTTGGGACAGAAATCTTAGATAGGAAGACCTACTTGCATTTGTCCTGGTTAAATAACTTGGAACCTTCAACATCAGGACTAGTTTAAAAGTGGAAGTTCTTTTAATAGTAGGTTTTTATTACAGAGGAGGACTTTAACCAACGTGAAGCCAGTATCGCGAATGAGATTTAAAATGTAAAATACAGGGAGGGGGACTCAATTACGCTTTGGTGCATTACCGTTATACAACGTTGGCACAGTTGGTTTCCTCACAGGAACAAAATCTAGCATCACACACACACAACTCTTTGTCGAGGAGTTCCTTTTTGAATGCCAGTCTGTGGTGCATTTCTCCTTGCTGGCTGCGGCGACTGAACAGCGGCCGGTGTTGGCTGCAGCGGAGTGGTGCTGTGGAAGTTGTGGTGTTGCCCAAAGATGAAGGGAGGTGTTTCTTGAGGGAGATACTTTAACCACGTTCCGTCTAAACCTAACAGGGCATCTCCATATTTTACTATTGCCAGATGAATTGGATGTGATTCAAAGGGTAACTGGGTTGGAGGCGCAAACAATTGAGTACAGTAAAATTCCAGTATAAAGTATTTCAGTTATTTTTCACATTAAAGTACATCTTTCAAATCCCCTGCAGATATAATATCCTTAAATACCTGTTCAGTATAAAGTATTTTTTAGTATTAAGTATAAAATTGCAAATCCCTTTGTGTATGTTGTATAGAGATTCTACTATAGAGGTTTCTGGTTCTAAAGAGACTAGTCTGACTAGTTCCTCAAAAACTTCTAGTAAATCTAATTTAAGCAATTCTCAACTCCACCTTTCTTGGAGTACGGCATGATTAATCAGCAATCAACAATCCTGACGTTAAGCCGGTTTAACAAACCCTATAGTGAGCTTCTGGACACTCTGGCATTATGAGACAACACACACTGTTGTTCCGGTCCAGCCTTGCACCGATAGATGGAAATTCCGGCCATTATAGAGATGGAACAGAGCTTAGGTTACTGTCACTTCGTTTTATGCAGAAGTGTTCAGGTGAGGTTCCGTAGCAAATCTGGTGGCCAAAACACTCCTCTCTCCAGTCCGACCATTACCAGCGGTGGCAGAGTAGGGAGATACTCCAATTGACTCAATTCCATTTATAGATGTGTACCTAGAGTGATTCGGGCACTCCTGAAGATCTACCGATTGGCAGAACTCGGTTTGCCTCTTAGATTGTAGGTATCTGCCTTTGTGGCTTTATACATGAGTTTGCCGGCTTTTCTTCAGGATGAACTAAGAGCTTACTTGGCCTTAAGGGCCTAAAGTGGGGTGCCAATATAACAAAGAGAACTCTTAGTGGAATTAAGTTTAAAAAGAAAATATATTTTACTGATTATGTATTTGGACATATGGGTCCGCACTCTCCTAATCCAAAATCTAAAATAATAATAGTAGCAAAGAATAACGGAAGCTATCCCTAATTGAAAATCAGGCAAAGGCAACCTGAATGCAAAGATAATTCTTTTATGTAGCGTAACCAGTTTGGCGAGATAGGATTATGTAATAAGTTACTAGCCAAATTTAATAAAAAATCCTAATTGAGAATTCTGCCTGTTCAGAAGGAACCTAAGCTAGGGAACTCATTACCACAAGGGCAATGAGGAATGGCTTGGCTAGAGCCAGAGGAAACGTCGTCGTCATAGTCGTCATCGTGACCTGGTTACCTCGAGGTGATTGACCAGGAAGGAAGGACTGGGTCGACAAGAGCAGCATTGGCAGGACCCTCTGGTTGGCGTCGGCGTCCAAGTGCTGCTGGTGCTGGAAGTCGCTGATGAGGTTGGGTCCCTTCTGGATGGCTGTGATCCTACGGAACTGGTGGCTGCTGAAGATAGGACCCTCTGGTGGATGCTTGATTACCAACACGCAGAGTCCTATGCCATGAGAATGGCGGGACTGTAGGGGCTAGTGGCTAACGCATTGTGTAGATAATCTCCAGCCTTGCAGCGATGGAGCAGAGTTGGCAAGCCTGTGGCTGGCACCTCCGGTCAGAAAAGCGGTGAAAGTGCAGCAAACTGCCCCGAGGCCTGCTCCGCTAGTCCTTTTATACTAAATTTCAGGGCTTTTAGGACCTCAGTGAATGAGGGGGAAGCTATCCTTACTTCACAGGGGCTGAGAAATTCCAAGTTTCTGAAGGAGTGCATTTTCTTAATGCCTGTGGCTGAGATGTTGCCATATTGCCTCAGCTAGAGGCTTTGGAGGCTGTGGCGCTGCAGTAGAAGTCATGTTGCCCTTCAGCTGTGGGCTGTGGAACTGGCGCAACCTTCCTGGAGGGTGTTGGTGACTCAGTAGATAATAAAATCTTTGAAGAGGGGTGTTGATGTGACTGCTTATGGGCGAATTTCAGTGAACAGTAAAATCTAGGAGCATGGGTCTGTAGTAGCAGTTAGGCATACTAATGCACCCTGTAGGCATGTGTCCCCCCTCAATTACTGTTTAAGTGGCTTGACTTGCCTCATAAGGAATGAGTGCGCTCCAAGATGGGGAGAATTCATTCAGTAGAGAGTTCCTAGAAGTGCAGAAATGCATCATGCATCAATATATAACAGTATTTAGGCAAGCTTTATGACTTTTTAAAAATGTATTAATGAATGTTATTATGATTATTTTATATATTGTTTACATATTTTGGTTATTCACAACAAAGCACATTACACATACAAAATGTTACAATTTTGAATTGACTGTGTTTAACCCAGTGACAATTGCTACAACCTTGACGCATGAGGCTTTTCAAAATGGGATAAATGACTCCAGCTCATCAAAAAGCAAAGCATTGCGTATGATTACAATGGAGTTTGCATTGTTGACCACCACAAGACGTTATGATATTGTACTGTTCACCACTGCAAGAATGAATGTTCCAGCACTCCAATGCACTGCGTTCTACTGTACACTGTTAGATGGTTACACCAATATACTTCGCGGCCTCCCTCATTCTCCAAGACAACCAGTGACATCACATCTGAAGAAGCTATGCCATCGTGAACCCCCTCTCCAGAGACCAATCCCTACACCCACAAACTCATCAGCCAATGACAGCAGAAGAAGCAGCAAATAAAGTATAACTAGCGAGTCACAGCCCAAAGATGCCAGTTGTTCATCAGCTCGCCTACGAGCCACAACGGAAGACCAGTCTTCATTCTTTCACCGTGCTAGCCGCCGAAGGAACAGATCAGTCTGCAACACCAGTCTTCAGTCATCCACCACACTCGCTGCCGGATACACTGACCAGCCTACTCAGCTACGCTCCTAGCTCTACCTTCCTTCTTCCACCCCACTCTTAGTGCCGAAGGAAAAACCTGCTCCTTGGTCTCCACCACGCATCGTCGCTGGAGCCATCATGTCTCAACTCTGCTTAGTTTTCACCGCCACGTAGTCTACAAACTTAAAAACTGCGGCCAATAATTGGATGGGGAGTTAGGACAATTTAAAGTTGTTTTCACAGTGCTCATCTACCCCACCTTTGTAGTTCAGAGCCAGGTCGCCTCTACCTGCATAATGTAAGTTTAGCTTTCCTAAAGTTCTTGTCACATTAGAAGATCGTGTGACACCACATGTTTATTTCCTGTAAGGTGGAATAAACATTGTGTTTTATCTGACTCAAGAGTAGTCCTTTCCTGTAGACTTTGCACCTATTTTAGTTGACCTCAGACCTCACACCACTGAGAAAAACACAGGTGACCCGAAAAACCACCTCAGTCCAGCCATTAGCAACAGCCACCATTTCTGCATACTTGGTAGACAGAACGGTAGAGCCCACACCCAGGTACTTTGCCTCTAGGGTTCAGCATAAGTTCAGTACTCGCCCTCTCCACCGCCTTTATGCACCAAAGGGATCATTCCCTGAATTGGAAATACTTATGCTCAGAGCCTACACCCACGTGCAGATTGTTGACGGCGAGGCCTGACTCCCAGTGATCACTGCGTTTAGGCGCCGAGTACTGTCATAGGTGTCCGCTGAGTCGGCAGATGCTCCAAGTGGCACTTCATTACATAGAGTTACACATTCCCTGCCTTTCAACCCACGGACATGAGAGTGTCCTTTGATCTCCAAATGCCTTACTCCATCAGGATAGTATTCGTGAAAACATAAAGCAGGTGCTTACTGTCTCCGGGCCTTTACAAGAGCTTAACCCCCTCCCTAATAGCCTATATTAACCAGCACATATCTAAGGAACAAGCATTGGCTCTGTGCCTTCTACTGTTACCTATCAACTTGAATATCACTACAGGCTTGTTTGAAGAGCCGACAAATCTAAACGAGGAAGTTCACCCTTGGATCGCAGAGTACCTCAGTCATCCAGATCAGCCACCTACAGTTCCAACTGTGTACTTCAGACTCAAATCTCTGCTCTGCCCTCCCCCCCAGCACGATTTAATGTCCAAAGTCAGATTATCCACTTAACTGCAGCACATATACACCCTACTGAAACCCCCAAGGCCAAGCTGCCACAGAGGTTACGCATTGCCCAGGTATCCCGCAGAAAGCTAACAGCCTGAAGCGTAGCATTACTTTGCCTGAACTCAACTTTGTGCCCTGCCGCAAAGGTACCAGGCCAGACATCTACACTAGACAAGCACCAGTGCCACATAGAGACTAAATCTCAAATTCTTCAACCCCATCAAAAGGGTGCGCATGACATAGCGCCCGACAAAAATCAAACCCTCCTTGACACTGTGCTCGTCAATCAGCCAAGGTGTCACGCATCAACCTCTTGTTATTGAAATGTGTCTTGGGTTATTTCATTAAAAGGACCGCCTCAATTGGAATATATACTAAAACGAAGGTGCATACAATCCAACATAAAGACAGTAAGCTCCAACACGCAACTCATGTTGCTTATTTTTGGTATGTAGCAGCAACAAACTTAAAGATAAGCCTCAAGGAGAGGCGGTAAATATGTCACATCAGCCTCTAGACAGGGAGATAATAAATGTTGGCGTGACCCACAACCCTAATTTAAACAACCCCTTCGAGACGAGGGTAGCTATCCCCGCACGCCTTGGGCTGCCTACAAGCAGAAATTTTCTGTATATGGAGATGCTAAAATGCAGTTGGACAGTTACCTCGGCCATCCGACCTGAACAAGGTCGAGGGGCTCGAGTGTGTTGTTATAATCCAGATCATTTTTTATCCTCATCGCCGCACTCAACCAGCTATCGCCAAAGGATCAAACCCAGGCATTGCGCTGTTTGCAGATTCCTGTGCGCCGTTTGCAGATTCCTGTCACTCCAGAGATCCCCAGGGCCGGATTTCCCATTAGGCCGACTAGGCCCAGGCCTACAGCGGCACTTTTTCAAAGGGGCGGCATGGAGAAAGGCATGTCTGCCTTAAATTGTATTGATGCTGAAGACAGCTGCGTTACTTCGCTATCACCGTGAAATGCGACACACAGGTGTGAACGCATCTCTAGATAATAAGCTGCACACAGCGCATATTTGATACACATTGTTTACATTTTCAACCTGTATGTTCAAACGGGAATTCACTTTATAAATAATCCTTTGTATTTAATTTCACAAAACTCCCGTCCCACCTGTTTCTGCTGAAGTTTTATCGCACATATTGTTCCGGGGGGGGGGGGGGGGATTTGAACCTTCACCGCCCTCGTGGGGAGAGGATTGACCACGGTGATAAGGGCAGTATTATTCAATATCATTGTTCTCTGGTTTTGAAATTGTATAGTTGCCAGTCGGCACTAGTTGTCGTGCTGATGTGATGCGGGCAGCGAGGCACGGCGCGGGCCACATTATGCCACATCATACTCGCGTTTCGTACCAATGTTGTTTATTTATGTTCGGTCAAACTATGAACATGTCCGAGCTTATAAGTGTAAAATAGGGACGTGTGCATACACGTGTTTAAATGTTGCGAATTTGGCTGCCTGTGAATCGTGAACAAAATGATTACCCACAGAGCAAGACTCAATGATGTTCAATACAAAAAATTAAAAAAGCTAAAGAAGAAAGGAGTGGTACTCTTTTAAAGCAGATCCCTAAGATTTCTTCCATTTTTGTATGTAACAGTGATAACCGACAGGACAAAAATGTCGCCAACGCCATGGCTGCAAGTGATAATGCTACTAACAGCGGCAGTGCTTATATAAATCGTCCTTCGTTTGATAGTGATGACTTCGAGGCTACTGATGCATGTTTTTCATCATTCCCAGTAAAATTATATTCTGCTCAAGAACAGCGAATTTCAACATCAAGCACGAATCATTCACTGAACAGTGGCAGTATCCAACTACATATTCATGCTGAAGCGACCTGTATGAATTTGATAGAACCAGATGCTACTAGCAATCCTAAGAAGCTTGTTTTTGAACCCAATACACATCCAGCCCCGTGGGAAATTAATGAGAAGCTACAAGTCTATGTGGCTGTTCACGGAATTGAACAAAACTTACATGCAGACTTCAGTGCTTCAAAATGTAGGCTAAGTACCCTGATAAAGAAAGGCGTGTTTCAAGGCATATTTTTTCTCGGAAACTGCATAATGGGGAGAGACAAGTTGGGCATTGGCTAGTATACTCACCATCAAAAGGATGTGTTTTTTGTGCCACTTACTTGCTATTTGGTGGGGAAAATGGTATATTTACTTCAGGGTTTAATGACTGGAAAAATGCTTCTAAAAGGGTACAAGACCATGAGAATTCACCTTAGCATAAAAATAGCATTTCACCACTTAAACTGGAAGGAAATACTAAAGCACGAATTGATAACAGGCTCATTGCACAGTTTGGGCAAGAATGCAACTACTGGAAAAATGTTTTGAAACGTATCACACAAGCAGTAAAGTATTTGGCTATTAGAGGGTTATCATGTCGTGGTACTGATGAACACGTAGGCAGTAAAGGCAATGCCAATTTTTTAGGGTCGCTAGAGTTTCTTGAAGAGTTTGATCCATTCATGGCAGAACATCTAAGAAAACATAACGACAGCAGTTCGGGACATACATCTTATCTTTCCAAGACCATTTATGAAGAAGTAATTATTTTGATGGCTGAAAAAGTAAGGGATGAAATAGTGAAGGAAGTGAAAGAAGCTAAATTCTTTGGTATAAGTGTCGATTCCACTCCAGATATTTCACACACCAATCAACTAAGATTTATTATACGTTACGTTAAGAAGGATGGAGTTGGGGAGCCAGTTGAACGGTTCATTTGCTTTTATCAAATGAAGGACATAAATCAGAAGAAATAGCCAATGTTGTTTTTACTGTTTTGAGCAAATATGAGTTGGACATAAAAAAACTGCACGAGCCAATTTCATGACAATGCCTCGAATATGTCTGGAGCATATAGAGGCGTACAAGCAAGGGTGAAGGAACTTTGTCCCTTTGCTGACTATGTGCCATGTGCAGCACACTCTCTTAATCTTGTGGGTTCATGTGCTGCGGAATCTTGCACTGAAATAGTATCGTTTTTTGAACTGCTACAAGAACTGTACAATTTTTTCTCAGGTTCCACATGCCGTTGGGATCTCCTAGCTAAAAACTGCAAAGGAGAAGGTCAGACAATACAAAGTCTGTCAAAGACTCGGTCTACTCAAAATGATGCATGCTATGCACTAGAGAGCAATTGGTGTGGACTATTTGAGACCTTGCAGACTTTAGAAAATGATAGTTCAGAACAACCTCAAACGAATAATGAGGTATCTTCATTAAGACCAAAAGTAAATATACTAGGAACTGCATTTATGGTTGTCTTCTAGACTGCAATCCTTAGTAGATTTAATTGTGTTAGTGCCAAGCTACAGTCAGTAAACATACGTTTAGGGCAAGTTGTGAAAATGTACCATTCGCTGTCTGACTTCGTAACAAATTTAAGAGAAACAGAAATGTTTGACCACTATGAATGCCTTGCAAAGTCGTTGAGCAAAATAGAAATTTAGAATTTGATGAGGGAAAGAAAAGGAAGCGCACTCTCAGGCCTGATGAGACTAGGGCTGGAGAAATAACTCTTAAGACTGGGTGAGATAATTTTCGTGTTGGTACATATAATGTAATGCTGGATACACTAAGTTCAGAACTGCAAGTGTGAAGTGCACGTTACAATGTGCTTCAAGAGAGGTTTGGCTTTTTAGAACTCAGCACGTATGAACCAGCACAGATTTCTTCAAGTGCACATAAATTATTGGCCTCTTACTACAATAGTGATCTTGATGCATCCATTGTAGAAGAGTCATTGCACCTTAGAGTGCATGTGAAGCCACAAACACCTGACGACGAGGGAAATGTCAACCTACCAAAATTTGTAAATTTGTAAACCAAGAAGGGTTTGTTGAAGTCTATCCCAATGTAAACATAGCACTCAGAATAATTATCAATGCTCCCGTAACAAACTGTTCAGGCGAACGCTCTTTCTCTACTCTACGACGTGTGAAAAACTACCTGAGGTAGACCGTAGGTGACACAGGTTATCAGCCGTGGCATTGCTGAATATCGAAGGACAGCTGCTGCAGAATCTGGACTTCGAGGATATTATCAATTCCTTTGCCCAAAGGAAGGCTAGAAA